>CM064866.1:66945868-67545868 GCA_032719365.1 Prinsepia uniflora
TCTCTCTCTCTCGCTCTCTCTCTTCTTGCTCTCTCTCTTGCTCTCTCTCTGTCGCTCTCGCTCGCTCGCTCGCTCTCTCTCTCGCTCGCTCTCTCGCTTGCTCGCTCTCTCGCTTTCTCGCTCTCTCGCTCTCTCGCTCTCTCTCTCTCTCTCTCTCTCTTTCTCTTTCTTTCCCTCTCGCTTGCTCTCTCGCTCTCTCCAGCTCTCTCTCTCTCTCGCTCTCTCGCTCTCTCTCTCTTACTCCCTCTCTCTATCTTGCTTTCTATCTCTCTCTCTCTCTCGCTCTCTCTCTTTCTTGCTCTCTCTCTTGCTCTCTCTCTGTCGCTCTCGCTCGCTCGCTCGCTCTCTCTCTCGCTCGCTCTCTCGCTTGCTCGCTCTCTCGCTTTCTCGCTCTCTCGCTCTCTCGCTCTCTCTCTCTCTCTCTCTCTCTTTTTCTTTCTCTCTCTCTTTCTTTCTCTCTCTCTCTCTTTCTTTCTCGCTCTCTCGCTCTCTCGCTCTCTCTCTCTCTCTCCCTCTCTCTCTCTCGCTCTCTCACTCTCTCTCTGTCTTGCTCTCTCTCTCTCTCTGTCTCGCTCTCACTCTCGCTCTCTCTCTCGCTCTCTCTCACTCTCTCTCTCTCTCTCACTCTCTCTCTCTCTCTCTTTTTCTTTCTCTCTCTCTTTCTTTCTCTCTCTCTCTTTCTTTCTCGCTCTCTCGCTCTCTCGCTCTCTCTCTCTCCCTCTCTCTCTCTCTCTCTCGCTCTCTCTCTGTCTTGCTCTCTCTCTCTCTCTCTCTCTGTCTCGCTCTCACTCTCGCTCTCTCTCTCGCTCTCTCTCACTCTCTCTCTCTCTCACTCTCTCTCTCTCTCTCACTCTCTCTCTCACTCTCTCTCTCACACTCTCTCTCGCACTCTCTCTCTCGCTCACACTCTCTCTCTTTCTCGCTCTCTCTCTCACTCACTTTCTCTCTCTCTCTCTCTCTCTCACTCACTTTCTCTCTCTCGCTCTCTCTCTCTCTCACTCACTTTTTCTCTCTCTCGCTCTCTCACACTCTCTCACTCTCTCGCTCTCTCTCCCTCTCTCACTCTCGCGCTCTCTCTCTCTCGCTCTCTCTCGCTCTCTCTCGCTCTCTCTCACTCTCTCTTTCTCTCGCTCTCTCTCTCTCTCTCTCACTCTCTATCTTTCTCTCTCTCTCATGCTCTTCTCTCTTCGCTCTCTCGCTCTATCGCGCTCTCTCTCGCTCTCTCTCTCTCTCTCTCTCTCTCTCGCTTTATCTCTCTCTCTCTCTTGATCTCTCTCTCTCGCTCTCTCGCTCTCTCGCTCTCTCTCGCTCTCTCTCTCGCTCTCTCTCGCTCTCTTGCTCTCTCTCTTTCTCTTGCTCTCTCTCTTTCTCGCTTTCCTCGCTCTCTCTCTTTCTCTTGCTCTCTCTCTTTCTCGCTCTCTTTCTTTCTCTTGCTCTCTCGCTCTCTCTCTCTCTCTCTCTCTCTCTCTCTCTCTCTTAACACAAAAATCTAACTCAATGTCTTTGTGTGGTTGATCTCCCTATTGATTTCCATCTTGCTTACTAACTTAAGTGACAGGACCCACCTTGAAAAATACCATAAAGACCGTAGCCGATTCTACTCTCGTCTAACACAGTAATTTAATTAAGTTCCAAAAGTATTCTAGGACTTGACTCCTAGCACAAAAATCGATCACACAAGGGATATAACCAACATAAATAACTCTCTAGGGATCACTGTCCACACCAACTCACTAACCCTAGAGGCAAGGAAAATTTGGTTTAATAACCCCGACCTCAGACGTAATCCATGGTAAGAACAATATCTCAACAATCGGTAACTTTCTCGGCCAACAACCATGACTAGCGGTAATTCATCGGCTCTGCTAACTCCGTCCGAGTCTTCAACCGATATCTCGACTCACACTAGAGTCCCCATTCAGTATCACAAACTCACCTGGAGTCAAATCTTATGTCTCGACTCGTCTAGATTCCTAATCCAATATCTCGACTCATCTAGAGTCCTAAATGGACAACTCACTTATCCGACCCGAGTGGTTGTTTATACTCATTCCGGAGTATTCGCCAATAACGCATTACATCCTAGGATTAAAATCGAGATCTATCACTAACATACTAATTCTCAAGTAAAAAATGTATCCGGCTCTAAAGGTAACTCATGACTTTATCTAGAACATAAGCAAACAACCTAATATTCTCAAATAACACAAACAAGCATTCAATTCACAATATAATCATCACAAAATTCAACAGATTGCAACCATAAATATAAGTGTAGGACATGAAACCAACTCACATCAAGTCGAGAAGAACTCACATGACCAACTGCACTATTACAAGTACTTCTAGGCACCTTAAGCCCGGAAGTCACCATGAGCTCCAACTTGGTTCATAAGGTGGTTGAAAATTACCTCGAACCTATTCCTCCTCGTCTTTGTTGTGCCATCTACATGGACTCTTTGAGTCCAAGGCTGGTATGGTTGTGCTCGCACGACCAAGACGAAGAAAATGCTGGAGGTGCGACTGCTTGCATCTTCGTCGAATGGCAGCTCTGTTCCAACCACTCCACAATCCTCACAAGTCGAAAGAGAGGAGAGAGATATACCCAATCTGACCAATGTGGAGACGAGAGAGAAAATGTCCACACTTAACAATTCAATTTTTCCAAAATCGCCGTTATGACATTATCGTTTCAAACCCGTAATTTTCGTCCACGGACTCTGATTTCTGTGTGCCCCATATCTACGAACTCGTGAGCTCGAGATCTACACAACGGTCAAAGAAAAACGTCCAAAAGTGTCTCCAAAGAAAAGTTAACCAACATACCCCTCCTAAAACAAGGGCAAAATTATCCTTTTCCAAATAATTTCCCAAAATGACCCCAATTTCCAATCCAGTTAGAATAGCATCATAGCCCATTAGACTGACACCTCACCAATGTCTAGTGTTTTTCTCTTTACCTCACAGGTCACTCAATAGGCTTAGAAGAAAGCAAACCAGCGTCTAGCAAGGTCTGATGCGGTTAGATTCAGTTTCGGATCAAACAATATATAATATAAGAATGCTAATGAAACTATTTTAAATAAGAATTTCTATATATTTAATTTTTCTATTATAACATAATTTTTGAGGAAATTGTGTTAATATAAAGAATAGCATATGCAAGCAACAATAATATTTGTTTCTCATAATAAGGGAACTTGCTCGTCCACTGTGTTTTCTTTTTCAAATATGCATATAATATAGCACAACCTTTCAGCTAATAAATTATTTCAAGATCATCTATGAAAAAAATTAATTAAATTAAATATATTTTATTTATTTATGTCTCAATGAAATAAATAATTCATTAAATTATTATACACCCGATTAATTTATTTGATAGATACGAATTTAAATTACCTCTAATTTTGTATATTTTTTCTCATTGAAATGATTTTAACATATAATTTAAAATAAACAGTTCAATTTTCCATATGCATAAAGAATGAGAAAGATAATTTATAATACAGAGAATGTAAGTATGCATTGTCACATTATATAGCAACAAATTTCCCTTGTGTGATGACTAGAATTAGTCAATAGGTACACACTAACATCTCGTTTTTGGTTTTGTTGCGATCCACCGTGCTACGCATAAAGACAGACGTGAGAAGCTGTGAGATACAATTAGCATGGATGCTTCTCTACATACATTGGATCCTCAACTATAATAATACTACATAATAATAAACATAAGTTAATTAATTATTATCACTAATACACTAGATTATAGTAAGACAATAAGTGTTGGCACATAAATATATGTACATGCTTTGCTTAGCGCCAATGGCACGCTTCACATTCACGCTAGTGATCTTTGACATGTGCATGGACCTCAACGACGAACCCTCACACCAAAAACATATACTTATAAATTAAAATCATTTTTTTTTATTACTATATAGAGTTTGAATAGTAATATAGTTTTTTTTTTATTATCTGTAATAGGAATATAGTCGGCATAATAATAACAGCACAAATACTATTCAATGTATTCATAGTATACTATTCAATGTATTCATAGTATACTATTCAATGTATTCATAGTTCATGTTATCTAGCAACATAGGGAAAAATAAATAAATTTAAAATGGTGCCCAATAATTAGTCATATCAGGTGATGGGAGGTTTTTTGTCGACAAAAATCTAATGTTTATCAATGTAGGACCCACCCCAGATGTAACGCCAATCCTGCCTCTTCTAGCCTAATTTGTTTATATAGTGACCACCACCTTCCCACTCCCAACCCCCTCTCAACCTCATCATCCTTTTTCCATTCCAGTCCTCTCTCTCTCTCTCTCTCTCTCTCTCTCTCTCTCTCTCTCTCTCCTCCCAACTCCTTTTTCTTCTTCTTCAACTATATATATACCTAGTTTTGTCTGTCATCAGCCAAATATATTTTGTGCCCTACAAAACCAGGAACATATATAGGAAACTGAAGGGATAGGAGTCAGCATCTATCATCATGAAGGAGAATAATGGGAGCAGCAGGAAGCAAGGTGCAGCCTCACCCTGTGCAGCATGCAAGCTTCTGAGGAGGAGGTGCGCTCAGGACTGTGTGTTTGCTCCCTACTTCCCTGCTGATGAGCCTCACAAGTTTGCTAATGTTCACAAAGTCTTTGGTGCCAGCAATGTCAACAAGATGTTACAGGTAAGCTAAATTCATAAATTCTATGACCCCTACCTCCGCTTCCTACTCACTCACAGATCTTTCTCAAATACATGAAAAAGGGTATTTTTGGAACCGCAAAATGTTATTTGTATTATCTTTCTTGTCCTTATACCTTATTAAAAAAATGAGTGGTTTGTCGTAGAATTGGTGTTAATAATGTTCAGTAAAAAATGTTCAGTATTCTTTGAAAGAAACTTTGTTGTACAAATTATATCGAGAAATGTATATTTGATGTTTTAGAAGGAACAAAAAAAATATAAATGGCTAAAGGTTAAAGGTTAAGATGAACCAAAATGGCTAAAGGTTAACAAGACTTTGGAGCCGATAAGGGGTAAAAAAGTCAATTTAAGGATACGATATGTACAAACCCTGCACCTGAGTCACCTATTTTACTTTTCATTGAGAAAAAAAAGAAAAAGAAAAATCTATTTTGTATTTTTCTACGAACTTCTTCTACGGCTGGTTAACCTCATCACGTGAAGCTGTTTCTTGCATCTTTTTTTTTTAAAATAAAAATCAAAATATTTTATTTAGAAAAAGGAATATTTTATTTGGGCACTACTTTTCTGATTTTGGTTTTTTTTTTGGTTGAGACCATAAATGGGATTTCAGCCAAAAATGAATAAGCATGTCTGATGACGCATGATCATGATCATGATTGTGTAGTGATGTGATCATTACCCATTAAAAGAGTATGCTAATGTCTGTCGCCAACAAACATAATAAAAGTATATACGACTTACAGTAACATTCTCTCTCGATTGCTTGCTTGATTGATTAGCATCGCATCTAAGTGCTAATTGTGACATTTGCAGGAGCTACCAGAGCAACAGAGGGGAGATGCAGTTAGTAGCATGGTGTATGAAGCCAATGCCCGGGTCCGAGACCCGGTTTACGGGTGTGTTGGAGCAATTTCGTCATTACAACAGCAGATTGATGTGCTTCAGACCCAACTAGCTCTAGCTCAGGCAGAAGTAGTGCACCTTAGAGTTAGGCAGCCTGTATCATGCTCCAACCATGGGCTAAGCCCAGCTAGCCCAAGTAATAGCGGCTCACCCTCTTCTACGTTCATGGGCTCTCAGGCCCGCCCCATTTTCGACATGGATATGATGGTGGATCATAGCAGCTTGGCATTAGGAGAGTCTATGTGGTCATGCTAAGCTTAATTCATCACTACATATATATATAGTAATATATATATCTCATATATCTAGAGAGTAATTAATCTTGGTAATCATGTCTAATCTTTGCTTTAGTACTTATATAATCCTTAATGTACATCGGGGTAAATCTAGGAACGGTAAAAGCAGTGGCGGTGGCAGTGATAGTGACAAGAACAGAGATGATTTGCCTTCACGCAGTGAAAACTGAGATAGATGAATTTTTATTAATAATTAGATTGTAAATATTAATTTTAACTTTTTATGCATTTGTTAATCATATATTGGCTTTGTGGGAGTTTTTCTCTTTCCATTTCTTCTGAAGTGCCTCGATGCGAAAGAGTTGGGCACAAATTAAAAAGAAGATTGAAGCAGTAAAATGTAAGGGATACTATAGTCTATACGAAATTATTGTAATGCGCAAAAATGTTACAATATTTTTATATCAATCAATTAATATGTTTGCTAAATAATTTCCCCCCTATTTTGGTAAAAAAATATCGAGAAATTAATAGAAATAAAACACTTTCCACATAGTAAATTAAAAATAGAATATTTAAAAATGTGTTTACAAAAATAAAAAACTATATAAAAGGGATGGTGATCTGGTAGTAACCATCCACAAATTTTTGTAGGGCTGGGCACATGGAACCAAAATACCGAAACCGTACCGTTTCAGATCAAACCATACCAAAAAAAAACCGAATAGTAAAACCGTTGTATGATTGGTACGGTACCGAAACCGTACCGATATAATTCGGTACGGTTTCGGTATCGATATTTTAAAAAATCGTCTCGTACCGATACCGTACGGAATTAGAATATATTTTTTTAATAATTACATTATTTCTTATTGGTTTATTAGGCCTTCTTCAAGAGTTGATATGACCATACATGTCTTAATTTAGCTTCTAAGAGTTGATATCTTCAACTTAGTGCAACTTTTTCAATACATATTTGAAAACTTAAGTCCTTCATAAATGTAGTTTTGCTTTTTCTTTAGTCTTTTCCTTACTTTATAATCACAAACAAAATTTTGGCTCAAAACCGAAACCATACCAAAACCGTACCGAACTTAATTGGTACGGTACGATCTGGTTTCACTTTCAAAATATTGAATACCGAACCGTACCGTACCGATTAAAATTAAATGGTATGGTTCTGGTATCGATCAATTTTGTACCATACCGAACCGTGCCCACCCCTAAATTTTTGTATTGTATCTTCCTTTTATTTTTTTTATCTTCCTCTCATTTCCCTTGATCCTATATTTGTTTTTTTGTTAAGGTGGATGAAACACAAGTGTTGAGGATTCAAGAAATTATAGTAAATAGCCAATTGGGGAGTGAGGTAGATGAATTTTGAAGGTGTGAAGTTCGGAAGATGATTGGGTAGAAGGACATGAAAACCAGGGTGGATTTATAGATATAGTCTGATAGTGCCCTACTGGTTTAAATCTAGTCTTATAGTTTGGTAGTGTCTTCATAGTCCGGATAATGAGAATTTTAGACTGAAGCACCTAATTATCATGACACTAATAATGAGGAAACTACCTGACTATGAGAATAGAAAGAGATTCTTGATTCTCTTTTTATTTTGATTTTTACACAAGGTGTGTAACGATCCGTCCCAAATTCTTGGGATTAATTAAGAATCAATTATGGATTAGCGAGGCTAATCGGGGATTAGTCGAGGATTATCGGATGTTCAGGGC
Organism: Prinsepia uniflora; assembly: GCA_032719365.1. NCBI lineage: Eukaryota > Viridiplantae > Streptophyta > Magnoliopsida > Rosales > Rosaceae > Prinsepia > Prinsepia uniflora. Next base: position 66,953,457 of record CM064866.1, read on the forward strand.
AAAATTACGATTTTGCCTCTAAACGAGGATAAAAAGGTGACTTTTGACCCGGGAGATCCAATGCACGAGGACCGAGGACCGTTACGTAGATCGTATCGATACGAGTCCGTAGACAGACGACACGTCGAAATCGGACTTTTGACGGGAAAGTTACGGTTCACGGAATTTCCGAGGAACTATTGCATGTTTTATAAAACGGATAGACTTTTGTCTCAAGTGGGTCCCATATATTTTGAACAGGCCCAATGGATGAGTGACAAGTGTCACTCATCCATTGCCCATTCCCTCACATACATGCACATCTCCCATTCTTCTCTGTTTCATCCACCACACCCGAAACCCATGCCCAAACCCACCACCCCAACCCTCACCCATCTTCATATTCTGCTTGAGAGAGAGAGAGACAGAGAGTGAGTAAGGGACCGTGAGAGGCTGTGGAGGCTGAGTACCAAGGTAAAACCCAAAACCCCTTTTGTATTCAAAATTCGAATTTCTAGTGCAATGAGAATTAGATGTTTCGGTTTGAAATTATCATTACTCTAACTATAAGAACACTATCAGACTATAAGACTAGATCTAAACCAGTGGGGTACTATCAGACTTGATCCAAAAATTCGCCTTGGTTTCTATGGCCTTATACTCAATCATCTTTGCAACCTCACACCTGCAAATTCATCTTTCTCACTCTCTAATTGGTTATTTTCTTTATTTTCTTGAATTTCTAATGCTTTTAGTTCATCAACCTTAACAAAATTCGAACATAGAATTGATGGAGATGAAAGGAAGATGAGATAAAATGAGAGGAATATAGAATTCAAATATTTGTGGATAGCTAATGCAAGATTACCATTCCCTTTATATAGTTTCTATTTTTTAAACACATTTTTTAGTATTATTTTTTTTAATTAAATTTGTGGAGACCGTTATATTTTTATCAATTTTTCTAAAATATTTGACCATTTTCTACTTTATATATATATATATATAATGTTTCTGAATTGCATACATGTTTGAATTTTGGTCCAATGGAATGGAATGGAGGGTCTTGCTTTTTATTTGAATGGGATAAAGTGATTGAATGATTTGGTTGTGTAGTCTTATCTATACAATTCCCTTTATATCCCCAGCTTGAGCTTCACCGAAAGAACAAATGTGGATATCCTACGTGTCAAACATATTACTCAAATTTCTTTGCTAACCAATCCATTAGCAATTCATAAGTCAAGTGCTTTATGGAAGAAAGTACATAAGCTAGTGTTGTTCTTCTAATCTAATCATATTATTTCCCATTTCTATCAATCTGCAATATATATATATATATATACACATATAATATATATGTTTACAACTATGACTCGTAGTTAGATACGGCCCCATTTCGAATTTCTTAATTTTTATTATTTAGTAAATGTGAGTAAGTAAACGTTGAATACATTAACAAGCAAATTAATGTTACATTTATAAGGCATCGTTCAATTTTCTTATGCAAAATATAAATATACTAAAACACAAGCAAGTTCACCGTTCAGTGAACAGTAGATTTCCTTTCTTATCTTTCAGTTTTCTTCTTTCTGCATTTACCCTCGTCATTCTGCTATTTTATGTCAATTTTCTTCTTTCTACATTTAACCCTCATTCTGCTATTTCAGTCTCGCGACGTTCACTGGCCTTCTTGGACGCATGTCTCGGTCGCCCAACCTAGTCGTATTTTTCTCCTCTCTTCTCTTCGACATTAATTCAAACTTCATTCTTCTGCATTTTTTCTTCGGCGATGATGTTGTCTTCGATTCTTCTTCATCATCTCTTCGACCGCTCACCTTGTGCATGTCACTGTTGTTTTCACCCATCTAATCATGCATAGATGAAGATAATCCTCTGCGCGTCTCATCTTTCTCCACTTCAAGACCCTGTTATCACCTTAGAACGTAAAATTTCTCTCGACTTGAACTATTGGTTACACTTTGGATTATATACTAAATATTTTGTTACACTTTGCACCCTAAACTCTCTACCCAGTCACAGTGTGTAGTTAGTTGGTTATTTTCTTGGTTTCTATTTGGTATATACATACAGATGACAGAGATATATTTAGTATGAAAGTTCACTATGGAGGTGAAGTACTGATGGATGATGATGACTGTTGGAATTACATATGGGGACAAGTCATGTTCTATGACTTTATTACAGTTGATTGAATTTTTCTTTTGGAATTGAAGTACATAGGGAAAAATCTAGACTATTTACTTTCAGAATTGTATGTATATTCTCATAACGTGGATAGTGAAATCTTAGTCAAAGTAACATTTGATTATTCAAACTGTACGTGAGATAACTATGCAAAGAGTAGTGCATGTATCCCTATGTATATGAAAAAAAGGTGATGGGATCAAACCTTCTGTGGAGATTGAAAATGAGACTGTAAATACGAGGAAGGTCGGTACACAAAGAAGTTGGCTAAAGAAATAGATTTAGTCTTCTTTTAATGATAGTGATTCAAAGACTGCAGATGATGAAGATGATCAAGATAGTGAAGATCTTGAGTGGGTCGCTGATTATTTTAGGCAAGATGCTGAGGTAAACATGGAAGAGTATGATGAGAACATGTTTTTAGCATATGTGGATGTTGAAGATGGTGGTGAGGCAGCCGAAGAAGAAGATTAATAACCTAATTCTTTAAGGCTCAATGCATTTGAGTCAAAAGTAGCTGGTAGTGAGGACGATGAGCCTCATAATATGTTGGGCCATTTACAGAGTTTAAAACTGAGGTTAATATGAGAAATCGAAAATTTGCTCTTGGAATGAAGTTCTCAAGTGTTACAGTTTTCAGAGAAACTGTGAGGATATATTCGATCAATGCTTAGAGGAAGATTGTCTTCAAGGTGAATAAAGGATACCAAATTAGGGCCATAGGGTATATGTCTGCTTGGGTGCTTCCAAAGAAGGTTGGCTGAATGGTTGTAAGCCTTTCATTGAGCTGGATGGTGCTCACATAAAACGTCCCCACAATGGGAAAATATTGATTGATATCTATGTTTATGCAAACAATGGCATGTTCCTTGTGGCTTATACCTTTGTGGAGTTTGAGTTCCATTCTTCCTGGAAATGTTTCCTTGAACTGTTGGCACTGAATTTGAAGATTCAAAACAATGAAGGATACTTTTTTATCACTCATAAGCAGAAGGGTTTACTTGAGGCTGTGGGGCAGTTATTTCCAAAATTATAACATAGTCATTGTACCAGACACATGTATGCAAACTGTAATGCCATTCATAAGGGGTTAGCATTGAAGGAGCAGTTGGAAAAGATCTCAAGATGCACCATCGTGGCCTGGTACCACTTTGAGATGACGAAAATAGCTAATTTGAGTCATGCTGCCCATGTTAGTTAAGCAAGATGGATCCAAGACAGTGGATAAGGTTCCATTTCAACACAGTTTTCAAGTGTGAAATTCTTCTCAACAACCTTGTTGAGGCATTCAACAAGTCAATATTGTCAGCTAGGGACAAGTCTATAATAATCTTACTTGAGAGAATCAGGACGTATTTGATGATGCTATACGCTACAAGGAAGGAGGGAGTTGTGAATTAGAGGGATCATCAAATAGGTCCAAAGATAAGGCAGATTTTGTAGAATAAACAAAAAGAGGGTCAATCGTATGTTACAAAGTATGCACGGAATGAAGTATTCGAAGTCAGTAATCAAAGTGGGACATAGTCTAGACTGGAGTTGAAATCCAAGTAATGTTCATGTAAAGAATGAGACCTATCTGGAACCCCATGCCCCCATGCTTGTGTGGAAATAGTCATAACACATGGGAAACCAGAAGTTTATCTACATGAATGCTACAGAAAATAGGCTTACATGAGATGCTATGACATGATCATTGAGCCAATGACTAGTGAAGATCAATGGTAGTCAGATTTACCTCCTTTGAAGCCCCCAACATACCACAAACAACCAAGCAGGCTAAGGTAAAGAAAAAAGAAGTCTACTGGTGAGGCAGACCTACCTCAAAATCCAACAAAACTTGAAAGGTTCCACATTGCAAGGTATAAATCAATTTAGTTAAGAATACTTATTTACCTCATTTGGATGCTTGTTTGGTTGCCTTTTTTTTATTTGTTTAATTTCACAGGAGCCTATAGCAGATAAGGCCTAAAAGCTTTAGAAAGAAAATAATTGAAGCTAAAGTAAGGAGGGCACAAGTCAAGGCAAGTGGAACAAGTGCAAGTTAGCAAGAAGGATCCCAGCCCCAAATAGAACCTCAACCCCAAACAGGACCCTAACCTTAATCGGAACCCCAAACCGAATCAGAACCCTAACCCCAACAAGAACCCCATCCCTAATGATAGGACCGCCCCCGAAAAGGACATTGTTAACCGTGTCCGATTCTGCTCATGTCTGGCAAGACGACTGAAATCCCCAAGTTACCCTCAGTACGTGCCAGACCAGGGATAGCCACACATGCTTACTCATGCCTCCGCCTCTCGATCAGCCTCAAACAATGCGCCACGACCTGGAGGGTCAATAAAAACCAAAAGGTGTGAGTGGACAAAAATAAATCAGTTTATAAAAACAGTTACAGAAAGACGTTTTTACCCTCCACGTAAAACCAATGCATGCATACAAAAATCTTTTCGCAATCGGTTACATTTTCAACATAAGAAAAACCGTGTATCAAATTCCCACACAAGGAAAACTCGTATGAAACTCAAAATCCTTTTTCCTTTCTCAACCATCGGGTCTTAGCCCGCAATCATAAACACCGGGCCTCAGCCCAAAACCATGAATCAAACCCAAGAACACAACATAATCCAAAACCATCAACCATAAAACCGGGCCACTGCCCCACACATCCGAAACATCAGAAACTAATAATAAATCACAAGTCAAACATTTTGCTGGATATCAAGTGCGCCCGAGTCTTTAAACTCAAAACCATGCGCATAATCAGGCCTTCCCGGGATATCAACGAGTCTTTAAACTCAAAACATAATCAATAGGCCTCGAGGGTATCACAATATCCGAGTCTTTAAACTCACGAGTCGTTAAACTCAATCCGGGTCTTTAAACCCAATTTTCGGGCCCGCCCCCGTCATCAATTAACCGAGTCTTTAAACTCAAAACATGCTCCAGCAATAGCACCCGGGTCTTTAAACCCAAAACTGTTTTCAACGGGTCTTTAAACCCAAAACATTTGTCAATCACAACAACTCGGGATCCATCGTGATCCAATTTCCAAATCCAATTCGAAAACACATTTTTTTCATAACAGGACTCACGTCCGAATTTCCACTTTCAAATCCCCAAAATCTTACTTCCCAAAACATAAGCAAATCATTCATCATCAAACACGGGGCATGTATAATCAGATCAAATCACCTTTATCAACCATTACCCATTCCCGAATTCGAATTCGCAATAATGATTCCGTAAGCCGGCATCCGGAAACATCATCCTGAACCCCAAACTAAGAATCCGTTTCCAAACTTCCGAAAACCGAAATCTCGTTCATCAAAATTACTTTTATACCCCGAGCATCAAGCCCGAAATCTCCTTTTTCAAAATCCGTTTTAAATCCTTGAAAACACCGCATATTTCAAATCTCAAGGTCAAGACATCAAAACCATAATCAAATCACCAAAATCACGATCAAATCACAACATACTCGAAATCTCGTAAAAATGCAAAACCGTGACATTCTCGAAATACGTGTCAAAACCGTAAACCATAATCACAATCGAAATCCAACATCTTAAAAACATAATACGCACAAATCACATAAAATCATTCATTAAACCACCATCAATCATAAAAGACCTCTTAGTCTCGAAATACGTGCAATTTTGTGTGCATATAAAAAATATGTATAAATACGGAAATCGAAATCATCACAGTTCATAATCATAATCATAGAAATCATAGAAATATTCATGCATGCATTAAATTTTGAAAGCAACGTCCACTCACACACCGTCCTTAGTGCTCGGTTTCGCGCCGCACGCGTTTCCGTAATTTCCGCCATTTTCCAAAAATCTCGAATCCTGTCCAAAATCACTTTTCAGGGTCACTAAGGTCTCAATTAACAACATACTAATTTCCCATAATTTTCCGGGATTGTTCGACATAATTTTACTTAAGGACCTAATCTTCCGAACCCTTGAAACTATCCCGAACGCCACCCGATCAACTCGAACTTTAAATAAAAAATGTTCAAAACACTAAAAGGAGTAGATCTCCTGTTGACTGTGATCGGAGAGGAGGCTTCATGCGCCCTCACGCGCCGCCCAAAGTGGCTGTGCGTGTAGGCCACGCGCCTGCTACAGTGACACGCTACAGTGTCACCATCTTCACCCGACTGGCCTGCAATCTGGATCCTCCACCCGCGTCTCGACCCTGCCAATTAGCCTTCAATTCCCATCCAATTCCCTTCCTTTTTGATCCTAACATGTCCATTAATCATCTAATTAAAGTTATATCACCCTGATTAACATCGACTGTCCCTAAATCCGACCGTCGACCCGTGATCAACCAAACGGGTTGATCACCCAAACTCCATGGTTTCTAAACCAAACTGAAATTAACTTCACCGGTAGCTTAAGGGGACCTAAACGAACCAAAACATCCAATCAATTGACCAAGTACTAACCTGGAAGTGATCGTCCCAAGCACTGAAAATTCTCTGAAATTGGAACTCAGGTTCCAGGCCAACCAGTGCTCAATCTCCTTCTATTCTTTCATGGTTGAGTTCGTAGTGAACCCAGAAGACTAACACGGTCCTTGGTTTCATTCGAATGGCCTCACAAATTGAAAGCCAAGTTTTCCCTCCAATTTCCCGAAACGGGTTCCTCACAGTTCTCTCTAGCTCTCAGCCCTCAACTGATTCCAAATGAACCCTCTCACTTCCCCTAACTCAGTTAATCGATCAAATGGGCAGAAACTCGTGGGAAACTGTCTGTTGTCTCTGTGAAATTTGTTTCTCGCAACACAGAAACCATAACCATTTTTTAAACCCAGCCCGTGCTCTGAATTCCTGCCCAAACCATGTTTCAATGCCATTAACTCTCCCCAAGGTCACTAAACAATTCTGATCAGACAACCCAGGCATAAAAAATTGTACGGTTTCAGTCCACTACTCTGTTAAACAATGTCCACCCACGGCTGTTCAAACTAGGCATAGAAAAATTACCATTTTGCCCCTCAGCATGAAATTACCAAAATGCCCCTCATCTTCTGTGACCCGTAACTTGGTCATCTGAACTCCGATTAACGCGTGCCGCCTGTCGTTGTACTCAGGGCATCGAGACCTTCTAACGGTCCTCGGTCCTCGGCCATCGGACCTCCCAGTCAAAAAGTCAACATTTTCCCCCTTTTCGTCCAAATTACGAAAATGCCCTTGGATTTTCGAACGTCATAACTTTCACCACGAACGTCGGAATCGAACGTGCCACCTGTCTATGAACTTGTGACGTCCCAAACTACGTCACGTTCATTGGTCAAAGTCCATTTGACCGCCAGAATAAAAAGTCAAAGTTTTACCCACGACTAGGGGCAAAACGGTCATTTTGCATCATTCATCCGATTTCGCCCAACTAATCACCAATTAACCCTGTTAATCATGATTAGTTACAAATCTAATCCCGAATTCCGGGACGGGTCGTTACACCTAACCCCAACCCCAACCAAAACCTCAACCATAACTCCATCCCTAATCACAACCACCTCCACTTGTGCCAGACTTGTCTAACATCACTCGATCTCCTTAACCACAAACACATCCTACGCCAAATCCTCCTTCATTGGCTTAAGCCTCTACTCCTAAGAAACTCAAGTTTAAATCTCCAGCAAGGAGGAAAAATTAGCATCAACAATGCATGGCTTAGGGTTTTGTAGTTGGGATTAGTTTGGTGTATTCTGTTAGGTTAGGTGCACGATTGTTAGGTGTATGCTAGTTAGTGCATGTTGGCTGGTGCATTCTTTTTGGATTGTTAGGTGTATTCTAGTTTTGAGTTTAAATACATCATGTACTCATACTTCTGTGTCACTTTGTACCCTGTACTAGCGCTTTTGTGTTTAATTGCACCCTGTCACAGACCAAATGGCCTACTTATGAAATAGTTGCTATTGCTATTATATCCCATCTACTTCAATGGTTTTTTTTCTTTTTTGTGTATTGACATATGTTTTCACTTTCAAAATTTTATCTTCCTTACATATTTCAGGATTAGTTGAAAAATGTTCAATGCACCATGTACTCACATTGCTACGTTACTTTGCACCATGTACTACCATATTGGTGTGTCACTTTGCACCATGTACTGCCAAATTGGTGTTTAAATGCATCACTAATGTGTCACTTTGTCACTTTTTGCACCCTGTAACATATTGATTGGCCCAATTTGACAGAACAATCCATAGATTACATTGTAGAAATAACCATCATTCATTGCATTGTCAAAACAATCAATAGATTACATGCCAAATTACATTGCCTTTACAACTTAGTTATTAACATCTATTACAAATTTGGATTGTTAAGCATTCCCTAAACCCTAAACTTCATTCTTTTTAAAGATTTCCACAATACAAGCTACAATAAGGGCAACCCATAGCTTCCTTTTCCTTAGTCTGTTTTTTTTTTTTTTCAAATCCTCTTCCAATTTACCAGTTTTCCTCAACAATCCATGTATGATTGTCTTGCACCGATGACACATTGTAGGATCAAACCATTCCCAAAACCCACAATTGCTTCCCAGCATTTAAACATACTCGATTACCATAAACTTCCACACAATTCTAGCAATTGAATGAAACTTAAACATCTTTCAACTAAAATTTGAAGTCATAAACCTAATTTAGATTGCAGGTATACCATATGAAGAAATTCTTTATTATTCATCGTAATTTCAATAATGAACAAAAATTTGAGATTTTTTGTTACCCCAGATTATGGACACACTTGGAATCTCCAGCTACGATATCTCTCAGTCCATGAAGTCATGATTTTGCATTTCTTCTCACAGTAACAACTGCTCACTATGTAACGACCCGTTCCAGAAATCAGGATTTGATTAGCGAATAATGACGGATTAGTGAGGTTAATCAGTAATAAGTTGGACGATTTCGGACGGACGGTGCAAAATGACGATTTTGCCCCTAGAATGGGCCAAAATGTTGACTTTTCCATTAGCCGGTTAAAAGGACTTTTACCAATGACCGTGACGTAGTTCGGGACGTCACGAGTTCATAGACAGGTGGCACGTCCGATTCCGACATTTGACGAGAAAGTTATGATGTTCGGAAGGTCGAGGGTACTTTGGTAATTTTCTTGAATAGGGGCATTTTATTGACTTTTCAAATGACTTGGATGTTTCACGCATTTCCAGGACCGATAGGAAGGTCTCGATGCCCTGAGTATAATGACAGACGGCACGTGTCGATTGGAGTCCGGATGACGAAGTTACAGGTCAAGGAAATTGAAGGGCAAAATGGTAATTTGTCCTTGAGGGGATTCTGGATATTTTCTGCATTGGAATCTGTGCCCACTTAGAGAAGGACACTTGGCTGTTGATTGAAGGTGGTGCCATAGGATTGTTGACGCGTGGATGGGTCTGGATGGTGGTGGAAACTACTTGCAATCTCTCAATTTTGCTACACACGATTCAAATATTAGCTGCACGGTTTGGGGGTTAAAAACAGAGATACAGAGACAGTGAGGAATTCAAACTCCCAGCTATCCCCAATTCAAGGTGCTAAGTGAACAAAAACAAAAGAATAAGCGACGTGGAACAAGGTGTTGAAGCCGTGGAGGCCCGCCGTGCACGGTGGCGGTTGGAGGAGGACCAAACCCGTGAACGTCCCTGTTGAGGTCCAAGTGGCCCGTGACGATTTCTTTGTTCTGGATTGATTTGGGGTATTAAAAGAGGTCTCAGAGGTTGAAAGGAGTTGAGAGAGCTTAGTATCGAAGCCTGCCATGGCTGGTAGTCGTGAAACTCGTGACTGGTAAGTCAAGAACTCGAACATGGCAATTTACATTTGGATGCTTAAGACTCAAATTAGTGGTTACAGTGAGGTTTTGGACGTTGATAGGAAACTTTTGGACGTGGAAGGGACGACTGAGGTGACTGGAACAGTGAGAATAGAGCAAACAAAAGTGAAGGATTGAAGGTTGATCGAGGAGGTACATTCCAGTTCTTATTTCTCAACTTTGAAATTGGAAATCAGGTAGAAAGGAAGGGAAAAAACTAATAAGGTCAAAAAGAGTTAAAATTGGACTAAAATTGACGGAAGAACCACCCACGCCGGCTTGGTCGAACCGGACCGGTTCGAACCGGGTCGGCGAGAGGAAGATGGTGAATAGTTCACGCGCGTGGGATTCACGCGAAGGAAGTTCTAGGCGCGCGTGGGGGCGCGTGAAGGGTAGTTTGGGAAATCTTCCAACACGACTTTTAAAGTATTCGATGTAACAAACATTTTAGCACTGGTTTTGTATCGATCGGACATCGTCTCGATAAGTTTCGTGATATCCGAAGGTTTTAGGGCTCGTTTAAAAATAGTTAAAAATTCGAGAAAATTACGGGGCTTAAGTATGATCATTGTGAAGTAGTTAGTAATGTTATTATGGGATTTGGACTGGTTCGGGGAACCCGGTGATAGTGGATTGACCGGGAACGACATAGGTACACGCGTATCGAGGCGACGACGCTATGGTTTGTGAGTGGACTTTGCTTTCTAACTTATGATGCATGCATATATGCTTTTATATGTTTCCTATACGTGATTCTATGATTTGGATCTTGATGGTTTACGGTTTTGCACGTTTTTCGAGATATTTACGAAATTTCACGTTTTACGAGATTTTGATCGATGTTGTGATTTGACTCTGCTTTTAATGATTTGATTTCGGGATTTGAAATATGATTTGATTTCAAGGATTTGAAATGAATTTCGGAAAAGTGATTTCGGGCTTGGAGCCATGTTTATGAGATTTCAGATTTGGTTTTGAGACTTGAAGGGAAATTCTGGATTTGGGTTCGGGATGATGGTTCGGGATGCTAGCTTACGGAATCATTGTTGCGAATTCGGATAAGGATTTTCTGTGGTTTTTCACTGTTGATTGAAAAATGATTTTGGGTTTAAAGACCCGGAAAGAAAAGAAAAACTCGCTGGGTTTGGTTTTGAGTTTAAAGACTCGGATTGATTGACGGGGGAGAAGGCCCTGGATATATTTTGAGTTTAAAGACTCGGTATATGTGTAACGCCCCGGAAATTGAGAAAATGTAATTTTGTAACATAATGAATAAAAGACGTTTTTACCCTTGTGAATAGTATGGTCAAATTGTTGACTTTTTGATTGGTGAATCAAACGGATGTTGACCAATGACCGTGACGTAGTTTGGGACGTCACGAGTCCATAGACAGGTGGCACGCCCAATTCCGACAATCTGGGAAAAAGTTATGACGTTCGGAAGCCCAAGGGCATTTTCGTAATTTGGGCGAAAAGGGGGAAAATGTTGACTTTTTGTTTGCCAACTAATTTTCACACGATTCGAAGACCGTTAGGTAGGTCTTGATGCCCGGAGTACAACGACAGGCGGCACGTCGAAAACGGAGTTCGGTTACGAACGTTACGGGTCACGGAAGGCTAGGGGCAAAATGGTAATTTGTCCAACCAGGGGCAAAATGGACTTTTGGCCTTAATCAGACTTGTCTTTTGTCTGATTCTCACCCCAGGAAACAAGGAATCGGGTCTTAAGGGAGAACATAATCATATGGCTTTAGACATAATTCCCTAAATTGGGGTTTGTCCTAATCATGCCAAATTAACATCAGATAACACCCATTTGTCTCAGCCTCATTATGATTTGTGTAATTGAGAAACCGAATTGAGAGAAATTGAACTCGAGAGACTGAGAGGTGACGGGTACAACCAGTTCGAAAATCCTTGAAATTGGGCGAAAATCGAATTCGGATTTGGGAGCTAGGAGAGGAGCAATTGAGGATTCCATTAAGTTGCTAGGATCAAAACTAAAAGCTTTGCAACAAAAACGAGAAGAATTCGTGTCGAATTGAGGAAGAACAGACGCTGCCATGGCTGCCAAAAATCGACCTTGAGTTCAGATACTTAGAGGTAAGCTCATTCGAAATTGATCATGGAAAATTGTTCATTATACTCTCACGAAGCTAACCATATGAATTAATTGAAAAATCAGACATGGAATCGTGAAACCCGAATAGGAGACCCGTCGAATTTCGATCGTGAGTCGTGAAGATTTGGACCTTACCTGAGGTAATTGAATTCACAGAACTAAAATGAAGTTAGAGTAGATGAGATCAGTTGAAAGAACGGATCGATTTGAGGTCGAATTGACTGAGATTGCATCGGATCCTATCGCGGGTATTTCAACCCGTTTATCAGACAAACGGGCGAGAACGATGCACTGTAGCTGTACTGTGCTAGGCGCGTGGCTTTCACGCGCAGCCGCTTGCGGCGGCGCGTGACGGCGCGTGGGGAGGATTCCGGCAAAGTGTTCAACATGAAACTTGATGTTCTCGATGATACGAACCTATCCGCGTTGGTTTCGGGGTCAATCGGATATGGTTTCAGTGTAGTTCCGAGTACCCGACACGTTTAAATTTATATTAAAATAATATTATAGAATTCCGACAATTAGGGGATTCCTGTTTAAGGATTATATGATAGCCTAGTAACCTTAAATCACTTTGTTTGACAGGCTGGAATATTCCCGGGACTTCGGAGGAAAACGAACAGCTCAAGGCTGAACAATCGGGACGGTGTGTGTGAGTGGACTTTTGGTTTTCTAACTGTGATGCATGCATATATGGTTTAAAATGCTTATTTATATGATTTTCTATGATTTGACATGATTGATGCTTTGATTCGGTGATTTCTCGATTTTCTCGGTTTTATGATTATTATATTATTATATTCTGGCATGCTTTTCGAGAAATCATGAAATTGGTTAAAAATGATATTGTGGGCGTGAGAACCCAAGTAAATAATGATTTTGACTCGGATTTGGAGTTACATGTGAATTTGATGATTTTTGGTATTTTCGTGATTTTTGTGATTATTTTAATCAGTCTTTCGGGCACGTTTTACGAGAAACGTGCAAATGATGTTTTGGGCTAGGCCCGGATTGAAAATGATATTTGGACTCGGATTATGAGTCAATGATTGCTTTTATGGATTTACGTGTTCGTGGCAACTCGGGTTTACGGTTGCACGGATTTACGTGAAATTGATATTTTGGGGTTGGGACCCAATGGAATTGTGTTTCTGATTGGATTTGCATTTTCCATGTGAATATATGATGATATTGATGATTTCGGATTTATAAAGTAAATCAGGACTTTGGTTAACTTGGGGCTGAGACCCTGTATGGATATATGATTTGGTTTTCAATGCAACTGTTTTTCACTGGTTTTAGTGATGGTGATATGTTGCGGATATTTAGGGCTTTCGGGAGAAAATATGTTTTTCCCCGGAGTGCACCCTGGAGATAATGCTCGCCTTCGGGGATGGAAGTGTTTACCCCGAAGAGGTCACGTAGCACGATCTTTGTCTTGCAGCCCAGGGGAGGCTTGACTCAGATCAGATGTGCTGGATTATATGGATCGGTAAGTGATGTGTTCACTAGATCTGGATTGCCGGCTTGTGATGTGTTCACAGCGGCGGATGCTCGGATTTTGAGCGGTCCTTGAGCCTATTGATATGCACGCGTTGCAGGGATAAAACGTGACTCTAAGCAACAAGATATGGATATAAGTCCCGTGATTTTGTGGAAATTGTTTTGATTGATCCACTTTAATTGATTTCCTATTATTACTCATGTTTTATGATATGCATGCATGTTTGTGAAAACTGGAGGGTAAGAAATGTATTTTGGCAAATGTTTTTATAAGAGGTCATTTTTGTCCACTCACACTTTTATTGTTTTATGCACCCTCCAGGCCAGTGTACAGGTACGAGGGCTAAAAACGAGGCAAGCGAGGCAAAAGAATAAATAGACCGTTGCGCACTCAGACATTCTACAGAGTAGGAATTTGACCCCTATCTGTAATGGTACCTATGCTCTGTATTGTCCTTGACTAGTCAAACTTGTGACGTCATTGGTCTGTAAAACTTAACTATCCCTTGTCTGACAATGTGTTCGGGATTTGTTGTGTGTTGTATGTATATAAGTTTGGTTACTTTCGGAAATTTTTAGTTATTGTCAGACGGGAGCAGGATTCATCACGACTATCGAGGGATAATCGGGATGGGTCTTGTCAATATGTTTTGAGTTTAAAGACTCGGTTATGACACCCCCCGAGGCCTGTGATTGTGTTTTGAGTTAAAAGACTCGTTGATATCCCGGGAAGACCTGGTTATTGCGCATGGTTTTGAGTTTAAAGACTCGGGCGCACTTGAGATCCAGTAAACTTGTATGATTGATATTTTCACTGGTTTTCACTGGTTTTCAGAATGTTTTGGGCAGTGGCCCAGATGATATGGATTTGATGAGTTTTGGGACTGAGTTCCCGTATTTGAGATTGCTTTGTGATTTGAGCCTGAGGCCTGGAATTGATTAATGAATTTGATTCGGGTTTTCGATACTGGTCTTCGTTGATGGTTTTGATATGAATGGTTTCATAACGTGAATTGATATGCATGCATTGGTTTTCGCGTGGAGGGTAAACTGTACTTTCTTCTGTACTGTTTTATAAATACTTATTTATTTTTTTCCACTAACAGTCTTTTCGTGTTTTCGATACCCTCCAGGTTGTTGCGGTACAGGCTGTTGGTCGAGAGAGACGGAGACATCACACCCGCGATCCACAGTAGTTCGGTGCACTCTGGGAAGTCCTAATACTTTTGGGGTGGTTGGATCGAGAATCGCTTGTCCGACTTACGTGTCACATGAAGGTTGGACGTCAGTTTAGCCTTCGTGTCATGCGTAAGTTAGACGGGAGTATGATTTAGCCTTTAATCCCGGGGGATTAGAGGTGGGTCCTGACACACTACAAGCTCGTCCATATCTTATTTTTCGAAGGTAGGTCAGGTCGATGATGAGAGAATGGAATTCCTGGATCACGCATACGAGGGAAGGATAGAAACTGGGTCGTGTCAACGAGGGAAGGACAAAAATTAGGTCACGTCAACGAGGGAAAAATGACCTGGGTCACGTCGAAGCCTAGCTTGCGGAAATGACAATTTTCAAATTAAGGTTTGTTAATTTGGGATTCCAAATTAACGGTGTCAATTGTAAAGTTTCGCAATTTCTCTTTGTTAAATTATTGTATTTTAATCCACATAGGTGCCGCATAGAATTTTTTCACACCAAAGGGAACAGCTCTGACAATGGAGCTGGGTGGCTCAACATGATCGTTTGATACTGTTAAGTGAAACAATAATGAGTATATGATGCACATTGTGACTAATGTACAATTTTAGAATGCATTTAAGCTAAAAAGCCAAGAAACAATAGGATAGGACTGAACTTAAAGAAAAAAACCAACAAGCATCTGCACCCCAACAAAGAACCACACAGGAACATGACAAAACACGAAGGGTCGTCATATCTGCAATTCACCTATCAATGAGCATGGAAGGTCGTCATTGAGGAGAACAAAAACAAGAGAAGAATGAGGCCTGTTATTTCAGACCATGTCAATCATCTTCTTTTTCATTAAGGATGCAACCACATTAGTCACCATATTCGAACTCCTTGAGGTCCAAAGCCATTTGAAATCCAAACAACGAGAATTGTGTGCTCTAATCTCTGCCAATAGTAGGTAGAGCTCCTACTTGTCTTTCTAAAATTTTCCATTAATGGCATTAATAAAACCTTTATAATCATACTCAAAAATCACCTTATTAAAACCATTTGCACTTGCAAGGAGGAGTCCCTCCAACAGTGTCAAAGCTTCAGCCTCCAAAACAGAGCCTGCTCTTCGCTTCCACCCCCAATCACCCTTAAACTCCCCCATTACAATCCTTACAAACCGCATTGACACGCATATGAGGAAGAGCGATCCCAGGCAGCATCAGTGTTTATTTTTAAAAAGCCAGTCGGAGGCAGAGACCGTGAAACAGACCCAAAGTTATGCAGTGAATGAGCCAAACTAATAGACTCGTTACTTCCCAAGAGCACATCCCCCCTCCCCCATTAGCACCCATGCCTTTAATGCTTTCAATAACCCAACGAGAATTAAACCCTCTATTTTCCATAATGGTAGTACACCTTGCTTTCCAAATCATCCAACAAGAGTTTGCAATAATGCAAATTAACCATTTAATATCAACACCCCAACTGCTTTGAGGATTAACTGAATACGTTAGTGGACCTCCAAACCAAATATCCTGAGCTCCTTCATAGAGAAATAACATATGTTCAATAGTCTTAGGATGCAGACCATAGAGATGATAAATAAGGGAGCTGCCCAGATGCCTATAGTGCAGGTTTACACTAGTTGGCAGAGCCTTTTTCAACACGCCACATAAATTTTTTTTTACCTCTGGGATTATCCTGCCACCCCATATCAGCTTCCTAATTCTTTTAGGAATCCACTGAGAATTGGAGGGACGAGATGGGTCAAGGGTACCCTGCATCTTTTGAATCCACTCTTTTTTGCAGCAGGCCATGCTAAACGATCATTCTCCATATAATTCCCAATTCTTATCTTTTTTATGGCCTCCCGTTCTGCTACCTTAGTATTAAGAAGAAGAAGAAGAAGAACCCCATTCAACATCTACCGCTGAGCACCCATAGAAACAATTTTCGGAGCACCCATAGAAACAATTTTCCTTTCAACATCTACCGCTGAGCACCCATAGAAACAATTTTCCTTTCCTCCAACAAACTTGCCGAAGCCCAAGAACGACTCGAGTTTATGGATTAAATGTCACTATGTCAGCATTATTTAGCTAAGAGAGCCAAATTGAAGTCATTAAGGTTTCGTCGAAACCCCATTCCTCCATCCATTTTCGGATTGCCCAGCTCCTTCTAAATTACCCAATGGATCTTATTCTTCTCAGTATCGTGGACCCACCAATTGGTTGGGAATTAATTTAATTGTTTCTCCGGAGGATTGGAAATATAACTGTTGTAAGTAATTTCCTTTGTAAAAAAATTCTAATCCTACGATGCATTGATACTGCAACTGGTCTTGAATTCTGCAAAATGGGCTCACGATTTATTGATACCGCAACTGGTTTTGAATTATGCTAAATGGGTTCTTGTGCCTTGTTTGAAACCATTCATATAAAACACACACACAAAATGATTGTAAACTAATGTTAAGGAGATCAGTTTCAAACACAGAAAGATATTTGGTGGATATAAATCCAAGTAATAATTTTACAAATTATACAAACAAATTCAGAGAAACAAAAGCAAATTAAACGTCCTTGGCGACAAGTTCACCATTCAAGAGCTCTCTGTAAGCAGCTATTGGCCAGCTGAAGCCTCTGAAAACCAAGCTAGTAGCCAGAGGCACATCAATGATGATCTCCTTCTGGGTAGGCTTCTTCTCATCCCTGATCGCAATCAAGTAACTCCTTCCAACCCATCCAATCCACCCAGCAATGTACAAGAACAGAATCCCGGGTGTGATAAACTCACCCCAGTGCCGCTGGTCACCGCTCACAATCAAATGGGGAAGCCCATCTGATCCACAGAGCAAGCCCTGTTTCCCATAGTTTGAAAACCTTCTCTGAGTCTTCTCAATGGTGGCTTTGATGGCAAGGGCCGGTGCGCTGTCGGGTGCATAGAGCTTCAGTGAAGACTCGAGCTTTTTGATCGACTGCTTCTCACGCTTGGCAAATTGCTTGGAGTCTTTGCAGGGGGTGAGGCCTGAGATGTCGGCGACTGCAGGCATGGGGGCAGATCCCAAAAGGATGGAGGAGAGTGCAAGTGCAGCAGAGAAGGCCTGCATGGGTGATGCAGTGGATAATTTCTCAGCGGTAGGGTTTGGAGTTTGTGAGGCTGAGCAGAAGACCATGGTCCTTGGCAGCTTGGTGGCCAATGGAGAGCTCAGCTTTGGCTGAAACAAGGGTTTTGAGAGATTTGTGGGAATCGTGAGAGACATTTTTTATTGAATTTTCCTTTCCCTTTGTTTATTTTTTGGTTGTGAAGGGCAGAGAAGAAAGAGCAGATGTTAGAGGAGAGTGTGGAGGGCATGGTTTTAGATTCCTGGTGGCGTAGAAGAGAAGAGAGAGGGTGGATAAGGTGGAGGGAGTAAGGAGGCTGAGTTGGAGGGCTTCCATTGGTTGGTGGCTGTTTGGTTGTGGGTTGATTTAGATTTTCTCTCAATCTATCCTATTCCTACCAGAAAAGCAAATCTGGAGATGGGGAAAATCTACTGTGACTTGTGGGTTTTGTGTGCTTTCCATCGAGTTAATCCAAAATATTTTTCAATTACCATATTTAAAACGAAAACACAATATTCACATCCTGGCTTATGCTAGGCAGAGCAATAGAAGAGGAAGGCATTAAAATTGAGAACAAGATAATTGAAGGTTTTTCATTGCATGCTCACAAACCTATGTTGCACCGAAATGGATACGGATACGAGGATATGATACGACACGGTACTCCAATATGTCAAAATCAAAAAATCAAAGGATACAATACGAGAAGGATACAAAAAATAAATAATATATTAAAATTCAAATATAGTTAACAACAAGCAAACAAATTCAGTTTATCATATAACAATTTCATATAAAGATCTCTAGTCATCTTCTACATCAAACTAGGGTATGATCATAGATATAAATGACATAATTTCCTAAAACTGGGGTATGATCATAGACAGATTTTTCTTCATCATATCCATAGCCATGTTGGGATCGGAGAACATTTGCGCTTGTGCATTCTGTGTCTGACCCTTAGGAACAATTAATAACCCATTTTCCTGCCATATTTCCACACGTTTTACTTCACTATAAAGACAATGAAAGAAAGAAATAGCAAACTGTAACGACCCGTCCCAAATTCCTAGATTAGATTAGTGACTAATCACGATTAGTGAGGCTAATCGGTGATTAGTTAGGCGAAATCGGACGAACGATGCAAAATGACCGTTTTGCCCTAGTCGTGGCAAAACGTTGACTTTTTATTCTGGCGGTCAAATGGACTTTGACCGATGACCGTGACGTAGTTCGTGACGTCACGAGTTCATAGACAGGTGACACGTTCAATTCCGACGTTCGAGGAGGAAGTTATGACGTTCGGAAGTTTAGGGGCATTTTGGTAATTTTGGTTAAAAGGGCAAAATAGTTGACTTTTTGACCGGGATGTCCGATGGCCTGGGGCCGAGGACTATTACGTAGATAAGGACGATACGAATCCATAGACAGGCGGCAGGCTGAAATCGGATTTCGAACAGGAGAGTTATAGGTCACGGAAGTTCGATTTCACTATGCACGTACTTCGAGGCGGGGATGATTTGGCGAAATCTGATTAGGCAGATTTTTTTAGTGGGTCCCATGGATGAGTGACAAGTGTCACTCATCCCATTGGACAATCCCCTAAATTGTGGATCTAATTAATTAAATAACATTATAATTATTATTATATAATTAATTTTAACAACTTAAAATCCTAACCATCCATTCCTTCTAATCTCTCAAATCCTCACCACTCATCTAATCATCTAATCCTCACTTCTCTCATCAGCCATCAATATCATCACCTTCATTTTTTCTATTTTCTTCATTAAACCCGCACCCCCCTATGTTCTTCATTCTTCCTTTTTCTTCAAAACACACAACCCACACATACCACCATGAACCCATATGCCGTGTGTGTGACCGTGAGAGGGTGATGAGAGATGAAGGACAGCGAGCCACGGCTGGGGAGGGTGGTGGCTCACGGTGGTGGACGGCAGAGCTCGGCCGTGAGGTAAGAAAACTTTGAAAATTCGAATTTGAGTTTTAATGGGTTTTACTCCATTTCGTTTATTGGGTAAGGTTTCTGGGGACCCTAGGAGTAGAATGGGATTAGTTTTGGGGCTTGAGATGGCCGGAAATGGTTGTGAACGGCCGGAGAAAATACGGCCACCATTGATGGCGGATGGAAGCTCGATTTCGGGTGGTTTTTCTTAGTTTTAGGGATTGAGTTAGATAGGAAATGAAGAAATAGGAATTTAGGGATTAAAATGGGACCAAACGGACCCCGAATCAGTCCGAAAACCCGAGAAAACCGTGCGGTGAACAGTGCCCGTGAATAGTAACTGGTTCAGTTCTGAGGAGGATGACGATGAACAGTGTTTTCGAATTTCTAGGAGCTCGTGAGGGCCCGTGGGCCATAATTTGGGAAAGTGTTCAACACGGGAAATCTTCTATTTGATGTAACGAAGATTTTGGGACTGGTCTCGTGTCAATCGGACATTGTTTCGATAGTTTTCGGGGTGTCGGAAGTTTTAGGGTCGGTTTAAAAATAGTTAACAGTTCGGAAAAATTATGGGGCTTTGGTAGGAGGTTAATTAAGTAGTTAGTAACCTTCTATTAAAATTTGGACAGGTTTGGGAGTCCCGGTGATGGTGATCGGCTCGGGGAGCCGTATGGCACGCAAATCGAGGTGGCAGCTCGGACGGTCTGTGAGTGGACCTTGTTTTCTAAATTGGTGCATGCATAAATGTTTATTATATGTTTTATTACTTGTTTGATGATGTCATGGGTGCATTTGTATGTGGTTATGTATAAGCACGTATTTCGAGGTTTCGGCCTTATACGGTGCTTATACGGGTCTGTATTTCTTTATTGGTTTTAATGAAATGGTTTTGGATTTCTAAAAGGATAAACTCGGGTATGAGACCCATTTGATTTTATCTCGGGCATATGACCTCAGATATCGGGCACGGTGCCCAGCTGATGTCCTATGTTCGGGCACGGTGCCTAGCTGATGTCCTATGTTCGGGCACGAGACCCAGGTTACTTTACGGTTTTGATTTCAGGTCAGGGAACCTTAAATGGATTTCCCGGTTCATGATGGTTTATGGGAACCGGCATGAACCCTTGTTATGGTATCGTGGTTCATGACGGTTTATGGGAATCGGCATGAACCCTTGTTGGTTATTACGGTACATGAAGGTTTATGGGAACCGGCATGTTACCTTGGTTATGGATATTATGGATCATGACGGTTCAGGGGAACCGGGCATTGATATTATGTTATGTATATATATGTTCATCTACCTTCCTTTACTTCTATTATCTCCTCCGGGGAGGGTCGTTGGCCTGGGTGGACCCCGGAGTAGTCACGGAGCACCGACTGAGTGGAGTCACCCCCTAGTTGGGTTCCTTACTCTCAGGAAAGCTATGATTACTATTACCTCGGGTAGGGTCAGTGGTCTGCGGCATTGATCTTGACTTTGAGAAGACTCGGATTGAGACCTGAGTAGCACGCGCGTAGCTTTGGAAACCGTGACAGGATTGGTTGTGTGAATTATATGTGCATATGATATAAATATGACATATGATATGTGATGTGTGGTTACACAGGATTTGGGCAGTGGCCCATACAATCGTTTTCATTATGGTTTTGGGCTTAGTTCCCACATATGGTTCTTTTGGTTAAATGGTTTTCGAATGCATGCATGCTTTTTAGTGAAAGGTACAAATGTCTTATAAAATATTTTTATAAACTCTTGGTTTTGTCCACTCATAGCTTTTAATGTTTTGATTGCCCTTCAGGTTGACATCAGATGTGGACTGTAGCCGAGACCGAGATATCACATACCTCCTCCGGATCCTGGCGTACTCTGATAGCCCGGGAGGGCAAAGGTTGGAAATATCCCTTGTCTGACACTTCGTGTCAGACGGGAGCAGGGTCATCCCGCACTAATCCCGAGGGGATTGTGATGGGTCCTGTCAACGTGGTATCAGAGCATAGGATTGCTCGTAGGATGCTTATCAGAGCGGGGTTGTCTCTATTCGAGCAACCGTGCAGCTCTTGGAGTATGTACACAGGTTGAGGATGTGATATCTCATTGGGCTACAGTTTGTGGTCAACCTGATGTTGGGATGCCGATATGATAGTTAGTAGGATTGAATCGTGGATGTCTTGGTTCGGTACTTGATGCCGTGGTTGCCATAGTTCTGTCAAGGTTGACAGTGTGGGACCCTATGGAAGGATTAACGTATTCGTACTTGAGAGTTTTGGTCGTGAGACGGTTAGTTGGGATCGTCTTTCATGATGTCGTAGGATCGGTTCCGACGACTGGTGGGTTGTTGTGACCATCCGATGACCGGATTGGTTGAGTTAGATTAGTTTACTGCAGTTAGCGGTTAGCAGTCGAGTTCGTGGAACTCTAGTTGAACTTGTGTCAGTTGCAGCCGGATTCGGGGAATCCTAGTTGGATTGACGTCTTTACGGTGTCAAGATCGCAGAGTCAGTTAGATTGTGGAATATACTGACTTATGCAGTTGGGTTCAGGGAGACCCTAGAGTCTGATCGTGGAACCCTACCTTAGGTGTATGGTTCGGAAATGTGAGTTGACGAGTGGTTGGACTTGGACGACTATTCAGATTTGGATTCGTTAGTTGGTCTAGTCATGTCAGCTTGTGTTGGACTGCACTTCGCAGTCGAGGTTGTACTTATCGGTTAGACCTAATTGGATGTGGTACTACTTAGTTGCGCTGGGTTGTTGGTGCAACTAAGGTCATGGATGACCTGGTAGACGACATTGGGTTAGTCGGGTTATGACTGGTAGAGTTTGATTTGGACAAGTTACCAGGGTTGGTACTTGTCGATGGAATCCCTGAGTGGGATCCGGAGTGGTTAATACGGGCGGTTGATTCCGTTGGATGCGAATCTCGATAGCAATGTCTGGTAGTTAGGTCTGCACGAGTGTGTGGCAGGCGCTACTACCAAGAGCGGTTGTAGTTGTGGTTTTTGGGAATCGGGGACGTTCGGGGAACGTTTCCTTTTCTCGTATGAGTTGTCAGGGTGATTGTACCCAGAGGTGTTGGGTACGAGGGAGGCAGAGTTTCTCCTATTCGAGCAGAGGTACGGGGTCGTCGCTCGGTATGAGTGGAGATCCAGGGTTGTCAGTTTTGCACATGGTGTGCCGATACTGATACTGGTGTTGGTGTGCTGATACTAGTGCAGGTGATAGTGCTTTGGTGCTGGTACTGGTGATTGTGATGATGTTGAGTCACATCCGTCGAGATGTGCATATGTTCGGTGTCTGTGGTTCCAGAGTGGATCTCAGATAGAATTAAATTGGTTAGGGGACACGTGGTTGATGTCCGGGTACGTTGTTTCCAATCTTGTTGGAACTTCGGAATCGTGAGAGGTTGCGATTGTGGTGACGAGAGGAATGCGGGTTTTCCGCATTGGCATTGGGTATTTCGAAGTCATTTTTGGTGACTTCTCAGTTTCTACAGTGGTAGATGATGGTAGATGACGGTAGAGGATGGTTGCGTCACTAGTACGCTGATCGTGTATTGGTTGGTGAACCCGGGATTTGTTTTGGGCCATCAAGAGGAATCGAGTATATCAAAGTTAGGTGACTGAGATTTCTCATTTCCTGCTTGGTGGCAGATGATGTTGGTTTACGTGACGTGGTGAATGCAGCGAGTTTGGTTGTATTCACATAGGATGAGTTTTGATGTCATAGTCTTGTATCATCTTTGATTTTCCTCGGTGGAATGACAAGGATCGATACAAGGTAATCAGTGAGAACCCACAGTCTCGGTGTGTCTCGTCGTTGACTAATCTGTTTAGATGTGGGAAATGGTTGAGGACTTTGGACGTCGTGGCGATCGAGGATCGTGGCGTTCATGGTCGGGTGATGTAATGACAGGATCTGGATCGTAATCTTGATGATCCAGATAGGTGGAGAGTTTACCACTCTTACCTGGATGTTTGAGTTGAGGATGTTGGGACTGAACTTCTTTTCGAAGTGAACCCGTATGGTATATTACTCAGGTGAGTAGTTTTCCGACGTAGTCGGATATGGTCAACCTAGATGTGTTGATGTTGGGATTGGCTTCCCTATGAAGTCAATCGAACGTATTGAGGTAATCGTTTGAACAGGTATCCGATAGGTTCGGATATGGTGTGTCTTGGTAGACGTGAATGAGATTTCGGGTTTTGGAATCAGATTTCTGGATGACGATTCAGGATTTGATTTTGGAACTTGAAAGTGGATTTCTGGATTTGGGTTTTGGAATCGGATTCTGGGTGACAATTCAGGATTTGATTCTGAAGCTTGACACTGGATTTTCTTTTATGGATTTGGGTTCGGAATGGTTATTCCTAATACTAGTCTACGGAATGATGATTTCGAACTCGGACTTGGACATGGTTATGGATATGAGTTCTGGATTTGGATTCGGGATTTCTTACGAAATTGCGGATTTGGATTCGGATTTGGAAATGAATAATGGGTTGGAGTTTCGATTTGTCTAATACTGGATTGGACAAGTGAACTCCATAATTGAAACGTGATTTCCTACAACCTAGGTCGTCGTGTTGACGTCGTTGTTGTTGTGGTTGTAGTCTGATGGGGGATAGATGTACGTACCTTGTACGTAGTCCGAGGTATGATACCAGGTAGACTTGTGGTGCCTAGTGACGGTATATAGGTTATACCGGTAGTACGTTGGCGAGCGTGTTGGTAGTCGGCTTAGTTCCGATACCATGGGATTAGTTGAGGTCGTGAACTGGACATTGGATACTGTGCATTGGGTCATAGTATTTCTGGTGGGTCCAGTTACACACAGGTCGAGTTTTTTTGAGGTAGTGTATACTCAGGTTGAGTAAGTTGGTGGTTAGTATAACCACGGGTGAGTATAGTGTTAGTTTTTGACTGACGACTGTCAAGTGGTGACAGTTTGTCGGAGGTGTCAACGTAGATCGTTGAGTCCGGGTTGGTGACTCCCAGTGGGAGCAGACGTCAGGATAGGTTGGAGATTGAGGAAGGAACCGTAGAGTTGTTTATGTCAGCGAAAGGGTAGATTTGACAAGTGGGTCGATCATAGGATACTTGGGCTACTCTGATACTGACAGGTGGTGTCAGTTCGGAGCGTACGACTTCTGCTATTCGATGTGGTCGAATGTAGACGATGTGACGTGAGCGTTAGTGGTATGTCTAGTAGCAGACGAGTAAGGATTGTTCTGGTTAGTTGGTGTACGAGCGTGCACGTGTTTTGAGGTTGATTCTACTTTCCACGAGGTGGATGTCGAATCAGGATAGTTGGAGTTTCGAGAACGGAACTAAATTAAGGAGGGAAGAACAGTTAGAATTAGGTCGGTTGGAATTTCGAGGACGAAATTAATTAAGGAGGGAAGGTTGTAACGACCCGTCCCAAATTCCTAGATTAGATTAGTGACTAATCACGATTAGTGAGGCTAATCGGTGATTAGTTAGGCGAAATCGGACGAACGATGCAAAATGACCGTTTTGCCCCTAGTTGTGGCAAAACGTTGACTTTTTATTCTGGCGGTCAAATGGACTTTGACCGATGACCGTGACGTAGTTCGTGACGTCACGAGTTCATAGACAGGTGGCACGTTCAATTCCGACGTTCGAGGAGGAAGTTATGACGTTCGGAAGTTTAGGGGCATTTTGGTAATTTCGGTTAAAAGGGCAAAATAGTTGACTTTTTGACCGGGATGTCCGATGGCCGGGGCCCGAGGACTATTACGTAGATAAGGACGATACGAATCCATAGACAGGCGGCAGGCTGAAATCGGACTTCGAACAGGAGAGTTATAGGTCACGGAAGTTCGATTTCACTATGCACGTACTTCGAGGCGGGGATGATTTGGCGAAATCTGATTAGGCAGATATTTTTAGTGGGTCCCATGGATGAGTGACAAGTGTCACTCATCCCATTGGACAATCCCCTAAATTGTGGATCTAATTAATTAAATAACATTATAATTATTATTATATAATTAATTTTAACAACTTAAAATCCTAACCATCCATTCCTTCTAATCTCTCAAATCCTCACCACTCATCTAATCATCTAATCCTCACTTCTCTCATCAGCCATCAATATCATCACCTTCATTTTTTCTATTTTCTTCATTAAACCCGCACCCCCCTATGTTCTTCATTCTTCCTTTTTCTTCAAAACACACAACCCACACATACCACCATGAACCCATATGCCGTGTGTGTGACCGTGAGAGGGTGATGAGAGACGAAGGATGGCGAGCCACGGCTGGGGAGGGTGGTGGCTCACGGTGGTGGACGGCAGAGCTCGGCCGTGAGGTAAGAAAACTTTGAAAATTCGAATTTGAGTTTTAATGGTTTTTACTCCATTTCGTTTATTGGGTAAGGTTTCTGGGGATCCTAGGAGTAGAATGGGATTAGTTTTGGGGCTTGAGATGGCCGGAAATGGCCGTGAACGGTCGGAAAAAATCCGGTCACCATTGATGGCGGATGGAAGCTCGATTTCGGGTGGTTTTTCTTAGTTTTAGGGATTGGGTTAGATAGGAAATGAAGTAATAGGAATTTAGGGATTAAAATGGGACCAAACGGACCCCGAACCAGTCCGAAAACCCGAGAAAACCGTGCGGTGAACAGTGCCCATGAATAGTAACTGGTTCAATTCTGAGGAGGATGACGATGAACAGTGTTTTCGAATTTCTAGGAGCTCGTGAGGGCCCGTGGGCCATAATTTGGGAAAGTGTTCAACACGGGAAATCTTCTATTTGATGTAACGAAGATTTTGGGACTGGTCTCGTGTCAATCGGACATCGTTTCGATAGTTTTCGGGGTGTCGGAAGGTTTAGGGTCGGTTTAAAAATAGTTAAAAGTTCGGAAAAATTACGGGGCTTTGGTAGGAGGTTAATTAAGTAGTTAGTAACCTTCTATAAAAATTTGGATAGGTTTGGGAGTCCCGATGATGGTGATCGGCTCGGGGAGCCGTATGGCACGCAAATCGAGGCGGCAGCTCGGACGGTCTGTGAGTGGACCTTGTTTTCTAAATTGGTGCATGCATAAATGTTTATTATATGATTTATTACTTGTTTGATGATGCCATGGGTGCATTTGTATGTGGTTACGTATAAGCACGTATTTCGAGGTTTCAACCTTATACGGTGCTTATACGGGTCTGTATTTCTTTATTGGTTTTAATGAAATGGTTTTGGATTTCTAAAAGGATAAACTCGGGTATGAGACCCATTTGGTTTTGTCTCGGGCATATGACCTCAGATATCGGGCACGGTGCCCAGCTGATGTCCTATGTTCGGGCACGAGACCTAGGTTACTTTACGGTTTTGATTTCAGGTCAGGGAACCTTAAATGGATTTCCCGGTTCATGACGGTTTATGGGAACCGGCATGAACCCTTGTTATGGTATCGTGGTTCATGACGGTTTATGGGAACCGGCATGAACCCTTGTTGGTTATTACGGTACATGAAGGTTTATGGGAACCGGCATGTTACCTTGGTTATGGATATTATGGATCATGACGGTTCAGGGGAACCAGGCATGGATATTATGTTATGTATATATATGTTCATCTACCTTCCTTTACTTCTATTATCTCCTCCGGGGAGGGTCGTTGGCCTGGGTGGACCCCGGAGTAGTCACGGAGCACCGACTGAGTGGAGTCACCCCCTAGTTGGGTTCCTTACTCTCAGGAAAGTTATGATTACTATTACCTCGGGTAGGGTCAGTGGTCTGCGGACATTGATCTTGACTTTGAGAAGACTCGGATTGAGACCTGAGTAGCACGCGCGTAGCTTTGGAAACCGTGACAGGATTGGTTGTGTGAATTATATGTGTATATGATATAAATATGATATATGATATGTGATGCGTGGTTACACAGGATTTGGGCAGTGGCCCGTAAAATCGTTTTCATTATGGTTTTGGGCTTAGTTCCCACATATGGTTCTTTCGGTTAAATGGTTTTCGAATGCATGCATGCTTTTTAGTGAAGGGTACAAATGTCTTATAAAATATTTTTATAAACTCTTGGTTTTGTCCACTCACAGCTTTTAATGTTTTGACTACCCTTCAGGTTGACATCAGATGTGGACTGTAGCAGAGACCGAGATATCACATACCTCCTCCGGATCCTGGCGTACTCTGATAGCCCGGGAGGGCAAAGGTCGGAAATATCCCTTGTCTGACACTTCGTGTCAGACGGGAGCAGGGTCATCCCGCACTAATCCCGGGGGGATTGGGATGGGTCCTGTCACAAACGGCAAGCTAGTTTCAGCAAATGCATATAATCTGTAGAACCCTCTCAGCATATAAATCAAATTTGTGTATGGAAAATGGAAATTCTCATATCCATGCTGTAAATATTAAAATGAACAACTCTTGCTGACTCTGTTCAAATTCCAGTACAAACTAAATCGTGCCAAATGCTAACCAAACACAAAGCAATGTAATCAAGGATATGCAGAGGATTCATGAAGGAAACAACAAAAAAAATCCAGTTTAATAAAAATACAGAAACTTCTAATGTTCTCTACACCAATCCAGTTTGTCTTATGCAAAATGTAAGCTGCCTCAAACAGGACCAACGACGCAATGCTTAATAAAAACATTCTCATCGCTAAAAGTTGAGATGAATTATAATCCATGAAATAGAAGTTTCATACATTAGCTTCAAGATAAAATGGATTTGTGGTAAAAAGTAAAATAAATAAATAAATAATTCAATCTTATCAAAAAATAGCCATTACCTATCCATTTTCTCACATTTTCAAGTATCTGTCTACTTTTACTAGACATACAAGTATACAACCCAAATAAGTCATTACTGCAACCAATAACAGTCTATTTTCCCAAAAAGTCAAAAACCAACATCATAGTTTATCAAGTAGGCATACATTAGGTGCAAACTAGATTGATTATAAGTACTACAATAGATAACAACAACATCTTCTGGGGTAAGAAGAACATGAAGATCAATATTGATTTTTTTCTTTTTTTAATCTAAACCTTCTAACACTAAAGCAAATATTTCCATCACATCTGATGGTTAATCTGAGACCTACCAACATTTTAGCCCAACCAAACAATGGCAGAAAAAGTAAATGGTAGAGTATATATAGGTAAACCTCTATCTGTGCAATATCCATTGTCTTCCAGTATCTAGCCTCCCACCAAAAAAAAAACTCTGTGACATTATACGAGTATCAATATAGTACTTACAAACATTGACAGCTATTCTCCATTCAATTACACTAGTAAAAGAGGAAAACAATATAAAAGAGGAATGTCATCTACAAGAAGACATATACATTGCTAACTTAGATAATCTGTAACGACCCGTTCCGAATTAACGGGATTAATTAAGGATTAATGATGGATTAGCAAGGCTAATCATGGATTAGACGAGGATTATCGGACGAGCAGGGCAAAATGACGATTTTGCCTCTGGAATGGGCAAATCGTTGACTTTTCATTCAGGCGGTCAAATGGACTTTGGTCGATGGTATCGGGCTTAAGGCCCTGTTGGTTAGGAAATCGGGCTTGAGGCCCTGTTGCTCTATGGTTTCGGGCTTATGGCCCAGTTAGCTGTGGTATCGGGCTTGAGACCCTGTTGATTATGAAATCGGGGTTGAGTCCCAGTTCGATTTATGAAATGAGAATTCGGGCATGAGACCTTGTTGAACTGTGGATTTAGGCCAAGGCCAGTGAAATGGATTTGAATCGGATTCGAGGAATCGTATTTAGATGAATCGGGTAGAAACCAGTTGAAATGTATTTGAGAAAGAAAGAAAGATTTGAAAAGATATGAAACCCTCCATATGATTATATGGTCTCCTCCATACGTCGACCTGGATAGTCACGATCCACAGACCAGAGTGGGTATCCCCATAGGGATCCCGTTCCAGGAGTGGGAGATATGTATTATGATGTGGTCCCGGACCAGATTCTGGAGAGATGATCGGACTAGATCTAGAGAGAGAGCTCGAACTAGATCCAGAGATTGAGCTTCCCAGGTGGAGAATTTTTGGGAGAAGACTCGGAGTGAGACCCCGAGTAGTGTGCGCACTAATATAAAGATGATGATATCGTGACATATCGGGGATGTGTTCCCTAGGGGTTGTGTGCCTCGAGTTGGCATCTTCTTGGAAGTGCTGCGGATGGGTTATACGTACAAGTACATATGTTGACAGGACCCGTCCCAAATCCCTCAGGATTAGCGTGTGACGTACCTGCTCCCGTCTGACACGAAGTGTCAGACTAGGGATACTTCCGTCTTTTGCCCAGTCGAGGCTGGCAAAGTGCGTCAGGATCCGAAGGAGGAATGCGATGTCTCGTCTCTACTACAGCCACATCTGCGATCAACCAGAAGGGCATTCAAAACACAAGGTTGTGAGTGGACAAACCAAATATTTTATAAAAACATTTCACAAAAGACCTTTATGCCCTTCATTAAAAACATATGCATGCATTCGAAAACCATTTCTAAGGTTCATGCCCGGTTCCCACAAACCGTCATGAACCATCAAACCATTAGCTTCAAGATAAAATGGATTTGTGGAAAAAAGTAAAATAAATAAATAAATAATTCAATCTTATCAAAAAATAGCCATTACCTATCCATTTTCTCACATTTTCAAGTATCTGTCTACTTTTACTAGACATACAAGTATACAACCCAAATAAGTCATTACTGCAACCAATAACAGTCTATTTTCCCAAAAAGTCAAAAACCAACATCATAGTTTATCAAGTAGGGATACATTAGGTGCAAACTAGATTGATTATAAGTACTACAATAGATAACAACAACATCTTCTGGGGTAAGAAGAACATGAAGATCAATATTGATTTTTTTCTTTTTTTAATCTAAACCTTCTAACACTAAAGCAAATATTTCCATCACATCTGATGGTTAATCTGAGACCTACCAACATTTTAGCCCAACCAAACAATGGCAGAAAAAGTAAATGGTAGAGTATATATAGGTAAACCTCTATCTGTGCAATATCCATTGTCTTCCAGTATCTAGCCTCCCACCAAAAAAAAAACTCTGTGACATTATACCAGTATCAATATAGTACTTACAAACATTGACAGCTATTCTCCATTCAATTACACTAGTAAAAGAGAAAAAAAATATAAAAGAGGAATGTCATCTACAAGAAGACATATACATTGCTAACTTAGATAATCTGTAACGACCCGTTCCGAATTAACGGGATTAATTAAGGATTAATGATGGATTAGCAAGGCTAATCATGGATTAGACGAGGATTATCGGACGAGCAGGGCAAAATGACGATTTTGCCCCTAGAATGGGCAAATCGTTGACTTTTCATTCAGGCGGTCAAATGGACTTTGGTCGATGGTATCGGGCTTAAGGCCCTGTTGGTTAGGAAATCGGGCTTGAGGCCCTGTTGCTCTATGGTTTCGGGTTTATGGCCCAGTTAGCTGTGGTATCGGGCTTGAGACCCTGTTGATTATGAAATCGGGGTTGAGTCCCAGTTCGATTTATGAAATGAGAATTCGGGCATGAGACCCTGTTGAACTGTGGATTTAGGCCAAGGCCAGTGAAATGGATTTGAATCGGATTCGAGGAATCGTATTTAGATGAATCGGGTAGAAACCAGTTGAAATGTATTTGAGAAAGAAAGAAAGATTTGAAAAGATATGAAACCCTCCATATGATTATATGGTCTCCTCCATACGTCGACCTGGATAGTCACGATCCACAGACCAGAGTGGGTATCCCCATAGGGATCCCGTTCCAGGAGTGGGAGATATGTATTATGATGTGGTCCCGGACCAGATTCTGGAGAGATGATCGGACTAGATCTAGAGAGAGAGCTCGAACTAAATCCAGAGATTGAGCCTCCCAGGTGGAGAATTTTTGGGAGAAGACTCGGAGTGAGACCCCGAGTAGTGTGCGCACTAATATAAAGATGATGATATCGTGACATATCGGGGATGTGTTCCCTAGGGGCTGTGTGCCTCGAGTTGGCATCTTCTTGGAAGTGCTGCGGATGGGTTATACGTACAAGTACATATGTTGACAGGACCCGTCCCAAATCCCTCAGGATTAGCGTGGGACGTACCTGCTCCCGTCTGACACGAAGTGTCAGACTAGGGATACTTCCGTCTTTTGCCCAGTCGAGGCTGGCAAAGTGCGTCAGGATCCGAAGGAGGAATGCGATGTCTCGTCTCTACTACAGCCACATCTGCGATCAACCTGAAGGGCATTCAAAACACAAGGTTGTGAGTGGACAAACCAAATATTTTATAAAAACATTTCACAAAAGACCTTTATGCCCTTCATTAAAAACATATGCATGCATTCGAAAACCATTTCTAAGGTTCATGCCCGGTTCCCACAAACCGTCATGAACCATCAAACCATTTGGGCCTTGGCTCGAAATCTGTCAATAAAACCACGGGACTCCGCCCAAACCAAAAACGCATGGGAACACGTCCCAAAACCAACTCGTAAGGGTCTCAGCCCAAAACTAATACGCGTGGGTCTCAGCCC
Source organism: Prinsepia uniflora (assembly GCA_032719365.1). Classification (NCBI taxonomy): domain Eukaryota; kingdom Viridiplantae; phylum Streptophyta; class Magnoliopsida; order Rosales; family Rosaceae; genus Prinsepia; species Prinsepia uniflora. Next base: position 66,985,910 of record CM064866.1, read on the forward strand.
AACACCATCTTAGTGAAAACCTGTCCACATATACATATATACATATATAACCCGTCCTAGGCACTTCTAGAGAAGATGCCAACTCGAGGCACACAGCCCCTAGGGATCACATCCCCGATATAGTCACAATGTCATCTCTATACTAGTGTGCACACTACTCGGGCCTCACTTCGAGTCTTCTCCCAGGAATTCTCCATCTGGGAGGCTCAATCTCTGGATCTAGTCCGAGCTCTCTCTTTGGATCTAGTTCATATATCCCTCCGGAATCTGGTCCAGGACCACAACATAATAAGTAACCTCCACTCCTGGAACGGGATCCCTATGGGGATACCCACTCTGGTCTGTGGATCGTGACTCTCAAGGTCGATGCTGGAGGAGACCAGTCAATAATCTCGTAAGGCGGGTATATACATACTCGTATACAAAACCATAAAAACGTGACTCACGCCCGATAACACAAGGCAAATGGGCCTTCAGCCCAAACACAGGACTCAACAGGGCCTCTCGCCCGATTTCACAATAATTGGGCCTCGAGCCCGAACTCAAATCAACTGGGCATCGAGCCCGATATCTCTGGGTTAGTCACGATCCCGATCATAGCAATGTGTGCAACCATCAATCCAGAACCGCTCTCAATCCTGGTATGTCGCCATGAACATATGACTGTCGCGACCATCTCGAGACCATGGTGCACACGTCGCAGATCGATTCTCTAAACCGTCGGCACTCCGAAGTCGAGCCTCCATTGGCTGCTCGAAAATGGGACATGCATCGTGACCTCTGTGGATGGAACGCATCCCAATCCGGAGGCGAGCGTCACGTCGTCCGTCGCCGTGTACACAGCACCTGTCGCGACTACGACTCAGACCTACGGGTCGTCAATAGGGCCTCATGCCCGAGTCAAAACCAAATCCAATTGGGTCTCATGCCCGGTTAAAATCAATACCAAATGGGTCGTTTTACTTTTCAAAACCATTTCATGAAAACCGAAAGCGTAAGCGCGTATAAGCACGTATAAAACCCGAAAACCTCGAAGTACGTGCCCATACTTGAACACACACGAAAATGAAATCAAGGCATCCCAAAACACATATTAAACATATATAAAACATTTATGCATGCATCTATTTCAGAAATAAAGTCCACTCACAGACCGTCGGCGCTGCTACCTCGATATGCGTGTCGTACGCCTTTTCGGATCAACCGTCATCTCCGGGATTCCCAAATCTGTCCAAATCACTTTCGAGGGTTAATAACTAGTTAATTAACCCCTCACTAAAGCCCCCTAATTTTTCGGGATTTTTAACTATTATTAAACGCGCACCGAAACCTTCGAACAACCCAAACTATATCGAGACGATATTCGATTGACTCGAAAACAGTCCCAAAATGTTCAATACATCGAATAGATGATTTGACATGTTGGAACCTTCCCCAAATTCTCCCCCACGCGCCCGCACGCGCCGCCTGAAGTGGCTGCGCGTGGGCCTCACGCGCCTAGCTACAGTGTCACCCCTAACCTCTAGCTGACCGGTCCGATCCGGTTCGCCTGTAACTTGGACCGGCATGACCGGTTCGTGGCTTCTCCTCTCTCATTTTGGTCTGTTTTCAATCCAATTCGATCCTTTTCTTTCTAACTTGATCCTAGGAACATGTTTATGCAACTTAATCCACCTAAAACCCCTAAAATTTGACTGGTCCAATCCTTGCTCTCACGGTTCAATTTTCTAACACCTTCCCATGACAGGACCCGTCCCAACTGGACGTCAAAAACCGTGCCCGGTCCTGCTCCCGTTTGACAAGTCAACTAAAGGTCCGAAACTCCCCTTCAGTGCTTGCCAGACAAGGGATGTTCGCGCGGATTTCTGCTGCTGTCACTGCCTCACGATCAGTCCCGAGCGTCGTACCACGGCCTGGAGGGTCACAAAACAGAAAAGGTGTGAGTGGACAAAAATGACCTCTTATAAAAACATTTATCGAAATACAAACTTATCCTCCGGTTTTCACAAACTTGCATGCATATCGTAAAACATGAGTGACCGATAAAATCAAAACATATTTTCCCATGGTCCATAAAACTCATGTTCACCAAATCAGTTCATGTTATAAAACATCAAATCCCGGCTCTCAGGCCAACACATGTGAAAACATAATCACCTGGCCACAAAGACCAAAAATCCGTACTCAATACCAGTACATCATCACAATCAATACCAATCAGCACTACTCACCAGTGCACAATAAATATATCACCAATCACATCTGCACTACTCACAAGTGCACAATCAATCAAACTGCACTACTCACAAGTGCTGCACTACGCGTAGGCCAATATCCAGTCACTCTCTCGGGAACAGACATCTCTGGGCTCAACCCCCTCGGGCTCAGTCACCTCTGGGCGAACACATCCCCAAGTTCAGACACCTCCGAGTGGTACATCCAGGCTCAGTCTCATCCGTGAAGCTGACTACCATAGGATCAACTCCCGATCCTACAATCACATCCCCCAAGCTCCGGGCGTCTGGGTAATCCCCCCAAGTACCGACCGTCTGGGAATATCACAATCACAATGAAAACCATCCCGGGAATTACATCCCAAAACATTTCAATCAAATCTTGACTTCATACCAAGTCAAGGTCCTTCTCAACTGGGTCTCAAGCCCAAAATACCTTTTTCACATAAACCGTTAAAATCACATTTAAATCAATAGAATAATCCGAAAATCATCATTGACTCACCAACCAAGTCAAAACATCATTTCAGAAATCATTTAAACTCCGGGCCTAGCCCAAAACATCATTTGCACGTACCTCGTAAAACGTGCCCGAAAGACTGATTAAAACAATCATAAAATCCCAATAAATCATTAATTTCACAATTTCACAAATGACTCCAATTCCGAGTCAAAATCACTATTCACTTGGGTTCTCATGCCCAAAATAACATTATCACGCAAATCTATGCGTTGCAACCTCCGTTGCCATTTTCACGTAAATCCACGAAATTGACCCTCGACTCATTCCCGAGTCACCACATCATTTTTCAATCCATGACTCAATAATCCGAGTCCAACCATTATTTTCAATCTATTCCAATCCCGGACTCATAAACCAAGTCCAAACATCATTTTTACCAAATTTCGTAATTTCTCGAAAAATCGCCCAAAATAATAATATAATAATCATAAAACTGAGAAATTACTGGATTGAAACACAAATCATGCCCCAAGCATATAAAATCATATAATAAGGAATAAAAATCATATATGCATGCATCACGGTTAGAAAACAAAGTTCACTCACACACACCGTCCAAAACGGTCCGTTTCCGAGCTGCACGTTTTTCCGTAAAATCTGGAAATCACAACTCCTGTCCAAAATCATTATAAAGGGTTACTAACATCTCAAAATACAACATATAATTTTCCCCAATTTTTCCGGGATTTAAATACGTATTTTTAACGTAATACAAAACTTCGGATACGCGGAACATTATCGAAACAATATCCGATTTCACCGAAATCAACGTCAAAATGTTCGTTACACTGAGAGGATCAAAAGTCATGTTGACCTCACCTTGAGACTAGGCCGGACGCGCCCCCACGCTCCGCCGTGAGTGGCTGCGCGTGAAACCCACGCGCCAGCTACAGTGCTGTCTCCCTCACCCGTTTGTCTGGTAAACGGGTCGTTTAACCCGCGATCAGACCCGGTTCCAATCCTATCAATTCGACACTGAATTCATCAATTGATCAATCAATTAGCTTCTACTTAAGTCCAATTAGAGTTCTGTAACAATAATTCCATGAAACATTACCTCAATCCTCACGATCACAGATGATCAATCGAAGGACATCCGGCCACTGTTCATCCTTCGAAAACCATCAAACCTTCTTGATTTCGTTCAATTGATTCACCAGTAAGCTTCAATGGACTCAGGTAAGTATTTTCCCCAACTCAATTGCATCAATTTGTGGCTCAAACGCCACGACTCAAACTCGATTCTTCGTCACTGTGAAACCATGGAGTTCAGTCAATCTCCAGCGTTTTCCTTCAATTGATGGATCCAGAAGCATCGTGGGATCCTCAGGAACACAATCCCCACATCAATTACACCGTTTGATCGCTCCAAGATCACGACACAGCCTCGATTTCTCTCACTGTTACCAAACCCGTTCAGAGCCAAATGAACCTCAATTCAACTCGTTTTTGATCTGGTTCCACTCGTCTCAACGTCAGGAAGCTATTTCCAAGCTCCAATTCGATCATCACAGCTCAATTCTTCCAATTTGATTTTCCCTCCCAAAACTCAAAATCCGAAATTCAATTCCTCAGCTCTCAAACAATCCCTCGTTTTATCCCAGTTTAATCCATCACTCAAAGCTCTCAAATTCCCCTCAAAACTGGTTGTGAAAGGGAGCTGAATTCTCTCAATTAGATTCCCCCAATTTGCACGGTTTGAAGAACAAAGGGGGGTTAAGGGATGAATTAAGAATAATTTAGGATTAATTGATTAATTAAACATCATAATTGTGTTTTCCCCAAAACATGGGATCTGGTTTCATGCCTGATTTTAGGTGATGAGTGACACTTGTCACTCATCCAAGTGTGTCCAATCACCGGGTACTGTTCATATTAAAATATTATTTTATTCCCGATTCGTTCGGTTAATCGAGTCCGATTCCGTGACCATAACTTCGTCGTTGAATCTCCGATTTCGGCATGCCGCCTGTCGTTGGATTCGTATCGACGAGACCTACGTAACGGTCCTTGGCCCTCGTCCATCGGACCTCCCGATCAAAAAGTCAACATTTGGCCCCTAATATGCCAAATTACCAAAATACCCCTCAACTTCCGCACGCCATAACTTTCACTACACATGTCGGAATCGAACGTGCCACCTGTCTATGAACTCGTGACGTCCTGAACTACGTCACAGTCAACGGCCAAAGTCCATTTGACCGCCCGAACTAAAAGTCAACATTTTGCCCACGCTAGGGGCAAAACGGTCATTTTGCACGTTTCGTCCGATTTCACTCAACTAATCCCCGATTAGTCATTCTAATTCATAATTAATTAATATTCAATCCTGATATTCGGGACGGGTCATTACATCCCAGGGGTGTCTCAACCTCCAATCTCTCTTAAAAACATCCTAACACACTCCTAGCAACCTATTTAATTCAGTAAAACCAATGAAAACGGCCCATAATACAAGAAATGGAAAATGGATGAAATTTGGGTAAAACCGATTACCTCGATCGGTTTTCTCCACCGCCGTCCACGACGACGCTCTCTGGGCCGGGCACCACCTCCACTCTATCCTCAGTTCACTCTCTGCCTCTCACAAATGCGTTTAGGGTTGAAGGGTTTGGATTTGGATGAAAATGGTGGATCGGTTTTGGTTTGAAAGGAAGAAAACGAATGATCGATGAAGGGGAGAGATATGCATGAGTTGTTAGGTTGGGCAATGGATGGGTGACACTTGTCACTCATCCATTGGCCTGTCCAAAATATCTGGGCTCCACTTGCTGCCAAATAGTCCCCGTCTCGAAAAACATGCAATAGTGCACTCGAACTTCCGTGAACCGTAACTTCGTCGTCGAACGTCCGAATTCAACGTGCCGCCTGTCTACGGATTCGTATCGTCGTGATCTACGTCACAGTACTCGACCCTCGATCATCGGACCTCCTGGGTAAAAAGTCAACTTTTGGCCCATATTCAACCAAATTACCAAAACGCCCTTGAACTTCCGAACGTCACAACTTCTTCCTCGAATGTCGGAATCGAGCGTGCCACCTGTCTATGAACTCGTGACGTCCCGACCTACGTCACGGTCATCGATCAAAGTCCATTTGACCATCCGAACAAAAAGTCAACGTTTTACCCATTTCAAAGGCAAAATCGTCATTTTGCCTTGAAGTTCTGCTAATCCTCGTCTAATCCCCGATTAGTCTAACTAATCCGTCATTAATTCTTAATTAATTCCGTTAATTTGGTATAGGTCGTTACATATGTGGTCCTTACAGAAAGTGATTTGGGGGCGGAGACCCTGTGTTCCATGTTTTAGAAAATGATTTAGGGCGGAGACCCCGTATGCTATGTTTGGTATTTCACTGAGAATGGTTTTGGGCTGAGACCCACGTGACGTGATTTGGGCTGAGTCCCTATTGATTTGACTTACGTGTTTTTGTGATTTCGGGTCGGGGACCCAAATGGATTTATGGGTCATGACGGTTTATGGGGTCGGGCATGAACCTTTGAAAGGTTTTGTAAATGTTTAACAAAGGTTTTTATGAACGTTTGATAAATGGTTTGAATGCATGCGTATGTATTTATGAAGGGCATAAATGTCTTTGTATAAAAATGTTTTTAATGAAATGTTTATTTTTGTCCACTCACAGTTTTCGTGTTTTAATGCCCTTCAGGTTGATCGCGGATGCGGGCTGTAGCAGAGACGAGACATCACACTCCTCCTCCTACGATCCTGGCGCACTCTGGAAGCCCCGGCGAGGGTTAGAGTTGGAATTTTCCCTGTTCTGACGTGTGGTGCCAGACGGGATCAGGCGCGTCCCACTTTAATCTAGGTGGATTTGGGACGGGTCCTGAAAAGTTGGTACCAGAGCATGTTTTGCTCGTGGAGTACGCGCAGGTCGAGGATGTGATGTCTCTACAGTCGTAACAGCCTGTCATTAACCTGATAGTTTGGGTATTAGTACGAGGATTCGGTAGATTCGAACCTTAGTTAGATGGTGTTTGGATGAGATACGATAGTTGGGGTTCGATTGGCATTGGAATACCACGTATTTCAATGTTTGATCCCGAGGAGGATCAATATTTATGTGAATCTAACGACTTAGAGCCGTAGTGTCACTGGTGAGTAGAACCCAGTGGACCCATAGATACAGTATGACGACTTGAGAGTCGTGATCGCTCGATAGTAGGGTCGTGTCAGATAGAGGATGTTCGGATTAATACTAGTGGTGGTCAGAGGTCAGGGTCGCCCACTATACGATGACCCTGTGCGACTACATTCACGACGGTTGGAAATAGGAACGAGTGATTCTATTTGGCATGTGTTTCCATGTTTTGGTGTGTCGAATCCTGGAAGGATGTTGTCTGGCAAGATATGCCCGTAGGAGTTGTGGTGTGTTGCACCAGGATGTCGACTGGCAGGAAATGCCAGAATAGTTGTGGTGTGACACGATAGGATACGATTTCGACGTGTAGCACTTGTGCAGTATTGGACCCGGAGTATGGCCAAGTTCTTGTGGAGGCCAGCGACTGAGAGCCGTAGAGTTACGAGAGGACGAGATCCTCAGAGTGTAGTTATTGGCTGGTTTGGTACCAGTATTGGAGTGTAACGACTCTTCGGAGTCGAGAACGAGGGATCAGTCGGGATGGTTGGGCTGCAGCGGGCAATCGGGTTTGTGATAACCCTAGTAAGTGATTGATTGGACAAGTTACCAGGAGTGTGGTACTTTTGATCGGATTCAGAGGTGGACCGATCGTTGGATGTTGTGTGTGGAGTGGTTGGTACTGGCAGTTGACTATCGCATGGATTTGGAGTCTCGGTAGCAGAGTGTTTCTGAGTTTGGTCTACACGAGGGTGTGGCAGACACTGCTATCAATGGACGTAGTTGAGTCTTATCGAGTTGGATGGACTCAGGTTGCCGTGACGATTGTGATGATGGGATTCGTCAGTCGTGACGATGATACGAGGTGTATGAGTGACGCATAGTACGGGCAGTGATTCTAGATTGGACTCGGTTACGGCTGAGTGCGATCGCAGAATGAGACGCTGACGTTGGGTGTTGGCACACTTGCTACGCTACCCTGTGAAGGTGGCTGTGACGAGTAGGATATACCTGGATGAGTGGGACAGAGAGGATCCTGAGTGGCTCAGTGCGAAGTACGGGAGTACTTGGTACGGAGACCAATTTCCCCAGTGATGGAGATCAGTTTCCTCAGTGATGGAGACCAGTTTCCTCAGTGACGGAGACCAGTTTCCTCAGTGATAGAGACCAATTTTCCCAGTGATGGAGATCAGTTTCCTCAGTAATGGAGACTAGTTTCCCCAGTGCTGTGAGATTGAGTCGCGAGGGTGTGCTCAAAAGTTGTAAATATTGAGGTGAAACGTGAGATCCAGGTACGAATGGATGACGTAAGTGACGTCTTATGACGGAAAGGTCGATTGGACATATATGGTGGTATGCAGAGATTTGACTACCGATCACAGCAGGAGTCTGTTGTGACTCGTCATTACAGTGATACATCTGGGTAGGATGACTTGACATCCTTTTGGATGTGCATATACGGTAGTAAACGAATAGGCGAGTTGGAGGTCATGGACGCGTGGATGGTGTCAGGTTGAGCTAAGGACTTGAGAGTCCATTGTGGATTGGTTTTGGTTGGCTACGGTTGACCATACCTCTTGAGTTGGGGACTTGGAAATCGTTTGCCTGTAGGATACAGGAAATTCTCATGGAAATCGTTTGCCTGTAGGATACATGAAATGCTCGTGTAATGAGTGAGCTCAGTAATTGGAAATGAAGTATGTCTCCAACGTTATTGGAACTACGGAATCAAGAGAAGTTGTGATTGAGACGATGAGAAGAGTGATTGATTCCGTATTGGTGATAAGTATTTCGAGGTCACTGAGTGTGACTCTTTAGTAGATAGTGTTGGGTATCGGAGGATGACATTGGATGAACTTTGGTGTCATCATCTTTGATTCTTCTTGATTCTTCCATGGGTGGGACGATGAGGAGTGATATGACAGCTAAGGGTTCAAAGAAAGAGTAATAACGGAACACCTAGGTTGTGAGTCAAATTTGATTGACTTGACGAGAAGATGGTGTTTAGCGTCACAGGATGTGACGAGTGAGTGTCTGAGGTGATAGATTGATGTTCACCTAGTGACGGACGGTTGGGGTCCATACCATGGCTGGAGCACGAACAGTAGTATGTGGTTGGACGTTTCAAGGGTGCATTCCTTGAGTTACTCGAGTGAAGCCTTGATGATTGTTGTGATGTGAGTGCACCGGTGTGTTGTGCACATTGGACGATGGGATTGACCACGGTCAATCGTTTTGTCGGGTTGAGAATGTCCCGAGAGTATGGTAATGTTGTAGATTGGATAGAGTCCTAGATGGACATAAGTGGCGATCGGATTAGATCCGACAATGACAGTTGGAGACTCGAGGTGAGTCTAGATGTCAGCAGGGATCGCTGAGTGACAGAAAATACGATACGAGGACTTGAGAGTGAGTCGAGATTAGAGTAGAGAAGCGAAGCGCAGTGGAGCCAGGAGTTGTCGGCTGGTCACGAAGGCGTGACATATCGTGGTAACGGATCGATAGGTATCTTATGCGTTCGGATCAATGTGGATTAATGGGACTCTAAGGAGAGTCACTTTTGAGTAGAGGAATTTGAGAGAGTAAATTTGTGCGAGTACTTACAGTTAGTATGGGTATAGGTCTGAGGATGACCTACGAGACGGGATTCATGCCATTGTGATGGCAGGATCTATAGAATGTTGGCTGATTGGATGCTGAGCAGGATGTTAGCTTCGATGTGTTAGCCCTTAGTGGGAGTGCGTTTTTCATCCTGACGACGGTATGATGGACAGTGTCAGAGTGTTAGATTGAAAAGCCGTTAGGATGTCAGTATGGTATTGCTGACCTGTCAAAGTGAGTGACATAAGAGATCGACGAGTGTTGCCATGTTGTCTCGAGTGAGACATACGAGCAGACATGTAGTTCTCGAGAGTGAGTTGGAGCTTGGAGGCTCCGATGACGGTACGTACCGATGAGTACGGTAGGTAGTGTTCGACGTGTACTGCTACACGAGTATTCTCATGTGGGTGTAGCGATCCGAGTCGAGGAACAAGGTTGGATTCCACAGTTTGGTTGTGGAATCAGGTCGATTTGAATTTCGATGACGAAATTCTTTAAGGGGGGAAGTTTGTAACGACCCGTTCCGAATTAACGGGATTAATTAAGGATTAATGATGGATTAGCGAGGCTAATCAGGGATTAGACGAGGATTATCGGACGAGCTGGGCAAAATGATGATTTTGCCCCTAGAATGGGTAAATCGTTGAATTTTCACTCAAGCGGTCACTAGGTGAGCATGAACCATGAAGGAAGCAGGGAGAGGAGATTGAAATGATGATGGTGGTGGCAGGATCGCAGGCCGCCGTGCACGGCGGCCATGGAACCCTGAAGGTATCGGTTTTGGCCATTTTTCCTTATTTTCGATTTGTGACGTTATGGTTAGTTTTGGATGATTAGAGGATGTTTATTAGGCTTCTAGGAAGGTTTTATGAAGGTTTTGGTGGTGTTTGGACGGCTGAGGAGCCGTGGGAGGAAAATAGAAATGTTGGACCGTGAGGTCCTTTGTTCATGAACGGGTTTTGGATGGTTTTCCATGGATTTAATGATTAGAAATGGTAGGAAATAGGAAAATAGGAAGATTGGGATTGAAAAAAAGAAAATTGGAAGAAAAATGAGGAGTGGGGAACCTCGAACCGGTCACGCTGGTCCAATTGGACCGGCCAAACCAGGTGAACCGGTCGACTGCGTGGAGAAGAAGGTGAACAGTCGCCGGCGCGTGAGGCCCACGCGCAAGCCATCCTTGGGGCACGTACGAGCGCGTGGTAGGGAATTTGGGAAGTTTTAAACACGTCAAATCATCTATTCGATGTAACAAACATTTTGGGACTGGTTTCGTGTCAATCGGACATCGTTTCGATATAGTTCGGGACGTCCGAAGATTTAGGTTCGGCTTTAAAAATAGTTAGAAAATCGGAAAAATTATGGGACTTCAATGAGAGGTTAATGAGGCTATTAGTAACCCTCTAAATGAATTTGGACAGGTTTGGGAATCCCGGAGGCGACGATTGACCCGGGAGACGCTTATGGCACGCGTATCGAGGCGCGGCTTCGGACTGTCTGTGAGTGGACCTTTCTTTCAAAATTGATGCATGCATAAATGTTTTAGAATATGTTTTGTGATTCCGTGAGTGTATTTGTTTTTGGTAGCTTAGGATCAACATATTTGCACGTTTTTCGAGGTTTTCGGCTTTATGTCGTACCTTTGTGTACCGCATTTTCAACGAGGGTTTAATAAATGGATTTTGGATTTGGAAATATGAACTCGGGCATGAGACCCAATTTATTGGAAACTCTCGGACTTGGAGTCCATTGGATTTGACGAGGAATCGGACCGAGGGTCCCTTTGTGTTATACGATCGGGCTTGAGGCCCATTTGGTTGTAATATCGGCCTGGAGGCCCCTTTGACTATGGTATCGAGCTTAAGGCTCCGTTGGTTGGGAATCGGGCTTGAGGCCCTGTTGCTTTATGGTTTCGGGCTTAGGGCCCAGTTAGCTGTGGTATCGGGCTTGAGACCCTGTTGATTGTGAAATTGGGCTTGAGTCCCAGTTCGATTTATGAAATGAGAATTCGGGCATGAGACCCTGTTGAACTGTGGATTTAGGCCGAGGCCAGTGAAATGGATTTGAATCGGATTCGAGGAATCTTATTTAGATGAATCGGGTATGAGACCCAGTTGAAATGTATTTGAGAAAGAAAGAAAGATTTGAAAAATATGAAACCCTCCATATGATTATATGGTCTCCTCCATATGTCGACCTGGAGAGTAATGATCCACAGACCAGAGTGGGTATCCCCATAGGGATCCCGTTCCAGGAGTGGGAGATATGTATTATGATGTGGTCCCGGACCAGATTCTGGAGAGATGATCGGACTAGATCCAGAAAGAGAGCTCGAACTAGATCCAGAGATTGAGCCTCCCAGATGGATAATTCCTGGGAGAAGACTCAGAGTGAGACCCCGAGTAGTGTGCACACTAATATAGAGATGATGATATCGTGGCATATCGGGGATGTGTTCCCTAGGGGTTGTGTACCCCGAGTTGGCATCTTCTTGGAAGTGCCGTGGATGGGTTATACGTACAAGTACGTATGTGGTCCTTACAGAAAGTGATTTGGGGGCGGAGACCTTGTGTTCCATATTTTAGAAAATGATTTGGGGCGGAGACCCCGTATGCTATGTTTGGTATTTCACTTAGAATGGTTTTGGGCTGAGACCCACGTGACGTGATTTGGGCTGAGTCCCTATTGATTTGACTTACGGGTTTTTGTGATTTCGGGTCGGGGACCCAAATGGATTTATGGGTCATGACGGTTTGTGGGGCCGGGCATGAACCCTTGAAAGGTTTAGTAAATGTTTGACAAAGGTTTTTATGAACATTTGATAAATGGTTTGAATGCATGCGTATGTATTTATGAATGACATAAATGTCTTTGTATAAAAATTTTTATTTTTGTCCACTCACAGTTTTCGTGTTTTAATGCCCTTCAGGTTGATCGCGGATGAGGGCTGTAGCAGAGACGAGACATCACACTCCTCCTCCTACGATCCTAGAGCACTCTGTAAGCCCCGGCGAGGGCTAGAGTTGGAATTTTCCCTGGTCTGACACGTGATGTCAGACGGGATCAGGCGCGTCCCACTTTAATCCCGGGGGATTTAGGACGGGTCCTGACATAATCAAAATATAAATTCTTTCTCAAATTATGATTAGGAGTTAGTAATTTTACCTGCAAAAAGGCTTCAATTGTTCAATGGCGATTCACAAATCACAAGTCCTTCAATTTATCTTAGAATTCTGGATTTGAAGTAATAAAAATGCAGAAGACAAAAATTACGATCAGTATGTGATGGATGCGAGATTGAATACCAAACTGAAAACATAGAAGCAGATTTGTACCTGGAATAACAAGCTGAAATCATGAAACTGAAAGACAGAGAGAAGGGCGAGGAACTGAGGAAGAGAGGCGAGGGAGAGCTAGAGAGGCGAGGGTCACCGGTCACTACACAAAGTCGAACGCGGGGGAGGGAGAGACGAACGCGAGGGGCTGTATAAGAGGCGAGAGGGTCACCAGTCAGTTGCACAAAGTCGAACGAGAGGTAGAGAGAGAGAAAGACAAACGCGAGGGGCTGGATTTGATTTCCAGATTTTATTTCTTTTTTTTTACATTTATGCCCTCGTGTATCAATCAAAATTACAGAATACATATCCAATTATGAAACACACGTATCCAAGCCGTATCCAAATATTGATACCGTATCCAAACGTATCCGAGCATATCAGAAGCATATCGGATCGGTATCGGTATCCGAAACGCGATACCGGGGCCCAAGGACGTTTCGGTGCAACCTAGTCACAAATGGCTGCTACTGTAGGTGTTAACAAATCCTTGCCTTATATGGGTTGAAAATTATATAAGAATGACACGACCCACCCCCAATCCCCCGGGATTAAGGGCTAAGCTGTAACGACCCGTCCCAAATTCCATGATTAGATTAGTGACTAATCACGATTAGTGAGGCTAATCCGTGATTAGTAGAGCGAAATCGGACGAACGATGCGAAATGACCGTTTTGCCCCTGGTGGTGGCAAAACGTTGACTTTTCAATTGGGCGGTCAAATGGACTTTGACTGATGACCGTGACGTAGTTCGTGACGTCACGAGTTCATAGACAGGTGGCACGTTCAATTCCGACGTTCGGGGAGGAAGTTATGACGTTCGGAAGGTTAGAGGCATTTTGGTAATTTTGGATAAAAGGGGTCAAATGTTGAATTTTTAACCGGGAGGTCCGATGGCCGAGGACCGAAGACCGTTACGTAGATAAGGACGATACGAATCCGTAGACAGGCGGCACGTCGAATTCGGACGTTCGACGGCGAAGTTACGGTTCACGGAAGTTCCCGATTACTATTCACGATGGCACGTTTTACGAGACAAAAGTGCAGTTTTGTCTCTAGTGGGCCCAGATATTTGTCCTGATGCCCAATGGATGAGTGACAAGTGTCACCCATCCAATGGACGACATTTCTCCTTCATGCATCTCACCTGCCTCTTCATCGATCATTCTTCATTTTCAAACCATTTTCCCGATCCCATTCCTCTCATCTGTGCGACCCAAACATCCAACCCTCACCCTATGATCATGACAGAGAGACCAGAGGGGGAGAGGAGGACCGGTGAAGCGTGGTGGTCGGCCAGGACGAAGCCACCGTGCACGGTGGAGACCCAAACCCGAACGGGTACCCGGTTAGGCCCAAATCTCCCATTTTGTCGATTTTTACATTATGGATAGTTTTGGTTGATTAGGGAATGTTTTTTAGATTGTTTAGGGTGTATATAGATGATTTTGAACGGGGGTTGACGGCTGTGAAGCCTGGGGACGGAATTGGAAAACAGGGGCCGTGGGGGGTGAATTTTTAGGGATCGATTTAGGGGGTTTTAGGTTGTTTTGTTAATTGGGTTAGATAGGAAACTTGAAAATAGGAATTTAGAAATTGGAATGGAGGAAATCGGACCGAAAATGAGGGAGAAGGAGGCCTGGACCGGTTACGCCGGTCCAGTTGCAGGGGTCGGACCGGACCGGCCGGTTCGGACCGGTCTGATCGAGGTAGGAGAAGCACTGTTCACAGGCGCGTGGCTCCCACGCGCAGCCACTTCAGGCGGGCGTGTGGGCGCGTGGGGAGGAATTTGAGGAAGGTTCCAACATACGAAATCATCTATTCGATGTAACGAACATTTTGGGACTGGTTTCGTGTCGATCGGACACCGTCTCGATATGTTTCGGGGCATCGGAAGGTTTAGGTTCGGGATTAAAAATAGTTAAAAATATGGGAAAATTACGGGGCTTTGGTAGAAGGTTAATTAAGTAGTTAGTAACCTTCTATTACGATTTGAATAGGTTTGGGAGTCCCGGTGACGGTGATCGGCTCGGGGAGCCGTATGGCACGCAAATCGAGGCGGCAGCTCGGACGGTCTGTGAGTGGACCTTGTTTTCTAAATTGGTGCATGCATAAATGTTTATTATATGTTTTATTACTTGTTTGATGATGCCATGGGTGCATTTGTATGTGGTTACGTATATGCACGTATTTCGAGGTTTCGACCTTATACGGTACTTATACGGGTCTGTATTCCTTTATTGATTTAAATGAAATGGTTTTGGATTTCTAAATGGATAAACTCGGGTATGAGACCCATTTGGTTTTGTCTCGGGCATATGACACTATTTACGACCTTCGGGTCTAAATCGTGGTCGCGACGGGTGCTATGTGCACGGCGATCGACGATACGACGCTCGCCTCCGGTTTGGGATGTGTTCCTTCCGGAGAGGTCACGATGCACGATTCGTTGTCGGGCAGCCTGGGGAAGCTCGACTTCGGAGTGCTGACGGTTCAGGATAGCGATCGGTGATGAGTGCACCATGATCTTGCGATGGTCGCGTCGGTTGATTCGTTCACGGCGACATACCAGGATTGAGGGCGGTCCTGGATGGATGGTTGCACGCATCACTATGATCGGAGTCGTGACTGAACCTTGGATATAGGGCACGGTGCCCAGTTGAGTCATATGTTCGGGCACGAGACCCAGTTGTTTTACACTGATGATTTTGGGTCAGGGACCCTAGATGGATTTCCAAGTTCATGACGGTTTATGGGAACCAGCATGAACCTTTGTTAGGTTATTCTGGTTCTTGACGGTTTATGGGGACCGGCATGAACCCTGGTTATGTTATTACGGTACATGACGGTTTATGGGAACCGGCATGTTACCTGATTATGGACATTATGGATCATGACGGTTCAGGGGAACCGGTCATGAATGTTTATGTTATGTATATATATGTTCATCTACCTTCCTTTACTTCTATTATCTCCTCCGGGGAGGGTCGTTGGCCTGGGTGGACCCCGGAGTAGTCACGGAGCACCGACTGAGTGGAGTCACCCCCTAGTTGGGTTCCTTACTCTCAGGAAGGCTATGGTTACTATTACATCGGGTAGGGTCAGTGGTCTGCGGACATTGACCTTGACTTTGAGATGACTCGGATTGAGACCTGGGTAGCACGCGCGTAGCTTTGGATACCGTGACAGGATTGGTTGTGTGACTTATATATATATATGATATATGATATGTGGTGTGCACATGTGTGCACAGGATTTGAGCAGTGGCTCGTGTTCTTGGTTTCTTTATGGTTTGGGGCCGAGTCCCTTATGGATTTGGGCAGTGGCCCGTATGGTCGTTTTCATTGTGGTCCTTTCGACCTTGGTTTATATCTGCTTTGGGCTTAGTCCCACCTATGGTTTGTTTTGGATAAATGGTTTTCGAATGCATGCATGCTTTTTAGTGGAGGGTACAAATGTCTTCGTTAAAATGTTTTTATAAACTTTTGTTTTGTCCACTCACAGTTTTTAATGTTTTGACTGCCCTTCAGGTTGACATCGGATGTGGACTGTAGCAGAGACCGAGATATCACATACCTCCTCCGGATCCTGGCGTACTCTGATAGCCCGGGAGGGCAAAGGACGAAAATATCCCTTGTCTGACACTTCGTGTCAGACGGGAGCAGGGTCATCCCGCACTAATCCAGGGGGGATTGGGATGGGTCTTGTCTGGTATCAGAGCGGGGTTGACTCTATTCGAGCAACCGCAGAGCTCTTGGAGTAGGTACGCTGGTCGAGGATGTGATATCTCAATGGGCTACAGTTCGTGGTCAACCTGATAGTTGGGGTGCCGATACGATAGTTAGTAGGATTGGATTGTGGAACGTCTTGGTTCGGCATTCGATGCCGGGGTTGCCATAGTTCTGTCAAGGTTGGCAGTGTGCGACCCTACGGAAGGATTAACGTGTTCGTATTCTGGAGTGTGATCGTGAGACGGTTAGTTGGGATCGTCTTCACGATGTCGTAGGATCGGTTCCGACGACTGATTCGATGTTGTGACCATTAGATGGTCAGATTATGTTGAGTTAAATGGATTTACTGCAGTCGGCAGTTAGCAGCCGGATTCGAGGATCCTGATTGGACTTACGGTAGGATTGGATTGACGTCATTACGATGTCAAGACCGCGGAGTCGGTCAGATCCTGGATTTTACTGCCTTATGCAGTTGGGTTCTGCGGAACTCTAGGGGTGATCGTGGAACCCTACCGTATGTGTATGGTTCGGAAATGTGAGTTGACGAGTGGTTTGACTTGGACGACTATTTGAATTTGGATTCGTTAGTCGGTCTAGTCATGTCAGCTTGTGTTGGGACTGCACTTCGCAGTCAGAGTTGTACGTATCGGTTAGACCGAGTTGGTTGTCGTGCTACTTCAGTTGTGATGGACTGTTGGTACAACTAAGGTCGCGGGTGACCTGGTCGACGACATTGGCTTAGTCGGGTTACGACTGGTAGAGTTTGATTTGGACAAGTTATCAGGGTTGGTACTTGTCGATGGAATCCCTGAGTGGGATACAGAGTAGTTGGTACGATCGGTTGATTCCGTTGGATGCGGAGTTTGTATATCGTGATTCCTGGTAGTTAGGTCTGCACGAGGTTGGGGCAGACGCTACTATCGATAGACGTAGTCGAGTCTTATCAGGTCGAGAAGACTCAGGTTACCGTGACGATTGTGACGATGGGATTGTCAGTCGTGACGATGATACGAGGTGCGTGAGTAACGCATATGTACGAGCAGTGATTCTGGATTCGACTCGGTTACGGCTGAGTGCGATCGCAGAATGAGACGGGGACGTTCAGGGGACGTTTCCTATTCTCGTATGGGTTGTCAGGGTGACTGTACCCAGAGTTGTCAGGTACGAGGGAGACAGAGTTTCTCCTATTCGAGCAGAAGTACGGGGCCGTCGCTCGGTATGAGCGGAGATCCAGGGTTGTCAGTTTTGGACATGGTGTGCCGATACTGATACTGGTGTTGGTATACTGGTACTAACGCTGGTGCTAGTGCTGGTGATTGTGATGACGGTGAGTCACGAGTCGGGATGTGGCTCTGACGAGATGAGCATATGTTCGGTATCTGTGGTTCCAGAGTGGACCTCAGATAAGGTTAAAGTGGTTAAGGGACACGTGGTTGATGTCCGGGTATGTTGTTTCCAATTTTGTTGGAACTTCGGAATCGCGGGAGTTTGCGATTGAGGTGACGAGAGGAATACGGGTTTTCCGCATTGGTATCGGGTATTTCGACGTCATTTTGGGTGACTTCTCAGATTCTACCATGATTGATGATGGTAGATGACGTTGATGATATAGATGTTGTTGGTTGCCACTAGTACACTGATCGTGTATTGGTTGGTGGACCCGGGATCTGTTCTGAATCATCAGGAGGAGATGAGTATATCGAAGTTAGGTGACTGAGATTCCTCATTCTCTACTTGGTGGCAGACGATGTCAGGTTACCTGACGTGGTGAGTGCATCGAGTGTTGTTTGCATTCACGTAGGATGGATTATTCGATCATTCTTGATTTTCCTCGGTGGAATGACAAGGATCGATACGAGGTAATCAGTGAGTACCCACAGTCTCGGCGTGTCTCGTCGTTGACTAATCTGTTTAGATGTGGGAATTGGTTTAGGACTTTGGGTATCGTTATGGATCTGGATCGTGGTCTTGATGATCCAGATAGGTGGAGAGTTTATCGCTCATACTTGGATGTTTGAGTGGGGCATGTTGGGACTGAACTTCTTTTCGAGGTAAATCCCATATGGCTTACTACTCGCCTGAGTAGTTGTCCGATGAGTAGTTTTCCGACGTGGTCGGATATGGTCAGCCTTAGGGATGTGCGGATATTGTGATTGGCTTCCCTATGAAGTCAATCGATCGTATTGTGGTAATCGGTTGAGCGGGCAACCGATAGGTTCATGATTGATACGTCTCGGTAGACGAGAATGATATTTCAGGTTTTGGAATCAGATCTCTGGATGACGATTCAGGATTTGATTTTGGAACTTGAAAGAGGATTTCTGTATTTGGGTTTTGGAATCGGATTCTGGGTGACGATCCAGGATTTGATTCTAGAGCTTGCCTGTAGATTTTCTTTTATGGATTTGGGTTCGG
Source organism: Prinsepia uniflora (assembly GCA_032719365.1). NCBI lineage: Eukaryota > Viridiplantae > Streptophyta > Magnoliopsida > Rosales > Rosaceae > Prinsepia > Prinsepia uniflora. The sequence continues at coordinate 67,004,847 of CM064866.1, forward strand.
AATGGTTATTCCAAATGCCGGTTTACGGAATGATGATTTCGGATTCGAATTTGGACATGATTATGGATATGATTTCTGGGTTTGGATTCGGGATTTCTTACGAAATTGCGGATTCGGATTCGGATTCGGATTTGGAAATAGATAATGGGTTGGAGTTTCGATTTGTCTAGATCGGACAAATGGACTCCATAATTGAAACGTGATTGACTACAACCTAGGTGGTTGTAGGCTGATTGATGGGTAGATGTACGTACCTTGTTCGTTGTTCGAGGTACGACACCGGGCAGACTTGGGATGTCTGGTGACGGTATATATGTTATACCAGTGGTACGTTGGAGAGCGTGTTGGTAGTCGGCATGGTTCCGATACCATTGGAGTAGTCGGGGTCGTGGACTGGACGTTGGATACTGTGTATTGGGTCATGGTATTTCTGATGGGTCTAGTTACACACAGATTGAGTGAAATGCTTTGTGGGTAAGTGTTTACTCCTGGTTGGGCCCGTTGGTGGTTAGTGTAACCACGAGTGAGTATAGTGTCAGTTTTCGACTGACGACTGTCAAGTGGTGACGGTCTGTCGGAGGTGTCAGCGTGGATCGTTGAGTGAGGTCTGATGGCTCCCAGTGGGAGCAGACGTCAGGATAGATTAGTGATTGAGAAGGGAACCGTCTAGTTGTTGTATCAACAAGATGGTAGATTTGACAAGTAGTGTCAATTCGGACCGTGTGGCTACTGTTCTTCGACGTGGTCGAGTGTAGTCGATACGACGAGAGCGTTAGTGGCTCGTCGGGCTGTAGACGAGTAAGGATTATTCTGTTTAGTGGGTGTACGGGTGTACACGTGTCGTGAGATCGAAATTATTTACACGAGGTGGAGGTTGTGGAATCAGGACAGTTGAAGTTTCGAGAACGGAACTAAATTAAGGAGGGAAGAACGGTTGGGTTTAGGTCGGTTGGAATTTCGGGGACGAAATTAATTAAGGAGGGAAGGTTGTAGACAGGTGGTGGCAAAATGTTGACTTTTCAATTGGGCGGTCAAATGGACTTTGACCAATGACCGTGACGTAGTTCGTGACGTCACGAGTTCATAGACAGGTGGCACGTTCAATTCCGACGTTCGGGGAGGAAGTTATGACGTTCGGAAGGTTAGAGGCATTTTGGTAATTTTGGATAAAAGGGGTCAAATGTTGACTTTTTGACCGGGAGGTCCGATGGCCGAGGGCCGAAGACCGTTACGTAGATAAGGAAGATACGAATCCGTAGACATGCGGCACGTCGAATTCGGACGTTCGACGGCGAAGTTACGGTTCACGGAAGTTCCCGATTACTATTCACGATGGCACGTTTTACGAGACAAAAGTGCAGTTTTGTCTCTAGTGGGCCCAGATATTTGTCCTGATGCCCAATGGATGAGTGACAAGTGTCACCCATCCAATGGACGACATTTCTCCTTCATGCATCTCACCTGCCTCTTCATCGATCATTCTTCATTTTCAAACCATTTTCCCGATCCCATTCCTCTCATCTGTGCGACCCAAACATCCAACCCTCACCCTATGATCATGACAGAGAGACCAGAGGGGGAGAGGAGGACCGGTGAAGCGTGGTGGTCGGCCAGGACGAAGCCACCGTGCACGGTGGAGACCCAAACCCGAACGGGTACCCGGTTAGGCCCAAATCTCCCATTTTGTCGATTTTTACATTATGGATAGTTTTGGTTGATTAGGGAATGTTTTTTAGATTGTTTAGGGTGTATATAGATGATTTTGAACGGGGGTTGACGGCTGTGAAGCCTGGGGACGGAATTGGAAAACAGGGGCCGTGGGGGGTGAATTTTTAGGGATCGATTTAGGGGGTTTTAGGTTGTTTTGTTAATTGGGTTAGATAGGAAACTTGAAAATAGGAATTTAGAAATTGGAATGGAGGAAATCGGACCGAAAATGAGGGAGAAGGAGGCCTGGACCGGTTACGCCGGTCCAGTTGCAGGGGTCGGACCGGACCGGCCGGTTCGGACCGGTCTGATCGAGGTAGGAGAAGCACTGTTCACAGGCGCGTGGCTCCCACGCGCAGCCACTTCAGGCGGGCGTGTGGGCGCGTGGGGAGGAATTTGAGGAAGGTTCCAACATACGAAATCATCTATTCGATGTAACGAACATTTTGGGACTGGTTTCGTGTCGATCGGACACCGTCTCGATATGTTTCGGGGCATCGGAAGGTTTAGGTTCGGGATTAAAAATAGTTAAAAATATGGGAAAATTATGGGGCTTTGGTAGAAGGTTAATTAAGTAGTTAGTAACCTTCTATTACGATTTGAATAGGTTTGGGAGTCCCGGTGACGGTGATCGGCTCGGGGAGCCGTATGGCACGCAAATCGAGGCGGCAGCTCGGACGGTCTGTGAGTGGACCTTGTTTTCTAAATTGGTGCATGCATAAATGTTTATTATATGTTTTATTACTTGTTTGATGATGCCATGGGTGCATTTGTATGTGGTTACGTATATGCACGTATTTCGAGGTTTCGACCTTATACGGTACTTATACGGGTCTGTATTCCTTTATTGATTTAAATGAAATGGTTTTGGATTTCTAAATGGATAAACTCGGGTATGAGACCCATTTGGTTTTGTCTCGGGCATATGACACTATTTACGACCTTCGGGTCTAAATCGTGGTCGCGACGGGTGCTATGTGCACGGCGATCGACGATACGACGCTCGCCTCCGGTTTGGGATGTGTTCCTTCCGGAGAGGTCACGATGCACGATTCGTTGTCGGGCAGCCTGGGGAAGCTCGACTTCGGAGTGCTGACGGTTCAGGATAGCGATCGGTGATGAGTGCACCATGATCTTGCGATGGTCGCGTCGGTTGATTCGTTCACGGCGACATACCAGGATTGAGGGCGGTCCTGGATGGATGGTTGCACGCATCACTATGATCGGAGTCGTGACTGAACCTTGGATATAGGGCACGGTGCCCAGTTGAGTCATATGTTCGGGCACGAGACCCAGTTGTTTTACACTGATGATTTTGGGTCAGGGACCCTAGATGGATTTCCAAGTTCATGACGGTTTATGGGAACCAGCATGAACCTTTGTTAGGTTATTCTGGTTCTTGACGGTTTATGGGGACCGGCATGAACCCTGGTTATGTTATTACGGTACATGACGGTTTATGGGAACCGGCATGTTACTTGATTATGGACATTATGGATCATGACGGTTCAGGGGAACCGGTCATGAATGTTTATGTTATGTATATATATGTTCATCTACCTTCCTTTACTTCTATTATCTCCTCCGGGGAGGGTCGTTGGCCTGGGTGGACCCCGGAGTAGTCACGGAGCACCGACTGAGTGGAGTCACCCCCCAGTTGGGTTCCTTACTCTCAGGAAGGCTATGGTTACTATTACCTCGGGTAGGGTCAGTGGTCTGCGGACATTGACCTTGACTTTGAGATGACTCGGATTGAGACCTGGGTAGCACGCGCGTAGCTTTGGATACCGTGACAGGATTGGTTGTGTGACTTATATATATATATGATATATGATATGTGGTGTGCACATGTGTGCACAGGATTTGAGCAGTGGCTCGTTTACTTGGTTTCTTTATGGTTTGGGGCCGAGTCCCTTATGGATTTGGGCAGTAGCCCGTATGGTCGTTTTCATTGTGGTCCTTTCGACCTTGGTTTATATCTGCTTTGGGCTTAGTCCCACCTATGGTTTGTTTTGGATAAATGGTTTTCGAATGCATGCATGCTTTTTAGTGCAGGGTACAAATGTCTTCGTTAAAATGTTTTTATAAACTTTTGTTTTGTCCACTCACAGTTTTTAATGTTTTGACTGCCCTTCAGGTTGACATCGGATGTGGACTGTAGCAGAGACCGAGATATCACATACCTCCTCCGGATCCTGGCGTACTCTGATAGCCCGGGAGGGCAAAGGACGAAAATATCCCTTGTCTGACACTTCGTGTTAGACGGGAGCAGGGTCATCCCGCACTAATCCAGGGGGGATTGGGATGGGTCCTGTCATAAGCAATGCTCCCGTCTAACTTACGTGCGACATGAAGGATAAACCGACGGTCAACCTCCACGTAACACGTAAGCCGGACAAGAGATTCCCAAGCGAACCGTCCAAAAATTTCTGGACTTCCCAGAACTCGCAGAATCTACTGTGGATTGCGTGTGTGATGTCTCCGTCTCTCTAATAACAGCCCGCATCGCATCAAACCATTTGGTTAAATTACCCTTGAACTTCCGAACATCATAACTTTTTCCTTGAATGTCGGAATCGGACGTGCCACCTGTCTACGGACTCGTGACGTCACGAACTACGTTACAGTCATCGGTCAAAGTTCATTTGACCGTCTGAACCAAAAGTCAACCTTTTTACCCATTCTTGGGGCAAAACCGTCATTTCGCACCGTCCGTCCTAGATCACCCAACTAATCACCGATTAACTTCACTAATCCGTCATTAACTACTAATCTAATCCCGATTTCTAGGACGGGTCGTTACAAAGAAAGACTAGTCTCATAACCAATATGGGCCTAAGAGAAGAGAAGGTTAGAGAAGCCCAAGGGATTGGTCTCATCAAGCCCCTCCCCCTTAAAACAAGGCATGTCCCCAGGCCTAAAATTCTAGATAGCGAGCCATGAGCTCATCAGCGTCTTCCCAAGTTGCATCTTCAGGTGGCCAGTTGAACCACTGCACCAACCATCGAGTTCCGGCATGAGAGCCTTGTTTGTAAATTCATCTATCTAAAATTTTGTCTCGGCTCTGGTGAAGAAATCCAATAGAATCAAATGGTGGCTGAGTAGGGTTTGTCGTGGTATTGGAGCCAATTCGCCTCTTATGCATGGATAAATGGAAGATTGGATGGATTTTGGAAGATGAGGGTAGCTGGAGTTTGTAAGCTACCTTTTCAATTGTTTTGTAGAACTTGGAATGGGCCATAGTATCCAGCACTGAGCTTATGAGAGTGAAGAGTTGCAACGGACTATTGTCTATAAGATTTCAGCTTGAGAAACACTCCATCCCAATGTAAAAGTGACAATCAGTACACTACCAGTTAGCATGCTGCTTCATACGATTATGAGCAAGGTGAAGATTGGTCTTGAAGAGGTGCATAAGGGAGTGACATTCGCAGAGTGCCATATCCACTGTATGCATGGCAGTGTTGCTTGGGATGTAGGTTGTGATGATGGGCAGAGCAGTGCCGTAGATACCCTCATAGGGTGACATTTTAATGTTGCTATGATATGTGGTATTGTATCTCCATCCATTCTGCCCAAGGGAGGATGGAAGCCCAAGACGAAGGCTTGTTGGAAATGAAGCAGGGAAGGTAATGCTCCAAGGTTCTATTTGCTACCTCTATTTGACCATCTATTTGCAGATGGTAGAATGTGCTTCTAAATACCTAGGTGCCTTGTAATTTGAAAAAAAAAAGAGACTAGAATAGGCTGAGGAAAATGGGATTGTGATCCATGATGATTGATTTTGGCATTCCATTCAAACGAAAGACTTCATTAATGAAAACATCCACTATAGTTTGATTTGTAAATGAATGTTTGAGTGCAATGAAGTGGGCTGTCTTCATTTGAGATCAATAACCACAAAAATGGCATTTTTGCTGTTGGAAGATGGAAGAGCATCAATGAAATCCATAGAAAGGTCCTGCTATACGATAGATGGGATGGGTAGGGTATGCAGTTGGCTAGGAGGGTGAACATTTTCAGAATTTTGGCATTGGCAGTCATTACAGACAACATGAAAGCCTTGATGTCACGCCAGATGTGAGGCCGCATGAAGTTACGGCTAACGCTTATAAGTGCGAAGGAAGCCTGAGCGTCCCCTTTCATGAGATGTGTGGAATTCTTGTAGGATATTGAACCTCCATGGAGTGTCGGAACTCGGAAGAGACATAAATTTACTGTTTGAAATAAATGATGCCGTTGACCAAGCTGAAACCTTTCTGAACTTGTCATGTTATTGTTGTTGGAGATCATTGAAAAGTTAGGAAATGTCAGGGTCTGTGGAATAGGACTATTGGATGTCAATGAGGCCATTGAAAATACTGGAAAGAATACCCATAAGGGGCAAGGCATTAGATTGGCGAGAGAACAGGTGGTATTCAACTAGATAGTTGTAATCGAGTAGCTCGGTAGGTATAGTGATGCCCTGATCCACGAAGAATTTGATTTCCCGATGGTTAGTGATGGTGATGAATTCAATGTCGAAGAAGTAAGGGCGCCACTTCTGAATGACATAAACGACATAGAGCATTTATCTATCATAAGTGGAAAGGGATAGGTTCTTTCTAGAAAGGTACTTACTAATGTAGGCAATGTGATGGTCATCTTGAGGCAGAATAGCTCTAATGCCAAGGCCAAAGGCATTCGTTTCCCCCACAAAACATTTGAAAAAGTCTGGAAAGGTAAGAACTAAGTAGTAGTCAATGTTATTTTAAGTGCCTTGAAGGTTTTTTGAGCATGTGGTGGCCAATGTAAATTGTTTCATTTAAAGAGTTCGATGAGAGGCTTAGAGATAATGCCATAATGCTTGATAAACTTGTAGTAATAACCTCTGAGGCCGAGAAAACCCTGAAGACCAATGATGGTTGTAGGGTAGGGCCATTGGATGATGGGTTGAATCTTGGTGGAATTCATATGAAATTTTGTACCAGGGCGCGTGTGGCCCAAATAGTCTATTGAAGCTTGTCCAAAACAACACTTGGATTTCTTGATTTTGAGGTTGTTAGCCTCTAAGAGTTGAAAAACTACATTTAAATGGTCTAGATGGTGACATTGAACCAAGTCACAACCTGCAACAACGAGGAAGTGAAAAGAGCTTGTTAGTGTATAGCCTTGAATTTGAATGGTGACATTGTAGAATTTTTTGTGAGATGCCACATTTTGGTTAGAGGCTTTGCTGAAAGTAATGGCATTGAATCATCAATGGGAATGCGTATTCGTTTAGCAACAATGGGATGAAAAAGGGTGACAACTGAACTAGAGTCAATAAACATATGGATTGGGCAGTATGGATGGCACCCTATTGTCCCATAATGTTGCCAATGTTAGCCTCTGTCAAGGAGGGAAAGGTGAGGATGGGATTGTCTTATGGTGATAGGTTATAGTTGATGTCCAGGATAGGGTACAATCATGGAATTGCTTAGTGTCCTGATCAGATTGGAGTTCTAATTTTTGGCTCATTTTTCCTTGAGCCTCAACTTGGTTGAGACGCTGGAAGGGGGATGTAAGTGGTTAAGGAGTATTGTTGGGTTTGGGTTTGGGTTGGAGTGGTGGTGGAGTGGTGGGTGGATGAGAAAAATAAGGGCGAGCTGCAAAAAGCCAACTGAGTTTCCTAGCCTGAATTTTGTTGTTAAAGACTTTGGACAATTTCATTGTGGAATTGAGTGAAATAGGAAAGCAGGCCTCCAATTTAGACGTCTTTGAGTTGACTGTCAGTCTAATCAGGCACTCTACATGCTAATTTGGTTAAAAGAGAGATCTATTCCTCAATGGTACCTATTTGTTGGATGTGAGATAGAGTGGCTTCAGTGTCACTGGAGTGACCACCACCAAAACAATGGAGGAACATGTTAATAAAGAAAGACCAGTTTTCCCTAAGATACCTTTTCTAAAACCATCTCAACCAAAGAGAAGCTTCCGTGCCAAAATTACAAGATGAAATTTGTGGCGTGCTAGAAGTTAGGTTTTTCATAGTAATCAAGATAGCACTCAGTGATAGCGAGCCAACCTTGAGGATTGTCCACAGATGAACGAGGAATTTCAAGTTTGAGTGGCTTAAAGGTGCCATCTTGGTGAGATAATCTGGTGGTGATAGGAATGATGAACTCCAGTTGGGTTAGTGGAGGGGGAAAAGTGGTGTGAAAAGGTAGTAAGGCTTGTGTTTAGGTGTTGGATGAAATAGGAGGGGTGGGTGCATATATTGAATTTCAAAGGTTGAATTGTATTTCTTTCATATGATCCTTACAATTTGTACAACTATATATAGACTTAGGGAAGCTAATTAACAACTCCTTGAATTAAGGGAATTTACAACAATTCCTTGAATTAAGGAACAACTCCCTTGAATTAAGGGAATTGACAACAATTCCTTGAATTAAGGAACAACTCCCTTGAATTAAGGGAGATCCTTGAATTAAGGGAATTGACAACAATTCTTTGAATAAGAACAACTCCCTTGAATTAAGGGAGATGACAACAACTCCTTGAATTAAGGGAGTTGACAACAACTCCTTAAATTAAGGGTTCCAATAAAGGAACAACTCCTTGAATTAAGGGAGTTGACAACAATTCCTTGAATTAAGGGAGGTGACAACAACTCCTTGAATTAAGGGTTCCAATAACTCCTTGAATTAAGGGTTCCAATACTCCTTGAATTAAGGGTTCCAATACTCCCCCTCAAGTTGGATCCAGAAGGTTGATTGATCCAAGCTTGGACAGAAGTCGTTGAAACTGATGAGAAGCTAAGGGCTTTGTGAAAATGTAGGCCAATTGGTCGGAACTTCTTGTGTAGTGTGTCTGAATTACTTGCGACTGCACCTGTTCACGAACGTAATGACAATCAACCTCAATATGTTTCGTTCGCTCGTGAAACACGAGGTTGGATGCTATATGCATGGCGGCCTGGTTGTCACAGAATAGGGACATAGGAAGGGTTGCAGGAAACCCTAAATCACACAGAAGACCCTTGAGCCAGATCAACTCACATGCTGTTGAAGCCATTGCACGGTACTCAGCTTCGGCACTGGATCTGGCGATGACAGTTTGCTTCTTACTTTTCCAGGTGACCAAGTTTCCACCAACAAAGGTGTAGTAACCACTTGTGGACTTTCGATCGATAGCATTTCCTGCACAATCTGCATCGCAATACCCTATGATGTGAGTGTGGTCGTTCTTCGTCATGAGAATACCACGACCAACAGACCCTTTTAAGTAAGGTAAGATCCTTTTTACAAGGTTCAGATGCTCGATGGTGGGAGAATGCATGAATTGACTGGCAATACTCACTGAATATGAGATGTCTGGTCTGGTGATCGTTAGGTAGATCAATTTACCAACAAGCCTCTGATAGGAGCTGATATCCGAGAGTGGAGTGCCTCCCAAGTCAAGTTTGAGCTTGCTATCAAGAGGAGTAAGGGCAGGCTTAGCATCACTCATATTAGCATCCTGTAGGAGGTCCATGACGTATTTCCGTTGATTAAGAAATAAACCCTTATGAGAAGATGTCATTTTGATCCCAAGAAAATACTTTAACACCCCAAGGTCTTTAATCGCAAATCTTTATTGAAGTGACTGTTTGAGTTTGGAGATCTCTGCAGCATTATCACCTGTAATTATTAAGTCATCCACATATATCAACACAACTAATTTCCCACCAGCTCGAGTACGAACGAATAATGATGAATCGGCACCACTCCTTTTGAAACCAACATTATGAAGAACTGAACTTAGTTTAGCATACCAAGCACGAGGCGATTGCTTCAGTCCATAAATTGACTTATGTAACTTACACACCAAATCAGGGTCCTGACTTTGAGGATGTCCAGGAGGCAAGCGCATGTATACTTCTTCTTCAAGATCACCATGTAGAATGGCGTTCTTCACGTCCATTTGGTACAGGGACCAACCCTTATTGACAACCACAGACAATAAAACCCTAACTGAGTTCATTTTTGCAACAGGAGCAAATGTTTCTTTGTAGTCCACCTCACATGTTTGAGTGAATCCGCGAGCCACTAGCCTGGCTTTATACCTCTCAATTGAACCATCTGAATTAAACTTGATCTTATAGATCCATTTGCAACCCATTGCCTTTTTTCCTTTTGGAAGTTTGGTGATGCTCCAGATGTTGTGTTGGTTTAGAGCTTTGAGTTCATCTTGCATTGCTTTTTGCCACACAACATGGCTATTAGCCTCATGGAAGTTTTGGGGCTCACTGTAACTGGAGATGGTGTTAAGGAAGGCAGCATGAAATGGAGTCACCTTTTGATACGACACATAATTTGATATTGGATGCCTCGGTTTATATGTTTCAAAATCTTGAAACCTTGTGGGAGGCTGCCTATCACGTTGAGGATTGCGTCGAGGTTTTGGGAGAGTTGGCTCGCTCTCGTTCAAATTATCAGCCACACTTTGAAGGTTTTCTTGGTTACCGCTGCCATCATCATGCATAGAACCATCAGGATGAGTGCCTTCATGGTTATCTTCATTGAGAGAAGCATCAGTGTTGGCATGATTGAGCTCACGTTGTTGTGGACCCTCGGGTTCAATTCTTGGTAATGGGAACAAGTCCAAGATGTCATCCCCTTGATCTGTGAATTCACTTGTCTTGCCAAAAAAAGGGTTAGTCTCATGAAATCGAACATCTTTGGACACAATCAATCTCCTTAGTTGGGAATTATAACACTTATATCCCTTTTGAGTAGAGGAGTAACCAATGAAGATGCATTTAGTAGCTCTAGGGTCTAATTTATCTCGATGATGAGATTGAACATGAACAAAACAGATGCAACCAAACACTCTAAGATGTGAGAGATCAATTTTCCTTCCTTTCATGACCTCTAGGGGAGACTTGAATTCCAAGACTCGGCTAGGTAGCCTATTGATGATATAAGCAGCTGTCATAACACCTTGGGACCAAAATCTCTTTGGTACATTCATTTGCAGCATTAATGCTCTTGTTTTCTCAAGTAGGTCACGGTTTTTACGTTCGGCTACCCCATTTTGTTGAGGGGTTCCAACGCAACTTGTTTGATGCATGATGCCATGAGTGCTCAAATATTGTTTCATGATATGGGACATGTATTCAGTGCCATTGTCAGATCGTAAGGTTTGAATTTGAGATGAGAAATGGTTTTTAACAAGGTTATGGAAATCCTTAAACACTTCTATCATTTCATTCTTAGACTTTAGGAGATACAACCATGTGACTCGAGAGGAATCATCCACAAAAATCACAAAATACTTGTAGCCATCAAAAGATTCCCTAATTGGTCCCCCATACATCTGAATGAATTAGTTCAAAACACTTACTAGTCCTAGACAAAGAAGAGTTAAAAGGTAATCTTGCGGCTTTAGACAAGTGGCATGTTTCACAGAAAAATAGCATCCTTACCTAATTTTGGAAATAAAGATGACAAAATGGGTGAGGAAGGGTGAGCTAAACGTTGATGCCACAATTGATTATCTTGAATGGGGTTGAACTTGGCTTGACACCCTCTGGGATTGCTCTTTGACATGTAATAGAGACCATCTAAATAAAACCCTTCACCAATCGTCTTCTTGGTGACACAATCCTGAAAGATCACTTTGTGAGGAGAAAAAATGGTTATGCAATTCAAGATATTTGTGATCCTTCCCACAGATAGAAGTTGAAATGGAAAGGAAAGAACATACAAAGCTATTGATTCAATTTCATTAGACATCAACTTTATCTTTTCTTTTCCTAAAACCTTTACATGCTCTGCATTTTCAATTGAAACTTGAGAAGGTTTTGCCAATTTTTCAAAATTTTGAGATTTAGACACATGGTTGGTCATATGATTTGTGGCACCTGAATGTACAACCCAAAAATCATGCAACGTATTTAATTTAAGAGCAGTTTTAAAAGCTTTCATGATACCTTGCATATCCTCTTGGGGAATAGGTTTTGTGTCTGCCAAGAAACCTGCAAATTTGCCGAGCATTGCTGTCGAGGTCCCTTCTTCCATGCTATCTGCACAGTCAATTCCAGCCCCTCCTTTCTTGCCTTGCAAGTACGACATAAACTCAATCATGAGTTCTGTTGGGTTTGCTGTGAAGTTCTTGAATGGATCTGACCTATTGGAGATGGAGGTAGATGCATGATTTGCTCGATGTGGAGTATGGTTCACCTTTTGTACGCCCTTGTTGTCCTTCATGAAGTTAGGCTTTAACTCTGGATGTAAAATCCAGCATGTGTCTTTAACATGACCTATATTATTGCAGTGTTGACACTTCAAGTGCTGATGCTTTCCTTTGTACTTTCTCTCGTTGGTCATATATGCCCTAGCCTCAGGTACGTTAGTCATTGTACTCAGGTTCATGACTTTCCTCCTTACTTCTTCACGTTGAATCGTTGCACACACACTGATGAAGGAAGGAAGTTCAGTGTTCATGAGTATGTGATATCGTAGATCTTCATATGTTGAGTCAAGACTGGACAAGAGTTGAAATATCTTGTCTTCTTCTGCTCTCTTTCGTAGCAGTGCTGCATCAGTTGTATGAGGACGATAAATTTCCAACTCATTCCACATGTTTTTCATGCTTCCTAGGAGTTGCACAAACGGCTTGCCATCTTGTTGCAGATCAGAGATGTCCTTCTTTAATTGGAAAACACGGGCAGCATTATTCTGGTTGCCATACATTTCCTTGACCGCTTCCCATAGCTGGTACGAGGATTCTGAATAGCTGAATATTTCAGCTAACTTTCTTTCCATGGAATTCAAAAGCCATGACATAACTAGCTGATCCTTACTAAGCCTAGATTCATAGTTTGGTGAGGAAGCATCAGGTACTTTGATGCTTCCATTTATGAACCCTAACTAGGATCTCCCACCCAGCGCCAAAGACACAGCTCTTGACCACAACAAGTAATTAAACTCATTCAGTACGACTGAGCTTAACCTTTGATTTGGGTTGACGTCCACCTCATGCTCATTCACGGAGGAAAGCTCCCGGGAACTTTCAACTTCTAATGCTAAAGGATTGTCTTCAAACATTTTGGAGAGTGAATACTCTCGGATAACAGTATAGCAGAAGCAGGTTAATTTCCCTGCTCTGATACCATATTGAATTTCAAATGTTGAATTGTATTTCTCTCATATGATCCTTACAATTTGTACAACTATATATAGGCTAGGCAAGCTAATTAACAACTCTTTGAATTAAGGAACAACTCCCTTGAATTATGAGAGATCCTTGAATTAAGGGAATTGATAACAATTCCTTGAATTAAGAAACAACTCCCTTGAATTAAGGGAGATCCTTGAATTAAGGGAATTGACAACAATTCCTTGAATAAGAACAACTCCCTTGAATTAAGGGAGATGACAACAACTCCTTGAATTAAGGGAGTTGACAACAACTCCTTGAATTAAGGGTTCCAATAAAGGAACAACTCCTTGAATTAAGGGAGTTGACAACAACTCCTTGAATTAAGGGAGGTGACAACAACTCCTTGAATTAAGGGTTCCAATACTCCTTGAATTAAGGGTTCCAATAGCATAAATGAGTGGTTTAGGAGAAGAGAAAAAAGGCTAACGATGTGGAGGGGCTCGTGGTGGGGGGATCTGAGGTTCGAATGTGTCAGCGAGTGAGGTTTGGGTTGGGGGATTCGATGGCCCTAGGTGGATGATAGACATGAGTGGAAAAAAATGATGGGAAGATGGAGTGGAGGGAAAAAAAAATTGGGCGATATGGGTCATTGGTGGATGGTATTGGTGGTTGGAGACGAGCGAAAGGCGATGATGTGGCCTTGAGCTGTCGAAACTCTTTGATGAGGGCTGCTTGGAGGTCACCAAGGTGATACATGATGGAGGCTTTGAGAGCAACATAGGAACACCGTAAAATCAGCACATAGTCACACAATTCCTTGTAATTGGTCTCCAAGATAGAGACAGAATCCGCAACTTCTTCCAGTCGGGAAATGATACATTCATAGGGCGTCTCTTTCTTTAGTGGTCTAGTCGAGGGCGGCAGAGAACACATTCTAGACAATCGAAGGCCTCTGATGCCGTAACCAACAATGGCCTACGAGAAGAGAAGGTTAGGGGAGCCAAAAGGACTGGTCTCATCAATTGTATATTATAAAGAAAAGGTAAAATTATACAATTAAAATCAAGTTATGAGAGCAAGATGCTTAAGTAAATATGGAAATACGAATGTGGAAAACACATGCACTAACAGTTAACAAACTCACATTACTTAAATTATGCAAAATTACAAACTAATACCTAGTGCCTGAAACCCTAAACAAACTACCCCCAAGAATAGAAACAGGCACCGCTGTCAAATCCATCACATCTAGTATTAAAGAATTTGTAGAGTATGGCGGATCTCAAGAAGGTTGATCTCCAGTGTTTCAATTAAGCATAAAAACGAATAAAAGATAAGAAGTCCTAACCTACTTATTATGACCAAAACCAATGGGCGATATTGCAGCAAACTCCTCCAATAGTAAGGTAGAAGAAGATTTAGAGAAAAATAAGAAATTTTAAAGGAAGATATTGGGTAAAGGGGTGGTTTGAAAAAAAAAATTGAAAAATAACATGATAAGGAACTTAAATATGAATATGGTTTAGACCATACAACCATAGAATTCGCATACGAGACTAATCTTGTTGATCCTAAGCTAATGAAGTAGATCCAATCTAGTCCTCTAAACGACCCGAGGGACCTATCAGCCACACCACAACCTCAACCAATTGAGGATACTGAGCCAATCACACCACATCTTGGCCTTCCAGAATGACATATCATGATAAGGGCAATATCGAGCCCAGGGGGCCATAATCAAATTCCATTAGCCTAGCAGATCTAATCATATAAATTCCATCGACATTGTATGTCCTTCTGAGAAAGAACTACTAATAGATGCCTCCAACCCACTATTTGCTAATGAGCCATTGGATTTGCTTGACGTATCATCTGCCGACCAAGCGGCACTTCACCTGTAACGACCCATCCCGATTATCGGGATTAAATATTATTTAATTATGGTTTATGGTTTAGAATGACTAATCTGGGATTAGTTGAGTGAAATCGGACGAAATGTGCAAAATGATCGGTTTGCCCCTAGGCGTGGGCAAAATGTTGACTTTTAGATCGGGCGGTCAAACGAATTTTGACCGATGACCGTGACGTAGTTTGGGACGTCACGAGTTCATAAACAGGTGGCACGTTCGATTCCAACATTCGAGGAAGAAGTTGTGACATTCGGGAGTCGAGGGGCATTTTGGTAATTTAGTTAAAAAGGGGCCCAATGTTGACTTTTGACCTGGGAGGTCCAATGGTGAAGGGCCAAGGACCGTTACGTAGATCATGTCGATCTGAATCCGTAGATAGGCAGCACGTCGAAATCGGAGGTTCGACGACGAAGTTGTGGTCATGAGAACGAAATCGATTAACCGAACTAACAGAGACTTGGATTAAAATAATATTATAATAATAAAATCTGATTTAATAATCAAATCTTTCTGGACCCTTGGATGAGTGACAAGTGTCACTCATCCCCTACATTCCCTAAAACGTGGATCTTGGTTGGCCATTGGTTTAATTAATTAATTTTTCTCCTGAAATCCTCACCATTCATTTTAAATCTCAGACTCAATCTGGGCCCTTGATCTCATCTTCCCTTTTGTTCTTAAACCATCAGAATATCACTTTCTCATTTTCATTCTTTCAAACCGTGGACAAATCCCACTCTCTGCACAAACACCTCATCACATCACATCCTAACTCCACACACCAGTCAGCACCAAGCAGCCACCAGCCACCTTCAGACGGCCACCAGCCACCTTCAGACGGCCACCACCACCCCACGCCCGCCCTGCACAACCCAGAAACCCCCCAGACCCGAGAAGGAACCAAACGACCCAAAACATCCAACCGTCCAAACCTTCACACTTGGACTCAAACCAATTTAGAGTTAGGTTCACTGGGACGGTAGGAAGACTCAGACAAGGACTGGATGGCGTACGGCGGCGACACGGAGGCGGTAAGTTGAAAAACCCGAGAATACACCATTTTCTTCCCTGTTTCGAAACGCTTATTTTTTACGTTAGGATTATTTGTTTACCTCTGAGACAAGCCCTAGGGACCTAGACGACCATTTTAGACCGACGTTCGTGGCCGAAATCTCGACGAGTCACCGGAGAAGAAGACCTGAGTTCTCAGCCAACCTTCCCGTTAATTTTAAGGTAACTTCTTCAGCCTAAAAACTAGTTTTGAGTCCACGAAACTATAGTTCAGGTTGTAATGAGTCTGTAGGATCAAACCTCACCAAAAATGGTGGTTGGGTTGATGAACTGTGATCGGGTCAAACCGTGGGTCAACGGTGACCCGGTTTCAGACCCGGTGCTGACGTCAGCAGTGAGGTCATCATGCTAATGTTAGCAGTGACGTCATGATGACGTCATCATGTCAGAATACAGTCAGATCAGGGACCAATGAACTGGTGACACGTGTCCTCTGACATTGTCAGTGATGACGTCAGCAGTAACGTCATGCTGACGTCAGCATCACTGTAGCACAGTTGACCAGATCGTTGACTAGTCACGTGGGGGCGTGTGTGAACAGTAAATTTTGTGGGACCAATACCATTTTCGAAGTTTCGACGATACGAATCTAGTGGCGGTGGTTTCGTGTCAATCAGAGATCGTTAGGTTGGTCAAATTAGGGTTTGAAGCCTTGGGAAGCGTGTTCGGACTATTTTCCCGGGCAGGTTTTAGTCTAGGGTTTCTTGGCTATTTAGTAGGGACTTTTAGTGACCCTTACGTATGCTTTGGACTTGACAGGAATTGTGCGATAGTACTCGGACAGGGTTGTACGTGCGGAATTGCAGCGAGATTATACTGTGAGTGTGCCTTTGATTTCAATAAACCTTGGCATGCATAACTGTTTTCCTTTATATATATATGTGATTCAAGAAAAAGTATCTATTTATCTTGAGTTACGTTTATGGCACGTATTACGATGTTTAGGCATGAGACCTGTCTGGTTGGTTTATGCACTATTTGAGTCAGATAAATGTATATGGATTTCGATGATTATCTTTAGTACTGCACTGTATAAATCTACCCTAGTGATATTGTCTCCTCCGAATGAGGGTACCTCGGAGTGGCCACAGCGCATTGCCTGCGAGGAGTCATTCTACGGAGGGACCGGACCGTAGAGTGGCCCAGGAGCAGGGGTGCTATTATTGGACGTCTGGGACATCAGGCATCTAGGATGCTATAACCGAACTAGGTTCGGGATTTAGACTCAGGATTGAGACCTCGGGCGGCACGCGTAGCCTTGAGACTGTGACCTTACTGGGCGTCTGGGACGTCAGACATCGGGGATGTCAGGGTTGGGATGTATAGTGCAGCGACTGAGGTTATGATTATGTTTATATTATTCTGCTTATGATTATATAATATGATTTTATGACTTTTGACACTGACGCATGCTTTTTGGAAAACGGAGGGGTAAAACTATATGTTTTCGATATGGAGAACTGCTTTATCAAATTGAGTTTCGGCCCACTCACCCTTGTTGTTTTACTCACCCCTCCAGGTCGTGCTACTAAGGAAGAAGAGGAGGATCCCGAGGAAGAGGCATAGGTTTACGTTGCGCACCTGAACCCACAGCTGGGTAGGTTGGCACGTAGAGTGTTCTAGAGTCGTGCTCAATAATTCGTTTTTGGAAAACATCCCTTGTCTGACGCTATTTGTATTCGGATATTATGTATGACTTAAATTTGGATTTTTAATGCATTTGATTTTCTTTAAGGGTAAAATTGGTATGTTTTATTTGGGTGTCAGATGGGAGCAGGGCACGTCCCCATGTGGTCCGAGTGGGATCGGGGCGGGTCCTGTCATCACCACTAAAAGCTTGGGGATAATTTTCCCCATAAGTGTTAGACGACTCTGAATCTGACATCCACAAATGAGAGACAGACTAAACTAATGACAGGACCCACCCCGATTATCACCCCGATAACCGGGACGAACCCTGCTCCCGTCTGACAAATACACAAAAGACCAAAATAACCATAGAAACCACGAAATATACATTGTCAGACCAGGGAGAAGTTATAATACAACTAGTCAACAGAGCATAGTAATAGTACAAGATAAGATGAAAATCCTACTAAGGGCTGACTACACGCGCAACGGGAAAACTCTATGCCTCCGCCTTTGCCTCAACGTTAGCCCCGACGCTAGCACCACGACCTGGAGGGTGTTAAAAACATTAAAAGCGTGAGTGGACTAAAAATAAGAGTTAATAAACCGTTTACGAAATAAACCAAGGTTCACCCTTCGTTTCAAAAAATGCATGCATAACCACGTATCTGAAAACAACCATATGTACGATATGAAATTAAGTGTGGAAATCATCAGAAATCAAACCAAAGTTCAGGCACTTGGCCCTAAACCCATAAGAACCAAGTTATTCGGGTCACAACCCAAAACATTGGAAAACCAGTGAAAAACATCAATCATACAAGTTTACTGGATCTCAAGTGCGCTCGAGTCTTTAAACTCAAAACCATGCGCAATAACCAGGCCTTCCCGGGATATCAACGAGTCTTTAAACTCAAAACACAATCACAGGTCTCAGGGGGTATCACAATCACCGAGTCTTTAAACTCAAAACATCTCAATCCAGGGCCCTCCTCCCCCCCCCCCCCCCCCCCCCCCCCCACAATCAATCCGAGTCTTTAAACTCAAAACCAGATCCGGCGGGTTTTTCTCTTTTTCCGAGTCTTTAAACCCAAAACCATTTTTCAAACATAAGAAAAATTCATCGAAATCCGAAAACCAAAGTTACGTTTGATCAAAATGGGACTTCCTCCCGTATTTCACTTCCAAATCTCAAATCATATCCGCAAATCTTTAGTAAAACAGAATACGTATAAACATAAATCATTCCTCTGAAACCATCCTCAAAAGCATAATAGAAATCATATTCTCGAAGTACGTGTAAATCCGATAACTCATATTGAAAAACATGCAATCAAGTAAAGCAAGAATATAGAAATCATAAGCATAAAATCATATATCGAAAGCATAAAGTCATATATCAAAACATAAATAAATATGTAAAAACAGTTATGCATGCTCGGTTAGAAAACAAAAAGTCCACTCACTAGGTCCGAACGCGTCAATCGCGTCCCGTACGTTCCTCGGCTGCCTCAGGAATATCCCGACCTTTCAAAAGTTACCATTTCGAGTCACAAACACTTCATTTAATCTAACCCTAATTTCCCCAATTTTTCGGGATTTTTAAACGTAATTAAACTAACCCTTAAACCTTCGAACACTCAAAACCATCCCGAGACGGTGTTCGATCGACTCGAAACTTGTCCCAAAATGTTCGTTACATC
The DNA here is from genome assembly GCA_032719365.1 of Prinsepia uniflora. Classification (NCBI taxonomy): domain Eukaryota; kingdom Viridiplantae; phylum Streptophyta; class Magnoliopsida; order Rosales; family Rosaceae; genus Prinsepia; species Prinsepia uniflora. Next base: position 67,023,976 of record CM064866.1, read on the forward strand.
GATTTCGATTAGAGTGAAAATCGTGTTGAACACTTTCCCAAAACAGGCTCCACGCGCCTTCACTCATCGCCCAAAGGGGCTGCGTGTGGGAGCCACGCGCCTGCTACTGTTCATCGTCAACCTCCAGCAAACCTGGTTCAGACCGGTCCGATCAAGCCGGCGAGGCTAGTTTTCACCCATTTTCCAGCCATTTCCAGTCCTTCCTACACCCTTAGTTTTGTCCTTGAATTTGTGATTGATTCATTTAATAAAAACACGAAATGAAGTCCTATTTCTTACCTCCCAAAGTCGAACCAAAAACTCAGAAATTCGACCTTCGGATTCTAGCCACCAGTCGCCCTTCTAGTCACGGTTTCGAGTCCCTGGGCTTGGCAGTGACTTCCTACAGCTGCCAGGGTCAACACAATCACTCAACCAATCCCTAAAATTCTCGACTTTTGGTTTGAACAAATCTGGAAACACAGGGGACCCAAAGACCTTACATGTTTCTCTGCTCACCGTCGTGACCTCCACCAGAGCCCTACGCGTCCCCAAGTCACTCCTCAGTCCTCTGATCACCACCACAGACCAATCTTGATAGGCTTGATCGATTGAACTCTCAGCCGTGCACGGTGATCGTCTCTGTGTCCTGGGTGTTCTCACCTTATTCTTAGTTTCTCACTCAACCCAACACCACAGTTCACTCACTAAACTCTCAACGTATCTCTGATCACTCACACTCTATCACAAGGACTCACAGGATTCACACACACAGAGGGACGATCAATTGCTCACTCTGTCTCTCTGTTTTCTCGATTGATCGATAACCCAAACATTTAAAATTAAAAGGCACGGCCGACTTGGCTAGAAGCCACTGAAATTAGACCGGGTGTCCTCCAACCTATGGTCCAACTCTCACAAATATCCAATTGTCTCAACCCAAGTGTCGTTATCCGATTGCAGACACATTCCAAGGTGTTAAAAGACCAAATTGCCCCTAAAAGTCCAAATTACCATTTTATCTTTCACTTTCTAGACCCATAACTTAACCGTCCGACGTCTAATGACGGCGTGCCTGATAGGACCCGCCCCGATCCCACGGGGACCACAAGGGGACGTGCCCTGCTCCCGTCTGACACCCAAAATAACATACCAATTTTAACCTCAAATGTTCAAATTAATAAATAACCAAATAAAGTTATACATCAAATCCAAATTTAACAGATGTCAGACAAGGGATGAAAACCAAATTACAAATTGTGAGCACGACTCTAAAATAATCCTGCGGGTCAAACCACCTGACAGGGGTTCAGATACACAGAAGTAGATCTATGCCTCCGCTTCAGGATCCTCCTCTACCTCAGTAGCACAGCCTGGAGGGGTTACCAAAACATTAAGGGTGAGTGGGCCTAAACTCAAGTTTATAAAAACCGTTTGATAAGTAAAACATATAATTTACCCTTCCGTTTTCCAAACATGCATGCATCAGAATTTAAAACCATAAATCATATAATATGAATCATAAGGCATGTAATAAAACCATAAACATAATTTTAACCACTGCACTATACACTCCAATCCTGACATCCCCGATGTCCGACGTCCCTGACGTCCAATAAGTCACAGTCCCAAGGCGACGCGTGCCACTCGGGGTCTCAATCCCGAATTAAATCCCCGAACCCTATTCGGGTACGGCATCTCAGATGCCTAGCGTCCTAGACGCTCGACGTCCCTGACGTCAAATTATAGCAATCCTGCTCCTGAGTCATTTTACGGTCCGGTTCCTCTGTAGAATGACCCCTCGCATGCAATGCGCCGTGACCGCTCCGGGGTACCACATCCGGAGGAGACAGTATCATAAGAATGGATCAATACAGTGCAGTACCAAATACATTTTTTTGATATCCACAAGCAAAACATATATATATATATACATAGATAAAATCCAAACCAATCTTTAAGTTTCACCAAAACGGGTCTCAAACCCAAATACTGTGGAATGTGCCATAATCATAATTTCAATATCATCAAAACCGTTTCTTGATTCCAGCATGTGAATATAAGTAAATCAGAAAACATTTAAGCATGCAAGGGTTTAATGAAATCGGGCCCACTCACAATACGATCTCGCGGTGAATCTGCGCGTACGGACTTGTACCGGGATTATCGTACAATTCCTGTCAGTCCAAATCACACGTAAGGGTCACTACAAGTCTTACACATTTATCCAAAAAGTCCGAACAGAAACCGGCTTGGGGAAACCGTCCAACACGTTTCCCGAGCCAACCGGCCCTAAACTGACCCATCAAAAACTATCTCAGATCAACATGGTTAATTCACCAAAAATGTTCAGAATGATGAGAGGAATAAAAGTCATGTTGATCGTGATCATAGATGAGGCTCAACGCGCCCTCACACGCCGCCCAAAGTGGCTGCGCGTGAAAGTCACGCGCCTGACACTGTAGCTACAGTGTCACCACCTTCACCCGTTTGTCTGTAATACGGGCCTGCCACCCGCGGCTTGACCCGGTTAATTGACCCTCAATTTCCACTCGATTTCACTCGTATTTGATCCTAACATGTTCATTAACTATCCAATTTAGGTTCTGAGTCAAAAATCAACCTCAATGGTCCCTTAAATGGACCCTCGACCCGTGATCAACCAAACGGGTCAATCACCAGAACACCCTGGTTTCAAATCCATTCTCCAATTAACTTCACAGGAAGCATAATAGGATCAAAACGAACTAAAATGAATGATCAATTGGGCCTGAAAGTACCTGAAGGTTGTCGTCCCAAGCTCTGCAACTTCTCTGAAAACGGCAGCCTCCGTCCTAGCTCAACCGTGGCTGGTTCACCTCGATTTCGATGTGGTTGAGTTCCAAATACTCCCAGAAGACTAAACCAAGTCTTGGTTTGATCCAACAAGCACCAGAAATTAAACTCCGAAATTCCCTCCAATTTTCCAGAAACTGAATTCTCTGGTTTTCCTCTCCAATTCTCAGCCCTCACTGCAGCAGAGTGAGGCACACTTAAATCCCACTCAGTTTAAACAACCCTTGCCAGCCAACAGCTCGTGGAAGCCTCACTGTCCACTGAGAAATGTTTCCCGAAAAAGTTCGAATCTTGAATTAACAAATGGTGTCCATGTTCAGCCACGTTCTGATGTCTATAGGGCTTTTAAACAATCCCAACTATCCAACTCACACACTGATTAAACAATTGGGACTCAGAACCACCGCACACGGTGGTGCAGTAATTGTTCCCCCACGGTTGCTACAGTGACCAGGGGTGAAATGACCAAAATGCCCCTAATTCAGAAATGACCAAAATGCCCTTCATTTTCTAGACCCGTAACTCAGCCATCTGAAGCCCGATTTCAGCGTGCCACCTGTCAACGGACTTAGGGCGTCGAGACCTACCTAACGGTCCTCGAGTCGTGTGAAAATTAGTTGCCAAACGAAAAGTCAACATTTTTTACCCCATCGTCCAAATTACGGTAATGCCCATGAACTTCCGATAGTCATAACTTTTTCCCTGATCGTCCGAATTGGACATGCCACCTGTCTATGAACTCGTGACGTCCCGAACTACGTCACAGTCATTGGTCAAAGTCTGTTCGACCCACACTCAAAAAGTCAACAAATTGGGCAATACAATTCACAGGGGTAAAAACGTCAATTCATTCAATAATTTACAAAATTAGAATCCTCAAATTTCAGGGGTGTTACAGTGCCGCCTATTGTTGTACGCAGGACGTCGAGACCTACCTAACGGTCCTAGAATTGCGTGAAGAAAACTTGTTGTGCAAAAAGTCAACAAATTCCCCCCTTTTAACCAAATTACGAAAATGCCCTTGACCTTCCGAACATCATAACTTCTTCCTCGGATGTCGGAATCGAACGTGCCACCTTTCTATGGTCTCGTGACGTCCCGAACTACGTCACGGTCATCGGTCAAAGTCCGTTTGACCGCCCGAACCAAAATTCAACATTTTGCCCATTCCATGGGCAAAATCGTCATTCTGCACCGTCCGTCCAAAAGTATCCAACTAATCACCAATTATCCTCGCTAATCCGTCATTAACTAGTAATCCAATCCCGACTTCTGGGACGGGTCGTTACAACTAAGTACACATCTATCCTAGCTTACGAAGGAAAAGAAAAACAAAACAGCCAACATTACTCTTAATTAGACACTACGCTGGTTGGAAATTTACTCTTCTTGACAATTCACTTGCTCTACTCACTTTCTTGGAAGCCTTCTTGTTCTTTTTACTTAATTGAAATCTCTAATTTTTATCTCTTATCAGACAAGTGATTTTCTTATTTTTATTATCATTCTTATTGGATGCGTTAGCCAAAATTGAGTTCATCCCTTGCGGGTTTACTGCCCACATCCAACCTACTTACCACGTCTAGTAGTGAAATTTGTTAATGAAACTCCATTTGAGAATTTAAATGCTATTCACAATATCGGTCCAATAACAATGTTGTTTCATATCATATAATTATCTCTTCAATTTTTTTAAAAACTAAATTCAATATAAATTATAAACATAACCCCCCTAACCAAATTTCCCTAACTCTTTCCATAAAGAGTTTCCATCATAATTACCATTATAAGTTAATAATTTCCAAAGTAACATTAATGGCCTATAATTTCTATTATTACATGGTTAACATAATATACTTAATAACTTAAAGTATAATCATTTTAACTTACTAAAATTCTTTAGAATTCATTATTCATTATTTAGATCAACATTTTCCCATTTCATCATTACATTTCATTACTAAAATTAATCATCCAATTTAACCTTACTTAATTTCCTCACATTATTCAAAAGTAAATTTAATTTAGAACATAAACATAGTATATGCATAATATAAACATACATCTGAAACTACACCCTAATGATATCCAATAAATTCAAAAATTGTATCATCAAACTCAGAATTTCAAGACGAAGATTTTTCATCTTGGTCGGATGGTGAAAGGCCGCCGCACGGGCCCTCATGAGCCAGTGAGGCTCTCTGTACATGGTGGCCACGCGTCTCTATAGTGGCACCGCTGACCTCGCACCAGGTCGACCTGCGAGCCAGCGCTTACAATCAAACTTTCCCTTTTTTTGTCCCATAATGATCGCAGGGACTTCATCAGCATCTTAGGACTCTCTTTAGAAGCTTGGAAGCTTCACAGTAACTCGATGAATCACAGCCAACGTTTTGGGTTCCTGGGTTTCTTCTACGGGTTGGGATATTCCAACCCCGCCATTCCTCTTTTGATCATCTTTCTTCTCCTCTTTCCTTTTCTCTTTCCCTTCGTTTGTTTCTTCCTTTCTCTTTTTCCCTGGTTTTCTTCTCGGTGGCCTTCCTTCATGGCTTTTCCATTTTACTTCATTTCGGCCACCCTCCACTGATCCCTCAACACACACACACACACACACACACACACACACACACACACACACACACACACACACACACACACACACACACACACACACACACACACACACACACACACACACACACACACACACACACACACACACACACACACACACACACACACACACACACACACACACACACACACACACACACACATATATATAATAGTGTAAGTTAGTGGAAGAGAATTTTAAGGGGGGGTGGGGGACATGAAGATAATTCTAGAACACTCCTCCATGCAAAAATACCAAAATACCATGATGTCCAAAAATTACCAAAATGCCTTTATACTATTTTGACTCAAAATGAATTTATCTGAACTCCATTTTCGACATACTACCCGTCTATATATTCAGGAATTTGGGACCTACATAACGATCCTTACGAAACATCCTAAGAATGTTTAGGTCCAAAAGTCAACTATTGACCTTCTAGGGACAAAACAATCATTTTTACTTAATTTTTTCAACTTTTATTTTTCTCAAATTTTCGAGCTGTTACAACCTACCCTCCTTAAATTTTTTTTGAACAAACTAGTCTTATTTCCATCCTTAAAATGGACAACTAAGTTGCTCAATAATTAATCAACTTACTGATTTCTTCTTCTTATTAAATCACGACTTCATTTAGATCTAAGCAATTTCGAGATCTCGTATAGTCTTAACTAATTCACATAAACAATCTTACTCAAGGCATCCTTCGAGTCATATTCAAGAGCACAATAGTACCAAACTTAAATTATATTCCATCAATCTATAACCAAGCTCAACCAATTAATATCTCAAGTACCAACCATATCACACAATGGCACCACTAGTAGACCAATACCCCAACATTTTATGAGTCAAGTCCAAAGTCAACTAGACAATATCGATATCCCCCAGGGTTATATGTATACCATCGGTAGGTATATAACTTGGGAACTGGAGCCCTGTTTGACGTCCAAGTGTAGCCTCACTCAGGAACTAGAGCCATGCTCGATGTCTGAGTGAGAATTGACTCCGAAACTAAAGCCCAACTCGACGTCTGAGACATCAAAATACTAGTCTCAGGAACTAGAGCCTGACTCGACGCCTGAGACATCAAAATACTAGTCTCAGGAACTAGAGCCCTACTCGATGTCTGAGATTAACCAACCACTATTAACTCAGGACTGGAGCCTAGCTCGACGTTTGAGTCGTTACCACACAATACTAGTTTCATGAAAGGAGCTTTACTTCGACATCTAAGACTGACCACCACTCAGGAAAACAACATCTATCTGTAAACACAATAATACACCTATCGAGAGACATATATTTATAATACACATATAAATTCCTCAAAATAAAATTCATATTTACAATGTATATTCATTTCATAAAAACCAAATCATTTCAAAATTCACATCTAAGCCTAACACAAATTTCATAAAACCTTGTAAAACGTATACTCTAAATCCATTTTAAATTCTTAAAAGTCATCAATAACCCTTTGAAAACCAAATTCAAATCATTATTACATAAACCATAAAATAAATTTTACTCACATTCAAGTCAACAAATCTTATACCAGACTTTAGCTCAACATTGTTTATGAAACAAATATCGTAAAACGTGTTTTTCAAATAAATTCATAAAATCACCAAAAATCTTTTAGAATAAACCATAATCGAACTATCACCATATGAACCATATAATTAAAATATATTATACACGATACTCATATCTTAGAGACAAGATATTTATTACCCATGCTCTGATACCAAGTTCACAACACTTGTCCCTAAATTTCCTTGAAAATTGAGCTGGTCCTGCTCCCATCTAACAACTCTTGACAGAAAAGGAATTTCCTATTTTTATTCTTATTATCATTTGATGCGTTAGCCAAATAGATTTCATCCCTTACAGGGTTACTGCCCACATCCAACCCACTTACCTTTTCCAATAGTGAAACTTATTAATGCAACTCTGTTTGAGCATTTAAGTGCTATTCACAATATCAGTCCAATAAGAATGTTGTTTAATATCATATAATTCTCGCTTCAATTTTTTTCAAACTACATTCAATTTAAATTATAAACATAATGTAATGAGAGTAATGTGGAAAAGTAATGAACTTAAATGGTAATTTCCGATGGTTGGTAAATCTGATAAAATATAAGTATGGTACATGGAAATGACCAACAAGACATGACTAAAGATTATTCATGATGACAGTTATTATATGATTGGTGTGAAAGTGTGAGTACGTAACAATAAAAAGGTCGAGGCTCGGATGATTGAAAATAGTAAGAATCTACCTCTTGATAGGGTTAATGGTTTGGATGTTGGTGGTAACCCCACGTTGATGGATTTAATTGAGTTAATTTAATAAGATACGGACATGAATAAAATTAGGAATATCCCTTCTCTGACTAGAGTTGTGAGACAGAAGTAGGACCGGCCCGGTTTTCTCGGAATTTAGGGACAAGCCGTATCACATTACCTTTACCTAACCAAATTTCCTTAACTCTTTACATAAAGATTTTCCATCATAATAACCATTATAAGTTATTAATGTTCAGAGTAACATTAATGGCCTATAGTTTCTATTATTACATGGTTAACATAATATGATAGGACCCGTCTCCAAATTTCCTTGAAAATCGGACTGGTTCTATTCATGTCTAACAATTCTTTTCAGATAAGGGATATTTTAATTTTTTTTTACCATGTCTATATTTTAATAGATGGACCAACTAAACTCACCCTTGTGGGACTACCGCCCACGTCCAACCCATTAACCCATGTCAAGTAGTAAGATTACTAATCTACCCCTATTTGGTCTTATTTCCTTTATTACACATATCACAAGTTACACATTATTACAATAACCACCTATTCAAATTACCCAATCATTCTCCCATTTTTATATACTAACCTGTTTTACATTATATATTACAAAGTATAAATCCCAATCTTATACTAGTTTACATAATATCTTTTCCATAAGAACCATTTTACTAGTTCAATTGATATTCTTCAAAACCCCTCCTTCATATTTTCCACAAATCATTATAAACATAGCACCATCATCACGTATATGAGTATACGTACATATACATTTATAACACCATCATTTACACGTCATCATATGTTTCCCTACCATTGTAGCCATCATCATCATCAATAATCATCATCATTAAACATCATAAACTCACCAATATAATCATCACTATAGTTATCAATATATTCATCATCAAACTTTACCAATTTACTTCTTGTCACAATTATTCATCTATTTTTATCACTATACTTCACTAGTATCCCTTACTTAATTACCCTAAATTGTTCAAAGTAATTTTGAATTATAACACGATAATATAACTTTGGATAAATAAAAATGTACTCATGTGACGTCCAATTAACTTGAACCTTGTGCCAATAAACTCCTAATTGAAAGGGGAATAACTTTCACACTGATCGGACAGCCATAAAACATAGGAGGAGCCCTCACACTCTGTCGTGGCTCTATGCGCGTGGGGGATACGCGCTTGCAATTTCACCTTCAAGCCCTGGCGATCGACCCATGGGTCTGCGCGCAGGGCCCAGCCCGGGCAACCCGAACTGGTCCCAGTTTCTTCATTCTTTGCTCTTTTTCATTCTTTCTTCGTCCAATATGTTCTAGCCATACCCAGAAGAAGATCTGTATTGATTAAAGATAGAAAATTTACCTCGAAACCTCTTTTCAAAGCTCCCAAATTTCGGCCATGGCTTCCTCAAGAGCTTTTCCAGTGTTGCCCCGCTCCAACCTCGTTTTTTGGCTCCTAAATGGTTATCCCCACTCATTCACCACGTTGGAAGCTTCAGTTTTTAGCTAGAAAGCCTCACTACCAAGTGGTGACCTATGATCACCAAAGAGCCTCACGGGTTATGGAAGTTTCTTCCCTTTTTCTCAACATTTTTCTCCAATTTCCTTCCTCTCTTTCTTTCGTTTATTTTCCCTTTTTCTTCATTTTTTCCGAGCTCTCCTTTTTCCTTCATGGTGGTGGCTAGTTTCCCTTTTCTTTCCTTCGGCCACCACCCATCGATACCTACACATGCACATACTACACATTTTTATTGGCTCATAGGTCGGTGGGGAAATTGAGAAGGAATATACAAATTCCTCTAGATACACATTCATATGAACCACATGTCAAATTGTAAAATGACCAAATTACCCTTTAAGCCAAAATTACCATAATGCCCTTTGTCCTTTTTAGACCTATAACGAACTATTTGACCTCCAATTTCTGCATACTACTTGTCTACGGACTCAGGGCGCTGAGACCTATGCAACGGTCCTCACCGCTTACCCAGAAAAAGTCTATGTTAAAAAGTCAACTATTTGACATTCTAAAGGCAAAACTATCATTTTTATTTTCTCAAAATTTTGGGTCCTTACATAATATGCTTAATAACTTAAAGTATAATGATTTTAATTTACTACAATTTTTTAGAATTCATAGTTTGTATCAACATTTTCCCATTTCATCATTACATTTCATTACTAGAATTAATCATCCAATTTAACCTTACTTAATTTCCTCAAATTATTCAAAAGTAACTTGAATTTAGAATATAAATATAGTATAAACTTAATCATACATATGAAACTACACCCTAAGTGTAACGACTCGGATCTCGAGGAAACGTGAAATTGGAAATTTTAAGGAGAAAAGGTCGATTTTGCCCTTGGAAAAGTCGAAGTGTTGAATTTTTTTTTATTGGAACGCTATTTAGGGGTTCCAAAAGGACCATTAGGATCGTCTCGCGATCCTAAGTCCGTAGACAGGCAATACACCAAAATCAGGAAAATATCGGATGAAATTGATTGTTTTGCCCCTAAGTCAAAGAGTTGACTTTTCTAAGTCAAAGAGTTGACTTTTCTAAGTCAAAGAGTTGACTTTTTTAGGTCAAAGTCAAAGTATTCACTTTTTTACTGAGGCTTCGTTTAGGTGATCTGGGAAGACCATTATGAAGGTCTTGATCTCCTGAGTACGTCGACAAGCGACATGTTGGAAACAGAGTTCAGATGGTTTCGATTCGGGTCTAGATTAGGTAGGGGCGTTTTGGTAATTTTCTTTGAAGGGCATTTTGGTGATTTTATTATGAGATTTTTCTGGTGGTCCAATTGGATAGGGACAAGTGTCCCTTATCTGATATGGGTGTGTACCACCGCCTTGTGTGATAAGACCCATCCCGAATCCCTCCTAGATTAAAGGATGTGCCATGCTCACGTCTAACCCATGTGTGACACGAAGGTCAGACACATGTCCAACCTGCATGTGACACGCAGACCAAACAAGGGATCCCAAGTCAACGGTCCAAAAATAACTTCTGGTTTCCCAGTGTGCGTAGAAACCACCGTGGATCGTGTGTGATGTCTCAGTCTCACCAACAGCCCGCATCTACATTAACCTGAAGGGCACTGAAAAACCAAAAAAGACTGTGAGTAGACGAAAATAATTAAGTTCGTAAAACATTTTTATCAGAAAAGACATTTATGCCTTCCACGTAAAAACCAATGCATACATTCGAAAACCATCTCGTTTTCAACATAAGAAAACCGTTTATAAGACCCAAATTATTTTTCTTCCTCAAACCACTAGACATTAGCCCAAAACCATAAATCAAAACCAAGTCTGAGAAATCAACCCAAAAATCCAAGATCCAATTCACGTGTAAAACCGTAAATCCAATCATCTGGGCCACTGCCCAAAATATCTGAAAACCATAAGAAAACTATCATGATATCACATAAATCCGAAACACATTTCCATCAATCAATCGAACCTATTGGATCTCATATCAACGAGTCTTTAAACTCAATATCAATCCAAGTCTTTAAACTCAATCAGGCCTTCCCGGGTAATCAACGAATCTTTAAACTCAATAACATGCCTCGGGGGAAATCAATAACCGAGACTTTAAACTCACGAGTCTTTAAACTCAAATCACATATAGGGCCCTCCCCCGTCACAATCAATCACCGGGTCTTTCAACCCAAAACCAAATCCAAAAAATCCAATTCAAAACCATTTTATCAAGTCCATAAATCCATTTCTGAATCCGAATCCGGAATCATCATTTCGAAACCAGAATCCAAATCCAGAAATCATATTAAAACCGAAATTCGAAATCATATTTTATCGAAATGGGTCTTATGCTCGAATTCACCTTTCAAATCCAAAGTCATGTCATCAAACTCATTATCAAACACAATACGTATCAACAGTATAAAATCATCCATCAAAATCATCATCAAAGCATAACATAAACCATGTTCTCGAAATACGTGCAATTATGTAAATCACATCGAAATACGTGCAATTATGTAAATCATAAATACCATAATCATAAGCATAGAAATCATATATAGAAAACATATAAACAGTTATGCATGCATTATAATTTAGAAAGCAAAGTCCACTCACAGACCATCCTCGATGCCGCCTCGATACGCATGCAATACGCCTTTCCCGGCTACTCCACCATCGCCTGAACTCCCGGACCTATCCAAATCACATTCTAGGATCACTAACTACTTCAATAACCTTCCTTAAATCCCTGTAATTTTCCCAGATTTTTAAACGTATTTAAACTCGATCCTAAACCTTCAAACATCTCGAACTATATCGAAACGATGTCTGATTGACTCGAAGGTCCCAAAATGTTCGAGTCATTGAAAAAATAAAAACACATGTTGAACACTTCTCCTAGATCTGCCCCACGCGTCGCCCAAAGGAACTGCGCGTGGGAGTCACTCGCTGGTGCACTGTTCATCCATGTTCTCGCGTAAATCCAGTCCGATTCGGTCCTCTGCAAATCTGGTCCAGCCGAACCGGCGTAACTTGTTTACCTCTATTTCATATCCAATTTCAACCCTTTCAACTCCTATATCTTCGCCTAATTGTCTAGATTCGATTTATATGATCAAAACTAGAAAACCAAACCTAGAACATACCTGTACGAGCAAGAACAGTGACTCCGACCTTCAAACTCAGCTTCAGGCCACCCCAGACTTCCTCTGGTCTCAAACTTTAGTCCCTGAGTTCATATGATCATCAGTAACTTCATCCAGTGAACAGAAATGATCAACAACCACCCAAAACCAAGTTTCCAAATTCGAACTACCCAACTGGGCTCACAGTTCTACCTTACCGTCGTCGTCGTTATCCCGTCTTGGCCTCTGTTAGAATTTTCCCAGCCTCCTCCCCAACTTTTTTTCATGGTCTAGCATCATTCATGGACAGTTGAGGGTGTTTGTATGGGTTCGCGTTTCACGAGTGTGCAGGTGTTTCACCGGTTTCATGACCACTGCCCACGACGGTCCTTATGGCAGCACCACCACGTTCCTCTCCTTCTACCCTCGCATTTTCCTTCACGGTCACCAAAAAAGCATGAAGATCAAAGGGTTTTGTGGGGGTTAGTTGCACGGGGTACTCTGTTTTCTCACTCGAACCATTCAATCAACAATTCTCACCCGTTTAAAACCATTTGAGGTAATGAATGAGGCTTCCACAAACATCTAGAGAGGGGACAAGTGTCCTAATCCCAATGTGCACAGATCCCAATGCAACCAAGTGACCAAAATACCTTTTAGGATAAATTACCAAAATGCTCCTCAACTTCCAAGCCTCATAACTTTCATGTTGTACGTCGGAATCGGACGTGCAGCCTGTCTACGGACTCGTGACGTCCCGAACTATGTCACAATCATGGGCCAAAGTCTATTTGACCGTCCGAGTCAAAAGTTAACGTTTCGCCCACCTCCAAGGGAAGCATGGTCATTTTGCACCGTCTGTCCGAAATCACTCAACTAATTATCGATTAATCTCATTAATCCTTCATTAGTCACTGATCTAATCTCGAGATTCGGTACAGGTCGTTACATTGTGTGTGCTGAGTATATGTGAGTATGTGTTGTTGTGTGTGTTTTTGTTGTGTGTTCACATGCTGAGAAGAAAAAGAGAAAGGAATTAAAGGCGAAGAAGAAGCAGAGGAGACAAAAAGAAGGGAGTGAGACATGAGGGAGATTTTGAAACAAAAAAGGAAGGAATAGAGAGGTTTTAGACTCAGACCATGAGGGGGAGATGGAAAATCGGAGAGGGTGTTTCGAGTTTGAAATTGTTCGACCTGGTTTTGACTGGGATCTTGGGAAACAAGTTCAGAGATGTCAATCCCTGAGTTCCAGTGACGTCAACAAGCCCGTGGGTTGAGTTTTTGGATGCCTAGATCATCCAAACAGCAAGCAGGAAGCTGGTCAATAGGGTTTTAATTGGTTGAACGTATTTTGAGGTATGTTTGATGGTTTTGGTTACACATATCATTTTCTGGGTTAGATTAGAACGTAATGGTAGAAACGGGAGGAAAATGGTGGAGAAATCATGGCTTTAGCACCGGGTCGGGCGACCCAAGAACCAGGTAAACGGGTGACAGGGAAGATCTATAATACCCTGGTGCATGGCTCCCACTTGCAGCCACATTGGGCAACGTGTGGCTCCCACTTCCGACCACTTAGGGCAGCGCGTGCGGGTGCATGTGAAGAGTACTCTAGGTGACATCAACACGAATGTTCTAGTATTCGATCCTACGAGTATAACAGTATAATTTCGAGGTGATCGGATTTCGTCTTGGGGTTGTTTTAGTTGTCTGAACGTTTAAGATTTGTTTTAAATTCGTCTAAAAATCCCAAAAAATTATGGGATTAAAATAAAAGTTATTTGAGATGGTTAATGATCTCTAGATCTGATTTATGATAGGTTTTGAGATTTCTGGAAATTACGAAAGTGCGTGCAAAGGTGAATTCGACGATTTAGAGGTATGTAAGTGGACTTTCTTTCCTTAAACTGTTATGAATGCATAATTATATGATTTAAATGCGTTTCTATGTGTTTTTTTAATGAGAATTGAGTGATTGGGATTTTTATCAGATTTTTGGTGATTTATGAATATTTTATTGCGTGATTTTCGAGGACTTATGTAAATTATGTTTCATTCCCTATTCAAATGTGGTTTTGGGATTTGGTATGAAATATGATTTTAAAGGTGATAATCTTGGAATGTTGGTATTTTCCTATGGTTTAGGAAGGTTTTTACGAAAGTAGCCTTAATGGCACGTTTTACGAGAATTGGTGTTTAAGCTGTGTTTGAGGCTTAGTCCCGAACTTCTGATTGTGATTTGATTGTGTGGTTTGAAACGTGAAATGAGTAAGTGTTATTGGTATTGATGTTGGGATGACTGTTGATTGATTCATCTTAGACGTCGAACTCGGGGTTCCGAATCCTGAGACAGGTATTATTTGTGGTTATGACTATGGGTTGTGATGTGGTTATATGTGGATATATTCTGGTATTGTGATGAGTAATCTTAGATGTCGAGCAGAGCTCTATATTCTGAGGCTAATATGTGATGGCAACTTAGACGTCGAGTTGGGCTCTGTATCTTGAGTGAGTATTTGATGGTCTACCGATAATGCATTTGTGATGTGATGATTGATGTGGTGCTTGTGTACTGATGATGAGCTAGTTGTATGTGATTTTTTGGTGTGCCTACTTATGGGGCAATGGTTTGTGTTTGTTATTTTACATCAAGAAATGGTGATTGTGATATGTGTGGATTTATGTGATACCAGTTATGGCTTGGATATGTGATATTGATATGACAGGTTGTTATGTTTGTGATGTGTTGATATTTCTGGCTTGAATTGGTTAGATGACTAGTGGTTGTTTCTGGTCAAATACTTCATGAGCGTTTCACATATTTTTTAGGTTACAATTGTGTTTTGTTTTAATCGAAATAAAATGGTTTTTGTATACATGCATGGTTTGAAAAACAGGGAGTAAAAACTGGATGTTTTCAAATTATGGTTTTAAAACGTTTCTTTTCGTCCACTCACACGTTTTCTTGTTTTGTGACCCTCCAAGGGCGCTGAATGGCAATCGAGGCTTGTAAGGCATATGCATGAACTAGAGAAACTTATGTGTATCCCTTGTTTAACAAGGTTATCGTCAGACGGGAGTAAGGCTCGAGTGTACTATTCTTGTGTATCTGGGTAGGGTCTTGTCCTATGCGCAAAACCTGACTTAGGCGGCCATGACCCGACACAAAAACTGTCATTTCTTGTCTTTTTTCTTTGGTTCACCCATCAAATTCCTTCTAATCAATCCCAGAAAGAGATCCACATACTCAAAATAAAGGAAAACGTACATGGAAATGAAAACTCAATCTGAGACTTATGGCCAACTTACAAGCTCTCTATTCTGGCATTCCCTTACATTCAAACCTTCCCATTTTTGTCTCATAATGACTGTAGGGACTTCATCAACATCTTAGAACTCTTTTCAGAATCTTGGAAGCTTCATAGTAGCTCGATGAATCACATCCAACGTTTTGGGTTCCTAGGTTTCATATATGGGTTGGGATGTTCCAACCCCACCATTCTTCTTCTGATCCTCTTTCTCCTCCTCTTTCCTTTTCTCCATCCCTTATTTTTTTTTTATTCCTTTCTCCTTTTCCCTAGTTTCTTTCTCGATGGCCTTCCTTCATGGCTTTTCCATTTTTCTTCATTTCGGCCTCCACTGATACCCCCTCAACACACATCCTACACACACACACACACACACACACACACACACACACACACACACACACACACACACACACACACACACACACACACATAATAATGTAGGGGGGATGAAGATAATTTTAGAACACTTTAGGTCCTCCATGCAAAAATACCAAAATACCCTTATATCCAAAAATTAGCAAAATGCCTTTGTACTAGTTTGACTCAAATCGAATTTATCTGAAGTCTATTTTTGGCATACTGCCCGTTGACATATTCTGTAACAGCCCATCCTAGAAATCGGGATTAGATTAGTTGTTCATGACAAATTAGTAAAGCTAATCGGTAATTAGTTGGGTGATTTCGGACAGACGGTGCGAAATGTCGATTGTGCCCCTAGAATGGGCAAAAATGTTAACTTTCTGTTCGGACTATCAATTGGACTTTGACAGATGACCATGACGTAGTTCAGGATGTCACGAGTTCATAGACAGGTGGCACGTCCGATTCCGACAACTGAGGAGGAAGTTATGACGTTTGAAAGTTTGAGGGTACTTTGATAATTTCGTTAAAAGGAGCAATTTGTTGACTTTTCATACAACATGGAATTTTCACGAACTTCGAGGACCGTAGGATGGTCTCGATGCCCTGAGTACAACGAGAGGCGACACATGTCGATTGGAGTTCGGACGACGAAGTTACTGGTCAAGGAAATTGAGGGGCAAAATGGTAATTTGTATGTAGGGGTATGATGGTCATTTGCTGCATAGGGAATTGTGCCCAATGACAAGAGGACATTTGGCTGTTTTGGAGAAGGTGACCACTAGGTGTTTGACAAGTGTCCCTCTCCAGATGTTTGTGGAATACTTGATGACCGCCTCACAATTATACATGGTTGTTTAAATTGGTTTTACACGATTTGGAGTTGGAAAAACAGAGTGGAGGTGCAACCGTGAGGGAATCCTTCAATTAAGTCCCTTGATTGTCATCTTTTGGCCTTCATTTGTGAAGGAAATACAGAGAGAAGTATGGGACGAGTGTGATGGTGCTGTCATCATGGATCGTCGTGGACGTTGGCCATGATATCGAAAGAAACAGAGTGACCGTGTGCAACAGTGAGAACCCAACCTCATACCACCACTCAAACCTTATCCTTTGCCTATGTTGTCTTAAGGAAAGTTGGAAAGGGAGGTGTGACGAGTCCAATGGTGGCCACGATGGCGGACGATACTCAAGTAAGGATAAAACCCCGTGAAAGTTTCCTTTGAATTCAAGAATGGTAGACTGTGTTTCGAGAGTTAATAAGTGATTTGATTGATTTGTATGAGTTCTGGAGGTAAAAAGGGAACAAATGGACTTGGAAGCAGGGTTTTTGGTGGCCGGAAGCACGGGAACTGGCCGGAGGAAAACAGAACTTATGATCTCGATTGGAAAGGTACCTTATAGCCTAGAATTTCATGTTTTACTTAGCAAGATCGATCATAGACGTTGGGACGAAGCTAAGGGTAGAAATAGGATTGAAAATTTCTATACGTGCTTCTATCATTTTGATTATGATCTTGATGATTTACGATTTTGCACGATTTTCGAGATAGTTATGGAATTTCACATTTTACGAGATTTCGATTACTATTGTGATTTGAGCATGATTTTGATGATTTGATTTCGGGATTTGGAATATGATTTGATTGCAAAGATTTATAACGGATTTTGGAAAGTGATTTCGGGCTTGGAGCCCTGTTCACTGAATTTCGAAAACGAGATTTCGGTTTTGAAACTTGGAAAAGAAATTCTGGATTTGGGTTCGGGATGGTGGTTCCGGATGCCGGCTTACGGAATCATTGTTGCGAATTCGAATGTGGATTTTCTGTGGTTTTCACTGTTGTTTGAAAAAATGGTTTTGGGTTTAAAGACCCGGAAAAGAAAAAGAAAAACCGTTGGATCTGGTTTTGAGTTTAAAGACTCGGATTGATTGACGGGGGGAGGGCCCAAGATTGTTATGTTTTGAGTTTAAAGGCTCGGTATATGTTTTGAGTTTAAAGACTCGGATATGATACCCCCCAAGGCCTGTGATTGTGTTTTGAGTTTAAAGACTCGTTGATATCCCGGGAAGGCCTGATTATGCACATGGTTTTGAGTTTAAAGACTCAGGTGCACTTGAGATCCAGCAAAATCATATGATTGACGTTTTTCACTAGTTTTCACTTGTTTTCTGGTATTTTGGGCAGTGGCCCGGATGTATTGGTTTTGATGATTTTTGGGGACTGAGTTCCCGTACTTTGAGATTGATTTGTGATTTGAGGCTGAGGCCTGGATTTGAGTAACGGATTTGATTCGGGATTTCAAATGGTTTTCAATGATGGTTTTTATATGAATGGTTTTATGATATGATTATGATATGCATGCATTGATTTTTACATGGAGGGTATAAATGTACTTGTTTTATGAACATTTTTTAAATTTATACTTTATTTTTGTTCACTCACAGTCTTTTGTATTTTCGATACCCTCCAGGTTGTTATGGTGCGGGATGTTAGTCGAGAGAGACGGAGACATCATACCGCGCTCCACAGTAGATTCGGCACACTCTGAGAAGTCCGGACACTTTTAGGATGGTCGGATCGAGAATCAATTGTCTGACTTACGTGTCACATGGAGGTTGGACGTCGGTTTAGCCTTCATGTCTTGCGTAAGTTAGACGGGAGCAGGATTTAGCCCTTAATCCTGGGGGATTGGGGGTGGGTCCTGTCATATTCAAGAGTTTAAGACTTACATAACAATCCTTAAAAATGTCTTAAGAATGTTCAGGTCAAAAAGTCAACTGTTGACCTTCTAGAGGAAAAACCATCAATTTTACTTAAATTTTCCAACTTTTATTTTTCTCAAATTTTTGGGCTACTACAACTCGAGCTGATCGACATGGTTCTAAGTACGACTGATCATCGTATCATTCAAGGATCCTCAAGGGACTCGCACTGATCTATATGCCTCTAGGGGTGACCAATCAATTGCCTCATCCATCTGATTAAAGGGTACTTCTTTACCAAAGACTTGGGGACTATAGGATGTAGCCTTATTGGTGGGTCTACAGGGTCTTCACGGAATTGACAAGTCCTTGTCCTAGGAAATCCACATCAATCAACCACTTAGGGGACTTATGCTTATATCATTCCGAGCGACCACTAGAAGGAAGATCAACGTCATAGGTCACACGGTCCCTTGATCTGCTGCACATAATGGCCAACCAGATCATCTTTTTTCGGTCGTCTTGCGAAAGCCATCAGCCGCACCACCCACCTACGTGGTTAGGACTATCTAGTCGGCATGGTTACCCATGTGGAAACGACATTGCTTTAAAACCTAAATGAAACACCACCACTCGTTTAGAACACTCTAGGTCCTCCATGCAAAAATACCAAAATACCCTTCTGTCCCAAAATTAGAAAAATGCCTTTATACTATTTTGACTCAAATCAAATTTATTCGAACTTCATTTTTGGCATACCTCCCGTCGACATATTTAGGAGTTCAGGACACGTAACGATCCTTAAAAACGTCCTAAGAATGTTCAGGTCAAAAAGTCAGTCGTTAACCTTATAGGGGAAAAACTATCATTTTTACTTAAATTTCCAACTTTTATTTTTCTCGAATTTTCGGGTTGTTACAACTCAAGCTGATCGACATGCTTCCAAGTGCAACTGATCATCGTATCATTCGAGGCTCCTCAAGGGACTCGCACTGATAGGTAAGCCTCTAGGGGTGACCAATCTATTGCCTCATCCATCTGATTAAGGCGTACTTCTTCACCAAAGACTTGGGGATTATAGGATGTAGCTGATAGGCAAGGAAGTAAATATCGCCGGAATCGTCGATATATCGACCGATATATCGCGATTTCCGGCCGGCGGCACCTAAGAAGGAGGGGGGGGTGAAGAAATTGGCCAAAATTTCAAAATGATTTCTTATTTTGCACCCATAGATCTATTTCTGAGATCAAAACGATGAAGATGCACTATTAAATCGTGAAAATTGGACGTAAAACCAAGGTTATTTCATCCGGTCATGTCGCCGAGTCGAAAAACCCAAGTTGCAGACCCGGCGGGAGGTAGGGGGAGACTTTGTTAGCAGATGAATGTTTATACATATATAATTAACGTTATGTAAATTAATACACTGAAGCCCAGCAGAGTTGACATGGGCCTTTTATGTCCTTGGTGGGGGGTCTCGGGTTCGACCCCCCAGCTGGAAAACCCTTTATTCCCCCAGCTAGCTGCCAAATACTCTTTTTTTTTCCCTTTTTATTCATTTATTCCAATTTTTCAAAGGTTGGTCTTTTTTTTCATTTTTTGTCCAATTTTATATATATCCATTACTTTCAATTTTTTAACAAAATTTGACCCTATTTTTTCATTCTTTTTTTTCCCAATTTTAAATATATTAAACTTATTTTATAATTTTTCTTACATTGAATTTTTGTATGTTTATTATTATATTTTCAGCCACCTACCCCTCCTGCAGCTACAGTCCATCGAAATCATTCTCTCTTTTCTGCAGTTCCTCACCAAATCCTCAACTGCTCCCTTTGCAGTTTTTTTCCAGCATGATTTCTTCAGATTTTCTGCAATTATCAGCCACTTTTCAGTCAAAACCATCCCTACTTTCATCATTTTTCATCATTTTTCATCATTATATTTTTATATTTTATTTTAGTATTTTTTTATTTTTAGCACTCCCTCTATAAATAGAGAGGCTATTTCATTTGTAAAAGGGTCCTCAATTGTCCCATTTTGTTTCTCTTTTTAGTTTATGTTCTAATATTTCTCTCTAGTTTTTCTCTTCTTTTAGTTCATCTTCTTTCTTTTTGTTCTTTATTTTTGGGGACCATTTTAACTTCTTGTAGATTTTCTATTTAATTAGCTTTCTTTTAATTCTTGTTCTTAATTTATGTTATTTCTTAATTTCATTTCTTCTTTACTTTGTTCTTGTGATTTTTCTTTGAGATCTCTTAAACACATTTTTATGCTTTCCTTAAGAAATACCTAGGCCGAGTATTTCCGAAATAATTCTAGAATTTAAGTGCGAATTCTTATGTTTTATCCTCCATCTTCATAAGGTTCCAGCCGTTGTTCGATGTTCTTTATGAATAACATTCCATTGTTTCCATCCACTTTCGGAATCACAAGCTGTTCTTGGGTTCCGAAAGTGTAACTTTATTCCCTTTACTTAAATTATTATTATTGTTTCGATTTACTTATAATTCAATATATGTATTGGTATTTTCTTTCTAACATTTATAAATGTGAATACAATCTTCAAGTGTTTTACTTTTTGAATTTCATTTACTCCATATGTTTTAGCGCTTAATCTCCAATTTAACGCTAAGTGTTTATGACCGCTGTTCGGTGCACTTAGAATAGGGTTGAAGAGATTTAAATGTTTGACGCACATTGAAATCAATAACGTAAGGTGAATCGTATTATAAATGTTTATGACCGTTGTTCGGTACATTTATAATATTGAAAAATATATGCATGTAATTAAGATGATGAAAGTAGAATTTCGGGATTTGTTCAATATGAGCAAAATGTTAGAGTGTTGGTAAAAATATGTGTTTGAAGAAAGTTCACTTGTGTAAAAGTTAAAGTAGAAGTAGAATTAACTTCTTAATTGTTTTTACTTGTTTTCTTTATTCTATGATTACAATCTTTCAAGCCCCCCATTTAATTCTTTATTCTTTTAATTCTTTAATTCTTTAATTCATTTATTCTTTAATTCTTTATTATTTAATTATTAAAATTTTTAATTCTTTAATTCATTATTCTTTTTAACTAACATATTATTAATGTTCTCTAATTTCTCTGGTTAAAAACGATCCCTATTTACCAATACTACATCTACACAAAAAGGGTTTAAATTGCATAATACTCGAATTACGTATTTAATTTAATGTGTAGTCTGGGCGTTATCAATAGCCTTACTGGTGGGTCTACATGGTCTTCACGGAATTGAGAAGTCCTTGACCTAGGAAATCCACCTCAATCAACCACTTAGGGGACTTATACTTCATTCTGAGCGACCACCAGAAGGAAGATAGATCAACGTCATAGACCATATGGTCCCTTGATCTGTTGCACATAATAGCCAACCAGATCATCTCTTGTCGGTCGTCTTGCGAAAGCCATCAACTGCACCACCCACCTACGTGGGCGGGACTATCTAGTCGGCATGGTTACCCATGTGGAAACGACATTGCTTTAAAGCCTAAATGAATCACCACCACTCGTTTAGCGCCCCAGGACATGTATCAATATTCATTAAGCCTTATGCTTCCTAAACTCGTGTCCAATCTTCCTTTCACTTACTAACTTAAAAATCAGAGTCCACTAAACAGGCACAACACTAGTTTCCAACACTTTTCTTGTTGCCTCGCAGATGTCCTAGTGAACGAGAAGAAAACTCCCAATACCTTGCAATTACATTCCGTTAGGTCCACTTTCAGATCAAATATAGTGGAGAAGATGATGAAAATGAGGTATAAATGAATTGGAAACAAATATTTGAGAAGTCTGTTTGACCGGACAAGATGGGCTCTTGCTACCGCTTTTTCATATTTATATCAATTGTTCTTCTTTATATTTAATGGTTGATTGGTTTACTTTACCTTCCAACATTTTCCGTTTCTTCATACTTCGAAAAATTTGTTGATGCACCTCTGCAAGTTGTAAAGTTGAATGAGGTTGTTTGTTGCTCTGATGATCTTCTCTCTCCTTTTTCCTCCTTGGTGAAAATTATAATTTGTAGTAGCTATGAAAATCAATGGATTTAGCATTTGTGATTAATTGCATTTTCTCTTTTATATATTCATGTAGTTTCTAAGAAAGTGATTTGATTGCTAGTTAGTTGTTGTTCAACCCTAGTTAAGTAAAGGTTAATGCAATTGAGATGTAAGAATAAAGGATATGAGGAAATATGATTTGGTAATTGGTGAGAATGTGTAAAATATAAAGTAATTTGTTTTTCACCACTTAATAAAACCTCTAGCCATTTTAGGAAATTATGTTATATTTTCAAATTTGGAAAAAAATAATTTAATATTCAAAATTGGTTAATTAATATAGTCTAATTTTAATAACATTAAAAATTTATTTTTTATTAATAATTTTTGAATCATTTCTGAAGTTAAATCAAGTTAAATTTTATCAAAATTTTTAAAGAGTCTAATGCAGATACTCTACAGCAATAAAGAACGGCCTTGTAGTTTACTGTATTTTTTGTGTAGTCTCATAGTATTAATTTTTAATTTTTATAATCACTTTGTAATCGAGTTCAAATTATAATTGTCTTCAATGAAAAAAATCAAGCTAAACGCACCAATTTTTATAAACATTTAATGAAAGTGTGTTTTTATTACCCACAAATAGAGAAAAAGCTTGCGAGGAAAATTGTATTGTGCTAGAGGTCCTGTTAAAAACTTAAAATCATGCTTGGAAAATTAGAAGATTTTCCAATATTGGGAGATCGTTTTAGAAGATTTGCCAATGGGAGATCGTTTTAGAAGATTTGCTTGGAAAATTAGAAACTTAGAAGATTCACCGCTAGACCAGAAGATAAAAATATGGGTATTCAGGGTATTCAGTCGTTGAATATCATGAATCACGCACTCTGCTATAAGATCGGAAGCGGCGTCGTGCAAGAGCCTATAATCGGGGTCGTGATCATACCTCTGGGCAGCCTGGTTGGCCATGGCCATTGTCTTCCTTCTCTTCAACAATGCGGTTTATTTCTGCTTGGCATTATCCTTTTTGATCAATGTCCAAGAGGAGCACCTTGTCCTATGTATCCCTCCTCGCCCAAGTCAGAGGGTACGCATCAGCATCAACTTGGGCGCCTAGCTTGTACGAGAACCCTCGACAAAATTTCGAAAGGAGCGTCCGTAATTGTGGAGATTATTGGCACAAGGTTGCAGGCAAGGGTCCTGGCCTCCTGGGGCGATTGTAGTGGAGCCAAAACGATGCCGCGAAGGACGCGTATGTCGCTGCTTTTCCACAAGCGACCGGCCTGTCTCCCAAGTTATGGATGAGCTAAAGAGTTGTTAGGGGATTGTGCGACCAGGCAGGCTGGAGGCAGCAGTTGCTTCATCAGAGTTTCTTGGTACTCCACCATCGACTTGATGCAGGGGTCCTCAATTCCCACCGGGTCGTCGTAATACATATCAACGCAGGGGTTACTTACTGGGGCCCGGATTGTTTTGTTTTCGTCTCGAGTTGGTGTTTGGGGTCCGAATAATTGGGATTGGTGTGGCAGCGTAGTCGGTGAGGAAGGACAAACAAGCGGTGTTGCAGGCAGCCGTCGGGACTGCAGACGAGGAGACGTTCTTTTGAAATGGTTTCGGCATGCCGTCGCCACCGAGATCATATTCACTTGCACCGGCTTCATTTGTTTCTTCCTTTCAATGGATTTATGCTAACATAGCAGATCTACTGAATACTATGCTAAAAATTGTTTACCTTGACAGTTTAATGGGTTATGGGCGAATAGGGTATGAATTTAATATTTATAAACTTAATATTTATAAAATTGTTTTTTAATATTAAGTATTTTGTTTCCTGTCGTATTAAAATTTCTTTCTTCAGAAATCGAAAAATTGCCTGCTCAATCTTCTTGAAGTTGATGGTATCTGGCCCCGTACAAAGAGAATAAATGGAAAGAATATCAATCAGAGTTCTTGGTGCCCAAGTTATAAGATGGACGGTCGGGATCGGATCTGATGGAAGCCCTCGAAAGTCAAACCAATTGGTGCCCAAGTTATAAGATGGACGGTCGGGATCGGATCTGATGGAAGCCCTCGAAAGTCAAACCAAACAAATATAGGTGTATTAAATTTAAACTTTTTTTTTCAGGAATTTTTTTTGGAAATTATCCATATAATATGTTATCGAATTCGAATTTGAGATAAATTATCTACAAATCAATATTAGAACCAACTAAATTAACCTCACGTACGTTTTAAATTCAAACTTGAATAGAGTTTAAATGTTTATAAAAGTACGAGCAAATTACATTTTAATATCTTATGTTTAGCACTAAATTTTAAAGTTATAGGTTATACTTAGTCTTTCAAATCTTGCATTTATATAACCCGAACTTCTAAAAATGTAACAATTTACCCCACCGTTAACTATTTCATTAAATAATGTATTAAGTACTCACGCGGCATATATAGGATCCACCCTTTAATATATTTTTTTCTTCTCTTTTTTTCCCTTCGCTTCTTCTTTCTCCATTTGTGCTTCTTCTTCCTCAATTTTCCTTTTTCATCCATCTTCCTCGAGTGTTGCTTATTTGACAAAAGTAGAAAATTAATTTTTGATATTTTATTGAATGGACAACTAACAATGGTTGCAATGCTCTTCTTCAATTCAAAAATGGTGATCTCAAACTTGAAACTCTTTCCATTGCTTTCCATCAGTTTGAACCCATAATTTTCTCCAACAGATTCAATTCATGTACGAAACCGATGTCATCGTCACTCACTTTCATGAATCTCATGTTCAAAAAGTTGTAATCTGCTGAAACAAAGAGGGAATCCTTATACGAACCCCGAAGCCCTTTTTTGGTGGGGTGGGGTGGGGAGAAGGGGGAGGTGGGGTCGGGGCCTAGCTATGAAAGCCTATCTTATGTGTCCAAGACTCCTTTCATCCTCATTGATATGTTCAATCTTCGGTCCATTGACATTGATATAGAGAAATAAAATGGAAAGGAAGAAGAAGCACACATGGAGAAATAAAAAGAGAAGGGGAAAAATTATATTAAATGGAGGGTCCTAAATGTGGTATGTTAGCCCTTAACAGATTAGTTAACGGTAGAGTCAAATTATTAAATTTTTAGAAATACTGAATACGTAAATGTAATATTTAAAATGTTTAAGTATAACTCTGAAATTTCGTGTAAAACATAGAGTACTAAAATATAATTTTCTCTAAAAGTATATATGTATTCAGTTGGCATGATAAAAGAATGACTGCATCATCTCCAAAAAAACAAATGGGAAATATTCAGTGCACTATCGTCTAGAAACCAAAAACCATGGAGTGCCTCCTCTTCCTCCCGTCTTCTAAATAAGGCTGATAGCCCCTCCACGCACCCAAGGAAGAGAAATACATTCAAATACCATCCAAAGAAACGCTCATGCAAGCTAAGGGCTCTGAGGCTCTGAACATATCAATCACAAAACTCCATTCCACTTGGTCATAGGCCTTTGCCATATCTAACTTCAGAGCCAACTCAAGTACCTCATATTTACTTCCGAGACATCAATACATTATCTTGAATTTGATGACCCGCCACAAAAACTGACTAGTTGATACTAATAATCCGAGACATCGCATATTTTAAACGATTAATAAGGAGTTTAGAGATTACCTTATAAGCACGCATAACACAATGGGGCGCAAGCTAGTGAGACATCTTCAGCAGGCTAGGAACCTTCGGAATCAAACACAGATGTGTATGGATAAGTTGTCGGAGGATGCGACATGAATGCCAAAAAAGTGCATCATGGCACAAATATCTTTGTCCATCGTCTCCTAGCTAGATTGAAAGATGCCACTTGTGAAACCATCTGGACCTGGGGCCTTAGTAGGGTTAATTTGGTAGACCGTATTTTGTATTTCTTTCTCAATTATAGGCAGCATCAATAATTCACACCTTTCCATGGTGAGACAACGCTCTACACATTACGGGATATGCGAGTTTGGCAGCGGTTGGGAGGAGGTATTTAATTGCTCAAAGTATATAATCACAACCTGGTTCATCACTAACCCCTCCTCCACCCAATGTCCATCATTATCTTACTGCCCTTAAATCCGATTAAACCTACGCCACTTGTTCGTAGAAGAGTCGAAAAACTTGGAGTTTCTATCACCCTCTTTGAGCAGTTGAATCCTAGACTTTTGTTTCCAAAAAGCTTCGTAATCCCGGACCGCTTTTTCAACTCCAATTCCTCAGACCTCACGTAATTACCATCAAACCCAGGGCTCACATAGGCATCATGTAACAACCCGGACTTCTGACGAGGGTAAGATTGGAAAATTCGGATGAATTGACCATTTTAACCCTGAAAGTCAAAGGGTTGACTTTGGAGTTGACTTTTTGACTGGGATGATTTTTAGCGATTATGAAAACGATAAACTGTGTTTTCATCCTTTTTATGTTACATACATTTTGGCACAACATTCGAGTCAATCAAACACCGTTTCGGGGTAGTTTTTGGTGTTCAAAAGTTTAGGGTTCGTTTTAAATATGTTTAAAAACCCCAAACAATTAAGGGATTAAAATAGGAGTTATTTGAGATAGTTAATGACCTTTAGATGTGAATTTTGGCAAGAAGTGACATTCCAAAAAATTACGAAAAAACATGCAAAGTGGAATTCGGCGATACGGATGAGTGTGAGTGGACTTTTTTTCCCTAAACTATTATGCATGCATATTTTTATGATTTAAATGTGTATCTATGTGATTTTGATGATATTAAGTGATTGGGAATTTTATTGGATTTTCGGTGATTTTGTGAATATTTAATTAATATTTTATTGCACGTTTTCCGAGGTTTTAGTAAACTACATTTCAAACACTGTTTTGATTGTGGTTTTGAGTTGAATGTGAATTATGATATAAAGTAATGTAAATTTGGAATAATTGTAACGACCCGTCCCGAATATCTGGATTTAATAATATTTAATTATGATTTACTAATCTGGGATTAGTTGAGTGATTTCGGACGAATTGTGCAAAATGACCGTTTTGCCCCTGGGCGTGGGCAAAACGTTGACTTTTAATTCGGATAGTCAAATGGACTTTGACCGATGACCGTGACGTAGTTTGGGACGTCACGAGTTCATAGACAGGTGGCACGTTCGATTCCGACGTTCGTGGTGAAAGTTATGATGTACGGAAGTTCAAGGACGTTTTCGTAATTTGGACGATATAAGGGGAAATGTTGACTTTTGATCGGGAGGTCCGATGGCCGAGGACCGAGGACCGTTAGGATGGTCTCGACGCTCTGAGTCCGTAGACAGGCGGCACGCATCAATCGGAGTCCGTATGACCGAGTTACGGGTCAGGATGTGTGGGGGCATTTTGGTAATTTTCTGCACAAGGGCAGATTTGTAATTTCACACGGGGGGGCACTGTTTCATTGATATGGCCGTGAAGTGGGAGGTTTGTGCGATCGATCCCATGGATTGTTTATCCATTAAATGACTGATTTGGGGCAGCTTTGGATTGTGATTGCACATGTATTGTGCTGGCAATCACTCACAAGAACATGGGCACTGATTTTTAATGGTTTCGGGTCAGTGCAGGGGAGCTTTACACTGAGGATTGTGGGCTACTTTGGGACGCCTTTAACGGCTGAATTGGATTAAAGGAATGGAGTGTAAGTCGAGTGGGTTACTCTGTGATTGAGAATGAAAGGAATGAGTGAAATTGGTGTTGGATTTCTCTGAAAACCCGAAACTGGTTTTTGAGAAATTCAAATTCGAACTTCTAGTTTTAGGCCAGCCCAAGCCTAATTGATGATGGATTGAGCTTTCTGGAACCTCAACGAGTCGAACCTGATCAAATATGGCAAGTTTTGAGGCTCCTAGGGCCGTGGACGGACGAGGTGGACGGCCGGAAAACTCAAGCTTGAGTCGTGGTGATTGAGGTAACGTCGTGTTCAATTAATCATGCGAATTGGTTCGTATTAATCCTTATAAGCTTCCTGTGAAGTTAATTTGACAATGGTTGAGGATTTGTGGAGTTTTGGTGATCGACCCGTTTTGGGTGATCACAAGTTGGTGGCACGATTATGGATTGGTTGTTGTTAATCGATGTCACAGAACTGAAATTCATTGGTTAATGATTGTTTTAGGATCAAGAACGGATTGAATTGATGTCGAATTGGGTGTGATTGAACCGGGTCCTATCACGGGTTTTTCAACCCGTTTACCAGACAAACGGGTGAAGAAGGAACACTGTAGCAGTCACTGTAGCAGGTGCGGGGCTTTCACGCGCAGCCACTCACGGCGGCGCGTGACGGGGCGTGGGCATGAATCTCGAGGTGAGGTCAACATGACTTTTATCCTATACAATGTAACGAACATTTTGGCGTTGGTTTCGTGTCGATCGGATCCCGTTTCGATATTGTTCGGGATGTCCGAAGGTTTTAAAAATACTTAAAAATTCGGGAAAATTACGGGACTTGAATAGGATGTTAATGGAGAGGTTAGTAATCCTACAATGTGATTTGGGCAGGATTGGAAGTCCCGGTGATAGTGGGGTGGCCCGGGAAGGCCTATGGCACGCGTATCGAGGCGCTCGGTTAATCGGTCTGTGAGTGGACATTGGTTTTATAAATTCGATGCATGCATAACTGTTTCATGACTGTTATAATTATGATTAAATTCTTTACTTTGGATATCGGTGAATTTAAATGATTTCACGCATTTCGAGGTGATTTACGTGTTTGCACGTAAATCGAGGTTTTCTGGATTTGCACTGATTTTCCAAAAATGTGGTTGGATATGATTTCATGAAACGGTTACGGATCTGATAAAGTAAAATCGGGCCAGGGGCCCAATTGATTTATGAAATCGGGCCAGGGGCCCAGTTAACTTGTGGATCGGGCCAGGGGCCCAGTTAACTTGTGAAATCGGGCCAGGGGCCCAGTTGATTTCTACATGTGATTGCGGGTCGGGGACCCTAACATGGAATTGAATAAATGTTTTCTGGGTTACATTTTATATATGTTCACATGCTGGAATCAATAAATGGTTTTGATGATATTTCGGTTATGGCACGTTTCACGGTATTTGGGCATGAGACCCGTTTGATGAAACGTAACGATCGGTTCTGATTTTACCTATGTATACATATATGTTTTGCATGTGGATATCAATCAAATGTATTTGGTACTACACTGTATAGATCCTTCCATATTATATTGTCTCCTCCGGATGAGGTACCCCGGAGAGGTCACGGACGTCTAGAACGTCCAGCGTCTATGACGCTAAGCATCGGGGATGCTGTACCCGAACGGGGTTCGGGGATTGAACTCGGAAATTGAGACCCGAGTGGCACGCGTAGCCTTGTGATTGTGACCTTATTGACGTCAGGGACGTCAGACATCAGGGATGTCGGATTGGAGTGTATGGTGCAGTGGCTAAAATTATGTTTATGGTTCATATTATATGATATATGATTTTAAATGATGGTGCATGCATATGATTTTACTGAGGGGCATAAATGTCTTATAAATATTTTAAACAGACTTGTTTATTTTCATCCACTCACAGCTTTTGTTTTAATGCCCTTCAGGTTGATTCCGGATGCGACTGCAGCAGAGCCTTGAGCATCATACACCTCCTCCATCGATCCTTACGCACTCATAAATTTCTTATAAATGTTTTAAACAGACTTGTTTATTTTCATCCACTCACAGCTTTTGTTTTAATGCCCTTCAGGTTGATTCCGGATGCGACTGCAGCAGAGCCTTGAGCATCATACACCTCCTCCATCGATCCTTACGCACTCTGGAAGCCCGGTTGGGCAGTGGCAACAGGTTATCCCTTGTCTGACACCTCTTGTCAGACGGGAGCATGACACATTCCATGGTAATCCCGGGGGGATTGGGATGGGTCGTGTCAAGTGGTATTAGAGCAGGTTTTGCTCTTTTGTGCGCGAAGGTCGAGGGTATGATGTCTCTTTGGGCTGCAGTTCCGTTGTCAACCTGATAGATAGTTTTGGGTTTGAATGGTGGATTGGGTGTGTTTGGCCCGATACGCCGTGCATTGATGCGATTCAACCTAAGTGTGGTTGTATACGATTAACTGGTAATGTGGGACAGTCGATTCGGTCATGTGGTGATGGATGGTTTTGCCATTGGGCACAGCCGGGTTCAGGGAACCCCATTTGAATAATGTTATGGAAACGCGAAACTCAGTTGAGTGTTGGTATAAGTTTTGGACCCTGGTAGTGTTGGCTAGTGTACGGGGTGTTGGTGCATCGGAGTTAGCCGATGACCTTCGTGGTGGAACCCACGATGGAACCCACGTTGAGTTGATGATTGGATTGGTTTTGACGTCTATATGATGTCAGGAACGCGGAGTCGGTCAGGTTGTGGATTTTACTGCAGAAGGCAGTTGGGTTTGGTGGAACCCTAGGGTGTGATTTTGGAACCCTAATTTATAATCGATGGACTGGAAAAGTGAACTTAAATGAGAACATGTGCTGTGACGAGCGGCTGAGGTCGTGGATGACCATGTGGATGACTCTAGTGAGTCTTATGGGTTTCGATCTACGGATACGGTTATGAGGAAATATGGAATCCCGTGTTGGATTGAATATTAGTGTGATGTGTGGATACAGATCTTGACAGCGATGACTGTTGGTCGACAATTGTGTCGAGATGACTGGCTATCAAGGGTATTTTAGTGTGGTTTTAATACTTGAGGGTCAGGGGACGTTCATTATCCTGATGTGTGAATGGTGAAATTGGAGGTACCCATAGTCGTGGGGTACGAGTGCTGTTATGGGATCGTCGTTCGGTATGAACGGAGATCCAGGGTAACAACTTTGCACACAGTGTGCTAGAATGGATGTTCGTGTGCTAGTGTGGATGTTCGTGTGCTATGTATGGATGTTGGTATAGTGGTACTTTTATGCCAATACTAGTATGGATGCCTGTGTGCGGATACTAGTGTTGATGATAGTGCGTGGTGCTGGTACTAGCACTGGTGCTGGTACCGGTGTCGGTGATTGTGATGACGATGAGCCACCAGTTGGGGTGTGACTCTGTCCTGATGGACATATGATTGGTATCTGCGACTCAGTGGTGGTTGAGTAATGGACTGGATGGGATCCAGTGGAGGTTGTGTCGTGTTGGGATAAGTCCCAACCGATTTATGATGACAAGTGATGAATGGATCAGAAGGTATGATTGGAATTTGGCGAATCTAGGGATGATGTTCCCTATGTCATGTGTATTGGTGGATTTGGGGAGTTGTTGTCAACTCCGAGATTGGTAAGAATTGTGTACTGCTTATATCCCCTGAGAGTACAAGGAAATTATTGAAATTGGAAAAGTCGAGGAAAACCATTCGTGGTATTGATGTGAGATTTTGTGATTGTGAATCACTTGGAACCTAAGGATTGAACCTGTAAAGGTTGAGATGTGAGACGAAGGCAGTATGGTATACACATCCAGGCAAAGTTGTGGATATCCCGTTCGGAATCGGGGTGTGTGCGTACATGATTATTGACGGACGTGAGGTCCGAGTAATGAATTGATTTTGGACACGTGGTGGTCCAAGTGAGGTATGGACGTGGGCAGTCCAGTGGTTGGACTTGACATATCATTGGGAGCATGTCTGTTTCCAACATGGTTGGAACTCCCGATTCGGGGAGAGTTGTGATTGGGGGAACGAGAGGAGTGCTCGTTTCCGCATCGGCGATTGGTATCCTGAAGTCATTGGGGTTGACTTCTTATTTCCTGCCGTGGCAGATGATGATTGTTGCTACCAGTACGTTGAGCGTGTATTGGTTGGTAGACCCATGTTTGGCTTGGAGCCTTTGGACACAAGGAGTTGTGTATGATTTTGGATTTGGTGGTGAAATGCGAGGTCATCTTTCCACCAAGGGGAATTTGGCGAATGATTCAATGAGGGTGTAAGACCCTTCGATCAGCTTTTAGATGGATTGTTAGCTATGTGAGCATGTGTGGATCCTAGGTGGATCTGATTTGTGATGTTGTCGACTTTGGTCGATGTGACGATCTAGGATCGTGATGTTACTTGTCGGATGACGTAGTGACGGATCTGGGTCGTGATCATGATGATCCAGATTGGGTGTGAGTTTATCACTCATACCTTGATATGTGAGTCGTAAATGACGGGACTGAACTTCTTTTCGGAGTGAGTCCATATGGTTTGTGACTTGGTTGAGTAGGTTTCCGATGTGGTCGGATTTTGTCAACCTTTGACGTATGGATATTGGGATTGGCTTCCCTATGAAGTCAATCGAGTGTTTTGAGCAAGTAACCGATAGGATCGGTTATGTTACGTCTTGGTGGACGTAAACAAGATTTTGGGTTTTGGAATCGAATTTCTGGGTGACGATTCAGGATTCGATTGCGAAGCTCGAAGGTGGATTGCCGGATTTGGGTGTGGAATGATTATTCCAATGCTAGCTTACGGAATAATGATTTCAGATTCGGATTTGGACATGGAATAAAAATATGATGTTGGGTTCGGATTCAGGATTTCTTACGAAATTGCGGATTCGGATTCGGAATTGGAGCTAGATGACGGGTGGAGTTCGTTTTGTCTCATGTTGGTTTGGGCAAATGTACTCCGTTACTAGAACGTGTTTGGCTATGACCTGGGTGGTTGTAGGCGGATTGATGGATTGATGTACGTACAGGGTACGTTGTATGAGGATTGATACTGGTTAGGCTGAGTGGTGCCTAATGGCGGTACATGGGATGTACCCGTGATGTGTGATTAAACGTGTTGGTAATCGGCTTGGTTCCAATATCATTTATTTGGCTATGTTGTGGACTGGACATTGGATACTGTGCGCTATGCAGAGTGATTTTGTCGGGTTCAGTGATTGTACGGGCAGGTGCTCTTAGCCATGGTTGGCTAGTGGAACCCTAGTATTGAGATGTGGGATCACTGCTAGGCTGGTATTCAATGTGTTCCAGTTACACCACTTGATTGTGTAAGTTGACGGTATACGTACACTCAGGATGAGTGAATTGGTGGTCAGAGTAACCACGAGTAGCCTTGTGTGACTTGATCACACCGTGATTTCCCAGCATCTTGGTTCGCTGAGGGAGTCGGCGATTATGGACATTGAGATTAATTTGTGTCGCAGGATTGGGCTTGCCCTGCGAATTGAGATCATATGGTCGATCTTACGCTACATCGAGAGTGATGTAGTGCGTAGTGTTGTCACTAACTAGCAGATGGTTGGGGCTTTACTAGGGTGGTAAAGCTTAGCGGTGGCAGTTTGACTGGTGGTGTCAGCGTGGACTGACAAATGAGATTTGGTGACTCCCAATGGGAGCAAATGTAAGACTATTTTGGCAATGGAAGGGAACCATCTAGCTGAAGGAGTCAGCTTAATGGTTAAGCGATTTTATCGCGGATCAGGTGATTATGTCCACTCGAGGTGGCCGAGTGTTGTTGTTGTGACGCATGATTGTGATGGGATGTCTGGGTACAGACGAGACTGGTGTTGTTCCAGTAAGTGGGTGTACAGGTGTACCCAGATGTGGGGTCGAAATGTTTTCCACAAGGTGGTTGTGGAATAAGGTTGTTGGTAATTTCGAGGACGAAATTCTTTAAGGAGGGAAGGTTGTACCGACCCGTCCCGAATATCGGGATTTCATAATATTTAATTATGATTTACTAATCTGGGATTAGTTGAGTGATTTCGGACGAATTGTGCAAAATGACCGTTTTGCCCCTAGTCGTGGGCAAAACGTTGACTTTTAATTCGGATGGTCAAATGGACTTTGACCGATGACCGTGACGTAGTTTGGGACGTCACGAGTTCATAGACAGGTGGCACGTTCGATTCCGACGTTCGTGGAGAAAGTTATGATGTACGGAAGTTCAAGGGCATTTTCGTAATTTGGACGATATAAGGGGAAATGTTGACTTTTTGATCGGGAGGTCCGATGGCTGAGGACCGAAGACCGTTAGGACGGTCTCGACGCTCTGAGTCTGTAGACAGGCGGCACGCATCAATCGGAGTCTGTATGACCGAGTTACGGGTCAGGATGTGTGGGGGGCATTTTGGTAATTTTCTGCACAAGGGCAGAATTGTAATTTCACACGGGGGGCACTGTTTCATTGATATGGCCGCGAAGTGGGAGGTTTGTGCGATCGATCCCATGGATTGTTTATCCATTAAATGACTGATTTTGGGGCAGCTTTGGATTGTGATTGCATATGTATTGTGCTGGCAATCACTCACAAGAACATGGGCACTGATTTTTAATGGTTTCGGGTAAGTGCAGGGGAGCTTTACACTGAGGATTGTGGGCTACTTTGGGACGCCTTTAACGGCTGAATTGGATTAAAGGAATGGAGTGTAAGTCGAGTGGGTTACTCTGTGATTGAGAATGAAAGGAATGAGTGAAATTGGTGTTGGATTTCTCTGAAAACCCGAAACCGGTTTTTGAGAAATTCAAATTCGAACTTCTAGTTTTAGGCCAGCCCAAGCCTAATTGATGATGGATTGAGCTTTCTGGAACCTCAACGAGTCGAACCTGATCAAATGTGACAAGCTTTGAGGCTCCTAGGGCCGTGGACGGACGAGGTGGACGGCCAGAAAACTCAAGCTTGAGTCGTGGTGATTGAGGTAACGTCGTGTTCAATTAATCATGCGAATTGGTTCGTATTAATCCTTATAAGCTTCTTGTGAAGTTAATTTGACAATGGTTGAGGATTTGTGGAGTTTTGGTGATCGACCCGTTTTGGGTGATCACGGGTTGGTGGCACGATTATGGATTGGTTGTTGTTAATCGATGTCACAGAACTGAAATTCATTGGTTAATGATTGTTTTAGGATCAAGAACGGATTGAATTGATGTTGAATTGGGTGTGATTGAACCGGGTCCTATCGCGGGTTTTTCAACCCGTTTACCAGACAAACGGGTGAAGAAGGAACACTGTAGCAGTCACTGTAGCAGACGCGTGGCTTTCACGCGCAGCCACTCACGGCGGCGCGTGACGGCACTTGGGCACGAATCTCGAGGTGAGGTCAACATGACTTTTATCCTATACAATGTAACGAACATTTTGACGTTGGTTTCGTGTCGATCGGATCCCGTTTCGATATTGTTCGGGATGTCCGAAGGTTTTTAATCCAGTTTAAAAATACTTAAAATTCGGGAAAATTACGGGACTTGAATAGGATGTTAATGGAGAGGTTAGTAATCCTATAATGTGATTTGGGCAGGATTGGAAGTCCCGGTGATAGTGGGGTGGCCCGGGAAGGCCTATGACACGAGTATCGAGGCGCTCGGTTAATCGGTCTGTGAGTGGACATTGGTTTTATAAATTCGATGCATGCATAACTGTTTCATGATTGTTATAATTATGATTAAATGCTTTACTTTGGATATCGGTGAATTTAAATGATTTCACGTATTTCGAGGTGATTTACGTGTTTGCACGTAAATCGAGGTTTTCTGGATTTGCACTGATTTTCCAAAAATGTGGTTGGATATGATTTCATGAAACGGTTACGGATCTGATAAAGTAAAATCGGGCCAGGGGCCCAATTGATTTATGAAATCGGGCCAGGGGCCCAGTTAACTTGTGGATCAGGCCAGGGGCCTAATTAACTTGTGAAATCGGGCCAGGGGCCCAGTTGATTTCTACATGTGATTGCGGGTCGGGGACCCTAACATGGAATTGAATAAATGTTTTCTGGGTTACATTTTATATATGTTCACATGCTGGAATCAATAAATGGTTTTGATGATATTTCGGTTATGGCACGTTTCACGGTATTTGGGCATGAGACCCGTTTGATGAAACGTAACGATCGGTTCGGATTTTACCTATGTATACATATATGTTTTGCATGTGGATATCAATAAAATGTATTTGGTACTGCACTGTATAGATCCTTCCATATTATATTGTCTCCTCCGGATGAGGTACCCCGGAGAGGTCACGGACGTCTAGAACGTCCAGCGTCTATGACGCTAAGCATCGGGGATGCTGTACCCGAACGGGGTTCGGGGATTGAACTTGGAAATTGAGACTCGAGTGGCACGCGTTGCCTTGTGATTGTGACCTTATTGACGTCAAGGACGTCAGACATCAGGGATGTCGGATTGGAGTGTATGGTGCAGTGGCTAAAATTATGTTTATGGTTCATATTATATGATATATGATTTTAAATGATGGTGCATGAATATGATTTTACTGAGGAGCATAAATGTCTTATAAATGTTTTAAACAGACTTGTTTATTTTCGCCCACTCACAGCTTTTGTTTTAATGCCCTCCAGGTTGATTCCGGATGCGACTGCAGCAGAGACTTAAGCATCATACACCTCCTCCATCGATCCTTACGCACTCTGGAAGCCCGGTTGGGCAGTGGCAACAGGTTATCCCTTGTCTGACACCTCTTGTCAGACGGGAGCATGACAGATTCCATGGTAATCCCGGGGGGATTGAGATGGGTCGTGTCAATAATTATGAATTCCATTTGATTTCTAGACGGTTTTTATGAAAGTAGCCTTAGTGGCACGTTTTACGAGAATGTTGATAGAAACGTGGACAAATGCGCAACTTCCATATTCCCAAACTGCCACCGATGAAAAGGACAACCAAGACGTCCAGGAGCCGAAAATAAGGAAAACGTACAGGGGTAACTTCGTCATTTAGTTACAATTTGGTTGCAGAAACAGCTGGCAGGCTCCTTCGAGTTTCCGCGGCAAATTAACAGTGGCTAACTCACCGGAAAGCTCGAGGTAAAAATCTCACCGGCGACCAGACGAGATGCCGAATATAAAAAACCGAGACTGAGTTACCGGCATTGAAGAAATGGATTACTAGGGAACTAAAAAGGAAAAAAATGAGTAGGTACGGGAGATGATTTTTTTTTTTCTGGGCTACGGGAGATGAATTAATTACAGTTTAAGTAAAACAAAAAAGAGGAACTTGAAATTTTGATATGAAAGTTCAGGAATTAATGCGAACGATTGATAATTACTGACCTTGGAAAGGCGAGAACTGAAGCTGCGGGAGAGTTCGGAGATGGAGGAGGAGGAGCGAAAGGAGCGAGAGGACGAGGTTTCGGAGGGAAGAGGAGCAGGAGGCGGCCTGGAGGACGAATTTGATGAATCGGAGGAGGTGAATAAGAATTTGTGACTCAGAGACTTCTTGACCTTCCGCCACGTACCAGCCATTGTTGGAATTAAGAGGGGGAGAGAGAGAGATGGGGTCTACTATGTTGTGGTTAAGCAGCAAGCGGAGGTGGAGGTTTTATGGAAGGAAGAGAGAAAGCCGTGCACTTTTCGAGAAAGGGAGTGAGTATAAAAAGGAAATCAGGAGACACAATTGCAAAAATAGCAAGATTTGATCTCTGGATTCGGCGGAGCAAGATTTGACCTTCCGCCACGTATTCGCTAAATTATTAATTTACGATGTACGTAATTTTATAAAACAAATTATGTGTTAATATTTAATTAATTGTATATGAAATGTTTTGTTAAACGTCCCTAGTTCTCATCTCTCTTTGATTCAATTTATCAAAATAGAAAATACCCTTTAATTAATTATTTTTTTGAAAAAAATATGATTTAATACACGAGGGCATAGTAATAAAAACAAAAATATCAAATTAAAAAAAAATGTAAATGAAG
Source organism: Prinsepia uniflora (assembly GCA_032719365.1). Lineage (NCBI taxonomy): Eukaryota > Viridiplantae > Streptophyta > Magnoliopsida > Rosales > Rosaceae > Prinsepia > Prinsepia uniflora. Next base: position 67,062,418 of record CM064866.1, read on the forward strand.
GGAATGAGTAGTTTACCTTCTCACGTCCTTTTTCTAAAATTTTGAAATAATTTTATATACTAGTTTTATTAATAAAAAAAATTAACATATATGTTTTATACAATGATATCAATGAAGTAAAATTGTAACATACACATTAAATATCGACATCGCCAATCATACTTTTTACACTAATAATATTATACGAATTTATTTTTGTATTTTAAGAATCTACCTTGTAACTTTTAATTTCAAACCAATATACCAATATCTCTCTTTAAAAAACAGAGGTGTCTTTTCTTTCTTAAGAAAAGATTGGGAAAAAGAAAGCACTAGTGAAACAATGGGCATCAAGGAAAGTGTTTTTAGTCCAAATGGGCATCAAAGAAAGTAGATAATTATTCTATAAGTTACCAATTCAATTTATTTATTACTTGCTTAATTTGTGCCCCTAATTAATCCGTGGGAAGTTTCCCACAAATTTATAGCTACTCTATTAGAAAGAATTTATAATTATTCAATTGAAAAAAAAAATTGAAATTAAGATAATGTCAGCTGAGAGAAACATATTTTATTTTGTGAGTAACTTTAATTAAAGTGAACTAATAAAAATATTTGTGTATATAATAATATTAAGAAGAGGATTGCAAAAGTTTAATTCAAGACGTGACTCTAAATTTTAAAATCGCATAAAAGAACCCATCTTTGACACAAATTTATTTTATACACGATATTAAAATAAAATATTATATTAAATAAATTTTGTTATTTACAAATATGGAGCTCAAAGCCCATTCTAAATGTATAGGATGGTTCGGGGGAACTTGGGCCGGACCCCCACCCGCCGATATCTTCTGTGAAGTATGTGGAGCTTGGAGGAGCTGGTCCACAACCAAGACACCCGTCGTTCCAAAATGCAGCCACGTGCACAATTAAAGGGTGGACAACACAGTGTACGCTTAGTCAACCAAAACTTATAACATTAAACCCTATTCAGACAAATCATAATATATTGCTATATCAACAACTTGATTTTAACTCTTACATTTTTATTTATTATGATCCAAGTAAGCATGATACTAGAGATAATAATAGATAATAATCATGAATTATAAACACGTATATATAATATAATATTTTATCAAATGTGAACAACATCGCATCTTCTTTGTATAAGATCATGATTTTTTTATGGGCAATATCTTTAACGTGGTAATTCATATATTGATTACATTTCACACATTTAACGGTAATTATTTATGTAATTAAATGTGCAGTTAGATTGAAAAAAAAATACATGTTATTTTGATAACGTTACATGTAATTATTAATTCAATAAAATGCTTTTTTATTATTGCGTTTAAATTTAAAATTCAATTTGGTCATTAAGTAACTATTTCATTCTGTAGCTACTAAAATTTTAAAAAAAATTAAGTATATAGGGTATGGTGCCGATACAAATTTCAACTATTCAATGACATTCTTTTTATTCATTGGTAATGTTGACACTATATTATACTAGACTCACCTAGTTATATAACTAAATCACAAACATCAAAGAAGAGCTAAAAGCCCAGAACAACTAAACATAAGTACATTTATCCCACATTGAAATTATTCATAAAGACCACCTCAACTACCTATACAAAGGGAGTGCACATTTCCCAATGAATTAACTAATATTCACTATTTATTATTACTCTATCAAAATTACCACTTACTGTTACTTCTTTTGGAAAAACTTACTAGCTTGGCCATTAGAGAGTCTTAGGTCGTCACCACACCGGTTCTTATCTATAACGGACGACCCACTATTCTTCTTAATCAATAGGTTCGAAGAAGGGCACGTGACATTTGGTGATTGGACGAGATGTAATCCTAAGTTGGGACATTTTGTGCTTCAATAGTTTGACGCAATTTGTGGGAAACTGACTAAAGCTGTCCATTACTGTACCGGGCTGATAACACCCTTAACCAACACAGCAACCATGCTAGGTGACCAGGGAGACGGCAAGATAACACCCGGACAAGGGTCGAGACATATAACTATTCCAATTTCTTAAAAGGAATTGAAAAACTACAAAGTGATATGGCCGAGATGAAATCAAAGGGCACACATGCCGAGTTCAAGTGTCAAGCACTTGACAAGCAATACATAGAGGTAGCGATCTAGTTGAGGGAATCACGGACCGAGCTCATTGCTCACTGAGTAAGGGCCACAATTGAAGAGGCCAACCAAGTCATAACCAAATATAAGGAATGCGCCGAGTGCATCTGACAAGCTACGAGGAAGGAAAAGCTCAAGACACCTGTCGAACCAACCGACAAGGCCTCTCGGTTACTCATCATACCGAGAAAGGGGCAAGACGAGACAAGGATCTACTGAGACGCCAGAGAAACCCTGAGTATAAGATCTTGAAGAGACCAATCTCCACTCAGCCTAGTGCAGTTGACCTACCCCGGGGACAAGGGTCCCACTTCTTGGCCAACTAGGATAAGGGCCGACCAGCCACTAACAACACAAATCGCTCGGTCGTCCTTCCTCCATGTTGACCAAGTAAGGTTTTCCACTTGATTCCCCTCGAATTATGATCATAGAATTAGAAGGCGCTGATTTGTCCCAAGAAGCCCAGAACAAAGCACAGACCGCTCGGCCCAACACTCATGAGACCGACCGAAAATACCCCATAAGGGACAAGAACTAGGAGGCACCACCACGATCGTCCTCCTAGAAATTCACCGAGAAGTATAGACCTCAAAACTGAACTCATCCTCATGGCAGTCACCATGAGGTATTACCTAAGCCATCTTCTGGCAGGAATATCGAGTGGCCTTGGATGAAGGACCGAGATACCGAGAAGTCAACCTGCCATCAGGGAAACCATCGAGTGATACCCCATGGGTCATCCTTTATGTAATGCACCAAGCGGTCTAGATCGAATGACCGAATGGCCTAAAAATATCTCAAGCCAACTCACTTGTCCAACACCTACTATAATGAGTGAGAACTTGGAGGCAGAGACAAAACACTTAACCATGCTTGCCAGGGGAAAAACAAGTTATGGACCCTTCATAAATAGGAACAACCAATTTAGACATGACCACAAGATCAAACCTTTGAAGATCACACTCTACACTGGACATGGAGGCTTTATCACTCATCTGAATAATTATCAGTTGGCGATAGCCTTCATGAACCTCTTAGATGAGGTACGATGCCTTATTTTCAGCTCTGCACAGACTGAGGCAGCAATCAACTGGTTTTGTAGGCTCGAGGCGAAAACCAAAAATTCTTTTGAACAACTCCAAAAAACTTTTCTCAACTAATTCATGATTCAAACCGACCATCTATCCTTGACAGAAAATCTCTTTCAGTTGAAGCAAGGGGTGAATGGGTCATTGCAGAAGCATGAAGCCAGGATCATCCACGAGTACTCTCGATGTGCCTGGACAGATGATCAGGCATCATTCATAGCCTTTAAGGGAGGACTTCGGGAATCTCCCTTCAAGTGCGCTGTTCATACCCAAGTTTGGTCGAGTTATAATGAGATAATGAAACATGTAGCCATACATGCCAAGGCCGAAATGCTGAACCACAAGACGGAGACCGCTTCAGTCAGTGCATACCAGTCATCCCAACCTGACTTGGTTAAAACTTGTCAACCAAGCGGTCAGGGCTAATAGAAAACTACTGAGCAACATCCGACCAACCAAGGGCAGCAGAACTGTAACGGAAAACAAAAGGATTACTCCAACAAAAGCAACTCATATCGCCCTGGGAAGAAGGAAGAGAACCTCAACTATCAAAAATCGTATCAAGAGCAGAATCTCCAGGATGAACGACCAAACAATGGGGACAAATTTGTTCCCTGGTCGAAGTACGAAACCTACACCCTCAAGGATACTTCCTATGCGAATCGCTTGATAAATGTTGAGCACATGATCCCCAAACCTAATTGGCCCCCCACTTGTGACGACCCGTCCCAAATTAGCGAATTAATTAAGGCTAATCGAAGATTAGATGAGGATTAGTGGACGTTCGGGCGAAATGACGATTTTGCCCTTGGATTGGGCAAATCGTTGACTTTTTGTTCAGGTGGTCAAATGGACTTTGGCCGATGACTGTGACGTAGTTCGTGACGTCACGAGTTCATATACAGGTGGCACGCTCGATTCTGCCGTTCGAGGAAGAAGTTATGACGTTCGGAAGTCCAAGGGCATTTTGGTAATTTGGACCAAAGATGACTTTTGACCCAGGAGGTCCGATGGCCGAGGACCAAAGACCGCTACGTAGATCAGGACGATACGAATCCGTAGACAAGCGACACGTCGAATTTGGACGTTCGACGGCGAAGTTACGGTTCACGGAAGTTCCGGGATACTATTCACAACAACACATTTTACGATGAGCTTTTGGACTTTAGTGGGCCCATTTGCTTTTCAGAAACTAATGGATGAGTGACAAGTGTCACTTATCCACTGGCCACCAGCCCACATTCATGCATTCACCCTTGCCTTTTCTTTTAAGAACAACCTGAAACCCCCCTTAACCGTGCAACCCGATCTCACCCAACCATCCAAACCATTCCAACCATTCCCTATCGGCCATGACTGAGACCAGAGAGTGAGAGAGGAGGACTGAGGAGGACTGCTGGGGGCTGGAACCCCCGTGGACGGCGAGGTGGAGGAGGTGCAACTCGAGAGGTACTCGGTTTTACACTTTTTCTTCCATTTTTCATTTGTAACATTATGGGTTGCTTTTAATGATTAGGATGGGCCTATTAGATTGCTAGGAGGTTTCTAGGATGGTTTTGGGAAGTTTTGGACTGCTGTGAAGCCATGGGTGGGTTTTAGAAAACTTGAACCGTGGAGGGGTTTTTGGGTTCACGGGTTCTAGGCGGTTTTAGGTAGTTTGGTTAATTGGAAATGATAGGAAACATTAAAAGATGAATTTTGGGATTGAAATGAGACAAAACGGATGGAAATTGGTGAAGGAAATGGCCTGGACCGGTCACGCCGGTCCAGTTGCAGAGGTTGGACCGAACCGGCCAGCCTAGACCGCTTCACCTGCTGAGGAAGATGAACAGTGTCCCAGCGCATGAGGCCCACGCGCAGGGCAGTCTTCTAGTGCGTGACGGCGCGTGGTAAGGAGTTTTGGGAAGGTTCCAACATGTGAAATCATCTATTCGATGTAACGAACATTTTGGAACTGGTTTCGTGTCAATCGGACATCGTTTCGATATAGTTCGAGCTGTCCGAAGGTTTAGGTTCGCGTTTAAAAATAGTTAGAAAATCGGGAAAATTATGGGACTTAAATGAGAGGTTAATGAGGCTATTAGTAACCCTCTAAATTAATTTGGACAGGTTCGGGAATCCCGGAGGCAACGATTGACCCAAGAGACGATTACGGCACGCGTATCGAGGCGCGGCTTCGAACGGTCTGTGAGTGGACCTTTCTTTCGAACTTGATGCATGCATAAATGTTTTGTAAGTGTTTTAATGTATGTTTTTTGATGCCATGAGTGCATTTGATTGTGGTAGCTTAGGATCGACATATTTGCACGTTTTTCGAGGTTTTCGGCTTTATGTCGTACTTTGCGTACTGTGTTTTCAATGAGGATTTAATGAACGGGTTTCAGATTTGGAAATATAAAATCGGTCACATGACCGATTTGACTTACGAACTATCGGACTTGGAGTCCATTTGAATTGACGAGGAATCGGACCGAGGGTCCATTTGTGTGATACGATCGGGTCGGGGGCCCAGTTGGTTTACGATTCGGGTTTGAGGCCCAGTTAGTGGTACTATCGGGCTTGATGCCCCGTTGACTTATGATATTGGGCCTGAGACCCATTTGGTTGAGATATCGGGCTTAAGGCCCTGTTAGTTGTGAAATCGGACTTGAGGTCCTGTTGCTTTATGGTTCCGAGCTTAGGGCCCAATTGGTTGTGATATAGGGCTTGAGTCCCAGTTCGATTTATGAAATGAGAATTCGGGCATGAGACCCTGTTGAACTGAGGATTTAGGCCAAGGCCTGTGAAATGGATTTGAATCGGATTCGAGGAATCCTATTGAGATGAATCGGGTATGAGACCCAGTTGAGAAATGTATTTGAGAAAGGAAGAAATCATTTGAAAAGATATGAACCCTCCATATTGATTATATGGTCTCCTCCAGTGTCGACATGGAGAGTCACGATCCACAGACCAGAGTGGGTATCCCCATAGGGATCCCGTTCCAGGAGTGGTGGTTACTTATATTTTTGTGGTTCCGGACCAGATTCCGGAGAGATATGTGGACTAGATCCAGAGAGAGAGCTCGGACTAGATCCAGAGATTGAGCCTCCCAGATGGAGATTTCTTGGAGAACACTCGGAGTGAGACCTCGAGTAGTGTGCACACTAGATAGATATGATGTCATCGTGACTATATCGGGGATGTGTTCCATAGGGGCTGCGTGCCCCGAGTTGGCATCTTCTCCGGAAGTGCCTAGGATGGGTTATACGTACGAGTACGTATGAGGTTTTACAGAAAGTGATTTTGGGGCGGAGACCCCGTATGGTATGTTTTGGTATTTCACTGAGAAAGGTTTTGGGCTGAGACCCACGTGATGTGATTTGGGCTGAGTCTCTATTGATTTGACCTACGGGTTTTGAATTGTGATTTCGGGTCAGGGACCTAAATGGATTTATGGGTCATGACGATTTATGGGGTCGGGCATAAACCCTTGAAAGGTTTTCTAAATGTTTGACAAAGGTTTTTACGAAAGTTTGATAAATGGTTTTGAATGCATGTGTATGCTTTTGTGAAGGGTATAAAGGTCTTTTTGGTAGAAATGTTTTTTAATAAAGTATTATTTTGTCCACTCACGAGTTTTAATGTTTTAATGCCCTTCAAGTTGATCGCGGATGCGGGCTGTAGCAGAGACGAGACATCACTCCCCTCCTCCTACGATCTTGGCGCACTCTGGAAGCCCGGTGAGGGCAAGAGACGGAATTTTCCCTGGTCTGACACTTCGTGTCAGACGGGATCAGGCTGGTCCCACGTTAATCCTGGGGGATTTAGGACTGGACCTAACACCACTACTGGAAAGCTCGGCAAGAACACGGTGACATACTGCCAATACCACAAGTAAAACAACCATATCATCGACCAATGCATGGCATTTAGGGACTTGGTCGAAGCCTTGGTCAGAGACCAAAAAATAAACCAGTTCCTCTAGCATGCACCACTTCTGACTCGGAATCCACAAATCAACACAATCACTGGAGGACCTTCCATCTCATCCCCTCTGACCTCGACTAAGCCAAGAAGAACTTCCTTCATGCCTCCCAATAGAACAATGACTCTCTATCATTAAAGATAGGTGAGCCTGATAGGACGTTAAATAAGCATTATTTTATATTATTTTATACCCTTTATACTTGACTTTTAATATTAAAATATTAAATAAATTGATAAAATAAATTATTTTGTGATTTTTATGTTTAGAAAAATAAAGGTTGTAATTTGGAGTATTTTTGGCGAAAGAATCGTTTCGATCGGAATTATAACGAATAAAATATGGACGAAATTCGGTGGAATAATTAATTTAGTTATTAATTATTTAACTAATTAATTCTGTGCAGCCCAACCCACTTCTAAGAAAATCCAGCCCAAAACCGGTAGCCCAAGCCCAGCCGTTCAGCCCAAAACCGGCAGCCCAAGCCCAGCCGTTCAGCCCGCGTCCGTGCGGCCCAGCCCAGACAACCAGCCCAGGCCCAATCCGCTCCAGCGTGCTTCTGCCTTGCCCCTGCGAGTTCGGTGCGCGCCTGCCGAGTCCCTGTTGTCACGTTCGGCGCGCGCCTGCCGAAGTCGCCACCCTCCTCTTCAGCACCGCCCAGCCGAATTTTCTTCCCTATTTTCCAGCAGACTTCCACTCAATTTCCAGCCACCTTCCAACAACTTTCCAACCCAATTTTACAACTTTACAACTCAAACCACCTCTAAACATCATCACAAATCTTTATTACTCATCATTCCATTATTCCATTTTTTTTTATTGTATTTTTATATTATTTTTGGTAGCTTTCTCCACCTATAAATAGGAGTTGATTTCACTTGTTGAAATCACTTCCAAGTAGCACAAAATTGAGCCTCTTTTAGGAGAAATCTTGGCAAAATAGTTCCAATACAATTTTGAGAGTTCAAGTCCGAATTTCCTTGTTTAATCTTCTTCCATCTTCATAAGGTTCCAGCCGCTGTTCGGTGTTCCTTGTGAAAAACAATCCATTGTTCTCATCCAATCTGAAAAGTGTAACATTTGCTCTCCATTCTCTTAAACTTTTTTATTTGTTATTGGTTCTAATTATAATGCAATATATGTATTGGTTTCTCCTTCCTATCTTTTGTGAAAATTGAGTATAATCTCCATGTGTTTTACTTTCTAAAAATCATTCACTTCTTACATTTTAGAGCTTAAACTTCATTTCGAAACTAAATGTTGATCCGCTGTTCGGGGCATTTAGAGTAGATTTGGAGAGATTTAATGTATGACCGCTGTTCGGCGCATTAAATCACAAACTTAAGGTAATTATATTATAAGTAAAAATCCGTTGTTCGGTGCATTTATAATATGAAAAATGTATGAAGAAATATGAGTTTGTGAAGGTATAATTTCGTGATTAATTCAAATATTTGCAATTGTAGTATGTTGTTGAAGTTTGTGTTTACGGGAAGTCTACTTTGTGTATAAGTTAGAATAGAAATAGAATGAGTTTATCTATACTTTTACTTATTTACATAATTACAAACCTCTTCAAAACCCCCCTTGTTTATTCGTTATTCTTTTATTCTTTATTCTTTTATTCTTTGATGCTTTTATTCTTTCATTCCTTTATTATTTAATTTATTGATTCTTTGATTAATTAATTCCTTTATTCTTTGATTAACTAAGTCCTTTATTCTTCTATTATTTCATTCTTTAATTCGTTAATTTATTAATTCTTTGTAATTCATTAATTCATTATTATCTTGTTCATCTTTAATTTATTAATTCTTTGATTGTTTAATTCTTTTATTATTTAATTCTATAATTCATTATTCTTTTATTCATATTCCACTAACATATTATTAATGTTCCCTAATTTCCCCGGTTAAGAACGATCCCTATTTATCAATACTACATCTACACAAAAAGGGTTTAAATTGCATAACACTCGAATTACATGTTTAATTTAATGCGTAGTTTGAGCTTAGTCAATTTTTGGCGCCGTTGCCGTGGAAATTGAAAATCATTTTAATTTGTTAGTGTATGTATATAAATTGTGCATATTATACTTGTTTATAAATTTTACTTTTGTTAATAATATATTTGTTTATAACATTTACTTACTTGTTTATATTTTATTTATCCATCTTATTATTGTTCTTATTATTTTTGTTAATAATGCTCATACTTTACTTATTCTTAATTTCTAATTTATACTTGTTCATAAATGTTCATAATTTTTATTTTATTTTTTTATATATATTTGTTCATATTAAATTTGATACTTGTCATAAATGCATATTTTATATGATCACTTTTCTTTACTTTTACTTTTATTTATTCCATTAATTTTCTTTTAATTTTATTCCATAACCTTTATGTTCCACTAACTTTATGTTTACACTTATTTTATTTTTATGTAATCAATTATTTGTTTATGTCTTGTTAAACTTTAAATTTTAAATGAAAAAAAAAAAGAAAATTCGGAATAAATAAAAAAAAAATTAAAATTTAAAAAAAAATTTAAAAAAAAAATTAAAAATTAAAAATTAAAAAAAAAATTTTAACTTTTTTTTTTTTATGAAACTTTATTCATCTTTGAATTTCCTAAAGTGTAAGTATTGTTTCCTATTAATTGTTTTAGAGTTGCATGAATCTCTTAGTCCATTTTTCTTCAAAATCTTACTTTCGGGAACAGGTAGTGCCCCTCTTATTTACTTTCTCCTTAACCCTTCATGATGTGTGGATTTCATCACCACATACCATAGACTCGAATCTATGGACATGAGGTTGGGGCGGAGTTTGTAAACACTAGGGTTTGGTAATTCTCTACGTCATCATTTGGATTAATTATGGTGTCTAGGAGAGTTATGACTGGTGACAAGTTTTGGATTAAGAAAGGGAACACCAATGGAGTATATGCCAAGCTAGCCTCGGGGTGCTCTTAAAATTATCCTTGCTTCTCGCGTTACATCTATCTCAACTGGCCATGATTAATGTTGAATGGTGGAATGGTGGTTATCAGTACGCGCAGGCCGTACGCCCAGGAAAGTACTATGAGAAGCGGAAGGAGAAAGTTATTCATGACACTCTAAAACTCTATTTATTGCATTATTAGTTTGAATTTGGAACTTGTGCATTTTCTTTCCATTAACGTAACTTTTTGTTAATCCTGGTTTCCATTTATGTGATACTTTATGCAAATCTCTACTATCTTACTCTTATTATCTCTTCTTGTGTATACTTGCCTTCTAACTTAGAGTTTTGTTTTCATAGAGGTACGAACTTATGAATGCGTGCTCATCAATCTAAGCTTGATCGGCTGAGAAGACAACTTGACATCTCACCAAGCAACGCCAGATTCAGAGACGCACTTAAGCAAACCAGTTCGTTCGAACCTCCATCCCCAATATTCGGTGAGTCCAAAAGCGAGAAGAGTAATTCAGAAGAAGAACAGATTTTCGGAACACCGATAACCATGGCACGAAACCTGAGTATCCGGGAGCAGACATGTGCAAACACAAATGGCACTACAAACTTCTGCATCCAGTATCCCGAGCCTCGAACCAACAAGAAAGATATTGAGCTTAAGAGTGGAGTCCTTCATCAACTACCCAAGTTCCGTGGAATCAGAAATGAAGATCCACACAAACACTTAACGGAGTTCCAATTCATCATTAGTAGTATGTGTCCGGATGATGCGGACTTGGAAATCATGAAGCTGAAAGCTTTCCCATTGTCCTTGGAAGAAAGAGCACGGGTATGGCTTTTAAGTCTCCCACCCAATCATATTGACTCTTGGGAGAAGTTGGTTCAGGAGTTTCTTACCAAGTACTTCCCTGCCTCAAAGATTACGGTCTTAAGAAAAGAGATCACTGGAATCAAGCAGAAAGAACATGATGAGAATTTCAGCCAGTACTATGAGAGGTTTAAGGAACTTTGTGCTTCATGCCCTACTCATGGGATCACAGAAGGCTATCTTTTAACCTACTTTTATGAAGGACTCAAAGGTTGGGATAGAGGACTGCTCGATGCTGCAGCTAATGGAAGTTTCTTAGCTCGGAGCCTAGTAGATGGTCGTGCACTACTTGAAAGCCGTGCACTCAATGATGCACAATACGAAGGTGCCGATCCTATTTCTAGAAAGGTACATGAGGTAAGTTCCCATGCTATAAATGATTCTAAGTTAGATAAGATCACCTCTATGCTTTCAAATATGCTTGAACTAAAGAAACAGGTAGCTCCAGTTTGTTCCATGTGCTCTCAAGGCCATCTTGAGGAACAATGTCCCTACACTGCAAGGGAAGAAGACTCCGGAACTGAAATGGCACACGCCATTGGAGGCTATCAAGGAGGGCCAAGGACCCAAGGTTACAGTTGGAGAGATCCGAACAATGTCCTAAACCCTCAGCACATGTCGACTGGGCCAAACCGTGTCCCAGACCAGTTCCCGAGGCCCACATGGCAACCAAGGCCCACATGGCAACCAAGGCCCCCGGTCCCATTTTCTAACTTTTCTCATAATCATGCAAATAATCATACTTCTTCATCTTCTAATCCTGATTATGATAAAATGCTGGCTGCTCTTTCCCAAGGGCAGCAAACACTAATGGCGTCAACTCAGGCTCTTGTCACAGGTCAGCAAAATCAACAAAAAGACATCGCTGATCTCAAGGACCAAATGGGCAAGGTCGTGGACTTCATGGGTAAGATCCAAGCTAGCGGGGTGCTTCCACCTCAACCTACACCCAACCCAAATGTAAGACCTGAAGCCAATGTAATCACCACTCGAAGTGGTAAAGTGCTCGGAGAAATAGAACCAGATCCAGCCGTTTTTGAGGCTGAAAAGCACAAGGTGGCAACTAAGACCACCATGACACAACCGCCAGTTCAACCTACCCACACACAAGGTAATAACCCAATCCCTTCAAGTTCGGTTGTTACTAATTCCCCGTTTGTGCATGCACCATTTCCAAGTAGGCTTGCCAAATCTAAGAAGAATGAATCCGATGAGGAAATCTTGGAGATCTTCAAAAGGGTGCAAATCAACATGCCCTTGATCGAGTGCATCAAACAAGTGCCGAAATACGCAAAATTTCTGAAAGAGTTATGCACTCCAAGGCGCCAGACGAGGGAGAAGGAGGTTGTGATGGTGAGTGAAACAGTTTCTGCTGTAATCCAGCGTCGGCTACCCCCAAAGTTGAAGGATCCAGGGAGTTTTTCTGTTCCCTGCGTGATTGGTAACAAGTCATTTGATAAAGTCATGCTAGACTTAGGAGCATCCATTAATGTTATGCCATATTCACTATATGTTGCCCTAGGTCTAGGTAAATTACAGCATGACGATATTATCATTCAGTTAGCCGATCGCTCTAATGTGTATCCTAAGGGATACGTCGAAGATGTTCTTGTGCAGGTTAACCATCTCATTTTCCCCACTGACTTTTATGTCCTAGACATGGAGGATTCCCCTACGAATCAAGCTCCACTAATGCTGTTGGGAAGACCATTCATGAGAACTGCCAAGACAAAGATTGATGTGTTCAATGGAACATTAACTATGGAAGTAGACGGAGAGGAGATTGGCTTCAACATCTTTGATGCCATGAGGTACCCTAGTTCCGCAACTCATACTACTTTTTCTATTGACGTGTGCACTTCTCTCGCAGAGAAACATTTTGATTCAATTCGAGAAGACACACTCAACATGATAATCCAGGAAGGAGTTGGCCTAACGCAATCAGGGGACGCCTTGGTTGAGGATACAGATTACGAACTAGAACCTCGAATTTGGGATGAAGTCATGACCCTAAATGAGACCCCCAGAATGGTGAATCATCAGGTACCCTCGTCATTTCCAATTAGTACTAATGCCACTCCTTCTTCAGTGATTCAGGCCCCAGTTCTTGAGCTCAAAGTTTTGCCTGACCACCTGAAGTATGCCTATCTTGGCTCGGACGACACTCTGCCCGTCATAGTGTCTTCTGCACTAACCGAGTCACAGGAAGATAGACTGGTACAGGTCTTGACAAAGTACAAGACAGCCATTGGATGGACTCTGTCAGATATCAAGGGAATCAGCCCTACAACCTGTGTGCATCGAATCTTACTAGAAGATGATGCAAAGCCCTCTCGCGAAGCCCAACGTCGCCTCCATCCTCCGATGATGGAAGTCGTGAAACAAGAGGTCATCAAACTCTTGGACTGTGGTGTCATCTACCCAATTTCAGACAGCAAATGGGTCTCACCAGTCCAAGTAGTCCCAAAGAAAAGTGGAGTCACAGTTGTTGCGAACAGTGAAGGAGAGCTAGTGCCCCAACGAACAGTGACCGGATACAGAGTCTGCATCGACTATCGACGCCTGAACAAAGCAACTAGGAAGGATCACTTTCCTTTGCCCTTCATTGATCAAATGCTTGAAAGGTTAGCAGGTCACTCCTATTATTGCTTTCTTGATGGTTATTCCGGGTACAATCAAATCTGTATCGCTCAAAATGACCAAGATAAAACGAATTTCACTTGTCCTTTTGGCACTTTTGCCTACCGAAGAATGCCTTTCGGTTTATGTAACGCCCCAGGTACTTTCCAAAGATGCATGCTTTCTATTTTCTCTGAATACGTCGAAAAAATAATTGAAGTATTTATGGACGATTTCAGTGTCTTTGGGGATAGTTTTGATGCATGCTTAGAACACTTAGCACTTATCTTACAAAGGTGTGTCGAAACTAACCTGGTACTTAACTGGGAGAAATGCCATTTCATGGTTAGACAAGGGATAGTCTTGGGCCATATTGTCTCTGAAAGAGGAATTGAAGTCGATAAATCTAAAGTTGATACTGTGCGCCACTTACCCTCTCCCACTTCGGTGAGAGGAATCCGTTCATTTCTTGGTCACGCAGGATTTTACAGAAGATTTATCCAAGACTTCTCCCACATTGCAAGGCCCTTGTGCCGACTGCTTCAGAAAGAGACACCCTTCGTCTTTGATGCAGACTGTCAGGAAGCTTTTGAGAAGCTTAAAAATCTCTTAACCACTGCCCCCATTCTTTGTGCCCCTGATTGGTCCTTACCCTTTGAACTAATGTGTGATGCCTCTGATTATGCAGTTGGAGCCGTACTCGGACAAAGGCGGGATAAGAAGCCCTACGCCATCTACTATGCATCCAGAACCTTAAATGATGCCCAGATGAACTACACCACTACAGAAAAGGAGTTGCTTGCTGTTGTATTTGCTTTAGATAAATTTCGCTCTTATTTACTTCGAACTAAAGTCATTATTTACACTGATCATGCAGCACTGAAGTATCTCCTAGCCAAAAAAGAAGCAAAACCAAGACTGATCCGATGGATTCTTCTTCTTCAAGAGTTTGACATCGAGATTAAAGATAAGAAAGGCGTAGAGAACGTGGTGGCGGATCATTTGAGTCGCATTGCACATGAGCGAGATCCTGTGGAGATTCAAGAGATGTTTCCAGACGAACAACTCTTCAGAATCGAGGGAGGTACTCCTTGGTATGCTGATATTGTCAATTATTTAGTCACCAAACAGTTACCCACCACCCTCTCCCGTGCACAAAAAGATAAACTTAAGAAGCATGCTAGGCACTATATTTGGGATGAACCTTATTTGTGGAAACACTGTACAGATTTATTGATTAGGAGATGTGTCCCTGATATTGAACATAGGTCAGTCCTAGAGTTCTGCCATAGCCATGCTTGTGGAGGCCACTTTGGATCTAGAAAAACTGCACTCAAAATCTTAGAATCTGGACTATATTGGCCCACACTTTTTAAAGATGCACATTCATTTTGCTTAGCCTGTGATAAATGTCAGAGATCAGGAAACTTAGGACGCAGGGATGAAATGCCACAACATTATGTTCTTACTGTTGAAATATTTGATGTTTGGGGTATCGATTTTATGGGTCCGTTTCCTCAATCTAATGGCTATCTCTATATCTTACTTGCCGTTGATTATGTATCAAAATGGGTGGAAGCTAAGGCCACCAGGACTAATGACTCTAAAACTGTTGCAGATTTCCTCAGAACTAACATTCTTTCCAGGTTTGGGATCCCGCGGGTCCTAATAAGTGATGGAGGAAGTCATTTCTGCAACAAGACCATTGAAGCTTTACTGAAACGGTATGGTGTCACTCATCAAGTATCTACACCTTACCATCCTCAAACGAGTGGAATGGCGGAAGTCAGTAATAGAGAGATCAAGAAGATACTAGAGCGAACTGTGGGTCCTAATCGAAAGGATTGGAGCCAACGGTTGGATGATGCACTTTGGGCATACAGGACGGCCTACAAAACACCTATAGGAATGTCTCCCTATAGGTTGGTGTACGGTAAAGCATGTCACCTTCCGGTGGAACTAGAGCATAAAGCATGGTGGGCCGTCAAAACGTTCAACATCAAGCTAGATGACGCCGGTCTGCATCGGAAGCTCCAGCTGAGTGAGCTTGAGGAAATCAGAAATGATGCATTTGAAAGCACTCTGATCTACAAGGAAAAGACAAAGGCATTTCATGACAAACAGATCAAGAGTAAAGCATTTGACATTGGCTAGAAAGTTTTGCTGTTCAATTCTCGGCTTAGACTCTTTCCTGGTAAGTTATGTTCTAGATGGGTAGGACCTTTTGTTATCACTAATATTTTTGCCCATGGAGCCATACAGATAAAACACGTTGGAACTGGAAAAGAGTTCAAGGTCAATGGCCATAGATTGAAGCCTTATATCGAGGCAATTGGCGAACACGATGTGGAGTCAGAAAGAGTGCTACGACGTCCCATCAGATAAACTAAATTTGGTCTAGGCTGGATGGACGTTAAACTTCAAGCGCTTGTTGGGAGGCAACCCAATGTGTTCGCGAGTGTGAAGGAGTCATCAACACAGATTTGCTTTCTTTCAACCCTTCACTCTCTTTTATGTTTTTCTTTCTTATTTCATTTTCTTAAATCATCTTCCTTACTTTGATTCTATGTTTAAATTACTTCGTATTTTCCTACATTGAGGACAATGTAGAATTTAAGTGTGGGGGAATGGTTTACAAATTTATTTGTGCATTTGAAATTGTTTTATTAAGTCTTTCTTAATTTTCAATTGTTTTATTTCTTTCTCAAAAAAAAAATATATATATATATAATATAAAAAAAATAAATAAATAATAAAATAAATAAAAAAAAAATTATTATTGCTTTCTTGAGTCTTTTTGTTTTAACGTAGTGTTTTTACGAATCATCAAGTTGCCCTTTAACTTGTCAATGATATAAATGAACGGAAATGAATATGTTATGGCTATAAAGATGATCACTACAACTTGAATTTGTTTGTTAATATTTTGTGATTAAGTGTTACTACTTGAAGATAATGCATGTAAATTGGTACATAAATAAGCATGATATGATAAGTATGAATCATTTGAACCTTATGTGAGCTTTAGAACTTATATACATCTTTGATGAGTGATTCATAAGTTCTTTGTTTAAATTGATATACATATGCCTCATAACTGCTTGTCATAGCTTTTAATGAACTCTAGAGCACTAGAACTTATTCTATGTGATTTTCAAAGCTTTTAAGTCAATAAATTCTCTGATTTTGGAAATGATTAAGGCATTAGGGTTAACACCACAAATTCAAACATCCATGTTCCCTATTTTGTGCGCACAAGTTGCGACCCCCTTAGTTTTACCCCTTTTGAGCCCACATTAAGCCTTTCTTTCCTCACCATGATTATCTAAACACTTGAGCTTAGTATAGACATCTTTTACCTTTGTTCCAAGGACTCGGTTGAAGACATAATGATTATGTAAAGAGAAAATGATGATATTGAAAGACTTTTATGTGTATTTTGTGGATTTACTTACTCAAACATTGTTGTATTTTTGACACATGTTATTACCTTGATATATGAAAAAAAAAATGGAAAAAAAAAAAGAGAAGAAAAAAAGAAAGAAAGATATATTGAAGTTTTTATCAAGGTAATAAGGTTTGATTATGAATGTTTGAGTTAAGTCCTTTACATTTGTAAATCCGGCACAAAGAATGAATTCGAGGCCCAACAAGATGAAATTAGGCCTATGTTCGAAGGGATGGATTACTGACATCATTGCACTAAGGTTGGGAAGTTATGATACGTTTTGGGAGTCTATTGAGTCTTGGAACGAATTTGAGCACCACTTGTCCTATATATTCCTTGCCTCTAAACTTAGCCCCATTACAACCTTCGTAAAGACCTTATGATCCTTAAGATGGTAAATTTTGATTAGTTGAGTCAATCACTTGAGTAAGATTATGGTTTTGGTTCATTTGTGCAAGTATGTTTTGTTTTTATCTTGAGGTGTTTGTTTGAAATTTTGCAAAAGTACTTCATTTCGATTATGTGAGTATTTCTCACATACTTTGAGTGCAAACACAAACCCTCACAAATTGAGTGAATTTATGAGTGCATATCCTTGTGAGTTGATTCATACTTGTCTTATTCGTGCAGAACTCCATTTCACCATATTTACTCATTATCTTACTTGTTGAACATTTTGTTACCATATATTAACTTTTGAATTCCATTTGCTTAAATGTTTTAAGTGAAAATCTTTTATGCCATGATTATAACAATGAAATTTGAGACAAATGGTTAAGGGTCTACTTGTTTTGAATTCGTAGTTTGATTTTAGTATTTGCTAGGGACTAGCAAAGTTTAAGTGTGGGGGTATTTGATAGGACGTTAAATAAGCATTATTTTATATTATTTTATACCCTTTATACTTGACTTTTAATATTAAAATATTAAATAAATTGATAAAATAAATTATTTTGTGATTTTTATGTTTAGAAAAATAAAGGTTGTAATTTGGAGTATTTTTGGCGAAAGAATCGTTTCGATCGGAATTATAACGAATAAAATATGGACGAAATTCGGTGGAATAATTAATTTAGTTATTAATTATTTAACTAATTAATTCTGTGCAGCCCAACCCACTTCTAAGAAAATCCAGCCCAAAACCGGCAGCCCAAGCCCAGCCGTTCAGCCCAAAACCGGCAGCCCAAGCCCAGCCGTTCAGCCCGCGTCCGTGCGGCCCAGCCCAGACAACCAGCCCAGGCCCAATCCGCTCCAGCGTGCTTCTGCCTTGCCCCTGCGAGTTCGGCGCGCGCCTGCCGAGTCCCTGTTGTCACGTTCGGCGCGCGCCTGCCGAAGTCGCCACCCTCCTCTTCAGCACCGCCCAGCCGAATTTTCTTCCCTATTTTCCAGCAGACTTCCACTCAATTTCCAGCCACCTTCCAACAACTTTCCAACCCAATTTTACAACTTTACAACTCAAACCACCTCTAAACATCATCACAAATCTTTATTACTCATCATTCCATTATTCCATTTTTTTTATTGTATTTTTATATTATTTTTGGTAGCTTTCTCCACCTATAAATAGGAGTTGATTTCACTTGTTGAAATCACTTCCAAGTAGCACAAAATTGAGCCTCTTTTAGGAGAAATCTTGGCAAAATAGTTCCAATACAATTTTGAGAGTTCAAGTCCGAATTTCCTTGTTTAATCTTCTTGCATCTTCATAAGGTTCCAGCCGCTGTTCGGTGTTCCTTGTGAAAAACAATCCATTGTTCTCATCCAATCTGAAAAGTGTAACATTTGCTCTCCATTCTCTTAAACTCTTTTATTTGTTATTGGTTCTAATTATAATGCAATATATGTATTGGTTTCTCCTTCCTATCTTTTGTGAAAATTGAGTATAATCTCCATGTGTTTTACTTTCTAAAAATCATTCACTTCTTACATTTTAGAGCTTAAACTTCATTTCGAAACTAAATGTTGATCCGCTGTTCGGGGCATTTAGAGTAGATTTGGAGAGATTTAATGTATGACCGCTGTTCGGCGCATTAAATCACAAACTTAAGGTAATTATATTATAAGTAAAAATCCGTTGTTCGGTGCATTTATAATATGAAAAATGTATGAAGAAATATGAGTTTGTGAAGGTATAATTTCGTGATTAATTCAAATATTTGCAATTGTAGTATGTTGTTGAAGTTTGTGTTTACGGGAAGTCTACTTTGTGTATAAGTTAGAATAGAAATAGAATGAGTTTATCTATGCTTTTACTTATTTACATAATTACAAACCTCTTCAAAACCCCCCTTGTTTATTCGTTATTCTTTTATTCTTTATTCTTTTATTCTTTGATGCTTTTATTCTTTCATTCCTTTATTATTTAATTTATTGATTCTTTGATTAATTAATTCCTTTATTCTTTGATTAACTAAGTCCTTTATTCTTCTATTATTTCATTCTTTAATTCGTTAATTTATTAATTCTTTGTAATTCATTAATTCATTATTATCTTGTTCATCTATTCTTTAATTTATTAATTCTTTGATTGTTTAATTCTTTTATTATTTAATTCTCTAATTCATTATTCTTTTATTCATATTCCACTAACATATTATTAATGTTCCCTAATTTCCCCGGTTAAGAACGATCCCTATTTATCAATACTACATCTACACAAAAAGGGTTTAAATTGCATAACACTCGAATTACATATTTAATTTAATGCGTAGTTTGAGCTTAGTCAGAGCCAAGAAGGCAAACAAGGTTGGTTGGGAGCCCATCACATTCTTATATGAAACAGAGATATGGGTCGTCTAACCACACAATAATCCAATCGTTATCCGGGCAGAAATCTTAAACTTCGATGTTGGAAAAGTCATGGCGGATACCGGTAGCTCCATCAATGTTATCTTCATGGAGGCATACAAGCTGCTAGGCATCCCTGAGTCTGACCTCAATTGATCCCCCATATCACTTTTCAACTTTACTAGGGACTCAATTATACCACTCAACACTATCACTCTTCTGCTCTCAGTGGGGTCAATTTTGAAACGACCAACATCACTTACACCTTTCATAGTGGTAGACAGTTTGATAGTCTACAACGTTATCCTGGGAAGAGGGGTAATCAACAAGCTCAAAGCAGTAGTATACATTCATCTACTTCAAGTCAAATTCCTCACTCTTATAGGTATCAGGCAAGTCTACGGAGACCAGATGGAAGCGAGAACGTGTCGCTTAACGACATCCATTATTCCGCCAAAGGAAACACTAACCATCATCGATTTAGCCTTCGAGGCCGACCTCATTGACCCTTAGGTTGTACAACAAATACATGATGAACCAATCGAGGACCCCAGAGGCCACTCCACCACGCCATACCCGCTAACCTATCATGGAAGTAGAAGAGATCGTGCTCTCCTAAAAACCTGTTGAGTATAAACGACGCATATACGACGCGGAGAAGATATAGACAATGAAGACAGAGATAATCAAGCTCAGCACCATGCACTTTATCTGAAAGGCAGTCTACGTCTTTTGGTGATCGACATTGTTATAGTTAAGAAACCCTCGGGAGCTTGACGAATGTGCATGAACTTCACATTTCTGAATAAAGCATGTCGAAATGATAGCTTCCACTGCCGAAAATAGACCAACTAGTCAATGCCATTGCGGGACACAAACTCTTGAGCTTCATGGATGCTTACTCTGGGTACAACTAGATCTTCATGCATCTAGCTGACCAGATTCACACCACCTTCAGAACTGACCAAGGCCCCTATTACTTCAACGTGATGCCATTCAGACTAAAAAAAAAACGGGAGTCATCACATAGTGAACTTCATGTTTGCATACATGATAGGCAAAACAATGGATGTCTATGTCGATGACATGCTAGTCAAGAGCAAAACGGCCGACCAACACATCCATAACCTCTCTCGGATGTTCAACGTTTTGAAAAAAAAATACAAGATTAGGCTGAAACCAACCAAGTGCGTTTTTAGGGTAGGCTCTGGCAAATTATTGGGTTTTATGATAAGTCAGTGAGGAATCAAAGTTAACCCTGAAAAGATAAAGGCACTGATCGACATGGAGCCTCCATGCACTCAAAAAGAGAAATATAAAGCCTAACAGGCCAAGTGACAACTCTTACTCGTTTTATATCCAAGGCTGCTAACAAATGTGTGCCATTCTTTAAAGCATTCAAAGGCAAGTCCAAACACATTACCTTAAACATGATTAGTTAAAAGCATAATTTATCATCTCTCTTTGATTGAATTTATCAAAATGGAATAATACCCTTTAATTAATTATTATTTTTGAAAAAATATGATTTAATACACGAGGGCATAGTAATAAAAACAAAAATATCAAATTTAAAAAAAAATGTAAATGAATGCAATGAGTAGTTTACCCCCACGCCCTTTTTCTAAAAATTTGAAATAATTTTATATACTTATTTTATTAATAAAAAATTGATAAATATGATTTTTTATACCATGATATCGATGAAGTAAAATTGTACCATGCACATTGAGTATTGACCTCACCCATCTTACTTTTTACATAAATTGAACATGAGATCTCCTACATAATAGTGAAAAAAAAATATCACTAAATTATAGTATTAAATTACAAAATAACACATATTAAAAAAAATCTAAAAAGATTAGAGTACTATTCAATGTGTAATAGTTACCCCGAAACTTACTATTAATTCTATAAGAATCTATTTTGTTTTAGGATACTACCATGTAATTTTTAATTTCAAACCAATATACCCATATCTCTCTTTAAAAAACACAGCTGTCTTTTATTTCGATTGGAAAAAGGAAAGCATTAGTGAAACAATGGGCATCAAGGAAAGTTTTCTTAGTCCAAATGGGCATCAAAGAAAGTAGATAATTATTCTATAAGTTGCCAATTCAATTTATTTATTA
Organism: Prinsepia uniflora; assembly: GCA_032719365.1. Classification (NCBI taxonomy): domain Eukaryota; kingdom Viridiplantae; phylum Streptophyta; class Magnoliopsida; order Rosales; family Rosaceae; genus Prinsepia; species Prinsepia uniflora. The sequence continues at coordinate 67,084,434 of CM064866.1, forward strand.
CATGCTTAATTTGTGCCCCTAATTAACCCGTGGGAAGTTTCCTACAAATTTATAGCTACTTTTTAGGAAGAATTAATAATTATTCACATAATCGAGTAATTGACAAAAGATTGAAATTAAGATAATGTTGGCCGAGAGAAACATTTTTTATTTTGTGAGCAACTTTAACTAAAGTGAATTAATAAAGATATTTGTGTATCTACTCATGATTTATTACTCAAAATACTCCATAAATCAAACATTGAATTTCATTTTACTTTCTAAATTAGATTTCGTTGTAATGTACTATTAGAAGTAGGGGTGGGCACGGTACGGTTCGATGCGGATATTGGCAATATCCAAATCCAAACCGTTAAAATCTTAACGGTTCGATACGGTTTGGATTTTCTAAAATTAAAAATAAAACCGTTTCAATCCAAACTGTTACTAACGGTTCGGTTTGGATCGAAACGGTTTAAAACCGTTAAGGAATAAAAAAAAATAAGGATATAGAAAAACAACAATACAAAAAAAAAATCAATACTCAATATTCAAAATTTTACATATTAAGCTTGCTAAGTATTGAATTGTAAATATTATCATTATACTAAGATTTATCAAACACACAAACTATTTAATAATATTTTATTATACTCTTAGATAAGTATATATATACTTATATGGGTATATCTAGGTATTCTTTTATTTTTATTATTTTTACTTTGTATTAATAATAGATTTACACATTAATAAAAATTAATATATTCCTTAACGGTTCGGTTTGGATTTAACGGATTTCCAAAATGAAAATCCAAATCCAAACCGTTAATAACGGAACGGTTTGGATTCTCAAACTGTTTGACTTTTATCCGGTCAAACCTAAACCGTTGGATAAATAACGGTTTGAATCGAATCGGTTAGCGGTTTTAACGGATTCGTGCCCACCTCTAATTAGAAGAACGTTTCTTTTACCTCCATTGCTCCATTGCTTTAATTATGTTAGTAATGGCGTTAATGTTTCCTAAGTGAAATTTGTGGATAAACACTATGGATAAACATTTTATTTAGTCAACCAAAATTTATTGCATTACCTTATATACTAAAACGATTGGCTTATTGACACTATTCACGAGCAATGCATTTCTTTTTCTACCCTTATTTAATAAGTTTTTTTAATTTACCCTCAAGCAGACAAGTTTTTCCATTGATTTGGAGGCGTCGATGTTGAAGTTTCTAGGTTTTTCTCCTCTTGTATTAGCGGACTATCGTCAACATCTTCATCCTCGCCTTCACCCCATTATTGGCTCATTTTTCATCACCAAATCGCCATCGAACTCACCATCTTAGACGACTATCATAACCGTCGTCTTTGTCAACTGTCAGCATCATCTTCATCGCCTCTTGCACCCTTATCAGGGGGAAGAAGAACAAGTTGTTCGACTAATTTGTAGGCCATTTTAAAAATTTATGCTAATTAATTAGTCTGTGAGAGGTTTCCTATATTGAATTTCAATGTTTTAAAGCTGATGTTTTATAACTGCTTCAGTAGCATCGCTATCTTCTCCTTTCTTTCTTCCCTTCACTAATTCAGTGACGCAGTAAGTAAGTGGAAGATTTTTTTTTTTCCCACTTTCTTCTCCATTTCGTTTCTTCTCTGTTCTTGAATTCGAATCTTCGTTATTAAAGGTAAGAGCTGGGTTTTGGTTTGGATGGTTTGCTCCCCCTTTTGATTTCGAGCTCAAAACTGATTGGGATTTGTTGGATAGATGAGTTGCTTTGTATTTGTGCTGCTTCTGATATTCATATTTGGGTTTGGATATTAATTATTTTGAAGGATCGCGGAACATATTGTTCAGAATTGTTCAGAATTCTCAAGTGAAGTTTTGATTTTAAATTTTGTAGAAATCTCTTCAAATTATTAGAAATTATTATTTAGATTGATTTTGTCGGTTCTTTCTGAAATTTTTCATGTTAATTTTTGCAAGGATTGATGGAAAAGTTTTTAATATTTTGGAGAAATTTTCAGGTAAAGGTGGCGTTTCTCAATTTTTTTGAAATTTGATGAAATTAGTTAATATTGAGTTTGTGTTCTTTGTTTTTTCCACTTTGAGACATGCTTGATTTGTATTACGTACCGGCAAGCTTGGTTTTGCTCTATGATTAATTTGCATGTTCTTCTTTTTGGAAGGATTGGAGGAAGAGGCTATTGAATATTTACAGAGGTTAAATGTTCAGATAAAGGTTTCGATTTTTAGTTATTTGATATTTCTGTTAATTTCTTAGATTCGGCGGCGGCTACTGTGCGAGCAAAAGTGGCCCGAGTTCACATTTAGGGTTTACAAAAGTCGGAGATAAAAATCGTAGTTCACAACTAAGGTTTAAAGAAGCTAGGGGGTCGAAAATCGTAGAACACACTCTATGTTGACATTTGCGAGGTTGGAAGGAGGAGTATGTTTCTGGTAAGTAGATTTTTATCATGATTTTCTATAACATAATAATAATAATAATAATAATAATAATAATAATATTATTATTATTATTATTATTATTATATATTATTATTATCATTATTATTATTATTATTATTATCATTATTATAATTATTATCATTATTATTATTATTATCATTATTATAATAATATTAATTATTATTATTAATATAATAATAATAATAATTATTATTATATATATATAGTTACCAACATAATAATCAAAAATTGAAAAATACAGAATTCCAGCAATGGATTAGAAAAAATTGAATATAAAAACGAAATAAAGATCATATGAAAATACTCACATATTACTATTATTATTATCATTATTATTATTATCATTATTATTATTATTATTATTATTATTATTATTATTATTATTATTATTATTATCATTATTATCATTATTATTATTATTATCATTTTTATTTTTCTTATCATTTTTATTTTTCTTATCATTTTTATTTTTATTTTATTATTATTTTTATTTCTATTTTTTATTATTATTATTTTTATTATTATTTTTATCATTATTATTATTATTATTATTATTATCATTATCATTATTATTATCATTATTATTATCATTATTATTATTATTATCATCATTATTATTATTATTATCATCATCATTATTATTATTATTATTATTATTATTATTATTATTATTATTATTATCATTTTTTATTTTTATTATCATTTTTATTATCATTTTTATTTTTTTATTATTTTTATTTCTATTTTTATTATTTTTATTTCTATTATTATTATTATTATTATTATTATTATTATTATTATCATTATTATTATCATTATCATTATTATTATTATCATTATTATTATCATTATTATTATTATTATCATTATTATTATTATTATCATTATTATTATTATTATCATTATTATTATTATTATTATTATTATTATTATTATTATTATATATAGTTAACAACATAATAATCAAAAATTGAAAAATGCAGCGTTCTAGCAGTGGATTAGAAAAAACTGAATATAAAAACGAAATAAAGATCATATGAAAATATACTCACATATATTGAAGTTGTTAAACTTGTGTACAGGAACAGCAAACAGCACACTCAAACAACATACTCAGAGTTTTTACAAACTGATTATACACTCCTACACTTGCACTCGTATCTTGCACTTACAACTGAGCACTAAGGCTTTTTAAATAGCAATTAAAAAAGAGAAAAAGCATAGCCATGTGTCAACTAATGAAAGGACTGAGCAAAAGCAGCCTACAATTATGAGCGGCATCTACACTTTTTACTTTTTCCCTTCACGAGCGGATACTGTGACCGACAGGATAAAAAGTGCTACAAGAGGGTGCCCGAGCTACAGGAGAAAGATAAGAATGGATACTATCAGTCCAAATATTATCTTATCTTTTCTTCACGGGTGCATTTCATGCATCAAACCTGTTCTTAATGCGCATTTCATGCTATTTTGTTTTTTGTTTGACAAGAGGGAAGATTCCATAGCAATCATCTTCATTTTCAAACCAATTACAGCTATCAGCTGCATCTTGCTGAGAGGACGCTGCCTCAGACTTCATTTCGATATCATCATCATCCATATCAAGTAGTTTGAGAACTTGATCTATCAGATCCTTTTTTGAACAAGAAGCAGGAAAAACCTCTATCAGAAACTTAAGCTTATCTACCTTGGAAGAGGACGATGAACAAGGACTGTTAAGAGTTGATATTTGTCTATCAGACAATAAGATGGATAAATTTTTTTGCTTTAAAATTTTGAGGTTTCAGATGATCAATGTGAAATTTATCCCACCAGCGAATAAAGATTTTTCTTTCGAGTTGAGGGATGAAAAACCACAAGTCGTCATCATCTTCGGTAAAACTATAATCTCATTTCAGGATCCAGGGGAGTTCATAACAAATCAGGAACCAGAGGAATAATTTTCTTTCCTCAGAATAATCAATATTTTTTTTTTAATATTTCAGAAAAGGAAGGGGTTATCTCCCGGGGTAAAAATTCAGCATTGGGTCCCCATACAAGAAACCAGGCTTGAAACGAGTTAGGAAGCTCTTTCAGCGTTCCAATTTTTAACTGAATAAACCAAGTGTGAGAAAAGTGAATATTTTGAAAACATCCCAGGCTTTCTGATAATCCCAGAAATTAAATCCTTTATGGCTCGTTTCAGAGCTTTTAAAAAAGTGTATTTTAGAGGGGTTATCTCCCCAATCTTCGAAAATGATTACTTTCAGAATCACTAATTTGAAAAAGGCAATCATATCGTTATTCTCGCTACGATAGCGATGAACAACTTCCACAGATCCGGTTTCTATCAGAAGCCGTTCGTACCAGTATCTTGGTTTTAAATATTCACGGATGTGATCACGAAGGTATTTTTCACCTGCATCTCTAGGAGAAGAGCGAAGATCTTGATTTTCAATCGGTGTAATAGGTATGACCATAGTTTCACGGAATGGGTTACTGGCCACTGCTTTCTCGCGTCCTTTAGAATAAGGTAAAGCTGACGAGAGAGGAGTTGGATTTATAGTAACAGAACTAGGTTGGATAGCAGAAGATGCTTTGCCGGAAATGGCTAAAGGTTTTTTATGAGGATGATACATATTGGGAGTTGGCGAATCAGACCACGAAGGTTTAGGAATTTTCTAAGGAGTGGATGGCAGAGGCTTATTCTTGGGGTAAAGGACAAAGTAGTCAAATTTTCCCGAGGGTTCTCCAAGAAGGCCAACCTCTGGATCTCCGGCGTTATACCTTTCTTGTAACTTATGCTCGGACGTCTTTTTACGAACCCTGCAAAAATTCACGAGTTAAGAAATCAGGCAATAAATTATGTTCGCCTTTAATATATTCAATATCAAAATCAAAAGTAGATAAAATTCCTTGCTATCTGGTAAAGATTTGCTTAGATGCTAAGTTCTTAACATCCTTCAACAAAATATCTTTTGCTGCTTTACAATCCAGCCTAATCAGGAATCGTTTGTTAAGAAGATCACTTTCAAATTTGGTGACGGAATGAACTATAGATAATAGTTCCCTTTTTACTATCGAATAATTTTTCTGCGCTGACTTCCAGATCCTAGAAGTGAAGCGAACGAGGACTTCTTTGTCATTAGTTTTTTGTTTCAAAACACCACCATATCCTTCATCGGAAGCATCTGTTTCCACAATATTGAAGGCTTCTGGATCTGCCAAAGCTAGGCAGGTAAGTTCCTTAACTTTTCTTTTTAGGAGTCTGACGGCTCTCGTCTGTTCCTCAGTCCAAGGAACTGGATTCTTTTTCAGCCGATCGTAGAGCGGTTTGCTGTCTTTGGCTAAGTCTTTGTAGAAATCTCCTACATAATTCAGACTTCCCAAGAATCTTTGTAATTGCTTCTTTTCGAGAATTTCATCTAGAAATTTTTCCTCAAAACCAATGGCACGATTGATTGGGAGAATAATTCCATTATGGATATTATGTCCCAAAAATTCAACCTTTGTTTGGAAGAGTTTCATCTTCCTAGAAGAAACCACTAAACCTGCATTCTTTACCACTTTTAAGAAAATATTTAGATGTTTAAAGTGCCGTTCTAAAGAATGAGAGTAGACCAGAACATCATCAATATAAACAATTGTAAAAGTGGAGTAAGGATTGAATATATCATTCATAATATTTTGAAATTCAGAAGGAGCATTTTTCAAACCAAAGCGCATAACGTTCCATTCGTAATGTCCGAATGGTACATTAAAGACGGTTTTGTACATGTCCTTCTCTGCAATTTGAATATGCCAATATCTTGATTTCATATCAAATTTTGAAAAGATTATAGCTGAATTCAGTCTTTCTAAAAGATTTTTCTTATTTGGAATAGGATACCTAATCCATCAAAGGGCCTTGTTTAGGGGTTTGTAATTTATAACCAATCTTGGTGCTCCTCTTTCCAATTCAGGCACATTTTCAACATAGAAAGCAGAACAGCTCCATGGGGAGTAACTTTTACGAATCAATTTCTTTTCAAGAAGTTCATTGATTTCTTTCTTACAGATTTCCATTAATATGCCATTCATCTGAATGGGGCGAGCCTTTGTGGGAATTTTTCTTTCATCAAAATCAGGCTCATAAGGAAGTTCGACTATGTGTCGTTTACGGTTCCAAAAAGCACCGGGAACTTCTGTGCATACCTACACTTCAAATTCCTTTTGGACATAAGAAATTTTAGTCTTAAGAGTTTGAGCTGTTAGTTGTTCTTCTGTTCGTTTAAAATGTAATTCCTCTTTCAGAGGACAAAGAAATTTTTCTTTTTTGAGAATTTGATTATGAATGGAGTTCACATATTGCATCTGAGGTTCTCTAGAGAAAAGTAACATTAACTTGATGCCTTCTATTTCAGTTTCTATTCCTTGATCAGAAACTTTGAAGGGGTAAAACATGCTTAAAAATGGAGTTCCGAGAATCATAGCATGACTTAATCTTTTCACCAGAACAAAAGAAGTTTGAAAAAAAAACCCTCATTTTGAATTATGGCTGCATTAGAGATCTTATAATGAATCTTCATTGGTTGATCAGTAGCACTTCGCAGTCCTTGAGAGGTTTTTGAGAAGTATTTTACAGGTATGACTCCTTCATTTATGCAGTTGAGATCAGCTCCTGAATCGATTAGCATTTCAACGGAAAACCTGAAAATTTTGTTAATAACAAAGGTAATCATAGAATACCACTTGTGAGAAATTACCTTGTCGATGCTATGGATAAATTTTAGGGCTGAAATACTTCCATCTAGTAAGGCTTCAGGAGGCACTGAGTCCATTTCAGGTTCTGGTTTTTTATCCTGCTCAAAATCTTTCAGAAGAGACTGAAACTCCTTTTCAGTTTCATTATCAATGCCTAGATTTTCAGGGGAAGGATGATAAAGTTCTAGGATCTGAATTCTCTTTTTAAGATCCTTAACTTCATTTTTTGTTTCCCGAATTTCTTGCTTGATTTCAGCAATTGTGGGTTCCTTTTGAGTTGTTTGTGCCATTTGAGCAACAATAGTTTTAAAGCTATAAGCTTCAACTGGTTGTTGTAGACTAGATTTAGGATCCATTTTCTCTTCTTTCCGCTCTTTAGCGATATTGAGGTATTTTTCCAAAATTGTTCTCTTTTTAAGAGGGTCCTCAATTTTATCAATCAAGTCTAGAATCAGACTTTCTTCCTTAGTAATGACTCAAAGATCTAGGTTACAGACACATTTACTCTCAGTTTCTATGTTACTTTGTAATGACCCGTCCCAAATATCGGGATTGAATATTAATTAATTATGATTTGGAATGACTAATCGGGGATTAGTTGAGTGAAATCGGACGAAACGTGCAAAATGACCGTTTTGCCCTTGGCGTGGGTAAAATGTTGACTTTTAGTTTGGGCGGTCAAACGGACTTTGACCGATGACTGTGACGTAGTTCGGGACGTCACGAGTTCATAGACAGGTGGCACGTTCGATTCCGACATTCGAGGAGAAAGTTATGGTGTTCGGAAGTTGAGGGGTATTTTGGTAATTTTGGTCAATTGGGGCCAAATGTTGACTTTTTGATCAGGAGGTCCGATGGACGAGGGCCAAGGACCGTTACGTAGGTCTCGTCGATACGAATCCAATGACAGGCGGCATGCCGAAATCGGAGATTCGACGACGAAGTTATGGTCACGGAATCGGGCTCGATTAACCGAACGAACCAGGATTAAAATAATATTTTAATATGAACAGTACCCAGTGACTGAACACACTTGGATGAGTGACAAGTGTCACTTAACCCTTAAAATCAGGCCTAAACACAGATCCATGTTTTTGGGGGAGACCTAATTATTATGTTTTATTATATTAAATTAATTAATTAATCTTAATTTCCATTAAACCTCCCTATTTTCTTAACCCGTGTACAACCAAATTCAGAATTCTCCCACCCTTGATCTTCTCCCTAGCTACTGAACGTGAGAATGAAAAATGGAGAGAATTCAGAGACTAACTCAACTGGGAAACACGAGGGATTGATTGAGAGCTGAGGGCTGGGAATTCGGATTTTAGAAAATTTGGGGGGAAAATCGAAATGGAGGAATTGAGCCTTGTTGATCGAAATTGGGTTCAGTTTTAGTCTTCTGGGATTGCTACGATCAATTTTGTAGAAGGAACGAAGTTAAATTGAGGACGATTTGAGGTAGAACTGAGGATTGAAGCTTTTTGAAATTTCAACCTTGAGTCGAGGAAATTGAGGCTTCGATTGATGAAATTGAACTGGGGATTATGTTCCTAAGGATCCCACGATGCTTCTGGAAGGATCAATTGAAGGAAAACGTTGGAGATTGATGAAGTTCCATCATTGCACAGTGTACGGCTGTTCTTCGAAGAATCGAGTTTGAGTCGTGGAGTTTGAGCCATGAATTGATTCAATTGAGTTGGGGAAAATGTTTACCTGAGTTCATTGAAGCTTCTAGTTGAATCAATTTAAGGAAATCGATTGAAATTGAAGGAGTTCGAATGAAGAACAGTAGCCGGATGTTCATCGAGTGTTCATCTTTAATCGAGAGGATTGAGGTAAGGTCGATTGTAATTAAGTTCACAGATCCTTAATTCAAACTAATTCAATGCTAATGGATGTTTGAATTGATGAAAACGGTGTAGAATTGACAGACATTGAACCGGGTCGTGTCGCGGGTTAAAGGACCTGTTTATTAGACAAACGGGTGAGGGAGACAGTACTGTAGCAGGCGCGTGGGTTTCACGCGCAGCCACTCACGGCGGCGCGTGAGGGCGCGTCTGGCCTAGTCTCAAGGTGAGGTCAACATGACTTTTGATCCTCTCAGTGTAACGAACATTTTAACGTTGATTTCGATGAAATCGGATATTGTTTCGATAATGTTCCACGTATCTGAAGTTTTGTTTTACGAGTTAAATATGTATTTAAATTCCGGAAAAATTGGGGAAAATTATATGATTTATTTTGAGATGTTAGTAACCCTTTATAATGATTTTGGACAGGAGTTGTGATTTCCAGATTTTACGGAAAAAACGTGCAGCTCGGAAACGAACCGTTTTGGACGGTGTGTGTGTGTGAGTGGACTTTGTTTTCTAACCGTGATGCATGCATATATGATTTAAATGCCTTATTATATGATTTTATATGCTTGGGCATGATTTATGTTTCAATCCGGTAATTTCTCGGTTTTATGATTATTATATTATTATTTTTGGGCGATTTTCGAGAAATTACGAAATTTGGTAAAAATAATGTTTGGACTTGGTTTATGAGTCCGGGATTGAAATTGATTGAAAATAATGTTTGGACTCGGGTTATTGAGTCATGGATTGAAAAATGATGTGGTGACTCGGGAATGAGTCAATGGTCAATTTCGTGGATTTACGTGAAAATGGCAACGGAGGTTGCAACACATGGATTTGCGTGAAAATTGTATTTTGGGCTTGAGAACCCAAGTGAATAGTGATTTTGACTCGGATTTGGAGTCACTTGTGAAATTGTGGAATTAATGATTTATTAGGATTTTATGATTATTTTAATCAGTCTTTCGGGCACGTTTTACGTGGAATGTGCAAATGATGTTTTGGGCTAGGCCCAGAGTTTAAATGATTTCTAAAAAGATATTTTGGCTTTGTTGGCGAGTCAATGATGATTTCCGGATTATTTAAAGAAGTACGTGTAAATGGTATTTTGGGCTTTGAGACCTAGTCGGGAATGATCTTGACTTGGTATGGAGACAAGATTTAATTGATATGTTTTGGGATGTAATTCCCGAGATGGTTTTCATTGTGATTGTGATATTCCCAGACGGTCGGAGCTTGGGGGGATTACCCAGACGACCGGAGCTTGGGGGATGTGATTGTAGGATCCGGAGTTGATCCTAAGGTAGTCAGCTTCTCAGATGAGACTGAGCCTGGATGTACCACTCGGATGGGTCTGAGCCTGGGGATGTGTTCACCCAGAGGTGACTGAGCCCGAGGGGGTTGAGCCCAGAGGTGTCTGTTCCCGAGAGAGTGACTAGATTTTGGCCTACGCGTAGTGCAGTTTGACTGATTGTGCACTTGTGAGTAGTGCAGATGTGATTTGTGACATTTTATGCACTCGTGAGTAGTGCGGATTGATTGGATTGATATATTTATTGTGCACTTGTGATTAGTGCTGATTGATGTTATTTGTGATGACGTACTGGTATTGAGTACGGGTTTTTGGTCTTTGTGGCCAGTGATTATGTTTTCACATGTTTTGGCCTGAGAGCCGGGATTTGATGTTTTATAACATGAACTCATTTGATGAACATGAGTTTTGTGGACCATGGGAAAATATGTATTGATTTTATCGGTCCACTGTTCATACTTGAATGATTTCATACTATTACTCATGTTTTACGATATGCATGCAAGTTTGTGAAAACTGGAGGGTAAGAATGTATTTTGATAAATGTTTTTATAAGAGGTCATTTTTGTCCACTAACACCTTTTCTATTTTGTGACCCTCTAGGCCGTGGTACGACGTTCGGGACTGATCGTGAGGCAGGGGCAGCAGCAGAAATCCGCGCAAACATCCCTTGTTTGGCAAGCACTGAAGGGTAGTTTCGGACCTTTAGTTGACTTGTCAGACGGGAGCAGGACCGGGCACGGTTTTTGACGTCCAGTTGGGACGGGTCCTGTCATACTTTCTGTAGTGTCAAGGGAGGAGGTATAGGAGGTATATAACTCCGTTTCTCCAAAAACGGCTTCTTCATCGTCGCTGCTTTCAGAGTCAGATGAATTTAACATAAGTTGACACAATTGTCATTTTAACCCCTCACCTAAATTCAGATTTTTAAGTTTTTCTTGCATTCTGCATTCTGGTCGAGTATGTCCGACTTTTCCAGATTTATAACAGACAACTGTCTTTTTTCTTGCTGTTTTTCCAGCTTTCGTCCCTTTTTTGGCTCGTCCATCCTTTGGTTTGGAGGAAGACTCTTAGCAGAGACCACTAAGTTTTTCTCTTAGATCGAGAAGGTTTCTAAGAGTCCTATACGGTTTTGAAGATCGAGAAGATCGATCAGATTCTTGGAAACTGTTTTCTTCTTGTGGGAAGATTTTCTTCGAGTAGAAGGATCTTTGGGGTCAAAGCCAAATTGTTCACAAAAATTACTCATCTCCTTAGATCGTAGAATCTTCTGTTTATCAAGTTGTTTCTTCAACTTCATATCTGTACAAAGTGCTAGTCCTTCAGCACAAATTTCAGATGTGAGTTCTCCATAGGTATACCTATCATAAGGTATAACTCCTCCATATTTTCCTCGTATTCTACTTCGTACCTTTTCAGTGAATAAAGGAGGTAAGCCAAAAAGAAATTTTTCTTTCCAGAAATCGGCAAAGCAATCCGACCTAAGAAATACTTTTGCATAAAAAAACGTCTTTATACCATCTAAAATGAGATAAGGTGGGACATCTTAAATTTATTAGTACTTCCTTAGATCTGTCCTGTTGAAGTTTGGTGGATCCAACAAAATGGAGAGTGATTGTGTATATTAAGGTATTCACCGCATCCTCTTGGGCCATTATTTGTCCATTAACTTCAGTTATTTTTGTAGCAGAAAGAATTTCTTTTTTGGCTTCTTTGCTAAGATTGTAACAGCCCATCCTAGAAATCGGGATTAGATTAGTGGTTAATGATAGATTAGTGAAGTTAATTGGTGATTAGTTGGCTGATTTCGTACGGACGGTGCGAAATGCCGATTTTACCCCTAGAATGGGTAAAAATGTTGACTTTTTTCGGACAGAATGGACTTTGACCGATGACAGGTGGCATGTCCGATTTCGACATTCGAGGAGAAAGTTATGACGTTCGGAAGTTTGAGGGTACTTTGGTAATTTCGTTAAAAAGGGGCAATTGGTTAACTTTTCATATGACATGGAATTTTCACGAACTTCGAGAACCGTTAGGAAGGTCTCGATGCCCTGAGTACAACGACAGGCGGCACGCTGAAATCGGACTTCAGATGAATAAGTTATGATTCTAGAACGAGAAAGGGTAAAATGGTAATTTGGACGGTGAAAGTTGAATCAGCCGTAGTGGATGTTTAACTTAGTTGTTTAACTAATTAAGTGACAATTGTCACTAAGAGAGAACAGATTAGTGGCTTTTAGGCGTGAGTGTGTGCACATGTGTGAGGTTTGGGAAACAGAGCACCACTGCTTTTGAATTGATTTAATCAATTGAGTGAGAGAACAGAGACAGAGAGCACATCGATCTTGTTCAGTGTGTGAGTCGTGTGAGATCAAGTGGTGATAGTGAGTGAGTGATCTGAATCTTGCTTGAGACTTGTGTGAGAAAAACAGAGGAACATGGGTGATCGTGAAACCCAATCCTCTCAAACTTGATCAAATGGTGGTAGGGTGTGAAGGAAATATGTAAGGGAGGCTGTGCTGAGACTCCTAGTGGCCACAACGAGGCACGACGACGGATGACGGCGGTGGTAGCCAAGGAAACCCGAGAAATCCCCTGTTTGGGGTTGAACATGGGGAAGTTGGATTTACGGGTTAAGGATCGAATTGGTTAAGTGGGTCATGTTTTAGAGATCATCAGGAAGATTTTGAGCCTGTGTTCGAGGCCAGAGATGGATGGTAAGTCTAAGTTCCATGAAATTCTCTTTTAATATCAAAAATGGCAATTGGTGATTTGATGGTTTTTCATACAAATACTGGATCAGGTGAGGTTCTGGCAGACGTTAGGAAGCCATTGGGCTTGAAAGGGAGGCCTGAGATAGCTGGAAATGTGGAAACAAAGAGAGGGAACAAGTCGAGTTGCAGGTTTCTTGGAAGGTAACAGTAGGCGCGTGAGGCCCACGCGCAGCCACTTCAGGCAGCTCGTGTGGGTGCGTGGCACATATTTTTAGGAAAGTTCCAACACGACTTTTAAAGTATTTGATGTAACGAACATTTTGGGATTGGTTTCGAGTCGATCGGACATCGTCTCGATAAGTTTCGGGATGTCCGAAGGTTTTAAGACCATGTTAAAAATAGTTAAAATTTTTGGAAATTACGGGGCTTTAGTATGATCATTGTGAAGTAGTTAGTGACCTTATTATGAGATTTGGGCAGGTTCGGGAAAGAAGGTGATAATGGATTAACCGAGAACGGCATAAGTGCGCGCATATCGAGGCAGCGGCGTAATGGTCTGTGAGTGGACTTTGCTTTCTAACTCTTGATGTATGGATATATGTTTTTCTATACGTGATTCTATGATTTTGATTAGGATCTTGATGATTTCCGGTTTGCACATATTTCGAGATTATTACGTATTTGCACGTTTTACGAGATTTCGATTTCTATTGTGATTTGAGCATGATTTTGATGATTTGACTTCGAGATTTGAAATATGATTTGATTTCAAGGATTTGAAATGGATTTCAGATAAGTGATTTCGGGCTTGAAGCCCAATTCAGAAAAGTGGTGATAAAGAACGTGATTTCGGGTTTTGAATCGGATTTTAGAAATGATGATTCTTGATTTGATTTTGAAACGTGAAAGAGAAATGTTGGATTTAGGTTCCGGATGATGGTTCCGGATGCCGGCTTACGGAATCATTGTTGCGAATTCAGATATGGATTTCCTATGGTTTTCACTCGGTTGATTGACGGGGGGAGGGTCTTGGATTGATATGTTTTGAGTTTAAAGACTTGGTATATATTTTGAGTTTAAAGACTCGATTATGATACCCCTCGAGGCCTGTTGATTTTGTTTTGAGTTTAAAGACTCGTTGATATCCCGGGAAGGACTGATTATGTGCATGGTTTTGAGTTTAAAGACTCGGGCGCACTTGAGATCCAGTAACTAGAATGATTGATATTTTTCACTGGTTTTCAGACGTTTTGGGTAGTGGCCCGTATGACCTGGATTTGATGAGTTTGAGGATGGAGTTCCCATACTTTGAGATTGATTTTTAATTTTGGGCTGAGGCCCTGTGTAATGACCCGTCCCGAATATCGGGATTGAATATTAATTAATTATGGTTTAGAATGCCTAATCGGGGATTAGTTGAGTGAAATCGGACGAAACGTGCAAAATGACCGTTTTGCCCCTAGTGTGGGTAAAATATTGACTTTTAGTTCGGGCGGTCAAACGGACTTTGACCGATGACTGTGACGTAGTTTGGGACGTCACGAGTTCATAGACAGGTGACACGTTCGATTTCGACATTCGTAGAGAAAGTTATGATGTTCGGAAGTTGAGGGGTATTTTGGTAATTTGGCATGTTAGAGACCAAATGTTGACTTTTGGACCGGGAGGTCCAATGGACGAGGGACAAGGACCGTTACGTAGGTCTCGTCGATACGAATCCAACGACAGGCGGCATGCCGAAATCGGAGATTCGACGACGAAGTTATGGTCACGGAATCGGGCTCGATTAACCGAACGAACCGGGATTAAAATAATATTTTAATATGAACAGTAACCGATGACTGTGCATATCCGGATGAGTGACAAGTGTCACCCATCCCCTGAAATCTGATCCATGTTTCCCTCCCAACACTATCATTACAACATCATCATTCCTCCTTCATCATTTTCCTTCCTTTTCTTTGTTTTTCTTTCAAACCGTGCACAATTTGGGGGAAACGGAATTGAGAGAATTGGACTCTCTTCCACTGCCGGTTTTGAGTGAGAATTGTGAGATTGTGAGAGTGGATTAAACTGGGGAAACACTGAGGATCGATTGAAGGCTGGAGACAGAGAATCGAAAATTTAGAAAATTGTGGGGGAAATTCAAATGTCGAGTGATTGGCTATGAGGATCGAAATTGAACTCACTTCGAGTTTCCTGGGATCACAACGATCAGAATCGTCAAAAGAACAAAGGGATTTGGCAACGTATTGGCTCTGAACACACTTGGTGACAGAGGAGGAAATTCGAGGTTGAGTCGAGGAATTAGAGGCTTTGATGGATGAAATTGAGCTGGGGATTATCTTCCTGAGGATCCCACGATGCTTCTGGGTTCATCAATTGGAAGAAACCGGTTGAGATTGACGGAATTCCATGGTTGCACAGTGACGGCTGTTCTTCGAAGAATCGAGTTTGAGTCGTGGAGTTGGAGGCTTCGATTGATTCAATTGAGTTGGGGGAAATGTTTACCTGAGTCCCTGGATGCTTCTGGTTGAATCAATTGAGAGGAATCGATTGAAACTAAGGGAATTCGAATGATGAACAGTGGCCGGATGTTCTTCGTATGATCATCTGTGATCGTGAGGTTAGAGGTAATGTTTCTTGTAATTAAGTCCACAGATCTCTAATTGAACTTAAACCGAACCTAACTGAATGTTCAATTGATGGAAACAATGTCGAATTGGTAGGAAACCAACCGGGTCTGCTCGCGGGTTAAATGGCCCGTTTTACAGACAAACGGGTGAGGACGAGGGTAATGTAGCTGGCGCGCGGGTTTCACGCGCAGCCACTCACGGCGGCGCGTGGGGGCGCGTCCGGCCTAGTCTCAAGGTGAGGTCAACATGACTTTTGATCCTCTCATTGTAACGAACATTTTGACCATCGAGGAAATCTGATATAGTTTCGATAATGTTTCGCGTATCCGAAATTTTGTTTTATGAGTTAAATACGTATTTAAATTCCGGAAAAATTGGAGAAAATTATATGATGTATTTTGAGATGTTAGTAACCCTTTATAATGATTTTGGACAGGAGTTGTGATTTCCAGATTTTACGGAAAAACGTGCAGCTCGGAAACGAACCGTTTTGGACGGTGTGTGTGAGTGGACTTTGTTTTCTAACCGTGATGCATGCTTATATGATTTAAATGCCTTATTATATGATTTTATATGCTTGGGCATGATTTATGTTTCAATCCGATAATTTCTCGGTTTTATGATTATTATATTATTATTTTTGGGCGATTTTCGAGAAATTACGAAATTTGGTAAAAATGATGTTTGGACTTGGTTTATGAGTCCGGGATTGAAATTGATTGAAAATAATGTTTGGACTCAGATTATTGAGTCATGGATTGAAAACTGATGTGGTGACTCGGGAATGAGTCAATGGTCAATTTTGTGGATTTACGTGAAAATGGCAACGGAGGTTGCAACGCATGGATTTGCGTGATAATGATATGTTGGGCATGAGAACCCAAGTGAATAGTGATTTTGACTCGGATGTGGAGTCACTTGTGAAATTGTGAAATTAATGATTTATTGGGATTTTATGATTATTTTAATCAGTCTTTCGGGCACGTTTTACGAGGAACGTGCAAATGATGTTTTGGGCTAGGCCCGGAGTTTAAATGATTTCTAAAATGATATTTTGACTTTTTTGGTGAGTCAATGATGATTTCTGGATTATTTTATTGATTTAAAAGGTGATTTTAAAGAAGTACGCGTAAATGGTATTTTGGGCTTGAGACCCAATTGGGAATGATCTTGATTTTGTATGAAGACAAGATTTGATTGAAATGTTTTTGGGATGTGATTCCTGAGATGGTTTTCATTGTGATTATGATATTCCTAGACGGTCGGAGCTTGGGGGGGGATTACCCAGACGACCGGAGCTTGGGGGATGTGATTGTAGGATCATGAGTTGATCCTATGGTAGTCAGCTTCTCGGATGAGACTGAGCCTGGATGTACCACTCGGAGGTGTCTGAACCTGGGGATGTGTTCGCCCAGAGGTGACTGAGCCCGAGGGGGTTGAGCCCAGAGGTGTCTGTTCCCGAGAGAGAGTGACTGGATATTGGCCTACGCGTAGTGCAGCACTTGTGAGTAGTGCAGTTTGATTGATTCGCTTGTGAGTAGTGCAGTTTGATTGATTGTGCACTTGTGAGTAGTGCGGATGTGATTTGTGATATTTTGTGCACTTGTGAATAGTGCGGATTGATTGGATTGATATATTTATTATGCACTGGTGATTAGTGCTGATTGATGTTGTTGTGATGACGTACTGGTATTGAGTACGGGTTTTTGGTCTTTGTGGCCAGGTGATTATTGTCAGGACCCACCCCGGTTTCACCCCGAAACCCGAGGTAAATCCCGCTCCCGTCTGACTCCCCGACGCAAAACTCAAGTAAAACTCACTCACATACTACCCAGTCAAACGCAGGAGTAATTAGACACAATGTCCCGAAGGTAGCATTTACAGAACATAGTACGAACATACAAATAAAACCGATAACTACACGCACGCAGAAGCCTTTACTCTACTCTGGGAACCCTCACGTCCCTTCTATGCCTCAGACTCTGCCTCGACGTCAAGACCCCGCGCTCGCTCCACAACCTGGAGGGCAATTAAAACAGAAAATGTGAGTGGACCAGAAAGTACAAAAGTTCAAAAACCATTTTATAAGAAAACCGAGTTTTACCCTCCGTTTTGAAACCACATGCATAACCAGCAGTTATAAACACATTTATAAAATAATCATTATAAACATCATAAGGAACAGAAACATTATAAAATACCATAAGAAACCATAGCATGGGTATCAGAAACCGTATCAAGACCATAATCACCAAATCGTCATTTTCCCCGATCAAACCTGCTGGATCTATCCGAGTCTTTAAACTCCCGAGTCTTTAAACTCAATCCAGGCCTTAATCATATCCGAGTCTTTAAACTCCCGAGTCTTTAAACTCAAGGCCTACGGGGGAAAATCAATATATATCCGAGTCTTTAAACTCCCGAGTCTTTAAACTCAATCCGGGTCTTTAAACCCAATCCGGCCGGTCCCCCGTCACATATATCCGGGTCTTTAAACCCAATATCCAGATCCAGCAAATCCAATCCCAAAATCATTTAAAAACCACTTACCAAATCCACATCCAAACCCGAATCCGAAATCACTGGTCCGATGCCCTTCCGGCATCCAGAACCGTCATTCCGAACCCAAATCCGGAGTCCACTTTCCAACTTTGCACCAAAGTCCAATGGTCAATTTCGATTTCAAAACCAAAACCTTGATTCTCAAAAGCATGTTCCAAAATCCCTTGAAATCCCAAAAACATTTCCAAATTTACCCTTTTCTCGAAAAGCGTGCCAAAACCGTCTTTTTCTCGAAAAACGTGTAATAATGCAAAACCAACCAAACATATTCGATAAACATAAAATCATGATTAAAACCATAAAACCATTATAGCAAGCAGTTATGCATGTTCAAGTTTAGAGAAGGGGTCCACTCACAGTACTGAGCCCTACTCGCGTCCCGAACGTCCAGCCCGTTCCTCGGCTTCCTCGGGAAATCCCGATCCTGTCAAACACCGCCAAATTACGTCACTAACACGTCTACGAAGGTTCACCTAAATTCCCTCAAAATATCCCCGGACCAAAGACTTAAAACCCCGGAACCCTACACATTCACCCTCACGGAACTATACTCAAATGACTTCCGATTGACTCGAAACCAACTCCATCGAACTCACAACAACTCCTAGACCAAAAGTCATGTTGACCGTTTCTCCCAGAACCGCCGCACGCGCCCCCACGTGCCGCCCAAAGTGGCTGCGCGTGGCCCCACGCGCCAGCTACAGTGCCACCGTCAACCTCGCGTAAACCGGGCTCGACACAGTGCCTGCTGTTTGAACCGGCGAGAGCGGTTCACCGCCGTGCCTACACCATTTTCCTCCCTCTCTTCACCATCCTCTTCGTCCAATCCTAAGCAATCCAGTTCCCTCACTCAAACACCTCAACACTGTCCCTAACCTGTCGACTCGAGCTCGAACAAAACCTGTACCAGTCCCCTGTTTCCTTCTCCGGCCACCCAGGTCTTCCCCCGTCACGGTGGCTACCCAAAACGCTTCCTAGGACTGTCCTAAACCTCACCCAACTCACCAAGACCGTCGACTCTCACCCAAAATCCACGACTTTCAAACTGAGCAAAATGGATAAAACAGAGCACATAGGGTACTCTCCGTCGTCTGGGCTCCGCCGTTCATTCCTCCGTCACGGCAGCACAACCAGCAGCTACCTAGGACTCAACTGAGTCCCCTAGACTTCACTAGACTCCTCGATTCAACCCCTAACGCTACAACTCTCAACTTGAAACTCGACGGCAAAACAGAGCACGAAGAAAAAGTATGAAGTTTACCTGCTTCCAGGCGTCGTCGTGAGCTCAGCCGTGAGGCAATAGCTCCTCCCGTCCACCGCCAGCCTCTGGACACCTCCACGAGTCCAATTGCACCAACACACGGCCGCACCACCACCACAATCGTCCAAGTCCTCTCTGTTTTCTCTGAAAACCGACTGCCCCGTCCACCGTGTTCTTGCACGATTTCTCTCCCCCAAACAGTCACCAGTTCACTCTTCCACCCTCTGATCACTCCTCACTTACCAAAACCCACTAACACTCACCATCGTCTCTCAATTTCTCTCAATTCCTCCCTCTGTTTCTGTCTGGGTCGAACAACACACACGGCACGGTTGCACCCCAAATAATTGGACCGTGCACTCACTAGAACCAACCAGACCTCCTACACGTGTCACCAATCCCTCAACTCCTCTCCCAAGTGGCTCAATCTCAACCCTCTATCTTCCCTCTCTGTGCACAAATCCCCAGACAACCAAAAGACCAAAATCCCCTCATTTTAAGTTCAAATTACGATTTTACCCTTACCGTTTTAGACCCGTAACTCACACCCCGTACGTCCGATGAATACGTGCCGCCTGTCATCGAACTCAGGACGACGAGATCTATCTAACGGTCTTAGGTCAACTTACCAAAACCAGTTCGTATAAAAAGTCAACGTTTCCCCCCTAATTTTCCAAATTACGGTTATGCCCTCAATCTTCCGAACATCACAACTTCCTCCTCGGATGTCGGAATCGGGCGTGCCACCTGCCTAAGGATTCATAACGTCCTCAACTACGTCCTGGTCACTGGTCAACTCCCATTTGACCACCCGAAATAAAAGTCAACTTTTCTGCCTGACCCAGGGGCAAAATCGTCATTCTAAGTTCCCGGACCCCTCGGGACCACCTAACCCTTGATTAACCTTACTAATCACACCTTAATCACTCTACTTATCCCAATTCTCGGGACGGGTTGTTACAATTATGCTTTCACATGTTTGGCCTGAGAGCCGGGATTTGATGTTTTATAACATGAACTGATTTGGTGAACATGAGTTTTACGGACCATGGGTAAATATGTTTTGATTTTATCGGTCCACTGTTCATACTTGAATGATTTTATACGATTACTCATGTTTTACGATATGCATGCATGTTTGTGAAAACTGGAGGGTAAGAATGTATTTTGATAAATGTTTTTATAAGAGGTCATTTTTGTCCACTCACACCTTTTCTGTTTTATTGACCCTTCAGGTCGTGGCGCGATGATCGAGGCTATTCGAGAGGTGGAGGTATGTGCGGGCATAGGCGCAAATATCCCTTGTCTGACAGGTGCTGAAGGGTAGTTTCAGACTTTCAGTTGACTTGTCAGACGGGAGCAGGACCGAACACGGTTAACTTTGTCCTTCGGGGACGGGTCCTGTCACCCTGGATTCGAATGACGGATTTGATTCGGGTTTTCAATAATGGTTTTCATTGATTTTTTTTTTATATGAAATGGTTTCATAACATGAGTTGATATGCATGCATTGGTTTTTGCGTGGAGGGTAAAACTGTAATTTCTTCTGAACAGTTTCCTAAATAATTATTTATTTTTGTCCACTCACAGTCTTTTGTGTTTCGATACCCTCCAGGTTGTTGCAGTGCGGGCTGTTGGTCGAGAGAGACGGAGACATCACACACGCGATCCACAGTAGAGTCTGCGCACTCTGGGAAACTCAGAAATTTGGAACGGCGCGTTGGAACATCCCTTGTCGGGCTTACGTGTCACATGGAGGTTGAACGTCGGTTTAACCCTCGTGTCATGAGTAAGGCAGACGAGAGCAGGACTTAGCCTTAATCCCGGGGGATTGGGGGTAGGTCCTGTCAAAAATGGTTATCCCACCATCCTCAAAGTTGGCCAATGAATCCAGCGACAATGGCTTGAGCAATTCTATTATCAGAATTACCATGAATCATACTTGCATATGAGAACATCGTCATGTGTCTCATAGTATTAAGTACTTGGTAGTCCATTTGTCCATTAATGCTCCATTCAACAATTGACTTTCCATTCCATATCCGTATCTTCATACTGAAGATCAACGGGTGAAGGTCTAGGATAATAATTTTTCATAATAGGATTCCTCGTTATCCTAGGTCCTTATTTTATCCTATTAACCTGTGGTTCTATGTTGATATCAGCAAATTAGTCTTCTAATTAAGTAATTTGAGTTTCACTAAGTACTGAAACTTTCGAATCAGATATCTTAATGGTTTTTAACCTATTGGCTAAGGCGGCGACAAAACTATCAGTATTTCCTAGCTTATAGTCCTTAAGATCTGGTACAGGTTTGAACATGGGTTGTTCAATTTTCTCCTTTCCCTTTTCAGAGGAACTGGAAGATATTCCAGGGTCTCTGGGGATCCAAATCTTAGTACCATCTTTCAAGGTATTCTCAATTCTTGTCTTTTGTTCTCCTAGAGATTGTAAGAACAAATTGGTGTAGTTATTTTGGTGTATGACCGTTGTAACTCCACTTTGTACAGAAACTTCTTGTACACCATCCTTGTATGGAGAGGCTATGGTTCATTTGGAATTGATGTTGATTGATTTGGGAGGTGGATGCACAGATCTATCAGTTTTTCCGTCACAAGTTTTATAAGTCTTAAAAGGATACCATATTGTACTTATACACTGAAGGTATTCAGTAAACTTGTATCTTGTTGCACACCATTCAAACCAAGGAAAGAATTAGCAGTTAAATCTCTTTCCTTTCATAAAAGTATAGTGAAGTTTGCGCAAAATATTTCGCCTTTCTTCACTATAGGTTGTTTCTAACCAGCTTCTTCTAGTTTGGTTTACTATACTTAGGTAATCTCGTTCTATGGTTTTTATATCTGGTTCGAACCTGGAGATTACACAAATGTTAGATTCAGCATCTTCCCATGAAAAATCAGGTTGAGAAGGTAAGTCCTCAGATTTCTTTGAGGGGGTTGTGGCTCCTGTATTTTCAACCTTGTAGCAGGGATGATGAACATGATCGTGGGTTTTTCTTAACCCTTCAAATATGAGTCTTTCATGATCTTGTTCATAAGAACTTTGAGCTCTAAAAGATCTTGATCTTGGAATGCTTGGAATGGTCGGTCTAGGATAATCAGTACTTCTTCTGCCTAGACTTAACCTAGTCAGCCTATCGTTATCGAAATGCATTTCTACATCTCCATCGTCATACTGACTTATGCGACTTGGTTCCCTATTTTGGATTGGCTTAGGAGGAGTTGCATCTGGCAGTCTCCATCTTTCAGGAAGCGTCACTTCATTCCATTTTATCATCTTTGGTACCACTGTGCGAGCTTTCCCTAGATTAGCCTGGAACATAATGCCTGGAACATAATGGTCTGTCCCTTACTATCCATTAATTTGGCACGCGGTATAATGGTATTCGTTACTTTATAGGAAATACGGTAGATAACCACAAGGTTTTGAGATCCAGGTTCCATGTCATACCCTTGAGTATCAATAATAAGAGTAAGAGTTTTTAAAACTCCGGGATCAATTAAAGACACAGAAAAGTTGGGGTAACAATTGAAATAAATTGGCCCCTCACTTAAGGATGACTCTATTAATCCTAACATGGAATTCACAAAGTTTCTGTGTCGCTTATCGCGTAGACAGAGAAGGATTGATGTATTTAATCCTGTACGGGTTAGCGGTTTCACCGCGACCTGTATCAATCCAATATGCAAATAGTTATGACCTTTGTTCAGATGCTGATCTATTTGCTGTTGAGAGAGCAAATGAATTCTGCATTAGCATCAGTGACAGAAATGGGTTTTTCAACAGTTTTGATTGAGTAATCAGATTTAAATTCAAAGGTTCCTTTTTGGTAAATATCACCTGTAGGGACTTTTTGGAATACTCCAGTTTTCTAAATCTTTTTCTACGTTAAGAATTATTACCTCTTCAACATTCTTAACCCGCATTATCCTAGCACTGTCATTGCTACTAGAGCCGCTACTGCTACCAATAGATCTCTTGCTCAAAGATCTAAGTAAACTGGCCATCAGAAGAGAGTTTCTCTACTTCTCTGTTCCATAAGTGGAGTATCGTCAGACTTATCACCTACGCCTTAAGACGCCTTACAAACGGCTTCAAACGACGACCTGGCCCGCTGGCGATCTCTTCCCCACTGTAGTGAGAAGTTCATGCAGAGTATCTTGTTCTAACAACACAGATTTAACAACAAAACTTTGAACCATGAAACCTATTACCACCAGTTTTTTGGCTCTGATACCAATTCTAACGGAAGACTATAACATGGAATTAAGAAGTCTAAATCGACGTTAATCCCTTTTAAGCTTATAAACAGGTAGACTATATATATATATATATATATAGTTAACAACATAATAATAAAAAATTGAAAAATACAGAGTTCCAGCAGTGGATTAGAAAAAATTGAATATAAAAACGAAATAAAGATCATATGAAAATATACTCACATATATTGAAGTTGTTAAACTTGTGTACAGGAACAGCAAACCGCACACTCAAACAACACACTCAGAGTTTTTACAAACTGATTACACACTCTTACACTTGCATTCGTATCTTGCACTTACAACTGAGCGCTAAGGCTCTTTAAATAGCAAATAAAAAGAGAAAAAGTATAGCCATGTGTCAGCTGATGAAAGGACTGAGCAAAAGCAGCCTACAATTATGAGCGGCAACTGTACTTTTGACTTTTTCCCTTCACGAGCGGATACTGTGACCGACAGGATAAAAAGTGTTACAGGAGGGTGCCCGACAAGATAAAAAGTGCTACAGGAGAAAGATAAGAATTGGTACTATTTGTCCAAATCTTATCTTATCTTTTCTTCACAGGTGCATTTCATGCATCGAACCTGTTCTTAGTGAGCATTTCATGCTATTTTGTTTTTTGTTTGATAGGAGGGAAGATTTCGTAGCAATCATCTTCATTTTCAAACCAATTACAGCTATCAGCTGCATCTTGCTGAGAGGACGCTGCCTCAGACTTCATTTCGATATCATCATCATCCATATCAAGTAGTTTGAGAACTTGATTTATCAAATCCTTTTTTTAATAAGAAGCAGGAAAAGCCTCTATCAGAGACTTAAGCTTATCTGTCTTGGAAGAGGACGATGAACAAGGACTGTTAAGAGTTGATATTTGTCTATCAGAAAATAAGATGGATAAATTTTTTGTTTTAAAATTTTGAGGTTTCAGATGATCAATGTGAAATTTATCCCACCAACGAATAAAGATTTTTCTTTCGAGTTGAGGGATGAAAAACCACAAGTCGTCATCATCTTCGGTAAAACTATAATCCCATTTCAGGATACAGGGGAGTTCATAACAAATCAGGAACCAGAGGAATAATTTTCTTTCCTCAGAATAATCAATATTTTCTTTTTTAAATATTTCAGAAAAGGAAGGGGCTATCTCCCGGGGTAAAAATTCAGCATTGGATCCCCATACGAGAAACCAGGCTTGAAACCAGTTAGGAAGCTCTTTCAGAGTTCCCATTTTTAACTGAGTAAACCAAGTGTGAGAAAAGCGAATATTTTGAAAACAAAGGATTTGATCCCAGGCTTTCTGATAATCCCAGAAATTAAATCCTTTAGGGCTCATTTCAGAGTTTTTTAAAAAGTGTATTTTAGATGGGTTATCTCCTCAATCTTCGAAAGTGATTACTTTCAGAATCACTAATTTGGAAAAGACAATCATATGGTTATTCTCACTACGATAGCGATGAACAACTTCCACAGATCTGGTTTCTATCAGAAGTCGTTCATACCAGTATCTTGGGATTACTACATCATTTCTTAAGGATGAGGGTACTACATTCCTGTGATGGAATCTTCATCCATCAACTCTCCTTGAGAAATTTGGACTCAAGGATTGCAAACCTGTCAGCATTCCTATTGCTACAAGTGACAAGTTACAGAAAGATGATGGCAGTGGAACAGCAGATGAGTAGCTGTATAGGAAAATAGTAGGTAGCCTACTCTATCTCACTACTACACGACCAGATGTCATGTATGCAGCAAGCCTGTTATCAAGGTTCATGCATAATCCTACCAAGAAACACTATGGGACATCTAAGATAGTCCTAAGGTATGTTCAAGGAACCTTGAACTATGAGATAGAGTAGAAAGGGAAGGTTACTACTCTTGTGGGATTTTGTGATAGTGATTGGGGAGGATCCATTGATGACATAAAGAGCACATCTGGTTATGCTTTCACATTAGGCAGTTGAGTGTTCTCCTGGGCATTAGTTAAATAGAATAGTGTTGCCTTCTCAACAACAGAAGCTGAGTATGTGAGTGCCTCTGAGGCAACTACTCAAGCTGTCTGGTTGAGGTTTGTCTTAGGAGACCTAGGAGAAAAACAATTAGAGGCTTCCCCTCTAATGTGTGACAACATGTCAGCCATTGCCATGGCTAAAAATCCAATCTTTCATCAAAAGACTAAGCACATCAATAGGAGGTGGCATTCCATCAGAAATGCATTCTAGAATGAAGAAGTATCCATTCAATACTACAAGTCTGAAGAATAATTGGCTGATATTTTCACCAAGGCTCTACCTAAGGAACGGTTCTGCTACCTAAGAAGGTAACCAGGGGTGGTTCTAGTGAACAACTTAGAAGGGGCTGTTGGAAGGTAAGTTGCTCACTTGCAGCTGACTTGGCAGTGAGCCAGCTATCAAACTCGTAGTCATACATATGGCAAGGAAGAAAAAAATGAGTGAGTGTGTGATGGAATTCTGTTATGAGAATGTGATGTGTAAAAGTGAGTGAACCGCAAAAATAGGAGATGTCATTGTCATCCCCTAACTGAATCACATGATGTGTGTGTGTGTGTGTTTTCTCTATGAATTGTAATGCATTCATTGAATTGAATGAGAAGAGTCTGAGGGATCAGTGCGATTTATTGACCTCAAGAGAGAAAACAAAAACACAAGAAATCTAACTAAGGCATTTTATCAAACACGAAGAGTGCATAAATCAATTCTTATCCATACACGGTTTGATTATCAATCTTCACCTAGAACTCAGAGAGAAGAAGAATTCCTAAATCTAATCACCATACGAGCTAGTCTCGTTACTCGATTCAGCTAAGAAATTGAAGATAAAAAGAAGTACCGGTGAAGCTCTGCTGTTTTTTATTCTTCTCTGTTTGCTACTTGAGAGAGTCACCTCTGCTATTCAAACGTCAATATGCTGACCCAACTAAACTGCAGGCCATCCAGAATTGGCCACTTCTTGCCACTCTTAAGGCTCTTTGAGGTTTCTTAGGGCTTACTGGTTACTATAGGAAATTTGTTCCCCTCTATGGTAAAGTTTGTGGTCCTTTGCATCAACTAATCAAGAAAGACTTGTTTTTTTGGACCTAGGCAGCCACTAATGCATTTCACAAATTTAAGGTATGTAAACACTACAGGTCTTAGGGTTGCCCCACTTCTCCAAACCTTTCTATATTGACAGCGATGCTAGTGGTAGTAGTATTGGTGCTGTATTACACCGGGAAGACCACCCTATTGTTTTTACTAGCCAGTCCTTGAGCCTCCAATTTCAATCGCTGTCCATATATGAATGGGAGATGTTGGCTGCCATCCATGCAATCAAAAAATGGAAATCGTACCTCCAGGGTCGCCACTTTATCATCCAGACGGATCATCACAGCCTTAAATACTTCCTTCAGTAGTGTGCCCACATTCCTTTCCAACAGAAATAGGTGTCCAAGCTCTTTGGTTTTGACTACGAAATTCAGTACAAGGTAGTGGTTGACAATCAGGTCGCAGATGCTCTTTCTAGGCTACCAGCTGCCTCCTTAGATGTTGGTATTTCGTGCCATGGTGTGTCATACTCTTGTTTGGGGTGGTTGGATGACTTATGACGACATTTTGAGCTTGATCCATGACTTATGGTTAGAAGTAAAGAGATGGATCACGCTTCTCAGGTACAACCCACAACTAATTCAACCTCTCTCTCTCACCATATCTGTAAGTATCAATTCGATAAGGGTAATGCTATTTGGACACACTAAATTGACCACATGGTAGCATATAGATTAAAGCTGTGGTACGGGGTAGAACAAGGGTTGCTGTCCAAAAATGCAGTTTTGTCACAGGTCAGGTCAGACTTAGAGGCTGCGCAATGCAGGAAGAAAGTTCAAGTTGACAAGCATAGAACTGACAAATCTTATGTTGTATGAGACCTTGTTATCTGAAGTTGGTCCCTTATGCACACAAATCTCTAGCTTCTCATTCTTGCCACAAGTTGAAACCACGGTACTGTGGCCCTTTTCCTTTTCTGGACAAGATTGGGGTGGTAGCATATAGATTAAAGCTGCCAGATTCTTCAAAGTTACACCATGTATTCCATGTCTCTTGCCTTAAGAAGCATGTGGGTTCAGATGTCTCCATATCCTCTCACCGTTCGATTGTCAATGAAGAGGGAATTGTATAGGAGGGACCTTTGTCCCTCCTGAATCGACGCATAATCAAGAAGGGAAATGCAGCAGCTATTCAAGTGTTGGTCCAGTGGAGTGGCCAATCAAAGGAGGAAGCGACCAGGGAACTTTATGATGAAATAGAGGCTAGATTTCCGGGTTTGATGCTGCAGATTTGCCTCCCACCCCTAAGTTCTTGTTGATTAGAGGGTTTTGTAGGTTCTAGGCTCGAGTAGTTTTTGCACCTGGTAGATGCACTTGCTTGTTTCTTAAGTGATGGGGAAATGATAGAACGCTGTATTAGCATTCTATCTATTGCTGCTTCCAATCTCGCTTTGTAAGTATTAGTTAGTATGATTGTCACGACTGAACACGTGGCAACCTTTCACAGGTCGATCTGTCAATTGTGGATTGGTTAGGTTATTTAAACCGTGGAAATACTAAGCTGTTATGTGCTCAGATTATGGGTTGTATTGATTTTTTTTTTGGCTTGTTTCTTGATTACTCTCTCCGTAATCCTGTTCTTGGAATTGAGTGAATAAATACATGGATTGATTGGAGGAGGATTAACACATACTGCATATCTGCACATCCTTTTGCCAAAATGAGAGTTTACATGATTAATTATATCTTACAGAAGTGGTTCCTTCAGCACTTGTGATTCTCACAAAAACTCGATAAACAACTGTCTCCAAAGAGTTTTGAAGGTCAGCAATTATAATTACACTTTTGAACTCCCACCAAATTCTTCTAAGAGGCGTTCGATGGTCTTTCTTGATGTGATCTTGTCAATCTCAAATGCTTGCATCTCCTCTCCAAGGCCTGCAAGAGCACCGTGAGGAAGTTTAAACCATCCTGAAATGATAAAGCGATTCTAACTATTATTATCTTGAAGTTTGATTCTTACCTGGCTGATGGATCGCTTTGAGAGGCAGTTGGGAGGAACTTGTATTGAAGAAAAACAGCAGATTCTTCATGAGCTCAACTGACTCAGCAGACACCAGGACCTCTCTCTAAATTATAATAAGAGATAGAAAAGGTCAGGGCCTCTACCATAAAATAGTAAGAAGTAGAGAATCCATATTCTAGATCATTTCAGTTTCCTTAAAAAAAGGACCATTTGATTGAAACTGCATCAAAATATGGGAACTTGGGTCACCAATAAGATCATTGTATTTCGTATTGAATGGACCCCAAACTTAGCTCAAATTATTTAAATCATTCCCAATTCAATGAGTGAACAAATGCCAAAAGGCCCCTAGATCAGCTCATGGCAGTGAAAAACTCCTGGCTGCATACCCGTGTACATGATGTTCAAGACGATAGCATGCATAAGTTCAACCATAAAGAGCAGAATTTATGACACCAAACACGAAATAAACTGTCCGGAGGAAAATATCACTATGATAGCTACTTCCCCTCCATTGGCACTATTTGAGTTCAAGGCCCAGGACCTGCCCTAGGCCAAAAAAATGGCAAACTATATTCCAACATTCCCTCAGTAACATCAGGTATCCAGATTCTTAACATCCTACGCCAACTTTTAATAAGAAGAGAAAACATCAAATATAAGCAGGTCTCTAACCTTGAAGTTCTTCTTCGAATCATAATACCCAGAAACAATCATGAGAAGCCGAAGTTTCTCCATCTCTGAAATTAAATTAAAAATCACAAGAAACAAAAATAACCCAAAAAGAACTAAATATCTTTATATAGTTTGAAGAGATTATACGATATTATGATCCATCAATGTAATGTAGTAATAGGGAGTATAAGATTAGAAGACATGTATGTGGCAATATAATTTCCTCAACATTGGTTACATTATAGTATGATACTTCATGAGCCACATAAGGAGAAAAGAAGTAACTGAAATGACCTTGGATAAGTAAACAAACTGACTAGGAATTGATAGTTAACGCTTCAAGATCTTTGTTTCTTGCCATATGAATGATCTTTGGGCTTCAACTAGCTCGTGAGAATATTTGAGGAATGGTTTAGTTTTTCATTGTAAAGTGAATAGATGCACTTGTGGCAAACAACATAGGTTCTCAAGACTTGAATCTTTATAGAAGAAATAACAACTACGATGACAATGAAAGAAAACTATATACTTACGTTGAAAAAATTTCATATCACGCACTGCGGTGCCCTCGTGCTCTAGAAGCTGTGCAATTGGCATTCCAATAGAACTCATCCCGATTTGAGATGCTGGCATTCTAGAGCCGTTACTGTCTGTCTTTCCTGTTTCAACATTTCAATCTAAAGAGTTAACAACAAAACCATTTTGCAGGCAGTGGATGACAATAATATGATCGCTCTATTAAAACGACGGTCTAAGATTAGTTCAAGACGAACCTGATCTTGCCCACTTTTTGAAATCCTTGCGCAATATTTCAGCTACCTTGAGATCAGATACATCATACATTTTGTGTCTCACTGTAAATCAAAATTAAAATTAGAGGGCGAAGCTTTTAGGTAATAAGCAAATAAAAAAGTTACATAGGCATGCAATGGACAAAATACATACATAACTGGTAAAGACCATTGCATCCAAAGCGACCAGCACCATGAATTAACAGTGCAGCCATGTACTTATCTTTCGGTGAACACTGAGGACTACACAAGTCTGCGGAATCTAAGAGGATGGCAGCTAACTGCAAAAATATAGGAATGCAAGAGGAAAAATTACATGTAATAAGGCAATGGAGGATAAATTCAAGTCCCTACTTAGAGCATTTCACGGAAATCCAAGCTATCAACTATCAAGCTCCCCACCACTACCTCCCAGGGCCAAATGGCTGGCTTACATAAGGGGCAACAAGTACCTATCTTACATTAGAAGTCAAACCCAAGAGAAGGAGAGGAATATGTACCATCATGCTACAAGGTCAATAACTAACAAACTATGATGTCCTTTTTGGCCAAAAAAACATATGCAGTGCTTCAATCTGTTGAAGCAATGACGAAAAGGAAAATTTGAAGCAATGACGAAAAGGAAAATTGAAGCAATGATGAAAAGGAAAAATAAAGAAAAGAAAGTGGATATGGACAAAATAGAACCAATAGGCCAAGAGAAACATGTTAATAGAATTTAATTACAATCGACTGAGCACAAAGATGGGCACAGAAAAAACATGGGAATGATTTATATGGTTTCTTCACAAGTACATGGCCTAATGGTGGAGAAGAACCCGGGGGGGGGGGGGGGGGGGGTGGGGGCGCGGCGGCAGTTAGGATCTATACCACGAAATAGGTCTTTTAAATCTTGAAATAAGTTTACATATTTTCTAGCATGAAAAGGGCAAAAAAGAAAGGTACCAAAAGTCTACTGAATCCTTGTCCAACTAGAATATCAGGTGAAGTCGACGCAAACTTCTCAGCAACAAGTGTACAGCATGAGCTATCCTGTTTGGTATAACAAGATAATCATATTCATTCATGGTGAAAACAACAGAGAAAAAGCAAGCTGGTAAGATTGTAAGCATAGTTTTCAGTCCTTTATGATATGATGGATTTATAAAATAGGACATACATAATCAGCGTAAGTCTCTTTAATACAATTCTTGTTCCATACCAGAAATCAAGGATAGAAAATGAAATAGGATTAGGATGGGATATATGTAAACACAAAACTGTGTACTCCAAAGTCTAAAATCTAAATTCATACCTCTGCTATAGTAACTCTGTTAACCCAGGAATACACAGATTCACCCTGTAAAATGAAAAGAAATCTTATATTAGACATTTTTTTAATTGTTAAAGTGTCAGGAAGAAGCAATGTAAGCTTATAAGTAGCCCACATTGAGTTCAGAAAAGCACCTGTTTGCAATTGAAAATTTCAACTACTGCCTCTTTCAATGCCTGTTTTAGAAGACACATTTGTGAATCCTTTTTTCTTTGGGAAGGGACAATTTCAAGTAAATCCTAGTATTCGAATTAAATTTACCTCTTGCTTGGCTGGTAGGTTGTGGCCATTTAATAGAACTACTTTAAGACTCCCAAATAGATCATAATATGACAGATCAATCTGCTCAAACATCTCGTGTGAAGGATAAACATGTCAGTTGAACAGGGATGTGATATATGAAAACTTTTAGGCCTCAACTCTAGTCACGAGTAAAAGCATGAAAAATAGAGAGAAAAAAAAAATCCACATGAATAAAACCCCACGATTCACCTAGCATACACCAATATGGTTGTTCCACAATGGGACAAGGAAGGGAGCGGCGAATGACTGTGCATTCAACATGTGGGATATTAAGCTAAAGATTAAGATTGCAATGTAGTCCACTCAATTGAATGAGTTATATATCATATTTTGTTTCAGCAAGAAAATCATATCATGAACAACGGATAAGATTAGCATGATTATGATGCTCTACAAAATTCTTGTATGCTATTTCATCACTCCAAGGCAAGCTGCACCATGCTTGTTTCTATCTGTCATTACAATATGTACAGGGTGGGTAAAGTTATATAAAGTTATTTGTTTTGCTAAGAATAAAATAAAAAGAAACTGTAGGCGTAATTTTTCTTCTACCGAATTGTTTGTAGGACTATCGTTGCTCATCAGGACTGATCTACCAGGGTGGACAAAAGTAGAAGACCACCATAGAACATTAAGAATTCCAGTACTCAAAAGAACGTACCTCATCTACAAAGATTAAGGATGACTGATCAATTTGGCAAGAATCAAGTAACCATTTAAGTTCAGCTTGAGAACGTATGTCGGACCTCTTCATGTTGATGACAGGCACTGTGCAGAACTCATCAGATTCACGTGTTTCATTCAGATAGAAGGCATAAGTGATGGTCGAAGCAAAAGATCCAACATCTGCAAATTGTCAAAGAGTGATAAAAAAATGTGCAGTTTGAAATCAGTTCACAAGTCGGACAGAGAGACAAAATCACAATCACCTGCAGAAATACATTTATTCAGCATTTCCGTACTTTCTAAGTTGTAAGGTTGTCAAGTCTTCTCATTCGAAATAAATGAAATGGACTTGGATAGTATTAGATATATATATATATATATATATATATAACAATTTAGTTATTTTCCAGTGAATTTTCCTGATATTCAGGCACATCACATTTAGTTTGTCTTGTCAAGCACTTTTGATAGTCATATTATAATCCAATGTCGAAATTGTCTATATATGCCAAAAGCAAAGCCAACTTGGAGAGAAGAACAAAAGGAGGCATTACCAGGGACATCTTGAGCCATTACAACATGCAAGAATCTTCCTGGGACACCAGCATTAACTTCATCCTTTGAGGCTTTAAGAAATAAATTAAGCCTGTTCATGCTTGGACATGAAGCGACAATTTCAAACTGTGGTGAGTCCCCATTATAAAATGATGCTGCAGACTGAGGAAGTGAAACTGCAGACAGGTTTTCTTTCCTCCTATTCACCATGAATGATTTTCCATATGTGGGGCTTGTTACACCATTTCGATTCTGGTTCTTACCATTTATTTCAACGGGCTCATTTGGGCTCCCCAAATCAAACGTAAAAATTGATTGAACATTTTTGTGTGCAAATGAAGCTGTTTTACCAATTTTAGACTTTCCATGGGGTTCAAGAAAGATATTATCTGCCAATGAATCTTGTGCTTTTCTTGTGAAGGTGTTGCCAATATCTGACATGGTGCGAGAAATGTTCTTGCTTCCAGTGCTTACTTGAAAATCAAAGGGAGGACTTGGACTTGGACCCCCATCTTCACCTTTCAACAGACCATCGAAAAAAGGATTCTTTCTCGCTCGACTGTATGGTTCCTGCACCTGCATCTTGTCAATGGGGACAATTTCAGTACAAATTTGACAGTGAAATGTGAAGGGTAAGGAGCAATTGAGCTTCAAAGTGACCTGGTTCGGCTGCCCAAATGCTCTGGGGCTGGGACTACTGGACCTCATGGTGATGATGATGAGAAGCAAGAAGAGAGCGCACAACACCAATTTTGAAGGCATAAGAAGACGGCAGAGTCGATGACTAAAACAACAGCACAAGACGCCATGGGGAGCCTTGTGAAATCCGCCATAATCTTAGCAGAGGTCATGAGCTTAGGAAACAAAGCATCAGTAATGGACAAAGTTTCAAACCTTTTTTACGTGTCCAGTATCTGATAAAAAAAGAAAAGAGGATAAGCTAAATAAATAACTAAATATAAAACACAATAAAATGTGCTAAACCGTCTTTTTCTTTCTTTTATGTTTGAAACTTTCAGAGTCGCCAATCTAGCTTCCGCGTCTCTCGAACCCATCGAGCACGAAACCGGTTCATTTCCAAACTTCGGTCCAATCGCCCGAGAACCCCCTGGCACTCCTGGCTTCTTGACCATCATCGTCGAGAGGACGGGTAACCAGGTCCAGGTGGCCCGAAAGACGGGACCTTTTCAGTCACCGATTTCAAAAGGTTATTAATTTCTTTACTTATTCTCCAATTTTGTAACCTCAGTTTGGCTTATTTGCTTTCATCATCATTTGGGTTTCTTTGTATCCTAGTGAGTGGATGTTTATACTGTGTTTGGTTGGTGGGAAAATGTAAAAATTGGAGGGAAAATTAAGTTTTATAGAACGTACATTTGTTGACTTCAAATTAACAGGCGATAATAAAGGGGAATGTTTGTCTCATTCCTAGTTTAGGACGATACGGCTTGAATTGAAGTCAGTGGCGATATTAACTCTACATCCACTCTTTCTGGGAGTTTGATAAAATATTGAAAATAATACATTTTCCCGGGAATCAGTTTGTCAAAACAAACCAGAGTATTACTCTTAATGGTGTTTGTGGTACTTTTGGTCTTCTAATTTTGCAGGTGCCATGGTCATCCCTCTGCCTCTTAATAAATTAGCTTTGCATTTGGTTAATCACGACGACAAGTAAGTTCACCTTCTGAATTCTATTTATTTCACTATTTTTTTGCTTTTATTGTGACTTTGGAATAATTGGGTATATCTGGCCTTCAAGGGTTGAGTGTAGCTTAAACTTTTAATGTCGCGACATATATACTATGATTATCTGCTTCTTGATTTATTTTTCTATTCTTCTCTGTTTCATTCAGTAAATTAGCCATTCATGTATATCTTAAAGGCATTACATTCTAATTTGCAGAAGAAATCATGTTTTAATTTGTGAAGAATTGAATTTGTTCCTTAATTTCAAGGATGGATGTTTAGGTTGACAATAAATGCTGTATGGTGTAGTGTTCTTGATAATATGTTAACCATCACTCTCCCACTCTAAACTAGGGACAAGAAATATGTAATTCTGGTAGCAACTGGAAGCTTCAGTCCACCTACTTATATGCACTTACGAATGTTGGGTAAGTTGTTGCACGAACGAGATTTCTTTCTCTTTTTTTTTTTGAACAACAAAAT
Organism: Prinsepia uniflora; assembly: GCA_032719365.1. Lineage (NCBI taxonomy): Eukaryota > Viridiplantae > Streptophyta > Magnoliopsida > Rosales > Rosaceae > Prinsepia > Prinsepia uniflora. The sequence continues at coordinate 67,119,798 of CM064866.1, forward strand.
TGTGGATATAAATATATGTAAATTGCACTCTCTTTTTGAACACGGTCACGGCTTATGAGTTTCGTTTTCTAAATAGGGCTTGGGGGATATTTTTCTCATATTTCACTGGAAATTACAGATTAATGTATATTTTGATCAATTTTCCTCTTTTGCACAGAGTTGGCAAGAGATGCACTGAATTCAGAAGGCTTTTGTGTCATTGGAGCTTACATTTCACCTGTTAATGATGCATACAACAAGAGGGTATGTCACCTTAAACAGAATCTCTTTAGGCATCGAAGTAGAAAGAACTTTAATAAGCACATCGATAAAGGTATGGAATGATTCTAAATTAGAGAATTACTCACATAGCATGACTTCTTTTGGGCCCCATTTAACTAGGGTTGCAGAGGCAACAGATTTATTCCATTTTGTTATTGCATGGCTTACTTATATGAGTTTGTTATTGCATTTAGTGTTTATAACTGTCATTTGCCCAGATAGCCCATACCCCTCTATTGCCGCAGACTGACATGGTCACTTGGTTGGCTATGTAGGACCTTATATCTGCTGAACATCGTGTACAGTTGTGTCATCTAGCCTCCAAGAGTTCAGAATTTATAATGGTTGATCCCTGGGAGGTATCTCTTCACCTCTTTAGAATTTAAGATATGGCGCTTCTATTGTGCAGTTATGTATCTGATTCATCTACTACCACTAAGGTTGAGTACTTATATATCGAAGTTTTTTAACCAATATTACAGGCAAGACAAAGTAGCTTCCAACGCACTTTAACTGTTCTGTCAAGAGTCAAAGGTTTCTTAACTGAGGCTGGGCTGATACCCTCTGGTAAGATTTTCAAAACTGTAATCCCTCCCTTTCCTTTGAGCTATTGAGCTGCCTAATTACGGTTTATCCTCGAACATTTTTTATGTATGCACCATAATAAACTATAGCTGCAAAGCACACATACGTATTCTAGCACAAACTGTATTGCTATAGCATTAATAGGGAGTTTGTCTGGAAGGCTTCGTCTCTTGCTGCTTGAAACCCTTTTTTGATTAAGGAGTTGTATGCTCTTGGTGCTCTTGCTTAAAATTACTTCTAATGCATAGAGCTGTTTCCTATAAATAAAAAGAAAGGCTCTTTATTCCATGGATAATCTGCTTGATTGACTTCCATTCTGAACCTGGTTTATAGCTCTATTTCATCCTTGTAATTTAGAGGCATATAGTTGACTGTATTGTTCTGTCCTTGGTAGAATCCCTCAAGTGCATGCTTGTTTGTGGTTCTGATCTTCTCCACTCTTTTGGCATCCCTGGAGTTTGGATTCCTGAGCAGGTATGTCCATAATTCTATAATATAGTGGGCGGGTGTAGCTGGTTCTTATTTGATGACCAATTCAGTTACCTGTGTTGCTAACTTATATAAATTACAATGAGTTCATCTGGATACTTTTACTTTCTTTTAATCGAGTAACTTTTATGTAAAAGTTCTTTACAGATCAAAAGGTGGCGAATAATTCTTAGGAGAAGATTTTCTGATAAAAATGCAACAGTTGCACATGAATGGAGTCAGTGTATGTTTGACTGGATATTAGCTGAGCATATGATGGAGTCAGTGTATTATAAACTATAAAGTAACATGACTTGCATTGGGTAGGGTAGGGGGTGTAAACCTTTTAATCTGGCCAATTTCTGCTCCAACCATACGGTACCATAACTCTTGTCCTTATTAATCAGGTCAGGGGAATATGCAGAGATTATGGTGTGGTTTGCATTCGCAGAGAGGGACAAGAGGTTGATAAAGTTATCTCATATGACGAAATTTTGACAGAGAACAGGGTAATCATGTCTTAATTTCCCAATCGTTTTGGCTCACATACTGTCATAATTAACCGAACTCTTATTTCTTGGCTGCGACTTTCTTATTCTCTTAATTACAGGAAAACATAAGAGTCGTGGACGAACTTGTACCAAACCAAATAAGTTCAACAAGATTAAGGTAAATACAATCTGATTCATTGTCAATAATATTGAAGGAGAATGGCAAATTGACAGCCTAGATTGTCTTTCAGGGAGTGCATTTCAAGAGGAATGTCCATAAAATATCTAACTGCAGATGAAGTAATTGATTACATTAGAGAGCATCATCTGTACTTGAACTCAAATGAGAAATGATGGGCATCGTGGAATTATATATGTAACTACATTATGATTTTTCAGATCATTTTTCAGAAAGTTGAAACCAATCGTATTTTTGGCAAGGGGTTGTCTCTGCCTTCAGTTATGTCTGATTTTGATCGCTGTAATGTCGTTCTACTTAACAAACAAAACTGGAATAGGACATAAAGTGATCGATGTGTTCCCGGTTACTTGATCAACAGCTAGTTTGATAATCTCTCTCTTCCTGTTCGGTTGGTTTGGTGTATAATGCCTGCAAACTACAATCTTCCGAGCAATGCGGCAGATTTCGACAGCGTCCCTTAGACTGGGTGAAAGAGCAATAGGGTAGCTCAAACTTGACTCGGTTTGCTTAGGGTTGTTCTAAAGCCTAGGCTAATTAGAAGCAAAGAGAAAACCCATCATAATAATAATGTTGAAAATATTATGGTGTTCCTCCCAACTTTGACTTGATGCAAATAATTAGTGAATAAAGTTGCTGTATTTTGACCAAATTGATGCATGCGTTGCATGCTCTAGTGAGAGCTTCTTCATAATGATTTTGTTTGTGGATGAATTCATTACTTGTCAAAATCATCTGTTGGTGGTCTCCATGCTCCGTGTCTAAGAACGATTGGCTTTGCTAAGAATAGTGTGCAGGTAATTTACCGAAAGAAAAAAACTTTGTTGTAAAGATTGGAGTGATGCAAGTAGATTTTAAATTCTGATTATATTACATGAGCCTTTTAGATTGATAAAAATTTATTCAAAGACTCGAAAAATATGATTATTTTCATGCATGTTTTTTTAAAGATCAATTTTTTTTTTCCCTTCAAAATTTTGGACTCCCCAACACTACAAATTTCTGAGTTTGGTGACTTGATTTGGGGAATCTCTCTTGGAGCAGTGTGTTTCTGAATGAGTAGACATTTAGTTGTTGAAATAGTTTGTGGAGGAGTCTCTTCATACGACAAATTAAACAAATGATGATGGGGCATAGGTTCTTGAATCATTTTGACTTGGTCTTAACAAGTAGTAAAAATGTTGCTGTCTATGGACCAAATTGATGCATGCACTAGTGATAGCATTTCACAATGATTTTGTTTTGTTGGTTGGACGGTTTGATCACTTGTCAAATTCATCCCTAATTAGTCCTCCACTCAATTTAATTAATTAGTTAAAAAAAAAATTCATCATGTGTTAGTATTCAAAATACACCTAAAAATTAATTTAAAAATATAAAGAAATAGTCCATAAATTGAGAAAATGATCAACATCGTCAAATAATCTCTTGGTCTTTTACTTTATATCTAATCGGAGCCAATGGCTTGCTAACAAAGCAAGATGGATGAATAGAAGCAATGGTGAAATGGTGAGTTACAAAAAAGTTTTAAGAGATACTGATGGTGAAAAGATTGATGGAGGAAGGATGCACAGGTAGCCACTTAATCATCATCAAAAATCCCTAATTATGTCCCCACCAAAATTGAAACAATGGGCTTCGTTATAAATGGAGCGGATGAGGAAGGTAGGTTTTTAGTTAGCGCGCGTCGGATAACGTGGGTCATTTTTGGCCAGATGATTTTCTAATGCTATGAATTAGATAATTAAGCAATGCTACGTATTAGATAATTAAGCAAGTAATTAATTAGTTACTTTGATATTCATTCTTGGTGCATTTAATAATTTCGCTTGTAATTACAATACAAAAATGTTGTAAGTGGATTTTGTTGATCTGAAATACTTGTTTAATGCGTTGGTATACAAATCGATCGGTTATATAGCATGTATATATATATATATATATCGTTTGAGTACTATAGTTTTTAATTAAGAAAAAAATTAGATGTATTTTTAATTAGATTTTGTATTAAGCTCAATATTTAATTTTAATCCGAATACAAATAATAGAACAATATTAGACGGTTATTTAAATATGATCAATTTTGTCCTTTACTCTATTATGATTTATGAATGAATTCACACTTAATGAGTTAGTATAAAAAAAATTGTGAAAAAGAATGAGTTAGTATAAAAAATGCGAAAAAGAAATGATAAAGTGGACCTAAGTGAGAGTGTGAGACACCCCGGTGGTGGGGGTGGTGATGGTGGTGGTCGTGGTCCACAATGAAAGAGGCCGGCAAATCGAAAATGAAAGATGTTGAAGGGAGATCCAAAAAAATATACCTTAAAATTGAGAAAAAGAAGACCAACGGGGTCGACGATTAACATGCATCATGAGGAAAGTAGAGTGTAAAAGTTTTAATTCCAATTTTCCACAACATTGGTGTAAATGAGGTTTTACCTTTGGATTAGATGGACCAACCACTAAATGAGTTATACGCGTGTCAAATATGTTTATGCTCGGCCATAATATTGAGATAAACATAAAATATCGATTTTGCCCCCGACTTGAAATACTGGCTAGAAACTAGAAAGTGATTATTAATGAAAAACTTAAATAATACGCAGGCTATTAGGGTGTCCATGTTAGAAGTGTGGAAAACGAAACTGTGAGCATCCAGATCCAACTATGAATTTCTGATCATGTTAGCTATGTATGTGTATAGGTAGCTACCTAGGGTCGATCCATCTTTGACCTAGAAAGGTTGAAAATATGTATGCCTGTGCATGCATGCGCCAATCCAAAAACCACGTGCATCAACGCTTCTTATGTGCTCAATATATGCAAATACAAACAAATGACCTACCTTTATTTTCCCTTCATGTATGTTTCGTTAATGCCAATTTCGTTTTTGGATATTCTCATGGGTACGTAACTTAATCTAACAAACAAATGAATGTGATTTAAAATTTGAAGCTTGGAAGGTACGACTGATGTGTAAGCATATCGACTTTATATGTACGTACGTAAGTCGTATTCCGTCGCCGCAGCTGTATTAGCTCAGTAACTTTTTTCTTTTTTACAAATTTGACCACAACGAAATTCCGTAACTTTTTTACTATTTCTTCTTGCAGAAGTTCAGTTTGTTTGACTGGAAGAAAATCTCGTCAATCCGAGCCAAACAGATCTTGGAGATCCGGCCATGTTCTACATCAAGGAATTTATAATAAACATTTTTCCTTCCTTCCTTTTCCAATCAAAAGATTAGAGAATAGTTATTACTTTTTGTATAATTTTCATTTTCAGAAAAAAGAAAAAGCAAAAGGGGTCCGGGGTAGAAGAAGGTGCAATTGGAATGGCGCTTGGTGTGGCGGTGATGATGGCAATTACATCTTGTGGATTTTGTTTTTATTTAAATCAGAATCCCTCTTTTATAATTGAAAAGGAAAGTGCATTAAAGTACATCTCTAATTCTCTACTCTACACTGGCAACAAAATCTCCCCCCTCTATATATACAACCCTACATTCCACCTCACTCTCCATCTCTCTCTTCCTCTAATCCTCTCATGAGTTTTTTTTTTTTTTGTCCTCTTGTCAATACCTTAATTCAATGACCTTAATTCAATGGAAGAAGAGACGATGAGAAGAGTGTGGTTTCGAGTTTCGACGACAATTACGACATAGAAGCCGGAGTAAAAGGTGAACTCGGTTATGCCTGGCTCCCTGTATGCCACAAGCGGAAGCTCAATCTTCTTCTGGATTGGCTCCTGCGGGTGGCGTACAAGGAGCCAAGCATACCATCTATATATCTTCTTCTCTAAATGCTTTGCATCAGCTTCTTCAGAAATCAGAATGCATATTATATATATATATATAGAGTAGCTAGAGAGTAGACTTACAAAAGTTCTTCTTTTATCAATTGCTAAATCAACTTCTCCTCCACAAGTTAACCTAGCTAGCATATATATATATATATGATTCCAGAAATCGTGGAGCTGATTTTATCTATGACATGTTTATATTTTGGAAATTAATTACATTATTTTCAAAGTTTTCTAATTAAATTAACATTAGGTTAATCACTAAATTATTTTGAAGATCCGAAGTTGGATCAAAATTGTTCTGGTCATCCTTATTGACTATGAATTGATGATGATTGTGGTATGGCGATGGCCTTGAGTGAAAACATGAATTTTCATGTTTAAGCTCTTATGAAAGCCACTTTTATGCTGTAAAGTACAAAATACACATAATGAAATGACAGGCATTGCCTGCTCTCCCTTTTCCTTCCCTCTCTTTTTTTCTGATCTCACCAAACTTATTTAGTTTTTATTTATATCCAAATGATATGAGGTAGAAACTAGAAACTGTTGAAAGGATACGTATAGGTGTTGTAGGACTGAGTTAGGATGAAAGCAGAGCAGGACTGCAGGAGATGAGGACAAGGGCCTAATTTGATTTTGCAGGTTTGACAATGACAGTAATTTGTTGGCCAAAACGACGACTGAGTCTGAGATGAGACACTCACTTTTCTTTTTCCCGCCCACATGCAAAAGCACCACGTACTGCAGCTTTAACCCAGGGATTCAATTCTCATTCCCTATTTTTCTATATGCAACCAAATTTCTACTGTGCCGACTCGCGGGCATTTGTCGAAAAAAAGAATTCAGGGTTTGTTGCCAGCTCAGCTGTAATATATATACATATATATAATATACTAGCTAGTGATGCTTTATCGATCTCTTCTAAATAGTAGCTAGCTAGGAGAGAAAGAAATTGGATAAGTCTAAAGTTATTGCATCATGATCTAATTAGGAGGAATTGGAAAGGAAAAGAACCGGATATTGAATTAGAGGACTGTCCAAATCCAACAAGATAAGGTGTGAAGTCCATTGGAAATCTGGAATCCACTTGAAAAGAGAGAGTGGAAAAGTTTGTTCATTAATAAAATATGACTCAATCTCAACTACAGTATAGACAAGAAGGATATATTACTCTAAAATTATTAGAAACCCTTTTCGTTTTCCCAATACAAACAAATAAGTGGAAGACTCGTTTCTCAGTCGTCGACTTTAAAAAATAATGGATTTTAAAAAAAAAAATTATTGTCTATATTTTCTAACCATACATTGCCATCTCCGCCATCCTAACCATTATTGGCTCAACGTACCACCGTCTCACCACCTCACAACCAACCCTACGGTCACCTTTACTCCCATTTCCGCCACCCCCTTCCGTACGATAGTCGTCTCGCCACCTCTTTTTCACTAGCTATAGCCCTTTTGATCTTATCATCATAACCCTTATGACGTCTGCCACCACTATCGGACCACTACCTTCAAATTTGTATTTGATGAACGTCACTAAGGAAAACTAATGGTTCATGCCTATTCATGAACATCGCCAAGAAAATTTAGAAAATACTAAAAGCATTCTCGAGAGACTAGCTAAATGAGCTCCTCGGTCAAATTTTAGAAATTAAGAATGCACAAGGGTTCAACTTCAGTCATACTATCTACCTCCTAAAATAGCTTAACTTCTAGTATCTTCTAAATTTGTAAAGAGAGCATGAACTCCCGGTGACTCTTTAAAATTTAATGTCATGAATTATATATTTTACAGTTACTATTTAATATTATTTTAAACAAACGTTATCATTTAATATATAGTTGGGGAATATTTTGTAATAAAAAAATAGTATTAATATTTATGATTTTCTAAAAATAATATATTTAAACTTCTAAATTAAGGAGTGTGGTGAAAGTAAAAAGTTTTTAAATAGCTCCTAAAATAACGTTTTAGTACGTACATTTAGTTAACATTTATCTTTAACATAAGGGATATGATTGATGATGCTTTAAGTCTAAGCTATGGCTTTGCTTCGGCTTTGACATGGTCTTTATTTTTGCTTCATTGGGTTTATCTTTTTATCGATTTAGTTTTCTTCTTCATATTCTTCTGTTATGATGATATCTATTTTTTACCTCGTAAGTTACGATTTTTTTGTTGGTTCGATGGTTGTTTTTCCTAGCACGGTCTACTGTGTTTGCTTCATAGGGTTCGCTTTTTTGTGATTTTTTTTTTTCGGTTCATAGAGATCAACAAGTATTTAAAACAGAACACGCCCTATACTGCAAAGTATGGAATAGCCGGGGCTCAAGTGGAAGGGGTGGGCTATGGTTTTTTGGTATATAAATTGAGGAGCTTACTTTTCTTTTTCCGTGGGCTGACTTGGGCTACAGCCCAATCTGCTTCCTTGTGTACTTTGTGGGCTCCTCCACCAAGCTTTAACAGTGTCAATAATGTCCTCACTTTGTAAGTGGACATAAATTGGCTCAAAATAATTGCCCCAATATAAATATGGATGGTTTATGATCTATCGGTTAGGGGTGTCAATGGGTCGTGTCGTATTGGGTTTATATCGTATCATGAACTCTGTTTTACTCATTTATACTCAATCCGAACCCGATCCGACCCATTTAATAATCGTGTCAAGAATGTCCAACCCGAACCCGACCTATTAATGATCCGAGTAACCCGTGTAACCCATTTAATAAATAGGTCATACACAAAACTCAATTAACCTATGACCCATTTGACCGGTTTAACATATTTAACCTATTTAAATTATAAGATTTAATAGGTATTTAGGTAGGTAAATTTGTAGATATATGTGTTAGTAATGACACGTTTATTAAATTGGTCAATATATAAGCTAATATACGAATTAACCTGTTAACTCGAAATCTACCCATTTATTAAACAGGTTAACAGGTCATTATACAGGTTAACAAGTTAACCTGAAATCCACCCGTTTATTAAACGGGTCATAACAGGTTGACCCGAAAATGACCTGAAATTTTAATCGTGTGGATTGAACTGGATAAATCTCGTGCGGGTTTCGAGTCGTGTCAAAAATTGTCACCCTTACTATTGGTGCTACTAACAAGAAAAGTAAATTCGCGACTTAATAATTTACCGCTTGCATGTAGTTCCTCTCAATATTAACGATGTAATGACAACATTCTAGTGGTCTGTCAAACTTCCAAGTATACATGATATAACTAACCACCTCTTGGTGGCCTATCATGACACGACCCATCCCAATCCCCCCGGGATTACCATGGAATGTGACGTGCTCCCGTCTGACAAGAGGCGTCAGACAAGGGATAACCGATTGCCATTGCCCAAACGGGCTTCCAGAGTGCGTAAGGATCGATGGAGGAGGTGTGCGATGCTCAAGTCTCTGCTGCAGTCGTATCCGGAATCAACCTGAAGGGCATTAAAAACAAAAGCTGTGAGTGGACGAAAATAACAAGTCTGTTTAAAACATTTATAAGACATTTATGCCCCTCAGTAAAATCATATGCATGCACCAAAACCAATAATCCCATATTTATTTAGAAATAACCATTAGGGCCTTAGCCCGGAAACCAAAGCATAGTTTCAATTTCCAAAAGTAAATCCAAGAGTTATTTCATAAATCCAGTAATATGAACCATAAGGCATATAATATAAACCATAACCATTATTTTAGCCACTGCACTATACACTCCAATCCGACATCCCTGATGTCTGACGTCCCTAACGTCAATAAGGTCACAATCACAAGGCTACGCGTGCCACTCGGGTCTCAATTTCCGAGTTCAATCCTCGAACCCCGTTCGGGTACAGCATCCCCGATGCTTAGCGTCATAGACGCTGGACGTACTAGACGTCCGTGACCTCTCCGGGGTACCTCATCCGGAGGAGACAATATAATATGGAAGGATTTATACAGTGCAGTACTAAATACATTTTATTGATATCCACATGCAAAACATATAGGTATACATAGATAAAATCCGAACCGATCGTTACGTTTCATCAAACGGGTCTCATGCCCAAATACCGTGAAACGTGCCATAACCGAAATATCATCAAAACCATTTATTGATTCCAGCATGTGAACATATATAAAATGTAAACCAGAAAACATTTATTCAATTCCATTTTAGGGTCCCCGACCCGCAATCGTATGTAGAAATCAACTGGGCCCCTGACCCATAAAATTTCACAAGTTAACTGGGCCCCTGGCCCGATCCATATGTTAACTGGGCCCCTGGCCCGATTTCATAGTTCAACTGGGCCCCTGGCCCGATTTTACATTATTCAAGTTCGTAACCGTTTCATGAAATCATATCCAACCACATTTATGGAAATCGGTGCAAATCCAGAAAACCCCGGTTTACGTGCAAATACGTAATTCACCTCGAAATACGTGAAATTATTTTAAATTCACCGATATCCAAAGTAAATCATTTAATCATAATTATAACAATCATAAAACAGTTATGCATGCATCGAATTTATGAAACCAATGTCCACTCACAGCCCGTTTAACCGAGCGCCTCGATACGCGTGCCATAGGCCTTCCCGGGCCACACCACTATCACCGGGACTCCCAATCCTGTTCAAATCACATTAGAGGATTACTAACCTCATCATTACCATCCTATTCAAGTCCCATAATTTTCCCGAATTTTTAACTATTTTTAAACTGGATTTAAAACCTTCGGACATCCCGAACAATAACGAACCAGTGTCCGATCGACACGAAACCAATTCCAAAATGTTCGTTACATTAAATAGGACAGAAGTCATGTTGACCTCACCTCGAGATTCGTGCTCACGCGCCGTCACGCGCCGCCGTGAGTGGCTGCGCGTGAAAGCCACGCGCCTGCTACAGTGACTGCTACAGTCACCATCTTCGCCCGTTTCTCTGGTAAACGGGTTGAAAAACCCGCGATAGGACCCGGTTCAATCTCACCCAATTCAACATCAAATCAATCTGTTCTTTCAACTGATCCCTTGTAATCAATCACCATTTAAGTTCTGTAAATCGAATTACACAAATCATGGTCTAAATCCTCACGACTCTCGATCGATCCTCGACGGGTTTTCAATTCGGGTTTCACGATATCGTCCCTGGTTTCCAAATTAATTCATTCAGTTAGCATCGTGAGAGTGTAAGGGACATTTCTACAAGGTCAATTTGAGAAATACTTACCTCAAACCCACTGAACACAAGCTCGACTTTGAGCTGCCATGGAAGCTCAGTTCTTCCTCAATTCGACACCATTTCTCGTCGTTTTCGTTGCAGAGATGTTCGTATTAATCCCAGAAGTCGAATTGAATCCACAATTGTGATCCTCACCGCTCATATTGTCGAATTCGCAAATCCCCCAATTTTCACGATTTTTCGGTTCAAAATTAACCCAGGGGCCTCACTGTCACTCGAGCCTCACACTCAATTCGGCTTCCTCAGTCTCCCAATTGCACAATGGAGCTGAGACAGAGGTTAATTAGCTGCTAATTGATAATCATTAAGACAACCCACAATTTAGGGAATTAGTGTCTAAAGTAAGAATAATTGTGTCTCCCTTAATACACGATTCCATGTTATCTGGGGCAAAGAAGATGACAAAGTGACAGATGTCAATGTCAGGCAGCAAGATTCAATGGTAAAAGACCATTTTGCCCTCCGTTTGAAAAATTACCATTTTGCCCCCAGACATCCGTGACCCGTAACTTGGTCACCCGAACTCCGTTTTCGACGTGCCGCTTGTCGTTGGAGTCGTATCGATGAGACCTACGCAACGGTTCTTGGCCCTCGGCCATCGGACATCCCGGTCAAAAAGTCAACATTTGGCCTCTAATATGCCAAATTACGAAAATGCCCTTGCACTTCCGTACATCATAACTTCTTCCACGAACGTCGGAATCGAACGTGCCACCTGTCTATGAACTCGTGACGTCCCGAACTACGTCACGGTCATCGGTCAAAGTCCATTTGACCATCCGAAATAAAAGTCAACGTTTTGCCCACGCCCAAGGGCAAAACGGTCATTTTGCACAATTCGTCCGAAATCACCCAACTAATCCCAGATTAGTAAATCATAATTAAATGTTATTAAATCCCGATATTCGGGACGGGTCGTTACATATCAAGCTATCACAACATGCTACGTCGTGGCCGCCATTACACTGTTAACATTGGGAGTAACAAACAATATTATGAAAAATAAACATGATCGAACATTCGAAAAATTCACCAAAACACAGCCAGCCAAGATACTTAAAAAACAAGAAAGACATAAAGAATAACAAAGATCTATATGTTTCTAACACCCTAATCAAATGAAATTAGAATACTAATTTATCTTAAACCCAACTCAAGTTTAGCCCAATTCAACCTAAATTAGAAAATAACCACAAGCAAATTAAAAGAAAAGGAAGCCAGTGCCCACCATTTTCTTCCTTCCCGCCATTTCAAATGGTCTCATAATGTCTTCATCTTTGCAAGCAGTCTCATAATTTTTTTAATCTTTGCAAACAATTGACTTGACACGACCCACCCTTAACCCCCAATCCCCCGGGATTAAGGGTTAAGTCACACAATTGACTTGACACGATCCACCCCCAATCCCCCTGGATTAAGGGTTAAGTCATGCTCCCGTCTAACTTACGTGTGACACGAAGACTAAATCGACATTCAAACTCCATGTAACACGTAAGCCAGACAAGGGATTTCCAAAACAAACCGTCCACGAGTACCGGACTTCCCAGAGTGCGCAGAATCTACTGTGGATCGCATGTGTGATGTCTCCATCTCTCTCTACCAACAACCCGCACTGCAACAACCTGAAGGGTATCGAAAACATAAAAGACTGTGAGTGGACAAAAATAAAGAATATATTCTGAAAACAGTTTATAAGAATTTACATTTATACTCTCCATTTAAAAACCAATGCATGCATAATAAACTCATTTTATTCAAACCATTTTATCTTCAATCCCGGAAACTGAACTTATTTATTTTTCTCAAATCCCGGGCCTCAGCCCAAAACCATCAAAATTCATAACATCCGGGTCATTGCCCAAAACATCGGAAAACCATCATTTAAAACCATCATTATCAAGTTATCATTAAAATCCAAAACAAATTTGAAATCCATTTCAACCAATCGAACCTGCTAGATCTATCCGAGTCTTTAAACTCAATCCAGACCTCAATATAATCCGAGTCTTTACACTTCCGAGTCTTTAAACTCAATAGGCCTACGGGGGAAATATCAATATTCGAGTCTTTAAACTCCCGAGTCTTTAAACTCCTGAGTCTTTAAACTCAATCCGGGTCTTTAAACCTAATTCGGACCCGCCCCCGTCATTTATCATATCTGGGTCTTTAAACCCAATAACCAGATCCAAAAATCCAATCCAACACCATTTTAAAACCATTTCCAAATATATGTCCAAATTCCGAATTCGAAATCATCATTTCGAATTCCAAGTCGAATCTGAAATCATCATACCGAATCCATAATCCATTTCTAAATCCGAATCCGAAACCATAATTCCGTAAGCCGACATCCGGAATAATCATTCTGAAACCAAAATCCGGAAATCTACTTTCAAGTTCCAAAACCGAATCCAGAATCGTCATCCTGAAATCTGTTTCCAAAACCCGAAATCATGTTTATCGAAACCATTTTTATGAACTGGGCTTCAAGCCCGAAATCACTTTCCAAAATCTATTATAAATCATTGAAATCAAATCATATTTCAAATCCCAAAATCAAATCATCAAAGCCATGGTCAAATCTCACATAAATCAGAAACTCGTAAAACGTGCAAATACGTCATTATCTCGAAATACGTGCAAAACCGTAAATCATTAAGATCATAATCAAAATCATAGAATCATGTATAAAACATTTATACATGCGTCATAAGTTCGAAAGCAAAGTCCACTCACAGACCATTAGCCTCGATAAGCGCGCACTTATGGCGTTCCTGGCTAATCCACTATTACCAGCTTTCCCGAACCTGTCCAAATCCCATAATAAGGTCAATAACTACTTCATAATGTTCATACTAAAGCCCCGTAATTTTTCCGAATTTTAAACTATTTTTAACTGAGCCTTAAAACTTTCAAACTTCCCGAAACATATCGAGACAATGTTCGATCGACTCGAAACCAATCCCAAAATGTTCATTACATCGAATACTTTAAAAGTCGTGTTGGAACCTTCCTCGAAATCCGTGCCACGCGCCCAAAAACGCCCCCCAAAGGGGCTGTGCGTGGGCCTCACAGATGACTACTATTCATCCATGTCCTCTCGCCGAACCGGGTCCAGACCGGTTCGGTTCAAGCCGATCTAATCGAACCGGCGATCACGGTTCACGGCCATTCCAACCTTTTTCCAACCCGATTTCAGACCTATTTGATCGTATCCTTCCATTTAATCCTTTCCAATCAATCCATAAGTTCCAAATGAGAAAAACAAGTTAAAACAATATACCTTAATCGATTTTTCGAACCAGTCAAGTTCCTCCTTACTATTTCCATGGCTTTGGACATTTCAGGCCGTGGTTGTGGTCCCAAACTCTTCCTACGATCTCCAGCGACCTCATACAAATGACCACTTTGATTATTAGTCTCTAAACTGTAATCTGCCATTATCAAATACAAACTTCAACTGCACGGGAACACTTACCTGCCATCGATGTCGTACCCTTCCATGACCACCACCTTCCACATTACAAACCTACCTCTCACTTTCATGTAGAAATCATGAGCTAAGACTGAGTTTCCAATAGTGTGAAACCAACTTCTTCACGGTCACGGGTCTCCTGTTTTGTTTTGCCTCACGGGTTAGGGCCACCGTCCACGGCCACTCACGACGGCGGCACCACCATTCATCTCACTATCTGTTCTCTCCATTTCTTTCACCAAGTAGCCTCAACTGATGAAGAATCCAGGATAAGGGTGTCATGCTTTCCCCTGCTCTGTTTTTCAATGTTCCTTCCCCAAACCGTGCATGAATTAAAGCATTTGAATAAGGTGGTGCCCAAAACTTCCACAGCCTTCCAGAGTGGGACAAATGTCTCAAAACCATTGGGCATACCTCTCTAGACACCAGGCGGCACAATCTCACTGGGTACCAATCCCAATGCAAGTCTATTGACCAAAATGCCCTTGAATGGCAAATTACCATTTTGCCCCTGTTGATACCATATCGACCGACCACCCTAGCACAGGTCCCACCAGGACAGGAAGGCCGCCGACCGATCGCCTGATCGGCACCCTCACGGCCCACGGCCCGCCGACCGGCACCGTACTGCAGACCCGCCATTCGGCACCTGACAGTGAACAGACGACAGCTGGCTGCGACAGTCACCTAACCAACTCTGCCACACCAACTCCCTGACAGAGGCAGGTTGGGACTCCAGCTGGCGCCTCCTCCGGATATCCAGGGCTTGTCAGACGGCTCCCAGCCACCAAGCACCACCTGCTCCCGTAACAGTAGCCCACCTACCGCAGTTATGGCTACTATAAATACCCCGAAACTCTTCACAAAAGTAAGACACTAAGAACCGATCCAGAGCACTGTATTTACTTGCCTCTCGGCACTCAGATACTAACTTAGGCATCGGAGCCCCTTCGGCCGGCACCACACCGGTGTCTAGTCCTTGCAGGATACTCGCCGAACGGCCACGCCCCAGCGGACCCGAAACACCACGCGGCTGGTCCCAGAACCCCCAGCGGGTCTCATCGTGTTGGTCATTTCAGGATCAAACATTGGCGCCGTCTGTGGGAAGGATTTGTAAACACCCACTCACTCACATACCGTTGCTCAACCCACTGCCGACGAACAATGTCTGCCGAACGGGATGACGGTGAGCTCAACAACACACCCCAGGGAGATCGCAACCGAACCCGAGCCGGCCTACCTTCCGATGACATGCTCGAGATGCTGAGAACCCTCCGGTCGGAGGTTGCCGAACTCAGGAAGAGCAATGCTGCCATCGAGAGCAGGAACCACGTGTGGGGGGAGCAGCACGGAAGCACCCTGGCCATCCTGCAATCTACACGCGAGGAACTGGAGGAACAGCGGGAGGCAACCAAACGGGCCTTGGCCGCTGCGTCGCGTCGGCGGGGTTTCGACGCCTGCCGAGTCGAGATCAGTGACACCTGCCGGCCGGAAGCCTCCGGGCGCTTGCTTTTCCACCAGACCGACCTGCCTGGCCCCTCGGGAACGCAGATCTACCGTGACGCTCGCGAACTGCTCGACAAGAGACAGACACAGGCTCCGGCTAATCGCCTGACTTACCCGACTCACGACCCCCGCATCCAGGCGCAACCGCCCCTTCCCGTGCTATCCCAGGGTGCCCGGTCACGATCTGGATCGGCGCGCCGACCCACGCAGCCCCCTCCGCTCTCCCCTCAGCCCCAGGGCAACCCCTCCTCGCCGATCGGCAGGCACCAGCCGGAAGACAACGCCAGCTCAACCACGGCCTCGTCCGGGCGGCGACCGGTACAACCCGAGAAGCCCAGAGGCGGCAGCGCAAATCATCCAATTGGCGACCGCCCGATTGGGGCAGATCGACCCGACCAATCAAACGAGGTGATTCGGGAACTCCTCCAGCGCGTGCGGGAATTGGAGGCCGCCAGACCCAAGGTTGGGACACTGCCCAGACCCCGGCCCAACATTGGTCCCTTCACGGACCGCATCATGCGGTACCGCCATGAGACGGAGGTCAAGCCCCTGAAAATTGCTCCATATAATGGACAAGGCGACCCAGACACCCATATCAACAATTACAACTCAGCGCTCGCCTTCAGGAATCTCTCTGACGAGGCGCAGTGCTTGATTTTTAGCTCTACCCTCACTGGGGCCGCACTCAATTGGTTCTATCGCCTGGAACCACAGTCTATCGACTCGTTCGACCGCCTACACACGGTCTTCCTGAACCAGTTCATGATCCAGACGGATCGACTGCTCACAACCGAAGACTTGGGAACCCTCCGGCAGGGAGATAGCGAGCCCCTGCGCCAATACGCCGCTCATTTCAGCCTGGAATACTCCAAATGCCACGAGACGGACGACAAGGCCGCCTACCGCGCTTTCCGCAACGGGCTGCGGGAGTCCACCTTCAAGTACCATGCCTTCACCCAGGGTTGGGACGATTACAACGAACTCATGCGACAGGCAGCAATACACGCCAAGGCGGAGCACTTCAACTCTCCCCATGTCGCATCCCGGCCTGACGTAAATGGCTCGCGCCCTCCACCTCCCAGCAACCGGCAGGCACGGTCACCTCCGCCGACCAACAACGCACATACGGATCACCGATCTGACTCACACTCCGGTAAGCGGAAAGGGACGTACAACAACGACCATCGTGGGAGGGACAAGTACCACAACAAGGGGCAGGGATCAGGCCACCACCAAGCAGGCAAACCCTACACGGGGCCAGCCTCAAAGTACGAAACCTATTCAATCCTGAACACCTCCCTCGAGAACGTCTTGATGAGCATCGAGGACACCATCCCCAAGCCACGGGCACGACCACCCGGCCCCCGCCCGGGCGTCCAATCCAACTTGTACTGCCAGTACCACAAGTTCAATGGCCATACCATCGACGAGTGCGTGGCTTTCCGCGACATTGTGGAAGCACTCGTAAGGGAGGGGAAGATCAACCAGTTCCTCCAACACGCACGCCCCGGACAGGGACTGCCACAGATCAACACGATCAGCGGGGGCCCTACCATCTCTTCCTCCTGCACCTCCAACCGGGCTAAGAAGAACTTCTTGCGCGCCACGACATCCAACCACCAAATATTCAACATCACGGATGGACGCGCGGCCAAGGTCGCCCGGGCAGGATGGACGCCCATCACTTTCTCCGAGGAAGAAGAGCGGGGAGTTATCTTTCCCCACGATGACCCATTGATCATCCGCGCTCAGATTGCCAATTTCGATGTTGGGCGGATCCTGGTGGACACGGGTAGCTCTGTGAACGTCCTCTTCATGGACACTTTCAACCAGTTGGGCATAAACTCCACATACCTCACCCATGCTGGTTCCCCGCTACTCGGCTTCTCGGGCGATTCTGTCATGCCCCTTGGCACCATCTCCCTGCCTATCTCCCTGGGGAGCGCGCCCAAGATCGCAACCGCCATCACCACCTTCCTGGTAGTCGATTGCCCCACTGCTTATAACGTCATTTTGGGAAGGGGACTCCTCAACCAGCTCAGTGCCGTCATCTCCACCCTGGAGTTCCTTCTCCAGCTCCGCCACCCGCCTCCGCGCAGCATGACCCTCCTTCTCCCGGGCACGCAGCCTCTCCTCCCTCTGCCGCGCGACGTCCAGCTCCGCCTCCATCCTCTGCATGTGCCGGGAGGCCTTCTGCAGGGCCACGTAGGTCTGCCCAAAGCACTGCCGAACCATGCACACTTGTCAGCAAACATATATCCACTAAATACAAACCAAAACCAAAGCCAACTCACACAACTACTCACATGGGCTTGCTCGGCGAGCAGGGCCGCGAACCGACCCGGGTGGGAGCCGGTACCGATCTGCTCCATCTCTGCCGGCGTCACCTGGGAGCCGAGCACAAAAGCATTGACAACCGGCGCCAATGACCTGTGCACCTGCTGTGTGACCGGCACCCACGCCTCCCCGGGCCTTGCCGACCTAACAACCTCCCCCGTCTCCACGGGATCCATGAAGACGGCAGCAATGCCGGGTACGCTGTTCGGCACCCTTTCCTTGGCCGGCGGCGGCATCTTCACCCTGGCCTCCTTGGCTTTTTCCATCGGCGCCTCGGGAGCCTTGAGGGCCGCCTCCCTCTTGCGTCGGCGGTCGGAGCCCTCTCCCTCCGACACCCCTGCCGCCGGAGGAGACTGCCTAAGCCGCGCCGCCTTCAGCTTCCTCTGGCGCTCCCGGGCTTGGTCCAGCCCGCCGATGAGGGGCCGCTTCTGTCCCCGAACGGGACTCCTCGCCTGCTCGGCACCTTGCCGCGGCTCAGGCCTCGTCGGCTTCGGCGGCCCATTTGGCCGAACACCCAAACTGGACCCCGACGGGGGCTCCTCTCGGCCAGTACCCCTGGGCTTCAATGCCACGGTCTTTTGCCTCCGCGGCTGTGGGGGGGTTGCCTCCGGCTCCTTGCCCTTTCCCTCGGCAGCCGAGCCATGCTTCGCCGCCGCCTCACTCATCTTCTTCTGAGCGGCTTGTTCAACTTGGGGGTGCACTGCAAAACAAAACTGTTAGTGCCCCGGCAGGCCTACATACTATAACTTCAGCACTACTTGCTTACCAGGTGGCGAGATGAGACCCACGGCAAGCAGGTTCGACGACAACTTCAGGACGCACCGGCTGCGTTCCAGGTCGGACAGCTTCTCCCGCACCAGGTTGCACGCCTCCCAATCCTCTGCTGTTACCGTTGCCTTGGTCGGACCTGCACACACAACAACACCATCAGTCTCCGCCTCGGTAGCCACAATTGACGCCTTACGACTATTAGCCGAACGGTAGACCAACAACCTCCAGATTGGAAGTAGCTGGGAATCCTCGCGCGGACCCCACTGACGTCCCCTTCCCACGGCCCCGATACCCAGCAGAACCGATGCCTCCAGCTCTTCTGCGACGTCGGCACATCAGTGATGAACGCCCCCCGCGCACTCTTGTGCAGGCACTCCATCTGGTACCACCCCGACCCTTAGGTCTGCCGCTTGAAGCGGTACAGGGCGCACAGTTGCCCCCAGGTCGGTTCCGGCAGTCCCGCCAATCGGAATGCCGTGTACAGGCTGATCAGGATGATCCAGCCGTTGGCGTTCAGCTGCCCCAGGGCCAGGTTCGCCCTCGCCATCATGTCCTGGAGCCACGGGTGCAGAGGCAGCCTCACGCCGTGTTCAAAGCAATCGACGTAAAATAATGTCGACCCTTCCGGCGGACTGCTCGGCTTCTTGCTGTGCGGGGGTACCGTCATCTTAATCTCCGCCGGCACGTTGTACAGCTCCCGGAACCGGTCCAGGTCGGACTGCCGAATGGTGTTCATCTCGTAGTCCACGGCATACTCCACCTTCACCACGCCATCGGCATCTAGTTCCATCGGCGAGCTCGTCTCCGTACCGCTACCTTCAGCCTCGGAATCGACGGTGGCAACGGGGGGAGTACGGGGAGGCGTCCTCCTCTCACTTGGCCGATCGGCACCCGACGTGCTGCACCCGCCCTGCTGCCTCACCTCCTTCCGTGGCAACCTGAGAGCCTCATCCAGGCTGTCACCACTGCTGGACGACGACGTGCCGCTAGTGGACCCACTAGTGGACGTTGACCCACTGCGCCCGCTCGGCCCATCGGTTGACGAACTGGACGGTGTTTCCCCGCCAAAAGCTTGAGGGGACCTAACCCCAGATCCACTGTTTGACTCTGACTCTGACATCTACAAATTACCAAAAGAAAAGAAGCTACAACTAAGCACCTACGCTACGGAACACATGCTGAGCATAGATGCCGAACGGCAGGAATTATACCTTTCAAAGTTTCGCTCGGTCGAATTGGTTCCACGTGCGTCCTCTTCTTGATCGGCAGTCTCCAATTCAGTCGGCACTCGCAATTATTCCACTGATGCTCTGAGTCAAAAGTGAAAAAGACAGAAAGCTTTCGCCCCTTTTATAGGCCCCTGGCCCGCCTCGAGATGCGCGCTTCCGATCTGACGGTCACCAGGCCGATACGGCCACCTTTCGGCTACGAATACCTTGTACTGTATACCCATCGGTATCGTACATTCTCAACTACATACGTACATACGTACGTCACTCACCGGTATGCATTCATACCGCCTGCCGACTGGAGCCTCTCGGCCTCTTTCCCGACGGCACGCCTCCCCTCCTCGTCGGCAAGCACACTGCTACCGACGTCTCCCCGCCATTCCCCACGGCCGCCTCTCCACGATCTTTCGGTCTTTACGGTGGGCCGCTTCCGGAACTCGGCAACGGGGCTCCTTTGCAAATCGGACATACGGTGCACTTCCTCGCTCCATGACTTGGGGGGCTACTAGGGATACAGGGCGCACCGCCCAGGTCGGTCGACAAGTACCGGCCGTCATATCAAGTCCTCAACCGAGGAACCCCACCTTAGTCAAAGACTTAGGGGACTTATGTTGATACCATATCGACCGACCACCCTAGCACAGGTCCCACCAGGACAGGAAGGCCGCCGACCGATCGCCTGATCGGCACCCTCACGGCCCACGGCCCGCCGACCGGCACCGTACTGCAGACCCGCCATTCGGCACCTGACAGTGAACAGACGACAGCTGGCTGCGACAGTCACCTAACCAACTCTGCCACACCAACTCCCTGACGGAGGCAGGTTGGGACTCCAGCTGGCGCCTCCTCTGGATATCCAGGGCTTGTCAGACGGCTCCCAGCCACCAAGCACCACCTGCTCCCGTAACAGTAGCCCACCTACCGCAGTTATGGCTACTATAAATACCCCGAAACCCTTCACAAAGGTAAGACACTAAGAACCGATCCAGAGCACTGTATTTACTTGCCTCTCGGCACTCAGATACTAACTTAGGCATCGGAGCCCCTTCGGCCGGCACCACACCGGTGTCTAGTCCTTGCAGGATACTCGCCGAACGGCCACGCCCCAGCGGACCCGAAACACCACGCGGCTAGTCCCAGAACCCCCAGCGGGTCTCATCGTGTTGGTCATTTCAGGATCAAACAGCCCCTCACTTGTTTAGACTTATAACGAAACCATCCGACGTCCGATGACAGCATACCGCCTGTCATTGAACTCAGGGAATCGAGACCTACCTAACGGTCCTCGAAATACTTGAAAAGTCCATGTCGTTTGAAAAGTCAACCATTTGTCCCTTTTTAACCAAATTACCAAATTACCCTCGAACATCCGAACGTCATAACTTTTTTCTCGAATGTCAGAATCGGACGTGCCACCTGTCTATGAACTCGTGACGTCCCAAACTACGTAACAGTCATCGGTCAAAGTCCATTTGACCGCCCGATAAAAAAGTCAACATTTTACTTCACTAATCCGTCATTAACCACTAATCTAATCCCGATTTCCGGGATGGGTCGTTATATGACTCACCACCTGAAACTTCATTTCTCAACCAATTCAATAATTTCTTTGGCATTCTCCGCTCTGTTGAGAATATAGATTTTCATGCCTTCCATCCATAGTGCCTCCTGGCATCACGAGACCAATCAACTCCTACTTCAGGTTGAGAGTCATTTTTATCTGAGCCAAAGAGATCACATATGCACAGCGTTGATTTATGAGTTCGATTAGTGCGCTCCCGAGTGCTTGCTAAGCTTTTGTGATCGTACTATGGCTTCTGCTCCTTTGATGCTTAAGAGTTGATAGAGCCTATTTTATGTCCTCCAATAACTTATGTATGTGGCAAAACTTCGAAGGAGTAGGCAAGTTGATGCATCAAGAGATGATGATGTAGGAGAAAACTTAGGGAGTCTACCCCAAAGACACCTGCCATTTGAAGTTTGAACAAGGAAAGGTAGGAAGATCAAGGAAGGGAAGGAATGAAGAGACACTTTATCTAACTCTGTTTTCCTTTTCCCCTGATAGTGAGTGAATGAATGAGAGAAGAAAATGGTTGGATTTGGTTTGTTTTGGTGTTATTTATTGCAATTTATTACCATGGGTGAACTAGAGGTCGTGTCTAGGTAACGATGTTAATGATGTAATGACTGCCTCATGTGACCACCCACCTCCCAATGTTAAAGATGTAATGATCGCCCCCAATGTAAATGACCACCAGCATGTAACTGCCTCCTAATATTAACAATACAATGATTGCCTCTTAGTGATCTGTCAAACTACCATGTTATAAAGCATGCCTGATATAAATGACAGTCTCCTAGTCAGCCCGTAACTACTTTCCGATGGCCTATAAAACTGCCGCTGCATAATATGCCCTGGCAACCGTAACATCGTCAACATTGAAGTAACAAGCAAGAATAAAAAATGACATGGGATTGAACATTTGGAAAATCCAACACAACATAGCCTACCAATGCGCCTAACAAACAAGATAAAATTGAAGAGTAATAAAGATATATATATATATATATATTCTATTCTAAGCCACTTATAAAAAGAAATTAGAATACAAATTTATCTGGTGATTTCATGAATTTATTGATTGAATTTTGGACACAGATTTTATGGTTGTTTTGTGGAAATGGTGTTTTGGGACCAAGCTCGACTTGTAAATTTTTTTGATATGGAATGTCAGTCAATGATTCGTTTTGAAAGAAATTTTTTGGATTTAATTAATGGATTGTTTTTGCTGTTGTTGTGATAAGTTCCTAGACAGTCAAAACTAGGGGTGTTTCCTAGACGACCGAAGCTCGGAGTTATTATTTTCCAACCAGCTGAAGTTGGGGGTGTTACAAGAAGGCTGAGGCGCATGGTAATTCTTTTCCTAGGAAGTCGAAGTTAGGGGTATTCCCAAACGGCTAATGTTCTGGGTGATTGTTTTCCTAGACAGCCAAAGCTAAGGGCGTTCCTAGACGACTTATGCATGGGGTGATTTTTTTTCCCAAGTAGCCAAAGTTAGGGATGTTACCAGAGGACTGATGCTCGAGGTGTCTGTTTTCCCAAGCAGCCGAAGCTAAGGGTGTTTTTTCAGACGCATGATACTCAGGGTTATTTTTATAGTTATTTTTATTGTTCCCAAGCGGCCGAAAATCAAGGTGTTTCCCATAAGGCTGATGTTCTAGGGTGTCGATGATTGGCTTTTGATTGATTATTGAAATTGGTGTCCAGGTTTGTCACATAGTTTTATAAATGGGAATTTCATGGAAACATGGCCCACGAGCTTGATATATGTTATGATTTGTGGGTCCTGCGGCTTATGATTTTGTTTAAATTAAAATCTGGGTGTTCATATTTTATTGTATGCATGCATGTTTTATAATTGGATGGTAAAAGTTTATATATTTTCTAAAATGTATTTTCAAATAATTATTTTTTTTTCACGCACACTTTTAATGATTATGTTGACCCTCCAGGCTATTGTAGAGATATCATGGCTGGTTTAGAGGCGGAGGCATGACCGAGACTTCAATTTCATTATCCCTTGTTTGACATGTGTTAAGGGAATTCTCTGAAGTTTGGTTGATTTATCAGGTAAGATTAAGACTAGGAACGATTATCAAAACGTTTTCGGGAAGGGCCTTGTCAAACGATGTAATGACTGCCTTGCGGTGATCTGTCAAACTACCACATTATATAAGTCTACCTGATGTAAATGATTGTCTCTTGGTTGGCCTATAACTGCCTTATGGCGGCATATCAAACTGTGTTATGTCGTGGCAGCCATTACATCAATAAGATCATAGTAACAAATAATAATAAAAAAATAAATAAGATTCAACATTCTGAAAATTCATCATAACACAACCGACCAATATTCCTAACAAAGAAGATAAACATAAATAGTAATAATGATCTATATGTTTTCTAACCTTAGTTTAGCCCAACCCACTCTAAATTAGAAAAAAAACACAAGTAAATTTAAATGAAAAGAAGTCAATGCCCACAATTTTCTTCCTTCCCTCAATTTCAAATGGTCTCATAAGTCTTCATATTTGCACGCAGTTGACTCACTACCTAAAACCTTGTTCCTAAGTCCATTTTATGATTTCTATGGCATTCTCTGCTCTTTTGAGAATATATATTGTCTTGCCTTTCCATCCCTAGCACCTCTAGGCATCACGGGACCAATCATCTCCTACTTCAAGTTGAGAGTCATTTTATCTATGCTAATGAGGTCACATATGCACAGTGCTAATTTATAAGGTCGATGAGTGCACTCCTGAACACTTTCTTAGCCTTTGTGATTGCACTACGACTTCTGTTGCTTTGATACTTAAGAATTGATAGAGCTTATTTTATGTCCTCCGATAACGTTTCCTCTGTACCAGGGATATGGCAAAGCTTCGAAGGAGTAGGCAAGATGATGCACCAAGAGATGATGATGTAGAAGAAAAATTAAGGAGTCTACAAAAGATGCCTGCGATTTGAAGTTTGAACTATAAAGTGAAGGAAGGAAAAGAAGCTTTGTTTAATAATGAGTGAATGAGTGAGAGAAGAAAATAGTTGGGTTTGGTTTGGTGTGATTTATTGAAATTTATTACCATGGGTGAATTATGTTGCGGAAAATAGTAGAATGGAAATAATAACTCAACCCACAAAAAAGGATAAATATGCAAGGAAATAAAAGGGCAAAGAATAGAGAGCACCGGATATAACGTGGTTCGGCAATATGCCTACGTCCACGGGGAAACAACAACAAGAACCTCCACTAATGAAATTAGGGATACAAAGAGATGCACAACTTCAAGAACACTACTTGAAGGAAACTCTCTCTCTCACACTTGTTTTGCTACCAACACTACAACACTCAACACTCTCAACTTAGAGTGGGCACTCTTCACTCTCTACTTGGAGGAAGATGTTTCTCTTGGATGAGATTGATGGAATGAGCAAATGACCACTCCTTATATAGGCCAAGGAGGAACCATCTAAATGCTTTCATTAATACTTCACCCACCCACTTACTTCATTTTGGATCCCACTTACCTACAACCACCTACTACATTTTGGATCCCACTTACCTACAACCACCTACTACATTTTGGATCCCACTTACCTACAACCACTTACTTCATTAATGCTTCAAACAACATTTTGTAGATATATTTGAAATTTGGGCCTAGATATTTTACAATCTCCCCCTCTAGGCCAACTAGGTCAAAACGACGTGAATTCTACTTGAAGTCCACTCCAGCGGATTTGCTGCAATACTCCAACTTCTGTTGTGTAACAACTTTTGTCAACATATCTGAAGTGTTCTTGTTGGTGTGAATTTTCCTCAACTGGAAAAGCTTCTTTGATACTGCATCTCGAATCCAATGATAACGGAGATCAATGTGCTTCGTGCGAGGATGGTACACTGAATTTTTACTTAAATGAATAGCACTCTGACTATCACAATGCACCACATAACTTTCTTGCTTCACACCCAATTCTTGAATGAACCTCTGCAGCCAAATCATCTCCTTGCCTGCTTCATTTGCAGCAATATACTCAGCTTCAGTGGTGGATAAGGCAACACATTTTTGTAACTTAGACTGCCATGAAACAGCTCCCCCTGAAAAGGTGAATAAGTATCCAGAAGTGGATTTTCTAGCATCAAGGTCTCCTGCCAAGTCTGCATCCGTGAAACCTTCTAACATCGGTTTCGATCCACCAAAGCACAAGCACAACTTTGAAGTGCCTCTCAAATATCTGAGTATCCACTTGACTGATTCCCAATGCTCTCTGCCAGGGTTAGAGAGATACCTACTAACAACACCAACTGCATGTGCTATATCTGGTCGAGTACAAACCATAGCATACATAAGACTACCAACAGCTGATGAGTAGGGAATACCTGCCATCTTGTCCATATCCTCTTGTGTAGTTGGGCATAAACTTCTGCTTAACTTGAATTGATTACCTAGAGGTGAGTTCACTGGCTTAGCTTCTTTCATGTTGAACCTCTCAAGCACTCGTTCAACGTACCTTTCTTGTGACAACCATAGCTTCTTCGCCTTCCTGTCACGAGTGATCTCCATGCCCAAAATCTGCTTAGCTGGACCTAAGTCTTTCATATCAAATGATTTTGACAAATCTGACTTCAACTTGTGAATCATAGCAACATCGTGCCCCACAATCAACATATCATCAACATAGAGCAATAAAATGATGAAGTTACCTCCGGTGAACTGCTGGATATACACACATGGATCGGCATCTGTTCTCTTGTACCCATGACCCAACATGAATGAGTCAAACTTCTTGTACCATTGTCTCGGTGCCTGCTTTAGCCCGTACAAGCTTTTCTTCAACTTACAAACCATGTGTCCTTTTCTCTCAACTTCAAAACCTTCTGGTTGCTCCATGTAAATTTCCTCTTCCAAATCACCATGCAGAAATGCTGTCTTCACATCCAACTGCTCCACCTCAAGATCCATGCTAGCTGCCATGCCCAGAATAACTCGGATAGAAGTCATCTTAACCACTGGTGAGAATATCTCGTCGAAATCGACTCCTTCCTTCTGCCCAAAACCCTTGACAACCAAGCGAGCCTTGAACTTTGTCAACTGCTCATTCTCGTCCCTCTTCAACTTGAACACCCACTTATTTTTGAGTGCTTTTCTGCCTTTAGGAAGCTCCACCAACTCATAGGTGTCATTCTTCAATAAAGACTCCATCTCAGACTTCATTGCCAACATCCATTTGTCATTGTCTGCATGAGTCTTTGCCTCCTCAAAATTTTCAGGCTCTCCATCACCAGTCAACAGAATGTATCTGGAATGCGGGTCATCCCCATCACTGGTCGTGAGAATATACTGTGAAGAAGGATACTTAGTATTCGGCTTCGGCACTCTGTTTGATTTACGAACTGGTACTTGGGAAATCTCCGGTTGCTCCTCCTGGCTTGGCTCCCCCTGAATTTGATCGTCCTGATCATCGTCTTCAGGTTCAGACACTATCTCAGCACCTTCTGCTTCAGCCATGTCAGGAACGTCTTCATGTATAACCTCTTGAGCTCTGCCACTGGGTTCTTATTGCAGCGGTGATGAATCATAGGTGAGTTGGCCTGCATTTTTAACTGTCTCCTTATCAAGATCTGCCACGGTCTGATCTTCAAAGAAGTGTACATTTCTGCTTCTGAATAGCTTGTTGGTCTTTGGATCCCACATGCGGTAGCCCATTTCTTCATTGCCGTACCCGAGAAAGATGCACGGTGTGCCTTTGTCATCTATCTTCAATCTTTTCTCGTCAGATACACGTGCAAATGCTTTGCACCCAAACACTTTCAAGTGTGAATATGAAACGCTTCTACCGGTCCATACGCATTCGGGAGTCTCAAAGTTCAATGGTACACTTGGTGATCGGTTGATAAGGTAACAAGCGGCTGACACTGCTTCGGCCCAAAAACGCTTTGATAGATTGGCTGTCTTCAGCATGCACCTGACCTTCTCCAGAATGGTGCGGTTCATCCTTTCAGCTACACCATTATGTTGTGGGGTGCCAGGAATTGTCTTTTCATGCCTAATGCCATACTTCGAACAGTAATCTCTGAACTCGTTCGAAGTGTACTCTCCTCCATTGTCGCTGCGGATACATTTGAGGGCTCTCCCAGTCTCCCTCTCCACCATGACATGAAACTGCTTGAAGGTTTGGAATACCTGACCTTTTGATTTCAACAAATATACCCAAACCTTTCGTGAAACCTCATCAATAAAGGTAACAAAATATCTATTACCACCTAGTGATTCAACTTCCATAGGGCCACAAACATCAGAATGTACTAGGTCTAATATTTTTTCTTTTCTTGTGAAGGTACCAGAAAAACTGACTTGATTTTGTTTGCCATATAAACAATAATCACAAGAGTCGAGTGAGGTACCTTTGGCAAAGGGAATGAGAGACTTCTTTGCCAAAACTTGCAATCCCTTCTCACTCATGTGGCCTAATCTTTTGTGCCATAGATTTGGATGAGAATCGTCCGCGACATTCAACTCTCCTTTGCAAACTTTCCCATATGTCTTGTAAAGGGTGCAGCACAACTTCCCTCTAGCGATGACTAGCGATCCCTTGGTAAGCCTCCACTTTTGATCTCCCCCATGATGATGGAACCCTTGTTTATCAAGCACACCGGTTGACATTAGATTGAGACGTAAACCAGGAACATGTCTCACATCTTTCAATAACAGCTTGTTGCCCAAATCAGTCTCGAACAAAACATCACCTATTCCGGATATCTTGGAATAGCTATCATTGCCCATCTTCACTTCCCCAAAGTCTCCAGCTTTGTATGTGGTGAAGAACTCCGAGTGCGCCGTGGCATGGAAAGATGCTCCAGAATCAACTACCCAAGAAATGTTTTTATCTTCATCAGCATGTAGGCAATCATTGTCAAGAGACAACAACTCACATGCTTGACTGGACACAGTAGCGGTAGCTGCAGTATTGGTTGTGTCCTCCTTCTTTTGGTAGGTTGAGCCATCTTTCCCATCCTTCTTGTTATTCTTTAGTTTGTTGCAATTCTTCATCATGTGGCCATAGAGATTGCAATTATGACACCTTCCATTGAATCGTGTCCTCGAACGGCTTGCACTTCTTCCGCGATCTCGACTGGGAACTTTACTCTTGCTCCTTCCTCTATTCTCCGTCACAAAGACTTGACTATTATCGGAACTAGATGACTTTCTCCTAGTCTCTTCATTGAACATGTTGTCTTTAACATTATCCATAGATAACACACCATTGGGAGCAGAGTTACTTACAGTAATGACAAAGGTCTCCCAGCTGTCGGGCAAAGATCCAAGAAGCAATAACGCTTGAAGCTCATCCGCGATCTTCATGTCCATCGTGGCCAATTGATTGACAGTGCTTTGGAAGTTGTTGAGGTGCTCAGTCACCCTTACGCCCTCCTTATACTTCATGTTGACAAGCTCCTTAATGAGAAACGCTTTCTTCGATGCGGACTTTTGTTCGAACAATGACTCCAACTTCAACCAAAGAGCATGGGCGTTAGTCTCGTTGGACACATGGTGGAACACACTATCATCCACCCATTCACGAATATGGCCAATAGCCTTGCGATTCAACTTCTTCCATTCAGCATCTCCCATATTCTCAGGCTTGCCTTCCTCTCCTTCTATGGGCTCATGCAGATCCTTGCAATAGAGAATGTCCTCCATTCTCGGCTTCCATGTAATCCAATTGGAGTGGTTGAGTCGAACCATGGTACTCCTTGAGCCTTCCATTCTCAACGAACCTAGAGCTCTGATACCACTGTTGCGGAAAATAGTAGAATGGAAATAATAACTCAACCCACAAAAAAGGATAAATATGCAAGGAAATAAAAGGGCAAAGAATAGAGAACACCGGATATAACGTGGTTCGGCAATATGCCTACGTCCACGGGGCAACAACAACAAGAACCTCCACTAATGAAATTAGGGATACAAAGAGATGCACAACTTCAAGAACACTACTTGAAGGAAACTCTCTCTCTCACACTTGTTTTGCTACCAACACTACAACACTCAACACTCTCAACTTAGAGTGGGCACTCTTCACTCTCTACTTGGAGGAAGATGTTTCTCTTGGATGAGATTGATGGAATGAGCAAATGACCACTCCTTATATAGGCCAAGGAGGAACCATCTAAATGCTTTCATTAATACTTCACCCACCCACTTACTTCATTTTGGATCCCACTTACCTACAACCACCTACTACATTTTGGATCCCACTTACCTACAACCACCTACTACATTTTGGATCCCACTTACCTACAACCACTTACTTCATTAATGCTTCAAACAACATTTTGTAGATATATTTGAAATTTGGGCCTAGATATTTTACAAATTAAAGTTCATGTCTTGGTAACAATGTTAATGATGTAATGACCACCTTTAGTGACCGTCTACCTCTCAAGGTTAAAATGACCTCCTCATAGTGACATGTCATACTGCCACTACATAAAACTATGCCCGATGTAAACTGCCTCCTAATATTATCGATGCAATAACCATCTCCTAGTCATCTATCAAGCTACCCCGTTATAACAGTATACTCAATGTAAATGACTGTTTCTCAGTCAGCCTATAACTGAATTTTGATGGCCAATCAAACTTCTACTACATACTATGTTATGGCAGCCATTACATCGTTAACATCAGAGTAAAAACAAGAGTACAAAAGAGAAATAAGATTGAACATTCTTAAAATTCAACCTAATGTAGCCTACCACAATGCCTAACAAACCTGATAAATATGAAAAGTAACTAATAGAGATATTTGTCTTCTAAAACACTAATAAAAAGAAATTATAAACTTAATTTATCTAAAGCGCAACTCAAGTTTAGCCCAACCTAACCTAAATTAGAAAATAACCACTTTCAAATTTTAAGGAAAAGAAGTTGATGCCCATTATTTTTTTCTTTCTTCCATTTCATAATGTCTCATAATTTCTTCACCTTTGAAAACAGTTGACTCACCACCTAAAACCTCGTTCCTTAGCTAATTGCTCAATTTCTTTGGAATTCTCTGCTCTGTCGTAGACATAGATGGCCTTACCTTTCCAAACCATCGCCTCCAAGAATCACGGGACCAATCATCTTCTACTTTAGGTTGAAAGTCATTTTCATCTTTAGTTCCATCTTCATCCCCATCTTCGACATATCGATGAATGAGTCCCATGATGTCTGGATGTGGAGTGGGTGGAAAAAGAAAACCATCTATATCTACGAACTGACCATATTGAGGGTCAGATTTGATTACCCAGTAGCCTCGAAGACCTGATCGTAGGTGTCACTAAGCATGGAATGTCAGAGACATGCACTCATCCCGAATCCCTTCGCTTAAAGTTCAAAATCTCATATCCTCTTAACAGAGATGTGTAGTAGACTATTTACAATTACTAACACATGTGCATCAACCTAGGATACCAAGTACGTAGCAGTTTCTCATTAGATATGCGGATGTGAAATATGCACCACGGGCCTGTTAGCCTCTAGCCGACTCATACAGTGAAAACCTAATTGAAGTCCATCTCAGATATCCCAACATACAGCTGACCTAAGATTTTCCATATAAATAAAAGATTGTTCAATGAACCCTCTATTCATCTCTATTCATCTTGAGAAATTCTTATCCACTTTTTATAAAAAAATATATGTCTTGTCCCCTTCATTTTCGGAACCTAGAAGCAATTCCCAATTCATATTCCTTCGTAATTCTGAATTGGTCCGGATGGAATTAATCTCTCGCCAACAAATGTTGTTTAATATTTATCTCTTATTATAAATCCCTGAAAAAGAAATGAGAAAATTAGAATCTCAAAAAACTATTAGATATTGATCGCATATCTTTTGTTAACTTATGCATAGTGCATCTCAATTGCCTAGACTTATGTGTTATGCAAGTTTTGTTAATTAACTTTATTCTCGAAGCAAGCTCAAATTCTCAACTTAATCCTGCCTATAACTGTTAAAGGAAAGAATCGCCAAATCAATTATCCCTTGTTGTGTGATATGGGGATCATTTGTAAATCTGAACATATCTGTTTTAGTCTTCCTTTCCTAGAGTATAACTGCTTCCTGTTATATTGTATTGTTTGTATATTAAGCCGAGCACCCATATTCAATAAAAACACAGATAATCTACCAATATTTTATGGTATCAGAGCGCCCAATCTTGGTGACTCCATAGTTATCTTTTATACTACACACATCATGAGTGAAGGAAAGTTAACAGAAGTAGCATCACTTATGTCCAATCCTTTAACCCTTCATCATTCTGGCTCATCGGGACTTCTCTTGGTTACCAATCTCCTTAAAAGACCCAAGTATGGGTAATGGAGCCATTCCATGAGAATAGCTCTCAGCGCAAAGAATAAACTCGGCATCATTGATGGGTCTGTCAAAATTCCTACAACACCAGACCCTAAACATCATTTGTGGCAGCGTTGTAAAGACATGGTGTTGTCATGGATACTCCAATCAGTTCATCCCAATATTGAAAGCAATGTTCTTTACTGCAAAACTACCACTGCAGTTTGGATGGACCTTTAGGATCGCTTCTCTCAGAGAAACGATTCAAGAATCTACCAACATGAACAAGAAATTGTTGAGCCTCGACAAGGACAACAGTCAATTTCAGTTTATTACACCAAGTTAAAGGCACTGTGGGATGAATTAACTTCCTATCAAGAGCCCTTCACTGTGAATGTGAGGGATTGAAGAAACTCACCGAAAAAGAAGAGAAAGAAAAAGTTATGCAATTTCTTATGGGATTAAATGATTCCTATTCTATTGTTAAAGGCTCTATCTTAGTGATTAGTCTTTTACCTGATACCCGCAAAGCCCATGGATTGGCACTCCATCATGAAAGACAACTGGAGGTCATGAATCAGCGTGAATTTGTAGCCACATCTCATGCGAGGATCGCCGAATGCACTACCGCACCAAGCTCTTCGCAATTTCATCAAAATATGAAGTGCATGTATTGTGATGGAGAAGGAAACCTCAAAGACTTATGTTTCTATCTTATAGGATTTCTTGTTGGCCATAAGTGGCAAGGAAAAAACGTGAAACCCAGGAGCTAGCAGAACCCCACATCCAATCACCATTCAGAGAGCAATCAACCACTGGGCTCTTATCTAAAGGCCCACAATGCATCCCACAAAATTGAACTTGAACAGCCCACCAAATCAATTGAGCACTCTGACCCACATTTCACTACCGAAGAGTACAACGAGCTCTTGGCCCTTCTTTGATCAAAGAAGTTGTCTGACCAGCCCATGGCCCATGCCACAGGTAAAATACACCCGACCTGTCACACAGTGCAGTCTAATTCATTGCTACCTTATTGATGGATTATTGATAATGGAGCAACATATCATATTTCCCATTTATTGCCCACCTACAATTATATTAAGGCACATCAAGACTCAGTTGAGCTACCCAATGGAGACAAATCCGTGATACATGGCTTTGGGACAATGAAGGTGTCCACAGATTTGACACTTGATCGCGTTTTACATGTTTCCAAGTTTCGCGTAAATTTTTGTCTGTGAGTAAAATAACTCAAGCTCTTAATTACACAAACATGTTTTATCCCAATTTTTGTATTGTACAGGACGTGGTTACGAAGAAGAAGATTGGCATGGGCAAGCAGTTTGATGGGCTCTACTATCTCACCACTTCCCAAAATCCTCACCTAGCCAGCCATGTTGCTCACACCGCTCACCTTTGGCACCAAAAACTTGGACATCCTTCTGCTGCACCTCTTGTAACGACCCGTCCCGGGAATTAGGGTTAAGACCGTGTTTAAAATGAGATTAGTGAGCTTAATTGGTGGTTATTCAGGTACGATAGGTCCGGTAGCGTAGAATGACGATTTTGCCCCTAGGTTGGGAAAAATGTTGATTTTGAGTTCGGACGGTCAAATGGACTTTGACCGATGACTGTGACGTAGTTCGGGACGTCACGAATCCGTAGATAGGTGGCACGCCCGATTACGACATCCGAGGAGGAAGTTATGATGTTCGGAAGGTTGAGGGCATTACCGTAATTTGGCTAAAATAGGGGGAAAAGTTGACTTTTCGTACGATCGGGTTTTGACACGTTGACCTAGGACCGTTAGGTAGATCTCGTCGTCCTGAGTTCGATGACAGGCGGCACGTATTCATCGGAGTTAGGATGTGTACGTTACGGGTCTAGAAAGGTAGTGGCAAAATAGTAATTTTGACTTAAAAGGAAGCGCAGTTTGGTCTTTTGTACTTTGGGCTTGGTGCAGCCTAATTTGGACAAGTGTTCAGGGCAGAGAGGAGATTTTTGTGAGAGAATGGGGAGGATTGTGACACGTGCTAGGGGTCTGGTTGGTTCTAGGAAGCACGGTTCCAATTATATGGTATGTGTTCGTGTGTGTTCGAACAAGAGAGAACAGAGTGAGGCTAGAGAGGGAAATCGATCAGGTGAAGGGAGTGTTCGTGTGTTCTAGTGAGTGAGTAAGAAACTGGAGATCAAGTGAGAGCTGAGGAGTGAAGCTGAGTGAGAAGTTGTGAGGGAATTGGGTGTGTGCGAGGCGTGAGTTCGCAGGAAAAAGGGAGTACAAATCAGAGGACTACCGTGCAGGGTTGAGTATTTCCCGTGACAAACCTGTCAAATTGGACCCGTATTGGTGTTGTGCGGATGGAGGAGAGTGGAGTAGATCCAGCAAAGCTCACGGGGGTGGTCGGCGTACAGGTAATTTCTCTGTTTTCCTTTGCTTGCTCTGTTTTGCCGCCTTGTTTCAAATGGTAAGTCGTGGGTTTTGAGTGAGAGTCGAGAGATTTGGTGAGTTGGGTGAGCTTTAGGAGGGTCCTAGGAGTGGTCTAGTGTTGCCACCGTGACGGGGGTGGACTTGGGTGGCCGGAATAGGAAACAGGGGACAGACGGGTTTTTGTGTCGAGTTTGGGACGATGATCTAGGGACTGTGTCGAGGTGTTAGAGTAAGGGGAATGGGTTGCTTAGGACTAGACGGTGAAGATGGTGAAGAGAGGAGTAGAATTGGTGGACGGACGGCGGAGAACCGGGAACACCGGTTCAGACCGGTTCACGCGAGGTAGACGACAGTGAACAGTACCCTGTGTGCAGGCGCTTGAGGCCACGCGTAGCCACTTTGGGCGGCGCGTGGGGGCGCGTACGACGGTGTTTGGGAAAACAGTCAATTGAGTTTTTGTTCTAAATGTTATAACGAATCCATTGGAATAGGTTTTAGGTTAATCAGATGTCGTTTAAGGTTAGTTCCGCGAGGTTGAAGGTTTAGGGTTCCTGTTTGTTACGTTTAGGACCCGAGGATGTTTGGGAAAAATTAGGTGGGTCTTCGTAGATGTGTTAATAACGTACTCTGGTGCTTGTTGACAGGATCGGGATTTCCCGAGGAAGCTGAGGAACGTACGGGACGCGTGTGACGTGCCCGGTAACTGTGAGTGGACCCCTTCTTTAAACTCAAGCATGCTTAACTGTTTTTCTATAATTATTTTATGGTTTTACATGCGATTTCATGATTGTTGAATATGTGATGATGGTTTTACATAATTACACGTTTTTCGAGAAAGTACGTATTTGGCACGTTTTACGAGGAAAGGTTGAATTTCTGATTGCGATGCCATGATTTGGGGTTTCAAACGATAAGTGATTTTCAATGATTATAAAGGGATTTTGGAACGTGATGGCAATGATTAGGGTTTTCGGTTTTAAAATCGGATTTCGAAAACGAGATTTGGTTTTAAAGTTGAAAAGTTGATTTCCGGAGTTGGGTTCGAAATGACGGTTCTGGACGCCGGAAGGGCATCGGACCGGTGATTTCAAATTCGGGTTTGGATATGGATTTAGAAATGGTTTTCAAATAGTTTTGGATTGGATTTGTTGGATCTGGATATTGGGTTTAAAGACCCGGATTATATTTGACGGGGGACGGGCCCGGATTGGGTTTAAAGACCCGGATTGAGTTTAAAGACTCAGGAGTTTAAAGACTCGAATATATTGATATTTCCCCCGTAGGCCTGTTGAGTTTAAAGACTCGGGAGTTTAAAGACTCGGATATTATTGAGGCCTGGATTGAGTTTAAAGACTCGGGAGTTTAAAGACTCGGATAGATCCAGCAGGTTTGATCGGATAATGATGGCTTGATATTTATGTTCTATGATACAGTTTCATGGTGCTTATGATATGATTTCTATAACTATTTTTATAATGATTCAGCAAATTTTTTTATGACGATCTTTACGTGATTTATAATTGTTTTCAATAACTGGGTTATGCATGTGATTTCAAAACGGAGGGCTAAAACCCTGGTTTTATTATGAAATGGTTTTCGGAAATTCTTTTCTTATTTATGGTCCACTCACACCTTCTGTTTTAAATTGCCCTCCAGGTCGTGGAGCTAGCACGGGGTTGTGACGTCGAGGCAGCGTCGGAGGGATAGAATTTTCCGAGAGTGACCCCGTAGTGCTTAAACTTTTCCTTTGTGCGTGTACCTTGTTTATCTGATTTCTCTCCTTTGTTTTTGGTACTATGCTCTGTAAAACTTAACTTCGGGATGTTTAAAGTTTCTCTTGCGTCTGACCGTGTATTTTGGTGGTTTTTCGTGAGTTTATTTCGGTTTAGTGTCGGGGTGTCAGACGGGAGCAGGATTTACCTCGGCTTTCGGGGTGAAACCGGGTTGGGTCCTGAAAATTGGTATCAGAGCATAGGTTTGTCGAGTCTGTTGGGTTTGTGTCTGTTGTGAGGTTGTGTTTAGTTTGTCTGACTGATTCTATGCCTCTTTCAGCGTGCGATTGACGATGCCTCCGAGGCGTAGACCCTCTCTACGACCTGAAGACGAAGCGGCGAGAGGAACAGAGAGTGCTACGATTGAGCGAGCACAGCGGCTCGGGGCTACGACTTTTAGTGGTGGGGCAGATCCTGAGGAAGCTCAGAGGTGGATCACGAGACTTGAGTGGATCTTTGCAGTGATGCATTGGACACCAGAGGATCGAGTGTTACTAGCTACGTTTTTACTGGACGGTGCGGCGTACGAGTGGTGGTATACCCTCGAGTTGTCTGGCTGGGATGCCCATACAGTGACTTGGGAGACGTTTCAGGAGAGGTTCCTAAACCAGTATTACCCACGTTCCTTCCGAGATGCCAAGAAGGCTGAGTTTCTGCAACTCCAACAGGGGAATCTGAGTGTGGCTGAGTACGAACTGAAGTTCCAGATGTTGTCACGGTTTGCTCCTGCGTTTGTGGCTACTGAAGCCGAGAAGTGTTGTAGGTTTGAGTTGGGCCTACGAGGTGAGATTCGAGCCATAGTGACGGCTGGATCGTTTACTACCCTCCGAGAGTTGTCAGACGCTGCGGTGAGGGTTGAGGCTAGTTTGCCGGTACGACGCCGGGAGCCACCTTTTTCGGGAGCTTAGAGTCTGAGGACACCGAAGAGAGGTAACTTCAGTGGAACATCGTCGACAGGCGATGATCATTTCGGTAGACCTGGTAGTTTCCAGAGTTCAGGATTTCGTGGTTACCAAGCACAGCCGACTCCGCAAGCTAGTGCGACGTCTATTGCGTCGACGGGGAGACCGAGTCCTTTTGGTCGGGATGTTTGTTTCTACTGCGGAGAGTGAGGTCACTTCCGACGTGAGTGTCCACTGTTACCACATGAAGGTGGTGTAGGTCGAGGATCAACGGAGCCTGAACGGAGTACAGCGTCAGCGTCAGGGACAACGGGCACTAGAGGAGGTGGTGGTGCCACTAGTAGTTCACGGGGACGTGGTAGATCTTCAGGATCTCAGGCCCGAGTGTTTTCGATGACTCAGCAGGAGGTTCAGTCGGCACCAGGTGCGGGGACAGGTACTTTTACTATCCTCAGTTAGTGTTGTTTGGTTTCGGAGTCTAGTTAGGCCTTACCCTAGGTGCCCTGGAGTGACGAGGTTACAACTTAAGGTGAGTTACCCATCCCGGGAATTAGGGTTAAGACCATGTTTAAAATGAGATTAGTGAGCTTAATTGGTGGTTAGTCAGGTATGATAGGTCCGCTAGCGTAGAATGACGATTTTGCCCATAGTTTGGGCAAAATGTTGATTTTGAGTTCGGGCGGTCAAATGGAATTTGACCGATGACTGTGACGTAGCTCGGGACGTCACGAATCCGTAGATAGGTGGCACGCCCAATTCCGACATCTGAGGGGGGAAGTTATGATGTTCGGAAGGTTGATGGCATTACCGTAATTTGGCTAAAATAGGGGGAAAAGTTGACTTTTCGTACGATCGTGTTTTGACACATTGACCTAGGACCGTTAGGTAGATCTCGTCGTCCTGAGTTCGATGACAAGCGGCACGTATTCATCGGAGTTACGATGTGTGCGTTATGGGTCTAGAAAGGTAGTGGCAAAATGGTAATTTTGACTTAAAAGGAAGGGCAGTTTGGTCTTTTGTACTTTGGGCTTGGTGCAGCCAGATTTGGACAAGTGTCTAGGGCAGAGAGGAGATTTTTGTGAGAGAATGGGGAGGATTGTGACACGTGCTAGGGGTCTGGTTGGTTCTAGGAAGCACGGCTCCAATTATATGGTATGTGTTCGTGTGTGTTCGAACAAGA
Organism: Prinsepia uniflora; assembly: GCA_032719365.1. Classification (NCBI taxonomy): domain Eukaryota; kingdom Viridiplantae; phylum Streptophyta; class Magnoliopsida; order Rosales; family Rosaceae; genus Prinsepia; species Prinsepia uniflora. The sequence continues at coordinate 67,158,353 of CM064866.1, forward strand.
GAGAAAAGAGTGAGGCTAGAGAGGGAAATCGATCAGGTTAAGGGAGTTTTCGTGTGTTCTGGTAAGTGGGTAAGAAACGGGAGATCAAGTGATAGTTGAGGAGTGAAGCTGAGTGAGAAGTTGTGAGGGAATTGGGTGTGTGCGAGGCGTGAGTTCGCAAAAAACAGGGAGTACAAATTAGGGGACCACCGTGCACGGTTGAGTATTTCCCGTGACAAACCTGTCAAATTGGACCCGTATTGGTGTTGTGCGGACGGAGGAGAGCGGAGTAGATCCAGCAGAGTTCACGGGGGTGGTCGGCGTATAGGTAATTTCTCTGTTTTCCTTTGCTTGCTCTATTTTGCCGCCTTGTTTCAAACGGTAAGTCGTGGGTTTTGAGTGAGAGTCGAGAGATTTGGTGAGTTGGGTGAGCTTTAGGAGGGTCCTAGGAGTGGTCTAGTGTTGCCACCGTGACGGGGGAGGACTTGGGTGGCCGGAATAGGAAACAGGGGACAGACAGATTTTTGTGTCGAGTTTGGGACGATGATCTAGGGACTGTGTCGAGATGTTAGAGTAAGGGGAATGGGTTGCTTAGGAATAGACGGTGAGGATGGTGAAGAGAGGAGTCGAATTGGTGGACGGACGGCGGAGAACCGGGAACGCCGGTTCAGACCGGTTCACGCGAGGTAGACGACGGTGAACAGTACCCTGTGTGCAGGCGCGTGAGGCCACGCGCAGCCACTTTGGGCGATGCGTGGGGGCGCGTGCGGCGGTGTTTGGTAAAACGGTCAATTGAGTTTTTGTTCTAAATGTTATAACGAATCCATTGGAATAGGTTTTGGGTTAATCGGATGTCGTTTGAGGTTAGTTCCGCGAGGTTGAAGGTTTAGGGTTCCGGTTTGTTACGTTTAGGACCCGGGGATGTTTGGGAAAAATTAGGTGGATCTTCGTAGATGTGTTAGTAACGTACTTTGGTGCTTGTTGACAGGATCGGGATTTCCCGAGGAAGCTGAGGAACGTACGGGACACGAGTGACGTGCCCGGTAACTGTGAGTGGACCCCTTCTTTAAACTCAAGCATGCATAACTGTTTTTTTATAATTATTTTATGGTTTTACATGCGATTTAATGATTGTTGAATATGTGATGATGGTTTTACATAATTGCACATTTTTAGAGAAAGTACGTATTTTGCACGTTTTACGAGGAAAGGTTGAATTTCTGATTTCGATGCCATGATTTGGGGTTTCAAACGATAAGTGATTTTCAATGATTATAAAGGGATTTTGGAACGTGATGGCAATGATCAGGGTTTTCGGTTTTAAAATCGGATTTCGAAAACGAGATTTGGTTTTAAAGTTGAAAAGTGAATTTCCGGATTTGAGTTCGGAATGACGGTTTTGGACGCCGGAAGGGCATCGGACCGGTGATTTCGGATTCGGGTTTGGATATGGATTTAGAAATGGTTTTCAAATGGTTTTGGATTGGATTTGCTGGATCTGGATATTGGGTTTAAAGACCCGGATTATATTTGACGGGGGACGGGCCCGGATTGGGTTTAAAGACCCGGATTTAGTTTAAAGACTCGGATATATTGATATTTCCCTCGTAGGCCTGTTGAGTTTAAAGACTCGGGAGTTTAAAGACTCGGATATTATTGAGGCCTGGATTGAGTTTAATGACTCGGGAGTTTAAAGACTCGGATAGATCCAGCAGGTTTGATCGGATAATGATGGCTTGATATTTATGTTCTATGATACAGTTTCATGGTGCTTATGATATGATTTCTATAACTGTTTTTATAATGATTCAACAAATGTTTTTTTGATGATCTTTACGTGATTTATAATTGTTTTCAATAACTGGGTTATGCATGTGATTTCAAAACGGAGGGCTAAAACCCTGGTTTTATTATGAAATGGTTTTCGGAAATTCTTTTCTTATTTATGGTCCACTCACACCTTCTGTTTTAAATTGCCCTCCAGGTCGTGGAGCTAGCGCGGGGTTGTGACGTCGAGGCAGCGTCGGAGGCATAGAATTTTTCGAGAGTGACCCCGGAGTGCTTAAACTTTTCCGTTGTGCGTGTACCTTATTTATCTGATTTCTTTCCTTTTTTTTGGTACTATGCTCTATAAAACTTAACTTCGGGATGTTTAAAGTTTCTCCTGCGTCTAACCGTGTATTTTGGTGGTTTTTCGTGAGTTTATTTCGATTTAGTGTCGGGGTGTCAGACGGTAGCAGGATTTACCTTGGTTTTTGGGGTGAAACCGGGGTGGGTCCTAACACCTCTCCAGTGTCTTTACAAGAATTTTCCCAATTTTTTTTATTCTCATTCTTATTGTGATATTTGTCCTTTAGCTAAACAGACTCAGTTAATTTTTCATTCTAGTTCAATTCATACATATGCACCTTTTGATCTTATTCACTATGATATTTGGGGCCCACACAAAACTCATACTCATTCTGGGGCACATTATTTTCTGACCATAGTCGATGATTTTATTCGATTCACTTGGGTTCATCTCATGCGCTTTAAATCTGATACACAATCTATCTTGAAATCATTCTTTTCCTAGGTACGAACTCAATTCAATCGCCTTATTAAATTTTTTCGTTCTGACAAGAGAAGTGAGTTCCTCTCCATGCAACCTTTCTTCTCCTCTCATGGAACTAATTTTCAACATTCATGTGTGTATACACCCCCAAAAAAAAATGGAGTTGTTGAACGTAAACATCGCCATCTTCTCAATGTTGGTCGTGGCCTCCGATTTCAAGCAAATTTGCCCTTACTTTTTTGGGGAGAAAGTATTCACACTGCAGTTACCTTATTAACCATTTTCCCACTCCCTTACTCTCGCATAAAACCCTTTTTGAACTCTTACATGCCCCCCCCCCCTCTCTCTCTCTCTCTTATCTCACCTTCGAGTGTTTATTGCTTATGTTTTACCACCAATCTCACTCCTTCGCACAAATTTGATTCTCGTGCTTGTTGTTGCTTGTTTCTTGGCTATCCACATGGTCAAAAAGGTTACCGGGTCTATGATCTTGCCACCAAGAAATTTTATGTCTCCAGAGATGTTGTGTTTCATGAGCATCATTTTCCTTTCTCCTTGCTGCCACTAGAAAATCAATCTGACCTTCTCATCCTAACTCACCCATCAGCCCAAACCCCATTTCCAACCATTTTCCCGCCCATAGCCCACATGCCTCACTTCAACCCATTCACCCTGATTCACCCAGCCCGTCTACCCGACTTCTCCCAGACCTGCAACCTACTTCTCACTCAACACCTCCTTCCCCACCTGATTCCTCTTCGCTCTCCATCCCCAATTCGTCTTCTCCCAGACTCGATTCTTCTTCTCCCATACCCAATCCCTTGTCCACGCGTCCTACCCATATCCTTGCGATTTTGTCCTCCCACAACCCCCCTTACTGAACCTCATCTACCGATTACCCCTACCTCCATCTCTAAGGCATCCCCTTTTCCCCGTCGCTCAGATTGTCTCTCTTGGCCACCTGCCCATTTCCGCGACTATCAAGCTCATCACGCTCCTTTGCTCCTACATCACGTCGTCGCTTCTACCCTATCTGGTAAAAGATAACCGCTCCACATGTATGTCTCCTATTCTACCTTATCTCATGTCCTGCCTATCGACAATTTGTTCTGAACGTCTCACGGCTCGTTGAGCCTACGTCCTATGAGCAAGCCAGCCATGATCTTCAGTGGCCTACCGACATGGCCTCCTAATTACAGGCTCTTGACGCCAATCGCACTTGGTCCATCATTCCTCTGCCTGTCGATTATCGTTCTATTGGCAATAAATGAATCTACCGTATCAAATACCGCTCTGATGAAACTGTGGAGCGCTACAAGGCTCGTTTGGTAGCCCAAGGATTCTGTTAACGCGCTGGTATCGACTACAAAGACACGGTTTCCCCCGTTGCCAAACTGATTACTGTCTGGTGCCTGATAACGCCCAAATTACGCATTAAATTAAATACGTAATTTGAGTATTATGCAATTTAATCCCTTTTTGTGTAGTTGTAGTATTGGTATGGATCGTTTTTAACCGGGGAAATTATGGAACATTAATAATATGTTAGTGAGAAAGAATAATGAATAATCAAAGAATAAAATAATTAAAGAATAAAAGAATAAAGAATAAAGAATAAATGAATTAAAGAATAAATAATAAATGAATAAAGAATGATAGAATAAAGAATTAAATGAGGGGTTTGAAAAAAAATTGTAATCTAAACTAATGAAAATACTAACTAATAATTAAATTAAAATTAACAATAACATTATTTAAAACTGCTCCTAAAATAAACTTCCTTTAAATACAATTTTCACCAACACTCTAACATATTGCTTATATTGAACCAATCATGAAATCCTACATTCATTATCTCCATTACATGCATACATTTTTCATATTATAAATGCACCGAACAACGGATTATTACTTATAATATGATCTACCTTAAGTTTGTGATTTAATGCGCCGAACAGCGGTCAAACATTAAATTTCTTCAACTCTATTCTAAATGCCCCGAATAACGAATCAACATTTAGCTTCGAATTGAAATTTAAGCACTAAAACATATGAAGTAAAAGAAATTCAGAAAGTAAAATACATGGAGATTTTATTCATACTTACAAATGTTAGAAAGAAAATACCAACACATATATAGAATTATAAGTAAAACTAAAACAATAACAAGAATTTGAAGTAGAAAAAGATGGGTTTTCACAAGAATTACCGAACAAAGGCAGGAAACTTGTGAAGATGGAAGAAGAAATTTGAGAAATTCGGTCTTGAAAACTCTTGAGTTGTCTTAGAATTACCTAGCCTTAGGTTTTTCTTAAGGAAAGTATAAAAATGTAATTAAAGAGAAGTTTAAGAAATTCTAAGAACAAAATAAAGAAAACGAAACTAAGAAAAAAATAAAGAAAATTAAACTAAAAACAAAATAAAGAAAATAAAATTAAAATAAATAATCAAAAGAAGTTACAAATGATCCCCAAAAAATGTCTCTCAAATGAGAGAAACAAAAGAACTAAAAACTAAGAAAATGGAAGAAATAGAAAAAATGGGGACCCCTTTACTATGAAGATGGCATTCCTATTTATAGAGGAAATGCCCAAAAGTTTAGTAAAATAAAATAAAAAATGATAAACTAAAATAATAAAATAATTATATGAAACAAATGATGAAAATGCAATTTTTGGGGCTGGATTTGAGCAATTTTGCAGGCGACGGCAGGCTGCTGAGCTGTAGAGATGGGACCCGATAGACGCCTGCTGGAAAAAGCTGTCAAATTAGGCGCGGTCAGGCTAGAAAGGGGGAGGGTAGGTAGGCAGTTGTAGCAGGATCAAGGGAGTAGGTACTCGGTATGTGTGCACTGACATAAGGAACGGCGGACGGTAGGCGCGCGTTGACAATGGCAAACGGGCATCACACGATTGGTGATGACAGATTTCTGGGCTATTCGGCGCACGCGCGCTGGAATGGAAATGTAGAAGCTCGTCCAGATTGCATCGAAAATGGACTTGGGCTGAGGGACTGGGATTTTGGGCCTCGTTGGGGCTTGGGCCGCGTTTCTGGACCATAACAAAAGCTTGGGCTGGATTTATTGGTTTTTTTGGGCTTCAAACTTGGATTGGGCTTCTGCAAAAGAATAATTAATTAATTAATTAATTAATATAATTTCACCAAATTTTGCCCATAAATACTTTGTTATAATTCCGATCGGGATGATTTTTTCGTCAAAACGCTCCAAATTCCAAACTTTATTTATTTCTACAAAAATATCACAAAATATATTATTTTCACTAATTGTTTATTATTTTAATATTAAAAGTTAAGTATAAAGGGTATAAAATAATATAAAATAATGCTTAATTGAAGACCTATCATTGCCTATTGTCCATAGTCTTTGTTCGTAACTAGTCCCTCCATCAAATGGATGTCCAGAATACCTTTCTCCATAAGGACCTTCAGGAGGAGGTATACATGTCCTTGTCACCTGGTCTTTGTCAACATGGGGAGTCTCTAGTATGTCGACTACATAAGTCCCTTTATGGACTCAAACAGGTTCCTCGCAGTTAGTTTTGAAAATTCTCCACTGCCATTTGCACTATTGGCTTCAAACAATCCAGGGCAGATTACTCTTTATTTACACAGGCCAAAGAAAGTTCTCTGACTATTATATTGCTTTATGTAGATGATATGATCATTACAGGGAAGGATGAAGTTGCAATTCACAACCTGAAGGGCTATCTTGGTACCTAGTTAAAAATCAAGGACCTTGGTCCCCTGAAATATTTCCTAGGCGTTGAGGTTGCCTGCTCCAGCAAAGGAGTCACTATTTTCCAAAGGAAATACAACCTAGACATTCTAGAAGAAGCTGGTCTACTTAGAGCCAAACCCATTGCAGTGCCTATGGACCCTGATGTACTCCTTACCGCACCTAGTAGTGAACCACTTCATGATCCTACCCAATACAAGAGATTAGTGGGAGAATTAATATATCTCACAATCACTCGCCTAGAAATTACATATTCCGTCAACACGCTCAGTCAATTCATGCAAAATCCCACACACCAACATCTCTCAACAGTACTACGTTTGCTGCATTACCTCAAGAATGCACCAGGACATGGACTTCTATTTCCATCTCAAAAAAAAAAAAAAATGGATTGGCTATTGCGATGCTAATTGGACTCGATGTTCGATCACTCGTTGATCCAATCACCGGTTACGGTTTCTTGGGAATGCCCTCATTTCATGGAAAAGTAAGAAGCAAGTTACTATCTCAAGGTCCTCAGTTGAATCCGAATATCGATCAATAGTAGTCGCCACATGCAAACTCACTTGGCTTCGATATCTTCTACAAGATTTGCACATAAATCATGTTGAACCTGCCAAGTTATTTTACGACAATCAAGCAGTATTGCATATTGCACCAAACCCAGCGTACCACGAAAGAACAAAACATATTGAGATTGACTGTCATACCGTTCGTGAACGAATTGATCGCGGTGAACTCCAAACGGGCTACATATGTACTGATGCGCAACTAGCAGACCTGTTCACTTAACCTCTACGTACACCAGCCTTCATTTCGCTCCTTGACAAGTTGGGAGTCATTGACATACATGCTTCATCTTGAGGGGGAGTGTTAAAGGAAAGAATTGCCAAATCAATTATCCCTTGTTGAGTGATATGGAGATCACTTGTAAATCTGAACATATCTGTTTTAGTCTTCCTTTCCTAGAGTAGACCTACTTCCTGTTATATTGTATTGTTTGTATATTAACTCGAGCACCCATATTGAATAAAAACACAGATTAATATACCAATCTTTTAGTAACATCACTAATCAATAATTAAACAATATATAATCAAATTGTATTTGTATAATTCAGTGTCGAGTGTCGGCTAGAAATCCCATACGGAAGGTATGTCCCTGTGGTAGCCCACATGAAAGCTGCCATCCATCAACCAGCATCATCCATGCATGATGATCTATGGCATCATGCATGCGTCCAAAGGGTGGCCGCAGCTACGGCTTCCGGCACAAACAGCATCCCGCCAACTCTCTCTTCTTCTATTTGTTCTTTAACTAAAAATATGAAATAAAATAAAGTGAATGTTTTCTTTCACACTTTGTCTCTTTTTAAAACGTGTCGATTTGTTAGACACCCTTTTATATACTATAGAGAAAAAAGAAAATTGTAGTAAATTGTCATCGTCAACTAATCTTTAGTAAAATAAAACATCTCTCTAATAAAAAAAAAATCTATTATATAAATATATTCCAAATACTTATGTATATTGTCATTAACTTATTTTATTTTTGAAATCTGAATTAGTTTTAATAATTTAATTTATTATTGGATAACTTACATTGTCATTAGGGAAAATTTTCGTTTGTGTACTTCACGAATTCAGAATTTAGTTCCTTTGAGATCAAATCAAAATTGAAATGGAAATTAAGATCCAGAAACTTTCCCAAAAAAAAACAGTAGCACAGTACGTAGTGATGAGTTACCATATATTAATTAGTACTTCATGACCTAAACAGTGTCAATACATTTCTTAGTGTGTCTCGAACACCATAACTTAAATTAGTACTTCATAATATTATACAACAATTAAACCCAACTTAAGTTAATGTGTGCAAATAATATTATACAACAATTAAGCTAAATTGAATTAATGTAAAAGTAACTATTCCTCTCTATATATCCCTCCACACCATCAGAAAAATAAGACTATTTAAAATCATAAAGCCCACACATTGAAGCGAAGCATGCAGCAGCTAGCGTTATTTAACTAACAAATTAACCCGAAACATGATTAAAGTTTAACCGTGATTATTAATTAATTAGTTATTAAGAACGTGATTAAGACACCAATCTCGTGTCGGGTGGAAGAAGGAGGCCTTCGTAATACACATGATTAACCGTAATTAAATCAAATTAGAGTAATGCCAAAGAATTGAACCAAAGAAGGGGGCAAAGACAGAAATGCGTGGTGAGCAATGTTCATCATGATGTTATTTTTTTTTTTTAATACTTTTTGGGCGAAATCTACGTGCACCTACCGATTCATTTGGCAGTGTCCCCACCGGCCCCGGCAACAAAATATCGGCTGCAGATTTCGTTCGTGTATCTAATTTTGATTTGCAGTTTTTGTTTGGACATGGAGATAGAAAATACTTAGGATGTTGGCGCATCTCATTTTGGGGTTGCGAGTTGTGATGGAGCGTCGGTGGCCGGGTTGAGGAAGCCGGGACGAAAGTGAATTCTGTGTGTGTGTGTGTCGTATATTGATCCACATAATAATGTTCCAAAATCCAAACCCCATGAATGCATGTACGTGTACCTTTTCACTTGTTTTTTGGATGAATATATATAGCAAGTAACATAGCTAGGGACGATGAACTAGCTAGCTAGGAAGACAAGACTTGGGGTCCATAAGCACACAGCTGGATTAATATACAAAATCCAAATTGTACTTTCTGTTATCAACTCATTTATGCTGTTAGAATATTAAATCAAAATTATTACATAAGTAGAGAAAGTTTATTAAGAATTATCCATCTCTCTCGAGTTATCTATATACATATCATTTATATATGAATATAAAATAATCTCGTCGAACAATTATTGATATATACACTTTAGTACACAATTACTGATATATTCTTATCGAACAATCATAAGTAGAGAACGATAACTTGGGGCCTAGTGGTGGCGGGAACTCGTGCACAATTATAATAAAAAGGAAAAAAGAATAGTGCCGGTGGTTTGAAAGAAAGAAAGAGAAGGGAATAGAGAGCAGTAGATAGGCATAGAGACTATTGCGAAGCATCTTTAGAAGGGAAGAGCCAAGTACCAACAATTATTGATATACGCTTTAGTACGTGCTCCACAAAATATTGCCACTTTAGTTAGGTCGAAAGAAGACTTGCTCGGTCTAATCAAAACTATCATATACATTGGTGGGAGCATCACTTAATTAATTATCCAACTTCATTTCTTTATATGGTTAGAGGTCTAATCTTCTTAATTAATTCGAAATGTGAAATTTTCTCTTTGAAATATATTTAATATATATATAGTATACATAGGAGATTATAAGAATTTTAAGTAATCTCAAATCTAACCTAAATTCATATTTAATTATGACTTGTAAGTTGTATTGAAGCAAGTCAAACGCAAAGGACTTCAACTAAAACAACTTATTTGTAATGCATTAATAACTAAGAATGAATTAAACTGAAATAATATGGGTTAGGAGGTTCCGGCCAGTTAAGGAAGAATGGGTGCTGCAGGTAACCAAAGACATGAAGGTATTGAGAATAGTAGGACAAGTACGTGTGGTTGACACTTGACAGGTAGGATGATATATGAATGATGGAAGATATTAGAGAACTTGAAATTGAGGAGGGAAGGAGGGAGGGAGGGAGAGGAGGAGGGTGAATTATCAAAAAATAAAATAAAAAATTGAGGAGGGTGGCAATAATGGATATATAGTCGGGTTTTCAACAAGTCAATTAGTCTAAGAAAGTTCCGTACGGGTCCCTAGTCCCCACTAGACAACTGTAATAGACAGCCTATATCAACACATTACACATCCATACAACCCATACCATGCTATTGCTAGCTACCATCATATGATATATGATAGATCACTTGAATTGAATGTGTCAAAATCTAAACTAAAGAAATTCGCTCATTTATTGATATATCCATTCTCATATGTATCAAGGTCAATTATGCATTGGTAGTTTTAAATCTCTCAATTTCCACTTTTCCTTATTGTTAGTGGTGACACTAACAAACCTAGAACAAATCATTTAGGTTTGGCTTATGGCTAGTCATACAAACAATCAACGCATTTAACCAAACTTCTTCAAATGACAATTGAGGAACAAAGTCATTTGATCAAGAACATATTTGAACAAAAATGTAAAGAAGACACAAAAATTTTAACATGGTAAACTCCCACTGATAAACCTTTAAAACACATTCGCATGCATGCACACAAACATGTATCTCGGAAAGCCAAAGTGTACATAATAATCTCCTAGTGGTGGATTGTTATGTGGGATACAAGGATAACTTCATATTGCATGGTTTCGTTAGTTTCTAAATTTTGAGGTTTAGATTTGTAAGTTTGTTAATCAAATATTAATTGCATATCAATGTAACACATGCCATATTGATATGTAGAAGATCCGAATGCATTCCGTATGAGAAAATTTTGTGTGTAGATATTCATATATATATATATATATAAATGTATATATATATATATATATGCATCTTAAATGTAATTAGTGTAGTAGAAATGCATGAGATCGAGATCCAAGTGTGGATTTGTAGGTAATTAATGTCAGCACAGGTAGCCGTACATGTAGAATTCTGGTTGATAAGAAAAAAGAAAGGATCACACGAACACTCACATGTGTTGTTAGGCCTACCAAGGATTTCCAATTTTCATCAAAGGATTCGTTCATTCAATTCGTCATTTCAAAGCCAGATAGATAGATTGATATATTTCAATGAAATAATTGTTGTACCTATATGTGTACGTATGGTGCGTGCTTGAAAATGTACATGGATGAATCATAATGTATGGTTGCTTTAGTACGAGGCTCCACGCGACATGACTTCTATCTGTATTTATATATGATTGATCGCCCATTCTAGTCCTACAACATCCTCAATCACTGCATACGTACGTATATGCAAATAAAAGTCCATTTTGGATCGATATGTCTTCAGCAACAAATAAAGATCTTTTGCATTTACCATATTAATTTTGTGATTACTAGAAGCTAGCTGTTCATAATTCATAATTAATTGATCATCTTTGCGAGAAAATGAAAAGAAAAATATATGTGTCTTTTATCGCTAATCAAGTTGATGTTCAAGTATAAAGTTTGTGTCTAGTTAGGAGATTTGAAGTAATTTGAATACGACTTTACTAAAGGAGTGAAATTTAAAAGAACACACGGCACTTAATTAGAACTTACAAAGTACACCGCTGGTGGCGAGGTTTCCTTAAGTAAAGAGGGGACAATGAGAAAGAAAGGGAATGGATGAAGTGTTTGAAATTGCAATAAAGCATTATTCTTATTAATAATTTTTTACTTTTCTATTCTATATATATATATATAGGTAAAAGATATTTTTGATCACTATGATTGAGTGAAAAATAATTTTAGTTAGTGTGATTTTAATTTTATCTATTTATCAGTCACTATGATTACAATAATTAACAAATTAACTCATCTAATTAATTTCTATTAGATATGTAAGGACAATTTAGAAACTTTCAATCCCATAAAACTCACAACTAGGGTCGGCCACAAGAAAAGACCAAAGGGGCACAAGTTCTGGGCCCAACATAATATAGGACCCAAAAATTAAGTACAAAATTATTAATATATATATATATATTATAATAAATAAACAAATAAGTTTGCAAACAAATAAATAATACAAGAGCATATAAGTATGATGTTGGTTCAAGTTCTTTAAATAGTAGAGTTTTTATTTGAAGACGAACTATTTGTATTAAATATAAAAGCTTTTTAGTTTAAATGTACACTGAACTCGTACGTTTATCACACTTTGCACCCTGTAGTCGTTATTCGCTCACTTAATAGTATCAAACAGCCGATAGTGCCATTCAACTCCATTTCTGTCACTGACGTTCCCTTTATCGTGAAAAATTCCATGCGGCACCTACGTCGATTAAAATATAATAAATTGAAAAAGAGGAATTGTGGAACTTCACAATTGGCCCTTTCAATTTCGATTCCCAAATTGAGAAACCCTAAATCGAAGAACCTCTAGCATTCGATGTGAACCCAGGCTTCGACGCTGTCCAAGTCCACCTTCACTCATCGGTGCGACCCACCTTCTGTTTTTAACTTGTCGTCGCGACCCAGTTTCTAGTAGTACATGACTCTAATCATCCACGTGACCTTTGAAGAAGAAGGGGTGGATGAGCTTGAAGAAGAAAAGACGAAAGAAGTGAGTATTAATAGACTTTCCATTTCCTTAAGATGTTATAAAAGACGAAAGAAGTGAGTATTAATAGACTTTCCATTTCCTTAAGATGTTATACATTTATATATATACACACTATTATGGTTTCGTTGGATAATTAAAGTATAATGTTGAGTAATTATTTAGTTTAATTTTGTTATTTAATTTAGTTCTTTTTTATTTTCTAATACTTAGAAGAAATCAAAATGGCAATTTTTACTGTTAACGGGATTAATGGGTTGGACGTGTATGGTAACCCCATAAGAATAGATTCTGTTTGGTTAATGTATTCAATGTGAATAAGAATAAAATTAGAAATTCCCCTGTCTGACAAGAGTTTTCAGCCGCGAATATGATCAGTCCAATTTTCAACAAAAATCTTGGGGCGGGTCTTGTCATGAGAATTAGAGGCAAATGTCCATGGCCTTCCATCCCTTTCAGTTAGACTTCATGAACACTGTTGTTCGTGGGTCTTAGTTCGAGCTGGATGAGATTACGACCCTCAGGCAAAAGGACTTTACTGGCCGATGCGACAAGAGAATGTGCATTGGTGCTCATGTAAGTATCTCAATCAGTATCCTTTTTGTTTTTGTTTTCTTCAAATGTTTGTGACTCGATTTATTTTTGTAGTTCCTCGGTGAGGTCTTCGCCACATTTCAGCATGTGAGCCATGTCTGGCAGCAAGCAACCGAGGAGAAGAAGTTGACTCACAGCAAAGCTATTGCCCTAGCTGATTAGGAGGAATTGTTCAAGAAAAATCTAGGCATGATGGATGAACTTGAGATCAAGATCAAGGAGATGGAGAAACAGGTGCCTGCCTAGGCCTAGGTGGCCAAAATTAAAGAGTAGGAGTTGACGACATCAAAGGCTCACGAGCAAGAGCTCAAATTAGATAGTACTAGGCTGGTCGAGGAACTGGTGTCAGCTAAGCAGGTCGACATTCAAGAGTTCAAGGCCTCGCATGCCTATCACAAGGCTCTTCAGAAGTTTGAGGCAAAGATGGAGGACGGCCTATACAAGAAGGTCCTACTTTCCAATATCGGCAATCTGGTGGTCATCCCCTAGCTCAAGTCTTCGCCACGGGTGGATGACTATCTGGTGGTCTTCCCCTGGCTCAAGTCTCCGCCACTAGTGGATGACTATCTGGATAACCAAGGCGATCTTCTCCTGGACGATGAGGATATTCTGAAGAGATGGTCGTGGAGAGGGAGGCCGAGCAAACACTAGAGGAGGGTATTGAGAAACCTAAGGAAGAGGTCGGCCAACAGGAGGAGGTGCCAAGTAAAGGGAGGCCGAACAATAGGAAGAAGTGGTCGAACAAAGGGAGGCTATGTAGTAGATTAGTTATGGGGGAATGTCCCTTTTTGTGTAACTGTTTTCCTTTCGGCCTTAGGCAAGATATGTAATCTGAATTTTATTAAATATATATATACACACATATATATATATAAGAAGTTTGATTTCTCATATGATGTGTTCACTGTTCGGTCTGTTTAGATGACGTATTTTTTTTTCTATTATTTTCCTAGTTTGATGTGCTCAGTTATCAGTGTTTTTGGCTAATGTAGATGCTTGTTACGTTGTTTCAACTGATGAGCTAGAAGTGAACCAAGTGATGGTAAGCACGATAAATGAAAGTTTGGACCGATTGAAATTTAGGCCGATCGGATTTTGGTGTGAGGCTATTCACCAATGTGTTGTAAATGAGTTGTGAATGATAGTCAGAATGAATTATGGACTTAAAAAATAGATATGGCCGAGACCCATATGGTTGAGGCCGAGGTCAACTATCTTGGGCATTTTAAGTAAAGGCATGGGTCAGTAGGTATGAATTGAGTAAGGCCAAGAGGGGATGAGTTAGGTAACTTGGAATGAGATGCAAAACGTTGCTCTCAACCTAGGTTGAAGTTGACCAGTTGTGAGTTAGAAAACAATATGTAATGAGTTTGCCTCAAGTGATAAAAATCATTCATTAGATATACTAGGGGTGCCAAAAATGATTACAAAAGTTTGGCCATGAGCCTATCACCTTGTAGTGTTTAACATTTTTCTTTTTGTAGCAATACTTGAGATGATTGGCATTCCATGGATGTAGGAGTGGTTTGCCTTCCGAGTCTTGCAACTCGCAAGTTTCTTTTCTGCATACCCTGGATACCCTGTAGGGTCCTTCCCAAGTTTGAGAAAATGTCCCGACTGACCTTTCCTTAGTTGCAAGGATAACCTTCCTTAGTACTAAGTCTCTGACCTTGAAGCTTCGATAGCGAACTCAGAAGTCGTAGTATCGTGCGACCCATTGTTTGTAGGTGATGTTCTTTAGGTTTGCATGTTCTCTTCGTTCTTTCAAGAGGTCGAGGTTGAGTGCTATTGGCTAGGTGTTTTCTCTAGGGTTGTAGGATGACCTTGTAAGATGTCTCTCCAACATCCACTGGTATGACGACCTCAGTGCTGAAGCCCAAGGCCAAGGGATTCTCGTCTATAGCGGTCTTGTAAGAAGTTCGATGAGACCAAAGGACATCATCGATAATGTCTAAACATTTTCCTTTGTCCTCATCGAACTTCTTCTTCATCTTATACTTGATGTTTTTTTTGACAGCCTCAACTTATTCGTTAGATTGGGGGTGAGTTGGAGAGGCAAATAGGAGTTTGACGTTATAGGTTTCACAGAATCCCCTAAAGTGATTGCAGTCAAATTGCTTCCCATTATCAATGATGATAGTGTGCAGGCTCTGAAGCAACATTTGATTGCTGATAGACGAAGTTCTCGATCTGTGCTATTATGATGGTTGCCAATGGTTTTGCTTCTACCCATTTAGTGATGTAGTCCACTGCTACGATGGCATAGTTGAACTTTTCATTTTCCTCTGGAATCTGGCCAATTAGATCTAGTCCCCATTGTGAGAAAGGTCATGGGCTCAACATAGATGTCTAGTTTTCTGCTGGGAGATGAAGGATTTGTACGTGTCACTAGAACTTTTTGCACTTCTGAGCAAGAGAAGTGGAGTCCGTGAGCATTGTGGGCCAATAGCAGCCATGTTTGAATGCCTTGTGTGCCAAGGTTCGGTCTCTAGAGTGTTCCTCATAGATTCCTTCAAGCATTTCTCTGAGTACGTATCCCTCAAGTTTGGTGTTAGGCACTTCAGCAGTGGGGTAGTGAAACTACATTTGTAAAGGTGATCATGCTGGATGGTGTAGTAGACAGCCTGTCACTTGATCCTATCGGATTTCAATATTTTCGTATAACAATATGCCATTCTAGAGGAAAGCCTTGATGGGATCCATCCAAGTAGGACTTGTGTTGATGGTGCATACTAGGCGAGGCCTTTTGCTTGACACATGTTAGAACTCGACCAGTACCTTTTGTTCTTTCTTCTCATCCAATGAGGATACAAGTCGTGCTAGAGTATCAGGGTGGCTGTTTTCTAACCTTGGAAATTTGTTGATTTCATAAGCTGGGAATGCCTGGAGGAGTTGCTTGGCAAGGGCTAGGTATATGGCCATGGATTCGTCCTTGGATTTGAACTCGTTGTTGACTTGGCTGACGACCAACTGGGAGTCACTGAGGATTCACAACTACTTGGCCTTTAGGTCTTTTGTAAGACATAGGCCTCGTTATTGGAGGCTTTGAAGCCAAAGTGTAGGTCGTACTCAAGCTTGCACTATGCTATTTATAGGCATAGACGTCACTAATCAGACGACAGTTTATGTTAAATGTGACGTCCTATTATGAGAGACGACACTTTAGATTAAAATTGTTGTCTATATCCTATAAAAGTGTTGTCTGATATAATTTTTCAATAGTTTAAGAATTAAGAGACAACAGTTTTATTATAAGTGTTGTCTACTGAAAGACATGAAGGACAATTTTCCCAAAATGTGAAAGCGGCAAAGGAAAATTTCTTCAAAACGCGCTAGTTATTATGCACTTAAACCAAAACCTAAATTTGCCTTGATCAAAATTACAGCCTTCACAAGTTGAAGCATCGACCCATAAAAAAAAGCTAAAGAAGCAAAAACCTTTCACAAGTGGAAGCATGAAGCTTTCACACACTAAAGTTTCTTCGCTTGTTGAAGCGTCTTTCATCGAGCGAGAGATTCAATCACAAAAGAAGGAAGAATGGAGGAAGAAGGAAGATTCAGTCTCCGACAGATTCATTTTTCACCGAGACATTCAGTTTTTTCATCGCGAGATTTAGTTTTCTCATCGCGAGATTCTCTTTCACCCAGAGATTTAGTAACTGAGAAATGTAGTCACAAAAGGAGGAAGAAGGAATATTCAATCACCGAGAGATTCATTCATGGAAAAACCCATGCCTCTGTCGATTTTATGAGTAAGAACTAGAAGGAGGAGTTGTAATTGTATTTTTAGTCACAAAAAAATGTTACCCACCCACAATGTCAATTTTTAGTCTCTGTTCAAGAAGGAAGAAGCTCTCACCAAAAAAAGAAGGAAGAAGCTCGAAGCTTCACCCTCACCTGTACCGCTGTCAATTTTAATTCTTCATGATAAGGTAAAATAATTTTAGTTAGGGGTTTGAGATTAATTAATAATTTCAGCTATGGGTGTTCCACTTCTAATTTTGGTTGGATTTTGATTATCCTCTTTCAGGTGTGTAAGAACTAGAAGGAGGAGTTGTAATTGTATTTTTAGTCACAAAAAAATGTTACCCACCCGCAATGTCAATTTTTAGTCTCTGTTCAAGAAGGAAGAAGCTCTCACCAAAAAAAGAAGGAAGAAGCTCGAAGCTTCACCCTCACCTGTACCGCTGTCAATTTTAATTCTTCATGATAAGGTAAAATAATTTTAGTTAGGGGTTTGAGATTAATTAATAATTTCAGCTATGGGTGTTCCACTTCTAATTTTGGTTGGATTTTGATTATCCTCTTTCAGGTGTGTAAGAACTAGAAGGAGGAGTTGTAATTGTATTTTTAGTCACAAAAAAATGTTACCCACCCGCAATGTCAATTTTTAGTCTCTGTTCAAGAAGGAAGAAGCTCTCACCAAAAAAAGAAGGAAGAAGCTCGAAGCTTCACCCTCACCTGTACCGCTGTCAATTTTAATTCTTCATGATAAGGTAAAATAATTTTAGTTAGGGGTTTGAGATTAATTAATAATTTCAGCTATGGGTGTTCCACTTCTAATTTTGGTTGGATTTTGATTATCCTCTTTCAGGTGTGCCAACAATAATTTTAGAGTAAGGATTTGAAATATAATTGAACTGTAGCAAATTTGGAATTCGATTGCAACACCGTTAGAATCAAAGGTATGCATTTTTAAACTTGAACTCTAGCTGAAAATAGTTGGTCTAGTCATTCTTCTCTACTTATTCTATGAGATTGTATGAAAATGGATTGATGCATGATTTAAAGATTGATTATGAGATTTCTAAAATATATTGCACTCCAGGTGGTCACACGGGTCCTCTAAGGGGTTGTCCCTGAGTTCTTCCTTGAGCCTTGGGTCGATAGGGTCATCTCCCAAGGCCATTTTTGTGAAAGAGAGTGTCTATATTGGATCTAGCTAATCATGGTTATTTTTCTTGGTTAAGGTCATGGAAAAACATGTCCTTTCAGAGAGTTGGCCTCTCTACAATTTCTACTTCCCGTGGATGCTGAGAACTTCATCATTAGTAGGTGGTTGGACACGATAGCTAGCATTTGGTTGAGTAGCCTTCTCCCGATGATGGCATTGTAGGCCTTTGGAAATCGACCATGAGGAAATTCGTGATGGTCGTTGTGGTCTTAGGGGTGGTGCCTATGGAGACAGGAGGAGAGATGATGTCTTTGGGTAAGACGGAGTCCAAGGAGAAACCTAAAAGTGGTGTGGCCTTACAGTCAAGTTCCCTTTAGTCTATGCCCATCCACTTGAAAGCCTCCCAAAAGAGGACGTCGATTGAACTCCTAGTGTCCACAAGTATCCTACCGTAGTTAGAAATGCGAGCCTTGATGATGAGAGAGACGTCTTATGGAAAAACGATGCCTTTATCTTCCTCATCCACGAAGATGATTGCCACTCATCCCAGCTTGGCTACCTTACTTTCTCGGCTTGCGTCGATGTTAAGTACATGATGTTAGGTCTGTGCATCCCAAAGGAAATGTTTCTTCGCCATATTTAAGGTGATGGAGGTGGAAAGAGTTAGTCCTTATTTGATGGTATTGATCTGCTGATAAGTCATGACTGCATGTACACGTGGTAAGAATTGGTTGAGTCTTCCTTCTTAGACAAGCCACTCGACAATGTCTTTGAATGCGATGCATTCCTCAATGGTGTGCCCATTATACTTATAGTACTAGCAAAATGCTTCCTTGGCTGTCAGAATCAATCCCCTACGTTCAGTTGGTCATTGTCCAAAGAAGTGTTCAATATGGTGTATGTTTCGAAGCACTTGGTCCAGAGTTGTCTCTTACCAATCCTCGTCCTCCGTGGTTGTTGTTACCGTTTCATTTGAATCCTCAAGCGTCACGGCCTAGTTGGCCTTTCTTATCATGGTGCTGCCCATCGAAGTTGAGCTTTCTCTTCCCGTGGTGTGATTGACCACTGCCCTAATTGAAATTTCCAAAGTCAGGGTTGCTCTTACCCTGATTGTTTTTTCTTGGTCTCCTTGGTGTGAGTATGAAAAAATTCTGCCTTGGCGTGGATGACTGCACTTATCATGATATCAGTGTGTCCCCCCAATCTTTAGTATGGGTTGCATACTTTAAGGGTGACTCTTTGAGGTTGCTTCTGAAAGTATTGAATGCAATATTGTCGTCCGTGTCTCGCTAACGAGAGTACTCGAGGCTGAACCTTATGTATTTCTCCGAAGCATCTATTCCTCTCCCTACTTGATAGAAAAAAGTCTTCCGTGGAGACAAGTCTATGCATCTGGATCATGAATTGGTTAAGGAAGTTTTCTACAACTCATCAAATGAGTCGATAATGTTGGAAGCCAAGTGGTAGAAGCAGTTGAGGGTTGCATAGGTAAGGGTTGAGTTGAATATGATGCACTAAACCTCATCTATCACATTCTTGTAGGCCAAGACAGAGACATATTTGTTCAGATGGGTGACATGGCTCTTCTTCTTATGTGCAATGTGATCTTGAGGGCCTTTACCTCTGACTTGTGCTGGGATTAGAGGATCGGTTGGTGAAAGGACCAGTACTAGTCTTCCACAAGGATAACACCTTTCCCTTGTCTTCCCTAGCCTTAAGCACGCGTATCCTTCTCCGAAGGCTTTCCATGACATTGTCATTTTGGGGGGCTGGCTGATTGGACTGGCACTCCTTTTGGCCAATTCTTCTGTCTTGACGGACTCCACTCATTCTTTGTTCATAGGAGTAACTTTTTGCTATTGATTCTATCTCATCTAGCATCTCACGGATGGCGTCCCTTGCTAGTTACTTGGCCAGAGGTGCATCTTGTTGCCTGTCGACCGTGTGAGTTGGAAAAAGGGTTTTTCTTATGGCTCTTTGGTCAGAAACCTTGTTCGTTAGTGGTATGGGTGCCATGTCCATCTGCCAATCTTCTAGCAGCCATTGGGCATCTCGTTAGATCTTTGTTCCAAAGAGGCCAACGTTGTTGGAAGGTTGGATGATAAGTCTTCCGAAAGAGATGGGATTAACCCTGGGTTGTTACCTCTGCAATCTATCGGACGACACTCGCTCGACTATAGGCTGCAAGGTTTGGGCTTGCTTGATCACTATCTGGTCGGCCTGCCCCTTATCCTTAAAGCGTTCGCGTAGGGACATCCTTGCAATGGTGAGGGTGCTCACGTACTTCTCTATTAAAACTTGGTTATCTTGGCGCTATGAGCTTTGAGCTCGGCCACCTTCCGTTGGAGGTCTTCCAGCGTCTATTTATAAATATCAGGGTTGTTCTCCCGCCCGTTCCTTTGGAAGAATGCGGTGTGAGTAAGCTCTCCTTTGTCTTGTTCTTCCCACATGCCGGGGGTAGTTAGGACGACTGATGTGGTAAGTGAGAGCGCGGGAGATTGTTTCAAACTTCTCACAAACGGCGTCAAACTGTTTATACAATAAATTGACCAATTTAGACTCGCCTCGCTGGACACTTTTGGATACTTTTCTCGTTGTGGTATGACCTATGTAAATAGATGTTAGGGCAAAGGGGTACCGGTGTGCCGCCT
Source organism: Prinsepia uniflora (assembly GCA_032719365.1). NCBI lineage: Eukaryota > Viridiplantae > Streptophyta > Magnoliopsida > Rosales > Rosaceae > Prinsepia > Prinsepia uniflora. Next base: position 67,179,026 of record CM064866.1, read on the forward strand.
GCCTGACGGTCTCAAATGCTTAAATAAGATGAAGTGTAGGGTACTGTAGTAGTTTAGGTAATCTGAGGGTAAGATTGTCATTACCTTTTAAAGGGGAGGCACCCTTGTGTTTATAGTAGTCTTGAATGTTGTTGGTGAAATAGTTCGATGTGGGATTAATGTCATTATTCCAGGAGCTGATCACATGTATCCTCGTGTGGTCCTGAAGAATATTTCTAACTTACCTGGTCGAACAGTAGGTCGGCCGACCAGTGGGTGAGTGGAACAGTGGATAGGCCGACCAGATGTGGTCGGTATGTGTTGCTTTGACCCATCCACTAGGTTGTATGCTTGGCCGAGGGTGTGGCTAACTGAGCAACATGCAGGCTGACCAAATGTGGTTGGCATTTGGTCGACTAGTGATATCTCGTTTCTGTAAAGATTTGGCCATGTATGTTTTATCTAGCCGATGACTTGGAATGTTCTAAGACGGAACTATTTAGCTTTGATTCAAGTTAACCAGATTAAATGCGAACATCTCATTTTCAAATTCTAAATTAAGGTCACTATCCACTCTAATCATAAAAAGAGAAGGTCACAACGCCATAAGCCGTAAAGTTTAAAACATCCATCGAAAGGGAAAAGGAAAGAGAAAGGGTCGATAACCCTGGAGCCTAGAGGGTTTACCGACTTACCTCTTCAAAAACGCCAAAACAATCAGAACATTTCCTACCATACAAGAATATTATTAAAACGAAGTTTTTAAACAATTCTGGCGCCATCTCTTATTTTTTTCCTCAATAAAAAAAGGGTCACTTGGTCGTATGGTAGCTGCTACATCAGAATGTTCCAAGATGGTCACAAATTAAAAAGAAAAAGAAAACATTCGACCAAACAATAAACAAAATAAAAACCTTAAAATTCCACATCTATAAAACCCCTACTAGTGGCTACCTATCTTCATCATCTAAACAACAACACCAGCAATAAGAATTTGTTCACAGCCCATCACCATTTCAAAGTACTACCTATAGCTACCTAGCTAACTAGCCTTACCCTTTACCTACAAACTTTAGAACGCACGGCGGTTCAATTCCATTAAAACTCACTCAATATATATATATATATATATATATACATATATATATATATATATGGCGGCGGCAATGTCCACATCCCCTTCCATGCTCAACATTGACTCAAACTTGCCCGACGTCGACAAGCTCTCTTACGAAATCTTCTCCATCCTCGAGAACAATTTCCTCTTCGGCTACAAAAACGACGAAAACCCGAAAGCCCCACAAAACCCGGACCAGAAATCCGTCCATCTCCCCACTCCTCTCCACCACATGCAATCTAGCAAAAACTTCACCGGCAAGGTGAGAGTTCTTACAATCGACGCCGCCGGAGCCACTGATGGTATCCTGGCTGCTAACTCTCTCGCTCATCTTGAGTCCTCTCTCCGCCGAAAGTCCGGCAACCCCAGAGCCGCCATTTCCGACTTCTTTGATGTGGTTTCCGGGTCGGGTTCAGGCGGCATTCTCGCAGCTCTGCTCTTTACTCGGGGATCAAAAGACGGGTCGACCCGACCCATGTTCACTGCCAAGGAATCCCTTAACTTTCTCCTCGAAAACCGAAGGACCATTTTCAAGGCTTCGCCCGCGGGGATTTTCAAGCGTGTTTTCCGGCCGTCGAAGACGGAGAAGGAGAGGGAGTCGCAAGACGTTTGGCGACCAGCTGAGCCTGAAAGACACGTTGAAGTCGGTGCTCATTCCCTGCTACGACATGTCGTCCCGTGCACCGTTCTTGTTTTCGCGGGCTGACGCGGTGGAGATGGACGGCTATGATTTTAAAATGAAGGACGTGTGCGTTGCCACATCAGCGCAACCGGCTGTCGAAGTGAGGTCAGTGGACGGGAGGACAAGAATCATGGCCGTGGATGGTGGGATCGCGACGAATAATCCTACGGCTGCGGCAATTACGCACGTAATGAACAATAAGCAGGAGTTTCCGTTCTGTAACGACGTTGAGGATCTCTTGGTCGTGTCTCTTGGAAACGGAGAATCGGAATTCGGAAATTTTTCGCCTTCTGGCTGCCTCAGGATCGCCGGTGAAGGAGCTTCCGACTTGGTAAAAATTCTGATTAATTATTTTTAATTACTTGGGTGAAATTCAAAAGTTTGATAAAAAATATTAATATGGTTGATGCTTCTTGTACCCTATGTATGGTGGTTTTTTTTTTTTTTATCGAAACCCTATGCATATATGGTGGTTAGGGAGGCATAATAAAAGTGCCACCAAATTCTTAATTATTATATTTATTTTAGTTCTATTAATAATAAACCATGAGGCTAGCTATTCTGGGTCTTTGTGCAATATTATTAATTTAGTGGGTAGATCCTTTATTCAAAATTCTCAAAACATATTTTGATATTTGGTTATTAATTAATTTAATTTATTTTTAGTGGTAGGTAGTCTTAACTAATCATGATTTTTTTTTCCCCCAAATTAAAGGTTGATCAAGCTGTTTCCATGGCATTCGGACAATCTCGAGCAAGCAATTATGTTCGCGTGCAAGCCAGCGGCATCTTATCGAAAATGCATGGAGGTCCCCAGCAAGCCTCAAACAACAAGAAAATAGACATGTTGGATTTGACAGAACAAATGTTGGCACAAAAAAATGTGGAGTCCGTACTATTCAAAGGCAAACAAATGGTGGAAAGCACAAATGCGGAGAAGCTTGAATTATTTTCTGGGGAGCTGATTAAGGAAGAGGAAAGGAGAAAAACTTGCTTCTTGCCAACCGTGGTTTTGAAGCAAACTTCTTCCTCATCGCCTAGCAGAACATCGTCTGCTACAACTCTATCAACTATGTCGTCTACATGTTGATTCGTGTTAACTAGTACTCAAGTTATTTAGGTATATGTTACATATTTGCCGCCGCTCGTGATGTATGAGATCAAGCATCAATCCGAGTCTGAGCAGAGAATTTGATTTGATTTTTTTCTTTTTTTTCTTTTTCCTTTTAAGGTTTACTTTCTAGTTGATTATGTTTAGTGTATATTTATGATATAGAAGGGTATTTGTAGTGTGTATAAAAGCAAGTACGAAGGCAAGGCAACTAGTGTAAAAGTGAAATCAAATTGAAGAATATATAATTTGTGTTGTTTCATTTGGGTCATCTTACAGCATCTTTAATGGTGTGTTATAAAGTTACTTTTACAACATTTTATATAATTCTTATACCCGGTAAATTATAAAGTTACTTTTACAACATTTTATATAATTCTTTTACAACATTTTATATAATTCTTATACCCGGTAAATTACAACATTTATCTCTTTTTCTTCCTTATTTTTTTAAGTTATAATTCCCTCTAATTTTTTTTTATTTTACAACTATTGTATAATTTGTTTCATATATAATCCTCATAGTGGTGGTGGTGTGGTGGTATTGTATAATTAAGAGTCCATTAATACGTAATTATACTTTACATTTTGGCTTCTTTGGTGTGTGTACACCTGAAATAAACCATTACGGGTCTAGAGAGAGAATTTAGAAAAAAAAAAACTCAATCCGACTAAGGGCCCAAACCCAACTAGTGTCCATCAGCGGGATTATAGGGAAGCACGAGTGTAATTTACGTAAATCGCACTGACACAACGCTGAAACCATCAAAAGGAAAAAGGGAAGGATGACTAAGTCACTGCGAAGGAAAAGCACGTGTGGATGCACGTGTTGATTATCCTCACTCTCATGTTGTCTATAAAAGGAGAATAAATCATATTCTCAAAGGACAATTAATAACTCAATCAAACAAACAAATTATTCAAACTCAATTAATTTTGTTTGATCTTGAAATGGACCAACTTGATGAGACCTGCTGGGGGATCTAGGACCAGCTGCGTGGTGCTTTGGGCCCGCTGGGGGTGTTGCCGCTCGGCAGGTACCCTGCAGAGACTAGACACCGGTGTGGTGCCCGCCAAAAGGACTCTGATGCCTAAGTTAGTATTTGCACGCCGAAAGGCAAGGAAACACAGTAATCTGCATAGGTCTCTGAGAGCTTACCTTTGTGAAGGGTTTCAAGGTATTTATAGTAGCCATAACTGCGGTAGGTGGGCTACTGTTGCGGGAGCAGGTTATGCTTTGTGGCTGAGAGTCACCTGACAAGCCCAGGACATCCGGAGGAGGCGCCAGCTGGAGTTTTAACATGCTCCCGACAGGGAATGGTTATGGTAGAGTTGGTTAGGTGACTGTTGCAGCCAGCTGGTGCCTGTACCCTGTCAGGTGCCGAATGACAGGTCTGTAGGGCATTGCCGATCAGCGGGCCACGTTTGTGGGGGTGCCAATCGGGGCATCGATCGGCGTCCGTCCTGTCCTGGTAGGCCCTATGTGTAGAGGATGGTCGGTCGATATGGTATCAACAAAAGTCCCCTAAGTTATGACATTCGGAAGTTCGAGAGCATTTTCGTAATTAAGGTAAAAGAGGGAATTTGTTGACTTTTTACATGACAACTACTTTTCACGCAATTCAAGAACCATTAGGAAGGTCTCGAGTCCCTGATTCCAACGATAAGCGGCATGTAGCATTTGGAATTCGGGAAATAATATTATGGGTCTAAGTTTGTGAGGGGTAAAACGGTAATTTGGACATTAGAAGGGCAAAATGGTCTTTTGGCGTTTGAAACCATCAGGTGTGGACACCTAGGCAGAATGGATTGGATATTGGTAAGCTGAGCCACAGAATTGAGGACACTTGTCCCCTCCCCAGAGGCTTCTAGCCAAGTCGTCTCACACAATATCAGTTTTAAAATTTGGGTTATCGATCAACTGAGAAAAGCAGAAGACAGAGTAAGCAAAAAATCATCCTTCTGTTGTGTGTGTGAGTCGTGGGAGTTCATTGGATTTGTGAGTGAGAGTTCAGAGAGGTGTGGTGACTTGAGGGTATGTGTTTAAGTGAAGGACTGGGTAAGGCGGTGTGTGAGTAGAGAGTCAAACCCAGCAAAAACATAGTGGGTAAATTGTTGAACCGTGAGCATCCTTTTGGCATTCAACTTGGTAGCATAGGTTCTTCAGTTCGACGACGATTTTGGTGATTTGGACGAGACTAGGGAGACTTAGACAAGCCCAAAGGACTCAAATTCAAGGATGGAAACGGACGGTAAGGTTCCTTCCTGCGAAAAAGTCTCGGTCTCAATTTAAAATGGTAACTCATTGGTTTGGAATTATTGCTCATAATTGTGACTTGGGAAAGGTTTAGGAGGACGACAGGAAGCTTTTAGACTTGAAACTGGGAACTTAGATGGCTGGAATCACAAGAACATAGGAGGAAGGTTGCAGGGCGTTTCTTCGATTTTGGAAGGTAAGAAACAAACCTTAAATTCTTGTTTTTAGTAGCTAGATCGATTAGGGAAAGGGGGACGAAACTATTGGACTAAAACGGGTTTGAAAACTGGCTAGAAATGGACGGAACCGTGGACGCCGGTTCAACTGAACCGGCTGAACATTGGATAGAACCGAACTCGGTTCGCGCAAGGTAGAAGATGAACAGTAGACGACACGTAGCTCCTACGCGTAGCCCCTTTGGGTGGCGCGTGTGGGCGCGTGCCATGTTTTTCGAGGATGGTTCCAACATAACTTTTAAAGTGTTCGATGTAACGAACATTTTGGCACTGGTTTCGAGTCAATAGGATATCGTCTCGACATATTTCGGGATGTCCGAAAGTTTTAAGGCTCGGTTAAAAATAGTTAAAAATTTGGAAAAATTACGGGGCTTTATTTGAAGCTTAATGAAGTAGTTAGTGACCTTATTATGGAATTTGAATAGGTTCGGGAAAGCCGGTGATAGCGGATTAGCCGGGAAAGTATTAGTGCGCGCGTATCGAGGCAACGACGCTATGGTCTGTGAATGGACTTTGATTTCTAACTCTTGATGCATGCATATATGTTTTTATATGTTTTCTATACGTAATTCTATGATTTGATTTATGATCTTGATAGTTTACGGTTTGCACGGTTTTTGAGATATTTACGGAAATGCGCATTTTACGAGATTTCAATGGATGTTGTGATTTGAACCTAATTTTGTGGATTTGATTTTGGGATTTGAAATATGATTTAATATCAATGATTTAAAAAATGGATTACGGAAAAATGACTTCGGGCTTAGAGGCCCAGTTCAAAAGTAGTTTTCAAAGAACGTGATTTCGGGTTTTTGAATCGGATTTCAGAATAATAGTTTTGGAATCGATTTTGAAACTTGAAAGTGGATTTTCGTGTTTGGATTCGGAATGGTTATTCCGGATGCCGGCTTACGGATTGATGGTTTCAGACTCGGATTTGGAAATGGATATAGATATGAGTTCTAGGTTTGGATTCGGGATCCTGATGAGATTGCGGATTCGAATTCGGAAATGGAAAATGGAAAATGGTTTTCAAATGGTTTTGGATTGGATTTGCTGGATCTGGTTATTAGGTTTAAAGACCCGGATATGATATGACGGGGGCGGGCCCGGATTTGGTTTAAAGGCCCGGATTGAGTTTAAAGACTCGGGAGTTTAAAGACTCGGATATTGATATTTCCCCCGTAGGCCTATTGAGTTTAAAGACTCGGGAGTTTAAAGACTCGGATTATATTGAGGCCTAGATTGAGTTTAAAGACTCGAGAGTTTAAAGGATAGATCCAGCAGGTTCGATGGATGGATATGTGGTTTCAAATGAGTTTGGATTTCACTGAGTTTTAATGTTGATTGGTTTTCAATAAAGGTTTTTCCGATGTTTTGGGCTCTGCCCGGATATTATGGCTTTGATGGTTTTGGGCTAAGGCCCGGGATTTGAGGAAAATAAATGAATTCGATTTTCTTAATGGTTTGAATGACTTGAGTATAAAATGGTTTTATGGAATAGTTTGATATGCATGCATTGATTTTTTCAATTGGAGGGTATAGATGTGCTTGTTTTATGAACTGTTTTCAACTTGTACTTTATTTTTGTCCACTCACAGTCTTTTTGTGTTTTCGATACCCTCCAGGTTGTTGTAGTACGGGCTTTCAGTTGAGTGAGAGATGGAGACATCACACGCGCGATCCACAGTAGATTCTGCACACTCTGGGAAGTCCGGAAGTTTTTGTACGGTTGGCTCGAGAATCCCTTTTCCGACTTACGTGTCACACGAAGGTTGAACGTCGGTTTAGCCTACGTGTCATGCATAAGTTAGACGGGAGCAGGACTTAGCCCTAAATTCCAGGGGATTGGGGGTGGGTGCTGACAATTGGTATCAGAGCGAGGTTTTGTGTGTTCGGCTCGAGGTTTAGTTCCCAGAGTCGTTGATTCTTCGATTTGGGTGGTGTGATACTACTGTGGATGTGATGTCTCAACGCGGAACAGCCTGTCAGCAACCTGGACGCGATAGTGACAGTCCGTTCTTTGGTGGAGAGTTTGCGGTGATTGTTAGTGTCAAGATGATAGTCGTTTGATACGCGGTACGAGGTGTGACATACGTCGGCATAGGGTCAGAGATATGCCAGCATATTATGAGTAGGCTGGTCGGCCTGTGGGGCCCGAGAGTAGCCTTTGGGCTGGTGAGATACGTAGGCCAAGGAGGCCGATTGACGGTGGCCTGTTGGGTCGGATGGTGTTGGATGATGATAGTATGGATTGATGACCTTTTGGTCAGTTTGGTTGAGGTTGGCTTTGTACGACTATGAGTAGCCGAATGCCTCGAGTGGCGGGGTACAGGAAACTACTTTGTGGATTTGAGGGAAATTCCCCAGTATTGTGTGTGGAGTTACGATAAGGGATGGTCTTAGTCGGGTGGGACGACCCGAGTGTTAAGGTTGTGGTGAACTAGTGGCAGTTGCGGGTTTGGATGACTCGGACGACGGGGAAAATTTGAGGAACCCCGTGGGATGACCGGTTTGGATTGTGAGTACCTGAGTAAGAAACCCCAGAGTAAGAGTTTAGTTTGGAAACCGTGAGTCGGGGTTGCGGTAAATAGTCGTTGTGGCCTGGGCCGACTTACGGCTAGACTGGAGACTGCACTGCTAGGTGCGCCGAGGTAGTAGACTCTGGACGAGTCCAGTAAGATGGTGGTGTTGGTTGAGCATGTGGTTGATCAGAGTTGTGGCTGACGAGGGATGTTAGTTTCCCTGACCCGAGCGTATATTGAGGGTTTTGGCTCGGTGTGAGCAGAGGTTCGGGCTTAGAATATTGTGACCCCGGGAGTAGAGATGATGTGCCACGAGTCAGACTGTTTGTAAAGGAACAGATGGGCACATTGAGTTGAGATTTTGGCTGGTAGTGAGGACCATTGGTAGGTTATGGTTGTGACAAACAGTCAGGATACCGTGAGTCTGATCAGAGTAGCGCAGCGGAAACGCGGTAGACCTCTGCCTCGTGTTGGATTGGGTTAGGTTGATATGGTCGAATTTAACCATCCATGGGGTTGATACCGTGGACTCATCATGATGTGTCAGAAATGCCGAGGTTGTTATTCGGGTAATGCTGATGCCGTGCTTAGAATTGTCTGAGAGGTGATCGACGACTTCGGGGATAGTGACTGAGGAGTCCGAGGTGAGCAACCGTTGATTTTGATCCAGAGAGTCGGGTACGAGTGTAACAGTGGTGCTTAGAGTTGAACCTCGGAAAAGTTGAGACGTAATGACTGACATATTTTTGGAGGAGCGTACACAGTGTGAACAGACAGGTGAGTTGATCGATGAGTTAAGCTAGTTACGAACACGTAGTTGTGATCCGTAGCAGTTGAGGATTGTCTCCGCGTAGCAGAGGAACTAACGCTTGGACAATTAGTCCGGAGGTGGTATACTTATGGATCACGTACCGTGATTGGAATCTCGGAATCAAGAGATGTTGTGGTTTAGACAATGAGATGTCGTGCTGATTCTGAGTTGGTGTTAGTTGTTGAGTGCCAGTTTGGGAGCTTTAGTGGTGGTATCTTCGGAGTCGTAAACCCCTTTGATCGGGGACACTTGTGGATGTGTTCAGGAGTAGAAAAAGTACTTGGTGACGCCGGGAGTGGCCTGTGTGGTGAGTGTCGTAGGATTGTGCTAAGTTGGATTAAGATTGGATGACTTGTGATGTCCTAGTTGTGGACTATTGAGAGTTCCGTCGAAGGACGACGGGAGGAAGCTGAGAAGGAGTGACTATAACTGATCGATATGAGGTTATTGAAGAGAACCCACAATCTAGACTTGCGGTCTATAAGATCGATTGGATTTAATGCAGTAGTCTGAAACCTAGTCAATAGGATCCACATAGGCGTGTGTAGATCGGGATTGGATTGCTTCTGACAGGTTTGGGTAGTTGTGGAGCAGGAGGATCGCCTGTGAGACATAAGTTGGATAGCTTGATCACCTTGGAGTTGTGCATGACATATGTGATCCGTCTCGCAGACGTATGAGTATTAGATTTGGAGCTAGTAATGGGGCTGCCCTATGTACATAAATGAGATGTGTTTGAGGTTTATACTGGCCATGAGACCGGGAGACGCAGAAGGGACTTGAATTGGACTTTCCCGTAAGACGTGTAGTTCAGCATAGCGGTAGGATTGGACTGACAGACTACACAAGTAAAAAGTGACTGGCTGGTAGGCAGGTGTTAATCGGTGTGGGTACGAAGAAGTTTAGTTGCCATAGGGACGGTTACACCTTGGTGTTGTTGGTTAGACTTTGGATGTCGTAGTGTGGGGCTGATGCCGCTGTGGTTGATTAGTGGACGTACTGTAAGATGACGTTGGAAGTACGTGAGGATATACTCTACGAGCTGTGTTTGAGGTATTCTAAAATATCTTTGTTTCCTTCAAGGTTCGTAGGGTTGTCCTTGCGTGTGGTTGGTGGAAACGGGTGCAGGTACTTGGAATATGTACGTACTGGTTCTACAGTGGTCGACCCATGCCGATGCGTTTGGAAGTGTGTCGTGATGTTTTGGTGGAAATGTTGGCAATCGGCTTGGTGCTGCTTGGTGAATCAGAACAGTTTCGGTGTGTTTGACCAGTTGGGATGTGAACTGGATCCGAATGATCCTAAGTGATTTAACTAATTGGAAGGAATCAGTACTAATGTGAGCTGAAGGCTCAGAGCCATGAGTGGCTGATGGGACCCTGATACTGAGAAGTGTGACCACGGTTGACAGGTATGTGATAGGGTCCAGTGGCAGACAGGAGGTGTAGGTCGTGGAAGGAGTATCCACAGGTTAACAGTGTTGATGGTTAGTAGAACCACTGGTGAGATGGTTGGTTTAGCTCATAGAGTGAGCGAGTAGGTTGTGACTTCCGTGAGGTTAGCACGGATCGTTGATGGAAGTAGTATGGATCGATAAATGGCTATTAGTAAAGAAAATTATTTAGATCGGAAATTGCCATCTTGTGAATGGGTGTACTTGAGATTATGTTCGTTGACGTGCTGGGACGTTGATACGAGGAACGCTCGACTCGAAGGGAGTCAAGAAGATTGAACCTGACAGCAGTGGTCCGTACTTAGTGATAGTTGAGCCGTGAGTGTCGGCTGGTGTGGTGTTAGAAATATTGCGGTAATGAAATGGAATTATGATGACCCCAGTGCGATTGGGATGATCTCCAAAAGAACTGAAAATGTGGTGACAGTTTGTGACAGGACTCATCCCAATCCCCCCGGGATTAGTGCGGAATGATCCTGCTCCTGTCTGACACGAAGTGTCAGACAAGGGATATTTCCGACCTTTGCCCTCCCGCGCTATCAGAGTACGCCAGGATCCGGAGGAGGCATGTGATATCTCGGTCTCTGCTACAGTCCACATCCGATGTCAACCTGAAGGGCAGTCAAAACATTAAAAACTGTGAATGGACAAAACAAGAATTTATAAAAACATTTTAACGAGAAGATATTTGTACCCTTCACTAAAAAGCATGCATGCATTCGAAAACCATTTATCCAGAAAAACCATAATGAAATCAAGTACACGGGCCACTCCCCAAATCCGTAAGGGACTCAGCCCAAATCATAAGAAACTAACCATACGGGCCACTGCCCAAAACCTGTGTAAACACACATCATATATCATATATAGCATACATCACATATACATATAATTCACACAACCAATCCTGTCACGGTTTCCAAAGCTACGCGCGTGCTACCCAGGTCTCAATCCGAGTCTTCTCAAAGTCAAGATCAATGTCCTAGACCACTGACCCTACCCGAGGTAATAGTAACCATAGCCTTCCTGAGAGTAAGGAACCCAACTGGGGGGGTGACTCCACTCAGTCGGTGCTCCGTGACTATTCCGGGGTCCACCCAGGCCAACGACCCTCCCCGGAGGAGATAATAGAAGTAAATGAAGGTATATGAATACATATATATGCATAACATAAACATTCATGCCCGGTTCCCTTGAACCGTCATGATCCATAACATCCATAACAAGGGTTCATGCCGGTTCCCATAAACCGTCATGAACCAGAATGACCTGACAGAGGTTCATGCCGGTTCCCATAAACCGTCATGAACTTGGAAATCCATCTAGGGTCCCTGACCCGAAATCATCAGTGTAAAATAACTGGGTCTCGTTCCCGAACATATGACTCAACTAGGCATCCTGCCCGATATCTAAGGGTCAGTCACGACTCCGATCATAGTGATGCGTGCAACCATCCATCCAGGACCGCCCTCAATCCTGGTATGTCGCCGTGAACAAATCAACCGACCCGACCACCACAAGATCATGGTGCACTCATCACCGATCGCTATCCTGAACCGTCAGCACTCCGAAGTCGAGCCTCCCCAGGCTGCCCGACCACGAATCGTGCATCGTGACCTCTCCGGAAGGAACACATCCCAATCCGGAGGCGAGCGTCGTATCGTCGATCGCCGTGCACATAGCACCCGTCGCGACCACGATTTAGACCCGAAGGTCGTAAATAGTGTCATATGCCTGAGACCAAACCAAATGGGTCTCATACCCGAGTTTATCCATTTGAAATCCAAAACCATTTAATTTATACCAATAAAAGAATACAGACCCGTATAGGTACCGTATAGGGCTGAAACCTCGAAATACGTGCCTATACGTAACCACACATCCAAATGCACTCATGGCATCATCAAACATGTAATAAAACATATAATAAACATTTATGCATGCACCAATTTAGAAAACAAAGTCCACTCACAGACCGTCCGAGCTGCCGTCTCGATTTGCGTGCCATACGGATCCCCGAGCCGATCACCGTCACGGGGACTCCCAAACCTGTCCAAATCGTAATAGAAGGTTACTAACTACTTATTTAACCTCCCACTAAAGCCCCGTAATTTTCCCGTATTTTTATTAATCCCGAACCTAAACCTTCTGATGCCCCGAAACATATCGAGACGGTGTCCGATCGACACGAAACCAGTCCCAAAATGTTCGTTACATCGAATAGATGATTTCACATGTTGGAACCTTCCCGAAATTCCCTACCATGCGCCCTTACGCGCCACCTGAAGTGGCTGCGCGTGGGCTTCACGCGCCTGCTACAGTACCTGCTGACGTCATCGCTGACGTCAGCATGACGTCTCTGACATGTCGACTCTGACAGGTGCCACGTGTCAAGCTCCCATTGGTCCATGTCACTGTGACGTCAGTGCCACGTGGTAGTCTGACATGTGCCATGTGTCATCACGGCACTGGTCCACGTCTGTGCCACGTGTCAGCCCCTGATTGGGCCACGTCACTGACATGTCAGTGCTGACTGTGCACTGACATGTGACACGTGTTGCACTCCTATTGGCCTATTTTCTGACATGTCAGCTGCCATTGTCAGATCTGACAATGCTGACGTCATCCCTGACATGATGACGTCAGCAGGACGACGTCACATGTCATCTCCTACTTCGGTCAGACCGGTCCAAACCGGTCCAAACCGGTCCGGTCCGGTTTTTCCTGCAACTTGGACCGGAGTAACCGGTCCAGGTCTCCTTCTCCCTCATTTTCTGTCTGTTTGCTTCCATTCCAATTCCTAAATTCCTATTTCTTCATTTCCTATCTAACCCAATCAATTAAACAACCTAAAACCTTCGAAATCCGACCGGTTCAATTTTGAACCTTACGGTTCAATTTTCCCGAAACCTCCCAGGGCTTCCCCGACGTCCAACCTTCATCCAAACCTTCCTAAAAACTCCCTAACAACCTAAATAACCCATCCTAATCATCCAAAATAGTCCATAACATCAAAATCCACACAAAAATTGAAAATGGGCTTACTGGGTACCCGCTCGGGTTCTGGGTTCCCGCCACCGCCCACGGCGGTTCCAGCCACCAGCTGCCGTCCTTAGTCCTCCTCTCTCACCCTCTGGTCTCAGTTATGGTTACAAGGGAAGGGTTTGGTGTTTGGGTGAAAAATGGTGATCGGGTTGGTTTGGGAAAAAATGGGAGAAATGGATGAACGGGTGAATGGTTTGGTGCATGAATGAAATATGGTGTCCATTGGATAGGTGACACTTGTCACTCATCCATTGGGTATCAGGACAAATATCTGGGCCCACTAGAGACAAAACTGCACTTTTCGTCTCGTAAAACGTGTCGCTGGGAATAGTATCCCGAAACTTTCGTGAACCGTAACTTCGCCGTCGAACGTCCGAATTTGACGTGCCGCCTGTCTATGGATTCGTATCGTCCTTATCTACGCAACGGTCTTCGGCCCTCGGCCATCGGACCTCCTGGTCAAAAAGTCAACATTTGACCCCCTTTTATCTAAAATTACCAAAATGCCCCTAAACTTCCGAACGTCATAACTTCCTCCTCGAACGTCGGAATTGAACGTGCCACCTGTCTATGAACTCGTGACGTCACGAACTACGTCACAGTCATCGGTCAAAGTCTATTTGACCGTCCGATTGAAAAGTTAACGTTTTGCCATCATCAGGGGCAAAACGGTCATTTCGCATCGTTCGTCCGATTTCGCTCTACTAATCACGGATTAGCCTCACTAATCGTGATTAGTCACTAATCTAATCATGGAATTTGGGACGGGTCGTTACAGTTTGGGCACTGTCAAGATACATTGGAATTGGCAGGTGCTGGACACCAGGTAGGAGACCTAGGAGTAAGACCAGTTAGGTTTCGGAAGTACGAGATTCGGAATTTCGGGGACGAAATTCTTTAAGGGGGTGGGGGGTAGATTGTAACGACCCGTCCCGGAAATCGGGATTAGATTAGTTGTTAATTTCAGATTAGTGAAGTTAATCAGTGATTAGTTGGAAGTATTTGGACGGATAGTGCAAAATGACGATTTTGCCCCTAGAATGGGAAAAAATGTTGACTTTTAGTTCGGATGGTCAAATGGACTTTGATCGATGACCGTGACGTAGTTCGGGACGTCACGAGTTCATAGGCAGGTGGCATGTCCGATTCCGACATCCGAGGAAAAAGTTATGACGTTTGGAAGTTCGAGGACATTTTCGTAATTAAGGTAAAAGAGGGAATTTATTGACTTTTTACACGACAACTAATTTTCACGCAATTCGAGGACCATTAGGAAGGTCTCGAGTCCCTGATTCCAACAACAGGCGACATGTAGCATTTGGAGTTCGGGAAATAAAATTATGGGTCTAAGTTTGTGAGGGGTAAAACGGTAATTTGGACATTAGAGGGGCAACATGGTCTTTTGGCGTTTGAAACCATCAGGTGTGGACACCTGGGCAGAATGGATTGGATATTGGTAAGCTGAGCCACATAATTGAGGACACATGTCCCCTCCCAGAGGCTTCTAGCCAAGTCGTCTCACACAATATCAGTTTTAAAATTTGGGTTATCGATCAACTGAGAAAAGCAGAAGACAGAGTAAGCAAAAAATCCTCCTTCTGCTGTGTGTGCGAGTCGTGGGAGTTCATTGGATTTGTGAGTGAGAGTTCAGAGAGGTGTGGTGACTTGAGGGTTTGTGTTTAAGTGAAGGACTGGGTGAGGCGGTGTGTGAGTAGAGAGCCAAACCTAGCAAAAACAGAGTGGGTAAATTGTTGAACCGTGAGCATCCTTTTGGCATTCAACTTGGTAGCATAGGTTCTTCAGTTCGGCGAAGATTTTGGTGATTTGGACGAGACTAGGGAGACTTAGACAAGCCCAAAGGACTCAAATTCGAGGATGGAAACGGACGGTAAGGTTCCTTCCCACGAAAAAGTCTCGGTCTCAATTTAAAATGGTAACTCGTTGGTTTGGAATTATTGCTCATAATTATGACTTGGGAAAGGTTTAGGAGGATGATAGGAAGCTTTTAGACTTGAAACTGGGAACTTAGATGGCTGGAATCACAGTAACAGAGGTGGAAGGTTGCTGGGCGTTTCTTGGATTTTGGAAGGTAGGAAACAAACCTTAAATTCTTGTTTTTAGTAGCTAGATCGATTAGGGAAAGGGGGATGAAACTATTGGACTAAAACAGCTTTGAAAACCGGCTCTAAATGGATGGAACCGTGGATGTCGGTTCAATTGAACCGACTGAACATTGGACCGAACCGAACCCGGTTTGCGCAAGGTAAGAGATGAACAGTATATGGCGCGTGGCTCCTATACGCAGCCCCTTTGGGTGGCGCTTGTGGGCGCGTGTCATGTTTTTTTAGGATGGTTCCAACATGACTTTTAAAGTATTCAATGTAACGAACATTTTGGCGCTGGTTTCGAGTCAATCGGACATCGTCTCGACATGTTTCGGGATGTCCGAAAGTTTTAAGTTTCGGTTAAAATAGTTAAAACTTTGGGAAAATTATGGGGCTTTAGTAAAAGCTTAATGAAGTAGTTAGTGACCTTATTATGGAATTTGGACAGGTTCGGGAAAGCCGATGATAGCGGATTAGCCGGGAAAGCATTCGTGCGCGAGTATCGAGGCGACGCCGCTATGGTCTGTGAGTGGACTTTTCTTTCTAACTCTTGATGCATGCATATATGTTTTTATATTTTTTCTAGACGTAATTCTATGATTTGATTTATGATCTTGATAGTTTACGGTTTGCACGGTTTTTGAGATATTTACGGATTTCACGTTTTACGAGATTTCGATGGATGTTGTGATTTGAACTTGGTTTTGAGGATTTGATTTCGAGATTTGAAATATAATTTAATATCAATGATTTAAAAAATGGATTTCGGAAAAATGACTTCGGGCTTAGAGGCCCAGTTCAAAAGTAGTTTTCAAAGAATGTGATTTCAGGTTTTTGAATCAGATTTCAAAATAACGGTTTTGGAATCGATTTTGAAACTGGAAAGTGGATTTTCGAGTTTGGGTTCGGAATGGTTATTCCGGGTGCCGCCTTACAGAATGATGGTTTCGAACTCGGATTTGGAAATGGATATAGATATGAGTTCTGGGTTTGGATTCGGGATCTTGATGAGATTGCGGATTCAGATTCGGAAATGGAAAATGGTTTTCAAATGGTTTTGGATTGGATTTGCTGGATCTGGTTATTGGGTTTAAAGACCCGGATATGATATGACGGGGGCGAGCCCGGATTGGATTTAAAGACCCGGATTTAGTTTAAAGACTCTAGAGTTTAAAGACTCGGATATTGATATTTCCCCCGTAGGCCTATTGAGTTTAAAGATTCGGGAGTTTAAAGACTCGGATTATATTGAGGCCTGGATTGAGTTTAATGACTCGGGAGTTTAAAGACTCGGATAGATCTAGCAGGTTCGATGGATGGATATGTGGTTTCAAATGAGTTCGGATTTCACTGAGTTTTAATGTTGATTGGTTTTCAATAAAGGTTTTTCCGATGTTTTGGGCTCTGCCCAGATATTATGGCTTTGATGGTTTTGGGCTAAGGCCCGGGATTTGAGGAAAAGAAATGAATTCGATTTTCTTAATGGTTTGAATGACTTGAGTATAAAATGGTTTTATTGAATAGTTTGATATGCATGCATTGTTTTTTTTTAATTGGAGGGTATAGATGTACTTGTTTTATGAACTGTTTTCAACTTGTACTTTATTTTTGTCCACTCACGGTATTTTTGTGTTTTCGATACCCTCAAGTTGTTGCAGTACAGGCTATCAGTTGAGAGAGAGACGGAGACATCACACGCACGATCCATAGTAGATTCTGCACACTCTGGGAAGTCCAGAATTTTTTTGTACGGTTGGCTCGAGAATCCCTTGTCCGGCTTACGTGTCACACGAAGGTTGAACGTCGGTTGAGCCTATGTGTCATGCATAAGTTAGACGGGAGCAGGAATTAGCCCTAAATTATGGGGGATTGAGGGTGGGTCCTGACACCCCTGGATGAGTGACAAGTGTCACTCATCCCATTGGTGACTTCCCCAAAAAGTGGATCTATCTTTAATTAAATAATAATATCCTAAATTATTCTATAATTTAATCCCACCCACCTCTCATCCTAACCATCCATCTCATCTAATCTTTCATCTACACCATCCATTTCCTTCTCTCTATCATCTGATCATCATCAGATATTATCTTCATTTTCATCTCCTAAACCGAGCATCCTTATTCTTTTCTCTCTAAACAAAGCCGAACACAAACCCACCACCCTACCACCATATTCATCTGTGTTTGTGCGTGTGCAACCTTGAGAGACTGAGATTGACCTGAGGTTGAGGGGGGGAGCAATGACTGGCGGCCGCCGTGGACGGCATCGATAGCCCAGGTAACCGAGAATCGTGAGTTTTCAAAAATTAGAAATCGAGTTTTGGTTGTTGTTTGAACCCCCTTTTGATTCTAATGTGACCTAGGGATAAGAACGACTCGATGAGGATTAATTTCGAAGGAAATGTAAGGCTGAGGGACGGGAAAACTGGGCTTGAAGGTCAAGCTCACTATTTGATCATGGAAGGTGAGTTCTTGTTAGTTTTTCACGTGTTTTGGAGTCTTAAATGGATAGGAAATGAGTAGGGGAAGTGACAGGACCTGTCTTAACTGGACTTTGATAACCGTGCCCGATCCTGCTCCCGTCTGCCAAGTCAACTGAAGTCCCGAAAGTACCCTTCAGCACCTATCAGACAAGGGATAACTGCACTGATTTCCGCCCATGCCTCCGCCTCTCAATTAGCCCCGAACGTCGTGTCACGGCCTGGAGGGTCATTAAAACAGAAAAGGTGTGAGTGGACAAAAATAATAACATTGAAAACGCATTTCAAAATACATCAGTTACCCTCCAGTTTTATCAAACCATGCATGCATAGGGGAAAACATATGAATCACAAGCACCGGCTTTCTACCCAAATCACAAAACAAATCAAATCCCGGCTCTCAGGCCAAAACAGATGAAAACATAAGCACCTGGTCACACAGACCAAAAACCCGTACTCAATACCAGTACGTAATCACAATCAACATCAAACAATACAACCAATCAATTAATCAATCCATCAATCCGCACTATTCACAAGTGCACAATCAATCACACCGTCACATCCGCACTACGCGTAGGCCAATCTCGAGAACTGCACTCAGGCACCATCCGAGTCATATCCATCATGTCTGGGAACTGCACACGCACCATCTAGACGTACCACATACTCGGGAACTACACTCACGTAACATCCGAGTCACGTCTAGGAACTACACTTGCACCATCCAGCACATGATCCAGTATCCAGGATCCGCAATCACAAACACAATCCATATCATAACACATATCAATCATATCCATGACCTCAAATCAAGTCATAAACATTCCCGACAGGGTTTTCAGCTCAAAACCAATTATACGCAAATTCGTAAAATCACATGGAAAACATTAAACGTTCTTTATTAAACAAACACACAAAAGTACAATTGTACAAGCATATACAGGGCAACAACAACATAACAATAGAGAACACTAATCACAATATCTACAGCCACATCAAAATCTGGCAACACTCTATTACAGTTTCCAAGGTCTACGTTCGTGAACTCGAAGGACGACCCCGACTTAGTCGTCCAGTTCTGGCGCTACTGGTACCGGTCGACATTGGTCCTTGGTGTCGACCCACAGCTGTACGGTCTTTCGCCCCTTGATCTGACCGGTAGGGACATTCTCTTCTAATGTGACCACACTCTCCACAATGAAAGCAAGTGATTGGTGTACGCTGTGATGGCGATGGAATCGAAACACTATCTGATTGTTCTGAGGTAAGGGGCCGTGACATACCTCCTCGAGTATCTTCTGGGTATTCTACTTGACTCGTACTTCCGGTACTCTGATGCTCTCGGTAGCGTCCCGAGCTTCTATCACGCTCTCGAATGGGTAAAGTCGCCTCCACTCGAGGAGCAGCATCTGATAATTCTCTCAGGGTCGAATACAAACCTACCGTCACAGCACCCCGTATTGCATTCCTCAATCCCTGCTCAAACCTTGAACACTTATCTTCCTCAGTTGCCACATACAGAGGAGCAATATTTGACAAGTTCAAGAATTTCTACTCATACTCGGCCACCCTCGAGGCCGTGGCACGATGTTCGGGGCTAATTGAGAGGCGAAGGCATGGGCGGAAATCAGTGCAGTTATCCCTTGTCTGATAGGTGCTGAAGGGTACTTTCGGGACTTCAGTTGACTTGTCAGACGGGAGCAGGACCGGGCACGGTTATTAAAGTCCAGTTGAGACAGGTTCTGTCAAATTGGTATCAGAGCATTGGGTCATTAAAACAGAAAAGGTGTGAGTGAACAAAAATAATATCATTGAAAACGCATTTCAAAATACATTAGTTACCCTCCAGTTTTATCAAACCATGCATGCATAGGGGAAAACATATGAATCACAATCACTGGCTTTCCAGCCAAATCACCAAACAAATCAAATCCCGGCTCTCAGGCCAAAACAGATGAAAACATAAGCACCTGGTCACACAAACCAAAAACCCGTACTCAATACCAGTACGTAATCACAATCAACATCAAACAATACAACCAATCAATCTATCAATCCATCAATCCGCACTATTCACAAGTGCACAATCAATCACACCGTCACATCTGCACTACGTGTAGGCCAATCTCGGGAACTGCACTCAGGCACCATCCGAGTCATATCCATCATGTCTGGGAACTGCACACGCACCATCTAGACGTACCACATACTCGGGAACTGCACTCACACAACATCCGAGTCACGTCTAGGAACTGCACTCGCACCATCCAGCACATGATCCATTATCCAGGATCCACAATCACAAACACAATCCATATCATAACACATATCAATCATATCCATGACCTCAAATCAAGTCATAAGCATTCCCGACAGAGTTTTCAGCTCAAAACCAATTATACGCAAATTCGTAAAATCACTTGGAAAATATTAAAATAATCCTTAAATCATCATTGACTAACCACTTAAGTCAAAATATCCTTTTCAAAACCTTTTTGACTCCGGGCCTAGCCCAAAATAACATTTGCACATTTTCTCGAAAAACATACCCGAAAGACCGATTAAAATAATCATTAAATCACACATAATCATGCCACATCATCAAGACATCAATGCAAGTCAAATCATGCAATCAATAATGTAAAACATTTAACTATGCATGCATCATGGTTTATAAAACAAACGTCTACTCACACACCGTCCACACTTCTCGCTTCCCGAGCTGCACGCGTTTCTGTAATTTTCGACCCTTTCCAAGAATCTCGAATCCTGTCCAAAATCATTATTCAAGGTTACTAACAACTCAATTTACATTATATCAATTCCCCGTAATTTTTCGGGATTTAAATAGTATTTAAAAATATAACATAAACCGTCGAACCCTCGAAACATTATCGAGACGGTGCCCGATTGACTCAAAACCAACTCTAATAGGTCCGTATCATCGAGAACATCAAAAAGTATGTTGGACCCAAAGCCAAATTCCCAGCCACGTGCCCTCATGCGCCGCCGCAAGCGGCTGCACGTGAGTCCACGCGCTGCTACAATACCAGGAACAGTGTCGTCCTTGTAACCCGATTATCTGTTATACAGGTATGCAACCCGCGGTACAACCCGATCTGTTCTTGGTCAATTCAAACCCAATTTCTCTATTTATTTCACTCATGTTCATCCATTCCAAGTTTCTTAATGATCTGTAACTTCAATTTCTTGAAATGAACCGTAGAATCTCTCGACTCAAGGTGGACACCCGACGGGTCCTAATTCGAGTTCTACCCAAAATCGACCTTTTTCATTCAATTAATTTCACCAGAAGCATCCTACGTCCATTCTAAATACAAATGTGAAATCAATTTCAATGTTCCTTACCTCCAAGTAATCAAACTCAATCTCCAAACGTCCAAGAGATCGCAGGGTCTGTTCTTCGTCAATTCACCATCAATTGACTTCCCAATTGATTTGGTTCGAGTCGTCTAGCTCCCAGAAAGCTAAAAATCACGTCAATTTCAATCGAATTCGTCTAAGAAATCAAATTCGACATTTATGTTTTTAGGTGGTTTTTCGGGTGTTTTTTCTCAATTCTAAGTCCAGTGTTCCTCTAGATTTTTCACTCAGTTTTGCTCACCCAACTTCACCCTTTTGGTTCTCTGTTCAATCTCTCAAAATCAGGGAGGGAATGGATCGATCCCAGTGAAGGAGATTTTGTGTTCTCTGTTTTTGTATACTAACACCGTACTAACACCAAGTGATAATTAACAACCGTTTGATTGAATTATTTAATTATACAAAAGGCAACTAAGTGCCACTAATTATCATTAACAAGTGACACATGTCACTTAAAGCAGCTCCTGAGTCATCCATTTGGATGATTCAGCCAAATTCACCTTTTAAATAATTTCACTGCCTAAAATTACCATTTTACCCTTTATGTCCCAATTTACCATTTTGCCCCTGAACTTCCCAAACCCATAACTTTCTCGTCCGAACGCCGATTGACGCATGCCGCCTGTCTACGGATTCAGCGTCCCAAGACCTATCCAACGGTCTTCCCGGAAAGTCCAAACAAGGTCCCGAACAAAAATTCAACTTTCAGCCCTTACCACTAGGGGCAAAATCGTCATTTTCCTCAAATTTTCCAAATTTTCATTTTTCGAATTTCCCGGTCGTTACAGGAAGGTTTAGGAATCAAAAGGGACAAGATTGGATTGAAAATTAGGGAGAAATGATGTTGGACCGGTCGCGCCAGTCTGGTCCGGTTCGAACCAGGTGAACCCGGTCCATCGCGAGGTTAGGGGTAATGAATAGTGGCATGTGGCTTTCACGTGAAGCCCGTTTGGGCAGCACGTGAGGGTGCGTGGGGGGTAATTTGGTGATTTTGTCAACATGACTTTTAATCTATTCAATGTAACAAACATTTTGGGACTGGTTTTGTGTCGATTAGACACCGTCTTGAAATTGTTCAAGACGTCAGAAGGTTTAGGATCGAGTTTAAAAGTAATTAAAAATTCAGGAAAATTACGGGACTTCAATGAGAGGTTAATAAGGTAGTTAGTGACCCTCTAGATTGATTTGGACAGGTTTGGGAGTCCCGGTAACGATGATTGGCCCGGGAGAGCCGTATGACACGCGTATCGAGGCGGTTCGGCAGTCTGTGAATGGACCTTGTTTTCTAAATTGATGCATGTATAAATGTATATTATGTGTTTTAATACATGTTTTTTGATGCCATGAGTGCATTTGTGTGTGTTTACGTATTAGCACGTATTTCGAGGTTTCGATCTTATACGGTGCTTATACGTTCTATGCTTTCTACGATGGTTTAAATGAAATTGTTTTGGGTTTTAAAAAGGATAAACTCAGGCATGAGACCCATTTAGTTTTGTCTTGGGCATGTGGCCCTATTGATGACCTACGGGTCTTGGTCGGGGTCGCGGCGAGTGCTATGTGCACGGCGACGGACGATACGACGTCCGCCTCCGGACTGAGATGTATTCCTTCCAGAGAGGTCACGATGAAAGTACCGCTGTCGATCAGCCACTAGTGGCTCGACTTCAGAGTGCTGACGATTCAGGATACCAATCGGTGGTAGGTGCACCATGATTTAGAGGTGGTCGCATCAGTTGATATGTTCACGGCGACATACCAGGATTGAGAGCGGTCCTGGACGGATGGTTGCACACATCACTACGATTGGAATTGTGACTGACCCTGAGATGTCGGGCTCGATGCCCAGTTGAGTCATGAGTTTGGTTCGAGGCCCCTTTGGTTTACATTTGTGATTTCGGGTCGGGGACCCCAAATGGATTTTCGTGTTCATGGCGGTTTATGGGAACCGGGAATGAATCCTTCTAAAGGTTTCAAGAATGTTTTCGATATATATATATATATATATTCATATACCTTCCTTTATATGGATTGTCTCCTCCGGGGAGGGTCATTGGCCTAGGTGGACTCCAAAGTAGTCAAGAAGCACTAACTGAGTGGAGTCGCCCTCGTTGGGTACCTTACTCTCAGGAAGGCGTTTTGGATCGTAACCCCCAGGGAAGGTCATTGATCTGCGGATATTGACCTGGGTGGGCCTTGGGGAGACTTGGGATTTGATACCCTGAGTAGCACATGCGTAGCTTTAGATACCGTGACAGGATTGGTTATGTGATTTATATTTATATGTTATATGATCGGATTTCTGGTTTTGGGCTGAGTCCCACAGGGATTTGGGCAGTGGCTCTTATGATTGGTTTCATTTACGATTTTGGGCTAAGGCCCTATTGGTTTGATAAATTGGTTTTCGAATGCATGCATGCTTTTTAGTGAAGGGTATAAAGTCTTTCGTGAAATTTTTTTTATAAATTATTTGTTTTGTCCACTCACAGATTTTA
The DNA here is from genome assembly GCA_032719365.1 of Prinsepia uniflora. NCBI lineage: Eukaryota > Viridiplantae > Streptophyta > Magnoliopsida > Rosales > Rosaceae > Prinsepia > Prinsepia uniflora. Next base: position 67,202,711 of record CM064866.1, read on the forward strand.
AATGTTTTGACTGCCCTTCAGGTTGACAGCGGATGCGGGTTGTAGTAGAGTTTGAGACACCACACTCCTCCTCTGGATCCTGGCGTACTCTGAAGCCCCTAGCGGGCTAAAGTTGGAATTTCCCTTGTCTGACACTACATGTCAGACGGGATCAGGAGCGTCCCGTATTAATCCCGGAGGGATTGGGACGAGTCCTTACAGGTGGTATCAGGGTAAGGTTTGATTTTACGGTGCGCACAGGTCGAGGACGTGATGTCTCTATAGGCTGCAGTTCGTTATCAACCTGATAGTTAAGATGATGGTATGTTAGTTAATAGGATTGAATCGTGGATCGTTTTGGTTCGGCATTTGATGCTGGGGTTGCCATAGTTCTGTCGTGATTGGCAGTGTGGGACCCTCCGAAGGGATGAACGTATTAGTACTTTAGGGTTTTGACCGGAGACGGTTAGGTTGGGATCGTCTTGCACGATGTTGTAGGATCGGTTTTGGCGATAGTTAAAAGTTGTGACCATTAGATGATCGGATCTTTCCGAGTGAGATGGTTATGCTACTGAGAGCAGCCGGGTTATCCCGAACACCAATTGAGTGATGGAAGCCCATCTGCACGATGGTCAGGAAATGCGAACCCTATTTGAACTGATAGTAAGATTGGATTGACATCCTTATGATGTCGGGACCGCGGGGTCGGTCAAAATGTGGATTATATTGCCTTCTGCAATTGGGTTCAGAGGAGCCCTAGGGTGTGATCGTGGAACCCTAAGGTAGGATATACGGTTCGAAAATGTGAGTTGGCGAGCGGTTTGACCTTGACGACTTTTCAAAGCCGAGGCCATCGATCGGTCGGGTCATGTCGATTTTGGTGATGGGACTGCACTCTACAGTCGAGGTTATATTAATCGGTTAGACCTAGTTGGTTGTCGTACTACTTTAGTTGTGATGGATAGTTGGTGCAACTAAGATCATGGACGACCTGGTAGACGACATTGGTCGAGTCGAGTTACGTTTGGTTAGAGATTGGTTGGACAGGTTACCAGGGTTGGTACTTGTCGATGGAATCCCGGAGTGGGGATACAGAGTAGTTAGTACAGGTGATTGATTTTGTTGTATGAGGATTCTCAATAGCGATGTCTGGTGGTTGGGTCTGCACGATTTGTGGCAGGCACTACTATCGAGAATGGTTACAGTCGTGGTTGTTGAGAATCGGGGGACGTTCGGAGAACGTTTCTTTTTCTCGTATGAGTTGTCAGGGTGACTGTACCCAGAGTTGTTGGGTACGAGGGAGGCAGAGTTCCTCCAATTTGAGCAGAGGTACGGGATCATTGTTCTGTATGAGCAAAGATCCAGGGTTGTCTGATTCACACACTGTATGTTGATGTTAATGCTGATGTTAGTGTGTTGGTGCTAGTACTAGTGCTGGTGCTGGTGCCGGTGATTGTGATGACGATGAGTCACGAGTCAGGATGTGACTCCGTCGAGATGGGCATGTGTTCGGTATCCGTGGTCCGACAGTGGATCATGGATAGAGTTGAACTGGATGAGATCCAGCAATAGTTGACATGTGAGGATCGAGTAGTAATGGACCACATTCGAAGCGTTGACTTTTAACCAAAAAGTCAAAGTGTTGATTTTTAAACTGAGACATCTTTTAGAAAATTCGAAAAGACCGTTAAAAAGGTCTCAACCACTTGAGTAGATAGACATGCGACTTGTCAAAAAAGGAATTCGAACAAATAGGTTATAGGTCTAGGAAGATCAAGGGTATTATGATAATTTTGGCACTAAGGGTAATTTGGTAATTTCACATTTTGGACATGTGAATCATATGAATTTGTCTAGAAAATTCTCCTAATTTCCCTTCCATTCTCTCCCCGACTTAGGCTTATATATATGTGTGTTGGTGTGTTTTGAGAAATTCGGGGAGGGCTGGCTGAACACCATGAAGGTGGTGGCCGTGGAAGGAAAATCAGAGAAGATGAGGGAGAATACCAAGGAAGAGAATGAGGAAAGAAGATAGTGGCACGACCCATCCCAATCCCCCCGGGATTACCATGGAATGTGTCATGCTCCCGTCTGACAAGAGGTGTCAGACAAGGGATAACCTGTTGCCACTGCCCAACCGGGCTTCCAGAGTGCGTAAGGATCGATGGAGGAGGTGTATGATGTCCCAGTCTCTGCTGCAGTCGCATCCGGAATCAACCTGAAGGGCATTAAAAACAAAAGCTGTGGACGAAAATAAACCAGTCTGTTTAAAACATTTATAAGACATTTATGCCCCCCAGTAAAAGCATATGCATGCACCATCATTTAAAATCATATATCATATAATATGAACGATAAACATAATTTTAGCCACTGCACCATACACTCCAATCCGACATCCCTGATGTCTGACGTCCCTGACGTCAATAAGGTCACAATCACAAGGCTACGCGTGCCACTCGGGTCTCAATTTCCGAGTTCAATCCCCGAACCCCGTTCGGGTACAGCATCTCCGATGCTTAGCGTCATAGACGCTGGACGTACTAGACGTCCGTGACCTCTCCGGGGTACCTCATCCGGAGGAGACAATATAATATGGAAGGATCTATACAGTGCAGTACCAAATACATTTTATTGATATCCAAATGCAAAGCATATATATATATATACCTAGATAAAATCCAAACCAATCTTTAAGTTTCATCAGACGGGTCTCAAGCCCAAATACTGTGAAACGTGCCATAACCATAATTTCAATATCACCAAAACCATTATAAGTCCAAATAGTTGATTTAAATCCAAAATCATTTATTCGATTCCATTTTAGGGTCCCCGACCCGAATCACATGAATAAATCAACTGGGCCCCTGGCCCGATTTCATAAGTTAACTGGCCCCTGGCCTGAATTCATAAGTCCACTGGGCCCCCGGCCCGAATTCACAAGTTAACTGGGCCCCTGGCCCGATTCATAAGTTAACTGGGCCCCTGGCTCGATTTCATAATTCAATTGGGCCCCTGGCCCGATTAACAAGTTAACTGGGCCCCTGGCCCGATTTTACAAATTAACTGGGCCCCTGGCCCGATTTTACTTTATCAAGTCCGTAACCGTTTCATAAAATCATATCCAACCACATTTATGGAAATCGGTGCAAATCCAGAAAACCTCGGTTTACATGCAAATACGTAAATCACCTCGAAATGCGTGAAATCATTTAAATTCACCGATATCCATAGTAAATCATTTAATCATAATTATAACAATCATGAAACAGTTATGCATGCATCGAATTTATGAAACCAATGTCCACTCACAGACCGTTTAACCGAGTGCCTCGATACGCGTGCCATAGGCCTTCCCGGGCCACACCACTATCACCGGGACTCGCAATCCTGTCCAAATCACATTAGAGGGTTACTAACCTCCACATAAACATCCTATTCAAGTCCCGTAATTTTCCCGAATTTTTACGTATTTTTAAACTGGATTTAAAACCTTCGGACATCCCGAACATATCGAAACGGGATCCGATCGACACGAAACCAACGCTAAAATGTTCGTTACATTGTATAGAACAAAAGTCATGTTGGAAGTTTCCCAAAATTACCTCACACGCGCCCCCACATGCCGGTTGAACTCCCTGCGCGTGAAACCCACGCGTCGGGTGTAACACCCCGGAAATTTGTGGATTTTAATATTGTGATTTAATGTGTGAATTGACGCTTTTATGTAACAACCCGTCCCGAGAACCGGGATTACGATAGTGTTTAAGGTGGGATTAGTGAGGTTTATTGGTGGTTAGGCGGTCCCGATAGGTCCGTAAGTTTAGAATGACGATTTTGCCCCTGACTTGGGCAAAACTGTTGACTTTAGTTCGGGTGGTCAAATGGGTGTTGACCAGTGACCAGGACGTATTTTAGGACGTCACGAATCCGTAGGCAGGTGGCACGCCCGATTCCGACATCCGAGGAGGAAGTTATGATGTTCGGAAGGTTGAGGGCATAACCGTAATTTGGGTAAATTAGGGGGAATAGTTGGCTTTTTGTGTAATCGGGTTTTGGTACGTTGACCGAGGATGGTTAGGTAGATCTCATCATCCTGAGTTCGATGACAGGCGGCACGTATTCATCGGACTTGCGAGGTGGGAGATATGGGTCTAGGAAGGTAGTGGTAAAACCGTAATTTTGAGTTAAACAGGAGGGTATTTTGGTCTTTTTGCACCTGGGGATTTGTACAGAAAGTAGCAGATGAAGGGCTGAGATGGGGCCATGTGTGTGAGAGAGAATAGGGGATGGTGACATGTGGCAATTGTGTAGTGGGTTCTGGGGAGTTCTTGCGTGTGTGCACAGTTCCAATAATTGGGGTGCAACCGTGCAGTGCCCGTGTGAGTGTTCTTCGACACAGAGAGAAACAGAGGGAGAGAATTGAGAGGATTGAAGGTTGATCATGAGTGCTGGTGAGTTTGTGAGTGTGCGAGGGTGATCAGAGAAGTGGGAAGGTTACAGGGAGGAGGTTTGGAAGTGTTGGCCGTGTGTGTGAGAGGAGTGAGGGCCACGGGAAAAACCAGAGTGCACAGGGAGGACGTGAGTGTTTGTGGGTGGTGTTGTGGCTGTGATCGATCAAGCAAGGCCAGAGGAGGTGTCCAGGGGCTGGAGGTGGACGGGAGGAGCTACTGCTTCACGGCTGAGTTCGCGACGGCAATCGGAGGACAGGTAATTTCTCATCCTCTTCTATTTGCTCTGTTTAGCCGTCGAGTTTCAAATCGAGAGTCGTGAGTCTAAAGGTTGAATCGAAGTTCATAGGCAGGTCTAGGGGACTCAGTGGAGGTCTGGGATTCTATTGGTTGTGCTGCCATGACGGGAGGTGCACGGTGGTGGATGGCATGACGGAGGGACTCTGTATGCTCTGTTTTGCCGTGAGTTTCAAACGGCGAGTCGTGACGTTTGGGCGAGAGTCGAAGGTCTAGGAGAGTTGGGTTAGGTTCAGTAAGGTCCTAGGAAGGGTTTAGGATGGCTACCGTGAAGGGAGGTTACCTGGGTGGCCGGGAAGGAAAACAGAGTCGTGTATGAGTTTTCTTTCGAGCTGGAATCGACGATGATGGGACTGTGTCGAGGTTAGAGGAGTTGAGGAATCGATAGGGTAGGCCGGGACGAGGAGACTGGTGAAGGAAGGAAGAAGAATGGTGGCCAGACGGCGGAGAACAGGTCTCGCCGGTCCGAGTTGCAGGCTACTGTTGCGAACCGGGTTGGCTCGAGGTAGCCGATGCACTGTAGCAGGCGTGTGAGGGCCACGCGCAGCCACTTTGGGCGGCGCGTGGGGGCGCGTGTGGCGGTCCTTGGGGAAGGTATCAACATGGTTTTTGGTCTAGGAGTTGTGATGAGTCCATTGGAATTGGTTTCGGGTTAATCGGACGTCGAATCGAAGTAGTTCCGCGAGGGTGAAAGTTTAGGGTTCCGGTTCGTTACGTTTAGGACCTGGGGATTTTTTAGGGAATTTAGGTGGATACTCGTGGATGTGTTAGTGACGTAATTTGGTGGTTGTTGACAGGATCGGGATTTCCCGAGGAAGCCGAGGAACGTGCAGGACGTTCGGGACGCGATTGAGGGCTCGGTACTGTGAGTGGACCCTTTCCTTAAACTCGAACATGCATAACTGTTTTCTATACTTGTTTTATATATGTGATTTCATGATTGTTGAGTTTATGATAGGATTTTACATAATTGCACGTTTTTCGAGAAAATACGGTATTTGGCACGTTTTACGATAAAAGGTTAATTTCTGATGATAATGTTATAGTTTTGGGATTTCAAATGATAAATGATTTCTAATGATTATAAATGGATTTTGGAACATTATTTTGATAATCAAGGTTTTTGGTTTTAAAATCGGATTTCGGGAAACGAGATTTGGTTTTAAAGTTGAAAAATGAATTTCTGGATTTGGGTTCGGAATGACGGTTCGGGATGCCGGAAGGGCATCGGACCAGTAATTTCGGATTCGGGTTTGGATATGGAAATGGACAATGGTTTTACAAATGATTTGGATTGGATTTGCTGGATCTGGTTATCGAGTTTAAAGACCCGGATATTGATTGACGGGGGACGGGCCCGGATTGGGTTTAAAGACCCGGATTGAGTTTAAAGACTCGGAAGTTTAAAGACTCGGATATATTGATATTTCCCCCGTAGGCCTTTGAGTTTAAAGACTCGGGAGTTTAAAGACTCGGATATGATTAAGGCCTGGATTGAGTTTAAAGACTCGGGAGTTTAAAGACTCGGATAGGTCCAGCAGGTTTGATTGGAAAAATAATGATTGGATGTTCATGGTTTCTAGTACGGTTTTATGATTCACATACGATGATTTCTATAACTGTTTTATAGTGTTTCTGTTTCTTATGATGTTTATGATGATCGATTTCTAACTGTTTTAATAACTGGGTTATGCATGTGGTTTCAAAACGGAGGGTTAAATTCGGTTTTCTGATAAATGGTTTTAGGACTTTTCGTTTATTATGGTCCACTCACATCTTCTGTTTTAAATTGCCCTCCAGGTTGTGGAGCTAGCGCGGGGTCTTGACGTCGAGGCAGCGTCTGAGGCATAGACATTTCGTGAGGGTTCCCGGAGTGTTTACATTTTCTTCCGCGTGCGTGTAAATATAATCGGTTTTTATTTGTTGTACTATGCTCTGTAAACTTTGACTTCGGTTTTTATTGAGTGTTTTCTCCTGCGTCTGACTGTGTACTGTCGGGGTGTCAGATGGGAGCAGGATTTACCTCGGGTTTCGGGATGAAACCGGGGTGGGTCTTGACATTTTACCCTTGTGATTGGTATGGCCAAATTGTTGACTTTTTGATTGATGAATAAAATGGACTTTGACCTATGACCGTGACGTAGTTCGGGACGTCAGGAGTTCATAGACAGGTGGCACGTCCAATTCAGACCATCGGGGAAAAAGTTATGACTATCGGAAGTTCATGGGCATTACCGTAATTTTGACGGTTGGGGCGAAAATGTTGGCTTTTCGTTTGACAATTAATTTTCACGCGACTCCAGGACCGATAGGTAGGTCTCGACGTCCTGAGTCCGTAGACAGGCGGCACGCCGAAATGGGACTTCGTATGGCTGAGTTACGGGTCTAGAAAGTGAAGGGCAGTTTGGTAATTATTTGAACCAGGGGCATTTTGGTCTTTTTGCCCTGGTTACTGTAGAAAACCGCGGGGGACATGGGCGGCACCACCATGTACGGTGGCTCTGAGTGCGATTTGTTTACTGGTGAGTGTGGGTTGGAAAGTATTGATTGTTTAAACCTTTTTGAAGCATCAAACGTGGTCTGATTCTTCCAGCTACACGATCAAATTGATTAATCGAAATTCGAAGCTTTCGGGGGACAAATTTCAGTGGACAAATTGGACACCCACGAGCCTCTGGGACGGCTTGAAATTGTTTAAAACTGATTAGGACATGTGTGAGCATCACTTTGATGTCGAGATAACTGAGAACGGGGTGAGAAAACGAGAGAAGCCATTTCTGGAAAAATTGGAGGGAAAATCGGGTTTTGATTTCTGGTGACTGTTGGACCAAACCAAGGCCTGGTTTAGTCTTCTGGGAGTGTTTGGAACTCAACCGCATCGAAATCGAAGGCCATTAGCCACGGCTGAGCTGGGACGGTGACTGCTGTTTTCAGGGAAATCGCAGAGCTTGGGACGACGACCTTCAGGTACTTTCAGACACAATTGATTGTTCATTTTGGTTCGTTTTGATCCTATTATACTTCCTGTGAAGTTAATTGGACAATGGGTTTGAAATAAGTGAGTTCTGGTGATTGACCCGTTTGGTTGATCACGGGTCGAAGGGCCATTTAAGGATTGGATTTGGATAATTAATAACTCAGAACTTAAATTAGATGTTTAAATAACATGTTAGGATCAAATTGGATTGAAATCGAGTAGGAATTGATGGGTAATCAACCGGGTCAAGCCGCGGGTGGCAGGCCCGAATTACAGACAAACGGGTGAAGGTGCTGACACTGTAGCTACAGTGTCAGGCGCGTGACTTTCACGCGCAGCCACTTTGGACTGCGCGTGAGGGCGCGTTGGGGCTTATCTCCGATCACGATCAACATGACTTTTATTCCTCTCATTATTCTCAACATTTTTGGTGAATTAACCATGTTGATCTGAGATAGTTTGAAGGGTTAGTTTAGGGTCGGTTGCCTCGGGAAACGTGTTGACGGTTTCCCCGTACCGGCTTCTGTTTCGAACTTTCTTTTGAATAAATATTAAGGACTTGTAGCGACCCTTACGTGTGAATTGAAATGACAGGAATTGTATGATAATGTCGGTACAGGTCCGTACGCGCAGATTCGCAGCGGAATCGTACAGTGAGTGGGACCGATTTCATTAAACACTTGCATGCTCAAAATGTTTTCCGATTTACTTATTTATTCACATGCTAAAATCAAATAAACGGTTCTGATGATATGGAAATTATGGTTATGACACGTTTCACGGTATTTGGGCTTGAGACCCGTCCGATGGAACATAAGGTTTGGTTTGGGTTTTATCTATGTATAAATATATGCCTTGCATGTGGATATCAATAAAATGTATTTGTTACTGCACTGTATAGATCCTTCCATATGATACTGTCTCCTCCGGATGAGGTACCCCGAAGAGGTCACGGACGTCTAGTACGTCCAGCGTCTAGGACGTTAAGCATCGGGGATGCTGTAACCGAACAGGGTTCGGGGATTGAACTCGGAATTGAGACCCGAGTGGCACGCGTAGCCTTGTGATTGTGCCCTTATTGGGCGTCAGGGACGTCAGACATCAGGAATGTCGGGTTGGAGTGTATGGTGCAGTGACTAAAATGATATTATGGTTTTATTATATGCCTTTTGGTTCATATTATATGATTGATGGTTTTAAATACGGTTGCATGCATGTTTGGAAAACGGAGGGGTAAATTATATGTTTTACTTATCAAATGATTTTATAAACGTGAGTTTCGGTCCACTCACCCTTAATGTTTTTGGTAACCCCTCCAGGTCGTGATATTGAGGTAGAGGAGGAACCTGAGGCTGAGGCATAGATCTACTTCTGCGTACCTGAACCCCTGTTGGGTGGTTTACCCGCGGGTTTACTTTAGAGTCGTGATCGCAACTTGTAATTTTGGATTTCATCCCTTGTCTGACATCTGTTTAATTCGGATTTGATGTATAACTTTTATTTGGTTTTTATGAATTTGATGTTTTGAGGTTAAAATTGGTATGAATTATTGGGTGTCAGACGGGAGCAGGGCACGTCCCCTTGTGGTCCCTGTGGGATCGGGGCGGGTCCTGTCACCGAGTACTGTTCACCGTCGTTCAGCCCGAACGTCTGTAAAACGGGTCGCCGTGACCCGCGGGGCAACCCGACTGGTTCTCAGTCATTTCTCCATCATTTTGGACGGGGTTTTCACCTGCAAGATCGTCTGAGTTCAACCAACAGTTCTGTGGAATCAAAAACCATAAGTAACGTCAAGATCGTACCTCCCCGATCGAGAAGCTCACGGCCAAAACTCCTCCGTCGACTGCACTCAGCTCCGACCACCATTCTCCTTGAAAACGGTCCCTATAGACTCGTCTCATCCTCTGAATCATCATCCTGGTCACTAGATCGACTAAAACATCGTAAAATCCAAGCTGCCATTTTAGACCCGAGAACAGGTTCACGGGTTCGAGGCTTACCTCGCCGCCGTGGCCACCAGCACGCCCAGTTTGATCCCAAAAACTCCTTCCACCCCTCCAAAACGGTCAAACACCAGTCTACATCGATTTCCAATTTCCTGAGTTTCGGATCCCTCTGTTTTACCTTCCGCCGTCATCTCCGCCGTCTCCCTCCGTCACCCAGCTCACCACAGTCGTCCCACCGCCCACACTAATGGTTGATCTCACTCCCAAGCACAAAGGAGATGGGCTGGTGTGAGTGTGTGTTCAAATTCTTCACGGGCAGAGGAAGAATGAAAATGAGGAATGGGAGGTATCAAATGAATAAGGAAATGGACGGTGAGGATGTGCATCAGCACAAATAGATGAAGGGCTGAGATTGAAAGCAGAGATCAGATGGATGGCCCAGATCAAAAGGTGAAAATAAGTGGGAATTCTTTTAATTATTTAAATCCTAATATTTTAATCCAACCCACCAATCCAGATCTGAGTCCAATAAATTAAAGTTAGTGGTCCACATGTCCCACTCAGAATCTCAGACCAATCAGAGAACGCCACGTGTCCCCGCCTCGTAATGAGTGCATAACGAAACCAACTTCCGTGACCCATAACTTCGTCGTCGAATCTCCGATTTTGGCATGCCGCCTGTCATTGGATTCGTATCGACGAGACCTACGTAACGGTTCTTGGCCCTCGGCCATCGGACATCCTGGTCAAAAAGTCAAGATTTTCCCCCATTTCGTCCAAATTACGAAAATGCCCTTGAACTTCCGTACGTCATAACTTTCACCACGAATGTCGGAATCGAACGTGCCACCTGTCTATGAACTCGTGACGTCCCGAACTACGTCACGGTCATTGGTCAAAGTCCATTTGACCATCCGAATTAAAAGTCAACGTTTTGCCCACGCCTAGGGGCAAAACGGTCATTTTGCACAATTCGTCCGAAATCGCCCAACTAATCCCAGATTAGTAAATCACAATGAAATATTATTAAATCCCGATATTCGGGACGGGTCGTTACAGATAGAGAGTGAGGAAGGAGAAAAAAAAAAGAAAACGATGAAAAAGAAGGGGAGAACATCAGGGTTGGTGTGGGAAAGACTTCCAAACTATGAGAGTTTCATTTTGGCCCATGGATGGTTGAATGGTTTTAAAAAGTTTCAACTCGTTGCTAATTTCTTAACTTGTTGTGTAAGTCCCCACGATCATTTTGGAGTCGTAGGAAGGAAGGAAATGATGTAGGAAGGCTGTGAGGCGATACTGGAAACCATGGTCGACATATGTAAGGTGAGTTTTCTCACTTTCTAATGTGACTTTCGTAGTTTTAAGAGCACATAGATGTTGCTTAGTTCGAAACGAATAGAATTGATGTGGGGAATGAAGGACATGGACGTAAAACAAGGGAGATATAGTTAGGTAGGTAACCCGAATACCAAGACTTGTGAGAGGCTGAAGACAACCTCTGCGCAGGCGCTTGAGGCACACACACAGAGGCTGTCATCAGCCTCTCTCGGCGCATGTGCGCGCGTGAGTCTGAATTGGGGGGGATTTCAGCCAACATGAAAAATGTTCAGGTTGTCATTCTGAGTTTAATGGTCCAATGTTCAAGTTAATTGGACACCGTTTAAGAAAGTTTGTTCGTTCAAAGTTCTTATATTTTAAAACATTCCTAGTTAATCCTAAAATTTGGGGATAATTAAGGACATAACTATGAATATATTTTGATCTATATGGACTTGTTATTAGTGAATTATGGTGAGTTTCAATATGTGCAAATGGGCCTAATGTATGTAATTATGTTATTGATTATTGTATATAATGTAAGGGCTTTTCTATGGTTGTAATTGGAAGTTAATAAGTTATTGATGATTGTGAGGAATGGTAAAACTATGAAGAGACGGAAATAAGATTCGTTATGAGTGTTATTCATGTGAATAATTGAAAGGTTATATAGAGAGACGGAAATAAAGATTGTATATGCATAAATATGAAGTTGGAATATACGAAGGGTTATATTCGTGTATAGTTGGTGTTGCTTGTTTCGACAAAGTTAAAAAGGTAAGTAAGATCAAATAGGATTACACTAGTAAATATCCACAACTACTAGAGGGATTGATGTGGGCGGTAACCCCGTTATGGTGGATTTAATCGGGTAATCTAATAAGATTTGGACATAAATAAAAATAGAAAAATCTCCTTGTCTGACAAGAATAGTCAGACGGGAGCATGACCAGTCCGATTTTTATGAAACTTAGGGACGGGTTCTGTAATATAATGGTTTATAATTTGTGTCGATATTTATGTCAAAATTATGGTGCAAAGGATCCGCATATATATAGGGCGGATTGATGACACCACATTTTAAACAAAGATTTTAACACAAATTATAAACCATTAGATTAGTTCAATTTTAATGGTTAGGGTCTAATCACTTGTAAATTAATTTCATTTTCAATTTTAAATATATATATTCAAAATTAAAAACAATCTTACCAATTATGACTTTGTTCTCAAAGATTATGACTCTCTTTCATTGGTTATTAATTGCATATTTATTCTTTCTAGTTCCTTGGCCTTCCTTATTTTTTTTCCCTATTAACCTTCATCTTCTTCCGTTCACTTTTAGTTTTAGTTTTTCTGAGCTTGTCCCAAGTCCCTTGCATTCACCCAAAGAACTCCAACACATAAATTACCTGGATTTTACATATGTTTATATGCTTTATAGTTCTTTTATTAACCAACTTTTTACTTATTTTGCTTTTCATCCTCTTCTTGTTTTGAATGTTTTTCAATAGCTTGTAAAAAAATATTACGAAGTTATAGTTTTCAGTTTGCACGAACTCACCAAATATTGCATGTGATTATATAGTTTTGATTTTCTACTTATTTTGGACAAGAAACATATATTAATTTTTTTTTTTTTTAAAAACTTTCGATTAGGATTCTAGAATATCAAGTTTTCTGAAGATTTCAAGTAAGTAAAGTTGCTCTAAATCCCTGCTTGATCATGAAATTCTAAATAATTATTTTTTTCTTTGTTCCTTTTAACTTTAATACTAGGAGTACTATCAAGTTTAATGCGGGAGAGAGAAACATGATTGATGATGAGTTTTTCTAAAAGTAACAGTGTGAATGAAAGCAATATAGAAATTACAATTAAGGAAAAAAACAAAGAAAATTTTCCTTGATTCGAAACATTAAATCTCAACCATTGAAAAATATTTCTAATCTAATGGTTGAAAATTTATATTTAAAATGTGGGGTAATTGTTGTTCCGTCTTGTACCTATATAAGTAGACGCAGTTTGTGAGCTTGGGTTGTGGGCTTGTGGCAGGTCCATTTTTAATAACCACAAATTGGTTGGGCCTCAACCAGATTTTGGGCGTGTCTTCAGACTCGCTTAATAATAAATCAAAACTCAACCAGAGTGGTTGATTTGGTTCGATCGAGCGTTCCAACTCTAAAAGGGAGAGAACCGAATTAATGTCGGTTCCTGTTAAGAGATTTATTTCGTTGCCGACATTATAAATTCTACTTTCACGGAAACTGGAAACCAAGACCTAAACTTAAGAAGAAGAGCAGATAGCTACAAAAGAGGCGGCAAGAAGCAAAGCGAAGGTCTCTGGGTACGCAATGTCGACCGCCGATGGCGATGTCTCAGAAAGCGTCTCTGATACTGAGGATTCCGGTGATGTATCCGAAAGTCTCTCTGACATTGAGGATGCAGAGGTATGCAGATACTGCATGCATTGTTTTTGTTTTTTTATTTTCCTGGGTTATTTTCATTGAATCTTGGTTGCCCTTATGCCTTATGTTGATGAATAGAAGGTAGATGCTCAAAATGTTCAATGATGGTATGAACTTTGAGATTTAATTTAAATTCAAATGCTCTTGGATTTTTCTTTGGAATTCAGTGTGAAATTTTTTGTTCTTGGTTCATGACAACCCACCACATTTTCCATGTTTTAATAAAGGGAAAATTTAATGAAAGACAAAAGCAGCGATCATTAGACTGAAAATTTCATGACAACCCATCAGCTTCCATGAAGACCACTTGCATCGTAGCCACTTGGTATAGTTTATGGTCTAAGCTTATTAGCTTGGTTTTGCCATTGATTTAGAGTTATAATTGATTATTGCCTTCAATTTCTTTTATGAGATTTTGAGATGGAATACATCATGTTTGTGTTTTATAGGTTGAACGCTACATTAACACCAAGGAGGCGGAAATGTTTAAGCGCGTCATCTGGGAATTATTGAACAAGGGCTACAAAAAGGTAATGCATTTGCAAGTATACATTCTGTTTAAATTTATATAGTAAAATGAATGAGAGGATAGATTCTAAGTTTACATTCTGTTTTATTGGATTTGGTGCGATTTGAGGGAAATTCTTAGTTCCTGTTTGTTCTGTGGTTACTATTTTTGTCTGTATGTTCGGACTTTAAGATTATAGAGTTCATGGTGACTATCATGTATCTATTCTGTATTTCCTAGGGTGCACATTCTTTTTCTTCTTTCCTGCATTGCTTACATCTTTATCTCCTTGGCTCCTCTATTGTTCCGAAATTCTTAGATAACTATCTTCCTTCTCTTAAGTATGTTTAGCCCCCCAGTACCTACAATATGCTGCTCAATTTTCTTCATGTCTTTTGATCATATCTTGAAACCGTGGCTAATTTCCAAACCTATACTTATGATATCCTAAACTTACACTGTCATGTCTGCATTATGCTTTGAAGCATATGCTTGGCTTGGCGAAGTCTTAACCAGCTTATTTTCCATTAGATATAGTGCTTGCTTAGTTCTGAACAGTTATAGTAGTCACACCGAAACATGGAAGTTTCATTTTGATGCTGGCTTACTGTTGAAGTTTTGACTGCCTATGTATGTTTTGCCGTTTGTAGGTTCCATTATTGATTTATATAATACAAATGTAAAATTTGGCAGGGCACAAGTAGAAAACGAGCCAGAATAGCCAAGGAAGTTGCTGCTGCAAAAAAAGCCAAGAAGGTTTCTACTGTGGCAGATAATACGAAGGTGAGCTCATAAGCCAAGAAGGCTTCTTGGTGATATTTGTGTACTTTTCCTTCAATTTTGATTCTGCTACTCTTTACTTCAGATGCTAATATGAGTTGTTTTGTTCTTGCAGCTGACTTCAAAATTCAACTTTGATGCTTTGAATAAGTTAAATGAAGAGCTTGTAAGTTTTCTTTTCTCTTGACTTCTAGGGTCATTGTTTGCTATATATTTCCCTATGAAACGACAGACTAAAAGCTAATCAAATGTAATCAAACTTAAGAAGTAAAATCATGCATCTTTGGAAGACGGTGATCAAGTATTAAGACATGAAACCTCATTGTTCGACAATTTCAAGCTAAGGGGAGACTTTAAGAAATAGGAAAATATTCCTGAATTTTCTTAATCCAATTTTTTTTTTTCCCTTGTATTAAAAACAGGGTGTCAATTCACCTGGTCTAGAAGAAGGCGCGGAGTCTAATGCTGATAGGCAGAAGTCAAATGGGAAGAACAGTTTTGGAGGCAGTCATGATGATGAGCTTGAGCACGAGAATACTTACAGTGAAGAGGCTGCTCTAGACGACGGACAAGGCTATGATGATACATATTTCCCTAACTATGAATATGATGGAGATAATTATAACGAGGAATATGATTTTGACGAATTTTGATTCAAATATTCAGTTTCTCTTCTTGCTTTTGATTCATAATTTCACGATTCAGTTGTATACTACAATCTAAAGGTTAAGCAATTAAATCTTCAGGTTTTTGACAGATTTAAAGAAGTCTGTGAACCATTGGTTTCAAGCTGTTTCTGTTTTCCCATGTATTGATGTGCATCTCACGTGAATTTCTACAATGCAGTTCAAAATTTATTCAATAACTAAAAATCTTTACATAGGAAATACCGGCTCATTTGTGCCTTGGATTCCAAACTCAACCAGGCTGTTCAGAGTTTGCTGGCAACAGCAAGGTACTTGGTATGGCGGCCCTGAGCTATAATTTTCCCAGTTTTCTTCTTCCTAAACTCAACACTGGCAACACCAACCGCCTTCCCGACGAGTAAAGACTTGGCCTCAACCTCAACTTCCTCACCAGGAAAAGCTGAATCCAAGTATGAAACGTTGATCTCAACTGAAACACCGGAACTTGGAACTCCGGAGGAGAGGATTGCAGCTGAGCCTATCAAATCCACAAGAGTTGCGGTGGCTCCGCCGTGCAAGAAATTGCCTCCATTCAGCAAACGTGGGGGGACTTTGAAGGAGCAAACAATCCGACCAGGCTCAAGGAGATCAACTTTGACACCTTTCATGATGAAGGGCTCAAAGAACTTGTCTGGCAAGTCATCCATGCTCAGTGCCATTTCACCTTCTTTCTCTAAGAACTTCTTCACTGTCTCGATATTTGTCTCCTCATCTCCTTTCATTTCGATTTCACAAAAAGTTTGATCTTCTGTTGTAGAATTAATGACTTGTGCTTTTTCTTTCGGAATTTTAATCTGCAAATGCAAAGTAACAGCTCTTGATAAATAAAAAGATCCATTTTTCACTTATCATACTAACATTCTTAATCAATTTTTGCATTGTAATTTTATATCACTTACCTCCTAGTTTTCTCAGAAACCAAACAGATCACAAACCGACCTTTAGGTTACACACCCATAAAGAAAAGGACTAGAACTTAGCATACAAAAAAGATCAAATCAGATTCAAAACACGTTGAAAGCTGACTCAGAATCCAAAAATCTAATAACAGATATGATAAATTTCACAGCATAAAATCTAATAAAATAATATGATAAATTTCCCAAATAAATTTCTGGGAAAAAAGACCTAAATTCAGGCACGGTTTATACAAAAAAGCCCAGATCGATTGACAAATTCTTGTCTAATAAGAAAACCCAGTTCACCAATTTTATTCATCCGAGCAGTTAACAAATAAAATGCAAATAAAAAATAAATACTCTAGTAAATGAATAAGCTTTCAGAAACACACATAAATCAGGTAGAGAGAGCCCAATCGGAGAAAGAGAGAGAAAGAGGTGTGGATCTGGACCTTAGGCCGTCAGCTGCCGAGCTGCCGAGCTGCGTCCTTTCCGACTCAGTGTCGTATTAGAGGTTAGAACTGTGAGAAGATAAAAAGATATTAGGTGTCAGCGCCTGAAAGGAGCTTCTTCTTTTTTATTATTTTTTCTAAAGAGAGGAACAAAAAGAACATGTGGTTTGATTAATAGGTTTTTTTTTTCTTTATCTAAAATGCACTACATACCATCAACTTAAATGCAAAATAAATTTAATTTTGTATCAAAATACACTCCGAATTTTGTTTCTCGTTCCAATTTTGCCTTTTTTCATTTGAGATGTTAAAATCAATGTCAAATTAGTCAATTTGTACAACTAAGCATTTAAAATAAAATTTTAAACTGATGTGTCAGTTGATGTGGCTAAATAAATATTATATTATAAATAAATATTTTACAAATCAGAGTTAAATGACTCTTTTTAGATGTTAGGGCGAGGAGAATGTAGGGGGCGACGTCCAGGAACAACGCGTCGAGCAGTGTCCGAGCAGAAACCCAGGTGCGTGCGACGGCCACCACAAGAGACCCAGGAAGAAACCCAGGTACGTGCAACAGCCACCACGGTTGCTACGATTTTCATTTCAATGTCTTCAAGCGCTTCAAGGTTCATCAAGTGTGTCACAGTTAGAGATGGGGTTGTGGCCAAGACCTGTATGCTTATTTGCTACACCAGAAACAAATTTTCTATTGTATGTTCTTCTTATTCTGCCAAAAGATCCACTTGGGTCGCTCAATTCCAACTTTTTATGTTGCTCTTTTTAGGTCTTTTCAATTATTTTTTGCGTTCATGCATCTGGGTTTTGCAATTTTTTTGTGGGTTTCAAGATTTTAGAAAAGCTTTTTCTTTTCGCCTCTTTCATTTCCTAGTTATTTAGGGATCACTTACCTTGAATGTCAATGTTTTTTATGTTCACCAGGATTACTTACCCACAGTGTTTGATAACTTCAGTGCAAATTTGGTGATTGAGGGCACCACAGTGAACTTGGGGCTCTGGAACAAGGATTCATTTTCCTATGCTCTCTCGTGCAATAAATTACAGAGCTTTTAATTTGAACATCAAACACTGACGAACTTCACAGAATGAGTCTGTGACTTGATAATCTGTAATTGTGATTAAGAAGAGGAAGATTCACCCATGAAGCTCATGACAGGACTCGTCTCAATCCCCCTTAATCATCGTGGAACGTGCCTGTTCCCGTCTGACACCGCGTGTTAGACTAGGGATAAACTCGTCACCCGCTCGGGGTCCATCAGAGTACGCTAGGATCGGCGATGGCATGTGATGTGTCGATCTCTGCTAGAGCCCGCATCCGCGATCAACCTGAAGGGTATTAATGTAACGACCCGAACTTTCATAAATAATATTTTATTGCAAAATGACCGTTTTGCCCCTAAAGGGGAAAAGTTGATTTTTGACCCCGGAAGACATTTAGGACTTTGAAAAATGACTGTGACGTAAATCGGGCCGTCATGAGTCCATAGACATACGGCACGTCGAAAACGGACGTTCGACGAAAAAGTTATGGTCACGGGAGCAAAATTGATTAAACATAAGAACCGAGAACTTAATTAAAATAATATTAAAATATTGAAATCTGATTTACCATTTAATTACCCTTGGATGAGTGACAAGTGTCACTCATCCCACGGTTGCTTTTCCCCAAATTATGGATCTTACCTCTATTGGTGGATTTCTTTATAATTTATTTCCCTCATCTCTCCAAGCCGTCCATCTCCTTCTCATCTATCCATCCTCACCCGTAATTTTTCCTCCATCTGATCAATAACATCAAACCCCATCCATTCCTTCTCCCATTCATTTTCTCGTGAAGAATAAACCCTTCCCCTATTTCGTACAAACCCCACAGTCCATCATCTTCATCTACTTTGCTTCATCTCCATCACCAGATCGACATGATCTCCTTCACCAGACAACATCTTCATCCTCTATCCATCACCATCGTCATCCTTGTGCTGTAAAACCGTGCACCACCCCAAAACCGCGAAGAACACAACCGGACCCGAAACCCAAACCGTTCAAACCACGCGACCACACTTCGAACCAACACCAGGATAGAACTGTTAGGAGGACTGGACGCCTGAGAAGCTGACTGGAAGACCCATGATGGCGACACAGCGGAGGTAGGCCGGAAATGTAACGACCCGTCCTGGGAATTAGGGTTAAGACCGTGTTTAAGATGAGATTAGTGAGCTTAACCGGTGGTTAGTTAGTTAGGATAGGTTCATTAAGGTAGAATGACGATTTTGCCCCAAGGTTGGGCAAAATGTAGACTTTGAGTTCGGGCGGTCAAATGGACTTTGACCGTTGACCGTGACGTAGTTCGGGATGTCATGAATCCGTAGACAAGTGGCACGCCCGATTCCGACATCCGAGAAGGAAGTTATGATGTTCGGAAGGTTGAGGGCATTTTCGTAATTTGGATAAAATTAGGGGAAAAAGTTGACATATCGTATGATCGGGTTTTGACACGTTGACCTAGGATCGTTAGGTAGATCTCGTCGTCCTGAGTTCAACGACAGGCGGCACATGTTCATCGGAGTTAGGATGCGTGAGTTACGGGTCTAGAAAGGTAGTGGCATTATCGTAATTTTGGTTTAAAAGAAGGGCAGTTTGGTCTTTTGTACTTTGGGCTTGGTGCAGCCGGATTTGGACAAGTGTCCAGGGCAGAGAGGAGATTTTTGTGTGAGGCTTAAGGGGATGGTGACACGTGGGGCTTGGCTAGAGGGTTCTAGTGAGTGCACGGGTGTTTCAAATTGTGCAAGTGTGTGTGCCCGTGTGTGTGTTCGAAGAAGAGAGACAGAGAGGAAGCTTGAGAGAAAATTGAGAGGTGATCGTGAGTGTTGGTGTGTTCTGGTGAGTGAGGAGTGACCAGAGGATGAAAGAGAGCTAGGGAGAAGGTTGGGAGGTGCAGTGGTTGTGTGTGTGTGAAGTGGGAGTTCACGGGAAAACCAGGAAAAACAGAGAAGAGGTGAGAGCTCGTGGTGGTGGTGTGTCCGTGTACGGTTCAATTGAACTCGAAGGGAAGCTGAGGAGGACTCTGTGACCTCCAAGGAGTGCGGCGGTGAGCACGCGGCGTTCGACGACAGATAATTTCTTCTCCCCGTGATTTACTCTGTTTTGGCCGCGAATGTCAAACCAAAAGTTGTGAAGTCTGGGGTTGAGTCGACGGTTTTGGTGAGTTGGGTGAGGCTCAGGGAGGTCTTAGGAAGCGTCTAGTGTCGCCACCGTGACGGGGGAAGACTTGGGTGGCCGGAATAGGAAACAGGGGTTGTTCGGGTTTTTGGTTTCGAGTTTGAGTCGACGACTTAGGGGATGTGTCGTGGTATTTGAGTGAGCGGGGTAGGTTTCTTAGGACTGGACGAAGAAGCTGGTGAAGAAAGGGAGGAAAACGGAAACGGGACGGTGGTGAACCGGGAACGCCGGTTCAGACCGGTTCACGCGAGGTAGACGATGGTGAACAGTGCTCTGTGTGCAGGCGCGTGAGGCCCAAGCGCAGCCACTTTGGGCGGCGCGTGGGGGCGCGTGCGGCGGTGTTTGGGAAAACGGTCAACATAGTTTTTGGTTTAGGTGTTGTGACGAATCCTTTGGAATAGGTTTCGGGTTAATCGGACGTCGTTTGAGGTTAGTTCCGCGGAGGTGAAGGTTTAGGGTTCCGGTTCGTTACGTTTAGGACCCGGGGATTTTTGTGGAAAATGAGGTGGACCTTCGTAGATGTGTTAGTAACGTTCTTGGGTGATGGTTGACAGGTTTGGGATTTCCCGAGGAAGCCGAAGAACGTACAGGACGTTCGGGACGCGATTGAGGGCTCGGTGCTGTGAGTGGACCCTTTCTCTTAACTTGAGCATGCATAACTGCTTTTAATTACTTGTTTTATGGTTTTATATGTGATTTCATGATTATGGAATATGCTATGTTGGTTTTACATAATTGCACGTTTTTCAAGGAAGTACGGTATTTGGCACGTTTTACGAGAAAAGCTTTGATTCTGGATTTTGATGTTATAGTTTCGAGATTTCAAATGATAAATGATTTCTAATGATTCAAAAGGGATTTTGGAACATGATTTTGAGGATCAAAGTTTTCGGTTTTGAAATCGGATTTCGGTAAACAAGATTTCGTTTTAAAGTTGAAAAGTGGATTTCCGGATTTGGGTTCGGAATGACGGTTCTGGATGCCGGAAGGGCTTCAGACCAGTGATTTCGGATTCGGGTTTGGAAGTGGATTCAGAAATGGTTTTCAAATGGTTTTGATTGGATTTGCTGGATCTGGTTATTGGGTTTAAAGACCCGGATTATATTTGACAGGGGACGGGCCCGGATTGAGTTTAAAGACTCGGGAGTTTAAAGACTCGGATATATTGATATTTCCCCCGTAGGCCTATTGATTTTAAAGACTCGGGAGTTTAAAGACTCGGATATTATTGAGGTCTGGATTGAGTTTAAAGACTTGGGAGTTTAAAGACTCGGATAAGTCCAGCAGGTATGATCGGATAATGATGGCTTGGTACTTATGTTTTCTGAGATGGTTTTATGATGCTTATGAGATGATTTCTATAAATGTGTTTTATAATGATTCAGTAAATGTTTTTATGATGATCTTTACATGATTTATAACTGTTTTGATAACTGAGTTATGCATGTGATTTTAAACGGAGGGCTAAAACCCTGGTTTTGTTATGAAATGGTTTTCGGAAATTCTTTTCTTATTTATGGTCCACTCACACCTTCTGTTTTAAATTGCCCTCCAGGTCATGGAGCTAGCGCGGTATTGTGACGTCGAGGCTGCATCAGAGGCATAGAAGTTATAAGAGCGACCCCAGAGTGTTTTATGTTTTCCGTGTGCGTGTATCTAGTTTATCGGTTTTCTTTTTTTTGTATTTAGTACTATGCTCTGTAAACCTTTGACTTCGGGATGTTTCATATAGTTTCTCTTGCGTCTGACTGTGTACTTTGGTGGTTTAGAGTGAGTTTACTTTTGTGCATGTCGGGGTGTCAGACGGGAGCAGGGTTTACCTCGGTTTTCGGGGTGAAACCGGGGTGGGTCCTGACAGGAAAACCCGAGAACCCCCTCTGTTTCTTCATTTTTGAGATCCTTATTTTTGACATGTATGGGCCATTGCTTTGTGTTAAGTCGGGTTCTAGGGACAGTGACGAGCTAGAGGACGCTAGTTTCGAAGCACCGCATGGTCTCAGGCGACGTGGAAGACGACCGGAAAACTAGGCTTCGGGTTTTCGAGTTAAAGGAATAGATCTTGCCCTTTCTTCTGGTTTTTGAGTTCAGAGACTTGTAGAGGGTGACAGGACCCATCCCAATCCCACTGGGACCACCGGGGATGTGTCCCGCTCTCGTCTGACAACGACCCCAAACATACCAAAAATATCCTTAACCGAACTAAAAATTCTTTAAATTAAATAAATAACATTAAACATAAGAGTTCAGAGTAATATGCTGTCAGACCAGGGATAATACAATACAAAACATGAGCACAATAGTCAGGTTACACAAATAGTGCTCAACCTACCCACTTGGATGTACAGGTGCACAACAAATTAGACTAAGCCTCGTCCTCCGGATCCTCCTCTAATTTCGTGGCACGGCCTGGAGGGGTCAGTAAAACATTAAAGAGTGAGTGGGCCGAAACTAACAGTTCATAAAAAAAAAATTAATAATATAAATAACTCATAAGGTTTTATCCCCCCGTTTTACAAAACTTGCATGCATTGAAGTAAATATAGTATCATAATAGAATCATAATCACATAATCATATAATAATCAAATAGGGAAAACCAACATAATAGTGCACTGTAAAATCCAACCCCGGCACCCCCGATGCCTAATAATGATGTTACGGTTCTAAGACTACGTGTTGCCACTCAGGGTCTAAAATCCCGAGAAGTCCTCTAGGTCCACCAGTGCCCGGTATCCCGGGTCACTGCCCGAGGTATAACCAATATGCCTTCCTGAGAGTATGTAACCCAACGGGGGTTAACTCCCCTCAGTCAGTGCCCCGTGACTACTCCAGGGTCCACCCAGGCCAACGACCCTCCCTGAAGGAGATAATGATAGTAAGGTAAGAAAGTACAACACAATAATAGTATAGTTACCCTGTGTGCCCTGAATATCCCTGAAAACATTCCATATATAATCCAGACGGGTCTCATTCCCAAAACACCATAATATGTAATAAGCATCATCATATAATATCCATAATAGCCCCATTTCAAATTATAAAGTGGAATAGTAAAACAGAATATGCATTCAATCCTTTAGAAATCAAATAGCCCACTCACACACGGTCCTCGCTGCTCAATGACCGCCTAAACCTGCAATAACACGTTCAAGAGTCACTACCCCACTAGTTCAATCCCCAAAATCCTAGAACAGAATCGGCCCGAAAAAAATAGCCCGGACGTCTAGTCAACACACCTCCACACGCCTAGTCAACGCGGCTACAGTGACTGATGACGTCACTGCTGATGTCATCCCTAACAGGTGTCAAAGAACACATTTCACTCTCTGGTTGGTCCCTGATATGATATTTTTTGACATGATGACGTCATCATGACGTCACTACTGACGTCAGCATGATGAAGTCATCACAGCCATTCAGCCGGGTCCTACCGAAGTTCTGACAGGGCTTGACCCGATCCCAGATTCCGTTTCCGGCCACCATTTTTGACAGGGTTTGCTCCTAGAGGTTCGTATAAGTCTGTTCTACAGGTCTGTGACCTCAAAAAATAAAAACAAGGGCGAGATCTATACCTGTAGCTCGAAGAAAACTCGTGGCTTACTCCAGTCGTCTTCTCCTTCACCTCCGCCCGTTTCCAACGTCGAAACTAGCTTCTCTTAGTTCGTCACTGCTCCTAGAACATGTCCCAACAGAGAGAAACGAAACACACATGTCAAAATAGGTCATTCGAAAACTTGGGAAAAACAGGGGCCTCTCGGGTTTTCCGGCTTACCTCCGCCGTGTCGCCGCTGTGGGCCGTCTCGTCTGTCTCTCAGCCTTCCTGACGTCCTAACAGTCCCAGCCGAGCACTGGTTCGAGTTGTGGAGGCGTGGTCGACTCATTTGGGTTCCTGGATCTAAACGTCCGTCTCGGGTCTGGCGGTTGGTTTTCTTGGTTGTAGACTGAGAGGAAAAGATGAGGGGGTGATTGATGATGAAGATGCAGGGTGGTGAGGATGGTGGCTATGATCTAGTGTCAAGTAGATGGGTATGGTGGTTGGCTGGGTGTTCGTGTGAGACGAGAAGCCGGGTGTATTCACGGGTGGGAGAATATGTGTGAGAGTGAGAGGGAGATGGTCGTGCAGATAAAGAGAAAAAGAAGATGAAAATGAAGGGTCCAGATTGAGTGATGGCAGAAGATGAACGGTTGGGGTGGATTGAGGGAAATTAAAATATTTAAAATAGGCCAATGGGGTTAGATCCATGTTTTGGGGAAAAGTGACCATGGGATGAGTGACACTTGTCACTCATCCAAGGGTCCATATTAAATCTAAGGCTAGATCAGATTTTAATATTTTAATATTATTTTAAGTTCGTTCTCGGTTCGTAAATTTCACCAAAATCGCTGCCGTGACCATAATTTTCTCATACGAAGTCCGATTTCGACGTGCCACCTATCTACGGACTCATGATGTTCCGATCTACGTCACGGTCATGGGTCAAAGTCCTAATTATTTCCCGGATTAAATGTCAAATTCCCCCCCCCCTCAGGGGCGAAATGGTCATTTCGCATTAAAATAATATTTACAAAAGTTCTGGTCGTTACAGAGGGAGCTTAGACGAACACATAGGAACGAATCCCATCGAAAATGGTGGCCGGAGATGGAAGTTCTGATTAGGGTCTCAGTCCAAATTCTGTAGATCCAAGTCATACGGCCCTCTGCCGAAATCCATTTACACAAATCCATGACATATCAACCATATGTGGGAACTCAGCCCAATACCGTAAATCCGACTATGTAGGTCATTGCCCAAATCCATAAAACATAGAGATATCATTTCTGAAATCCAATTTGCATTTCATAAATCCAACAAACCATGTTTACCAAATATCATATAACCAATCCTGTCACGGTTTCCAAAGCTACGCGCGTGCTACCTGGGGTCTCAAATCCCAAGTCTCCCCAAGGTCCATCTAGGTCAATGTCCACAGATCATTGACCCTCCCTGGGTGTTATAATCCATATATGCCTTTCTGAGAGTAAGGTACCCCACGGGGGCGACTCCACTCAGTTAGTGCTCCGTGACTACTCTGGGGTCCACCCAAGCCAACGACCCTCCCTGAAGGAGACAATCCATAAATACAAGGATGGTATATGAAAAACTATTTTGAAATCATTCTCAAAACCTTTCAAACTTTTCAAAGGATCCATGTCTGGTCCCCATAAACCGTCATGAAACCAGAAATCCATGTTTCCAAATCCAAATCCATTTAGGGTCTCCGAACGTGAAATCACCTTTATAAACCATAAATGTGACTCATGCCCGATATCATAACCAATTGGGCCTCAAGCCCAATCATGTAAACCAACTGGTTCTCAAGCCCGATTTCGTAAACCAACTGGGCCTCGAGCCCGATTTCGTAAACCAATTGGGCATCGAGCCCGATTTCATAAACCATCTGGGTTTCCAGCCCGATGCCTTATCAAATCAAATAGACTCCAAGTCCGAGAGTTCGTAAATCAAATGGGTCTCATGCCCGATTCCATATTTCCAAATCCAAAAATAATCCACGAACCAATTGGGCCCCTGGCCCGATAATGTAACTAAAATGGACTTCGAGTCCGAAGGTTTCCAAAACAAATGGGTCTCATGCCCGAGTTTACCTTTTCAAATCCAAATCCATTTCATTAAACCATCACCGCAACCACAAGCACGTATAAGCACCGTATCAAATTAAAAATCTCGAAATACGTGCAAATACGTAAATACTAACTACCACGACCAAATGCACTCAAGGAATCTCAAAACATGTATTTAAACTCATATAAAACATTTATGCATGCATCAATTTAGATAACAAGGTCCACTCACAGACCGTCCGAACTGCCACCTTGATATGTGTGCCATACGCCTTCCCGTGGCTAATCACCGTCACCAGGACTCCCAAACCTGTCCAAATCACACTATAGGGTTACTAACTACCTCATTAACCTCTCATTAAAGCCCCGTAATTTTTCTGAATTTTAACTATTTTTAAACTCGATCCTAAACCTTCGGACACCCTGAACTATATAGAAACGATGTCCAATCGACACGAAACTAGTCCCAAAATGTTCGTTACATTGAATAGATGAAAATACATGTTGAACACTTCCCCAAAGGATGGCCCACGCACCCTCACGTACCGCCCAAAGGGGTTGCGCGTGGGTTCCACGCGCCTGGGCACTTCATCCTTGTCCTCGAGCAGACTGGCCGGTTCGGTCCAACTGTAAATTCGGTCCGGCTGGATCGGTCCAAGCCCATATTTTCCTATTTTTTCATCCTTTTTCTTCCTTCTTTCCACCAATCTTTCCTAATCTATCCTAGGGTTTATTCTATGTGGTCAAATCGAAGAAAACAATCCTAAAACCTAGGGGTTTAATAATCCATTTAAACTCAAAATTTCCTATCCATGTTCTGGGCATAACGAAAGGCCAAAATCTATCATAAGGGTTCCATTAAGCTCCTAGGATTCTTAGAAATAGGTTTAGGGAATTAGTTTAGGCTTACCATGCCAGAAATCGAATTTGGTGGCTACTCGCCGAAAACTGCTCACGACCAACATCTGGGCTGCTCAGCCATCCTCAGCCACCATTCCTGATCCCACATGACTCATACTACCCCCACCACCATAATCCAATCATTAGAACCCATTCAAAACGTCCAAATCTCAAAATCAAAAATTTGAAATATAATGGGTACGGGTTTACCTTCCTCCCATAGCTGCACAGCCGTCCACAATCATGAGTTGTGTTCTATCTTAATTGAGATTTGATGGTTTTTCATATGCATGCATAGTTTTATAAAATGCAAAGTATAAATATATGTTTTCCAAATTATGTTTTTAAAAGGTTAGTTTTGTTCACTCACATTTTTACGGGTTTTACTTGCCCTCCAGATCATGGCTCGGAGATGGGGACCTACTTAGGAGCGGAGGCATAAACTAGATACTTGTACTTGTTGACTAGGGTAAATTTCTACATTTTGAGTTATGTTGTAAGCTTATGCTCTGTGTATTGTGATACGAATGGATGTATTATTATCCATGGTATGACAGTTAGTTGGTTTTATTAATATTATATAATCATTTTGAAATTACTGGTTTCAATGTTCTGGTATTAACTGTCAGACAGGAGCATGATTTTTTACGGTTGTCGAGGTATTTTTGGGAAGAGGTCCTGTCACAAAGAATAGGTGGCGGTGCTCTTAAGATCGGTTTCTCCTCTCAACCTTTTCCATAATAAGGGAACAATCGAGGAAGGAGAGCTTGGAAGTAATAAGAGGGATGCCCAAGTACCTCAGAGGCAAATTACCAATACCATTACTAGAAAGCTCCAGAAGACGGCTCTTAGTAGGGTCATCGACCCCAGCTAGAAATAAACTACTTTTGTCCAACTTTGAGACTAGACCCAAGAAATAAGCAAAGTAGTCCATGATCTTCTTCAGAATAGATAAAGAGTACCTATCACCATGAGAGAAAACAATTAAGTCATTAGCAAAAGGAAAGTGGGATATACCAGTCTTCTCACACCACCAATGATAACGAAACCATGGAGCTGAAGCAATAGAGGAAACAAAAGTTGAAGAGAAAACCTCCATATCCAAAATAAAAAGATAAAGAGACAAGGGATCTCCCTGCCTCATACCTCTTTTACCAGGGAAGAAACCAACTAACTCCCCATTAATAGCAACAGAAAATCGAGAGGAAGTAACCCAGGATTTTATCCAAGCAATCATTCAAGGATGGATATTAAAGGCTACCTGTAAGACCCATGTTTTGAGAAGAACGGTAAGGAATCCCATATCGCTTGAGGAGAGAAATGTGAAGTGTCTTATATGCGTGCACACGTATCTTCCTAACACGAGACCTTTTGGGAGCTCGTTGGCTTTGAGTTTGGTTGAAACTCCAAAGTTAAGTTAGCTTAGGTTTGAGAAATCTCAAGATGGGTGACCCACTGGGAAGTTGCACGTTAGTTCCCAAAACAAAACTATGAGGGCTAGACCCAAAGCGGACAATACCGTGCTAGGAGAGTTGAGTTGTGACATAATTGTATTAGAGCTGGACCTCGACCGGAAGTGTGCCAGCGAGGATGATGGGTGGATTGTAAGACCTATGTCTTGGGAAGAACGGTGAGCAATCTTATATCGCTTGTGGAGGGAAATGTGAAGTGTCTTATATGTGTGGGCACATATCTTCCTAGCACGAGAACTTTTGGGAGCTCACTGGCTTTGAGTTTGGTTGGAACTCCAAAGTTAAGTGAGATTGGGTTAGAGCAATCTCAAGATGGGTGACCCATTGGGAAATTGCACGTCAGTTCCCAAAACAAAACCGTACGAGTTGGGCCCAAAGCGGACAATATCGTGTTAGGAGAGTCGTGTCGTGACACTACCAAAGCCCTAAACAAAGGCCTAAGTTGAGATGGTACCTTTAAAGAACTCCTAAACAAGTAAAATATTATCCTCGATCCTACCCCTAGAAAAGAAAGCAGATTGAGTATTACTGATTAATCCAGAAAGCACACACTTCAAACGATTAGCTAATACTTAGAAATTAAGTTGTAAACCGTATTACAACAAGAAATTGGTCTAAAATCCCTTATCGAATAAGGATTGGGGATTTTAGGAACCAAGGTTAAATAGTAGCATTAAGCTCACTCATGAGACAATTGGAAGAGAAGAATTCCTGAACTGCCAGAATAACATGCTTACCCACAATGTCTCAACAACGTTGAAAAAAGAAAGCGTTGAAACCATCCGGACCTGGAGCCTTATTATGCTTCAATTGAAAACAAGCAGTATAGAAAACGTTGGAAAAAAAAACGTTGGAACTATCCGGACCCGGAGCCTTATTAGACTTCAAAGTGACACATGTATTAGTAGTATAGTGATAGGACCCATCGCAATCCCCCTGGATTATCGTGGGATGTGCCTATTCCCGTCTAACACGAGGGGTTATCTAGAGTACGGCAGGATCTGTGAGGGCATGTGAGGTCTCAATCTCTACTACAGCCCGCATCCGCGATCAACCTGAAGGGTGCTAAAAACAACAAAATGTGTGAGTGGACAAAAATAAGCATTTAATGAAATCATTTTCCCAAAATAGTGCTTTCACCCTCCGTTTTACAAAGCATGCATGCATATCAATTTAAAGCAGTACAAATGGAAACAAGTACTTCCACCGTAAAACCAACACATGGTTAAAAAAGTGTGGACACAATCAATCAGTCAAAAACCTTGTGACCCATTCTCATAGCCAACATCTCAAGTCATCAATAGTCACGTTATCCATGTTACGCGTGCAAATAAGCTCTGGGACCGTTCAGATCCGGGCACGTCGTCGTGAACATATCACCAGCAAAAAATCTCCAGATTTTTGTGAACATATCACCGACCGATCTCATATATCATAAGCACTCCTGAGTCAAGCCCCCTCTCCTCCCGGCTACACGACAACAGGCAGTGCATCGTGACATCTCCAGGAGGAATATATCCGTAACTCGGAGGTGAGCGTATCTCTAGGGTTCTCTCCGGGGAAACGTATTCACAACCGGAGACCCTCTCATAATCACGAAGAATGGTAATAATAAAAACAATGGAAACATTTTCATAAACTCTCGTATTCTAAATCGAAACGGTTTGATTACATAAGGTCTCAGCCCAAAACACACTTTTCCACAAAATCTCATAAAACAATGTTCAGTTCCCATTTCACAAAACCCAAAATCTTTTCAATATTCAAATCACTGCTCAAAAGCATTTCCACTAGGGTCAACAGCCCAAAACATGGTTTCATAAACCTGAAAACCATCGATGCAATCATGCATCTACATTTGACTATAAATCCAGTCAAAATCACTATCCAGCTAGGTCACAAGCCCAAAATCATATCTCAAAATCATCACAATAGGGCCCTTGGTCCGGAACAGGGTTTTCCATATACATGGACTCACTCCTGGAGTCCATTATCTTTCCAATAGGGTCACAAGCCTGAATATCATTTTCAAATCTGAAAATCATGTAATTATTCAAATCACGGTTCAATTTCCCGTTTGACTATACTCTGAGTTAAACCTTAAATCAACTGGGTCTCAAGGACGAAATACTACTTTCATGCATCCCTGTGAAATCATCTAAAAATCGCTAATCAATGCTCAATTTCACGCATCTCCGTAAAATCATTCAAAAACTATGATTTCAAATTGGGTCTCAAGCCCAAAATAGCGATTTCACGCATTTCCGTGAAATCTTCCAGAAACTGACATTTCAAATCCACAAGGCAATTCATTTGCAAATCTTGATAAAATCAACATAATATGCACACCATAAATTTCAAATCTTAATCATATAACCATCAAAACATATATGCATGCATCATTTTATACACCAAGGTCCACTTACTATCGGTCCTCGTTGCGCTCCAAAACCGCGCCTTAAACCGATCCGAAGCTAATCCACAGTTTCTGGGATGTCCGGATCTGTCCAAAACATATCCAAGGGTTATTATCAATCCCTACAAATCCATATCGATAACACATAACTATCCCGGAACCGAAAACGAGTCTCAAACATGCTTCCCAAGGTTAAAAACCTCCAAAAAACTAACCAAACATCCGCCAATAGATTTGAAACCACTACTATTGTATTCAGATCGTCGAAACCTTTCAAATAATATTGATTTGACCTCGAAATACGTGCCCACGCTCCCCCACACGCAGGTCAAAGTTCAGTCAACCCTGGTCAACGGTCAATGCTGAATTCAATAAAGTTAACGTTGACATCATGGTCAACACTGACGTCATCATGGTTAACGTTGATGTCATGGTTAATGTTGACGTCAGCCTGACAGGTCTGACAGCTGTCAGGTATGACAACCTTCCATATGGCACACCTTGATTGGTGCCACGTGTCCTAACACGTGTCTCTAACATCTATAACACCCTACCACATGGCACCCTCTAAATTGTCCACGTGGTCTGAGAGTGGCTGATGTGGACTGCCACATCACCTACCACGCCATCTGACACCTCTGACACCTATTTGACACCTTGCCACATGGCACCACCCCTCTAGTCCACCTGGTCTGACAATGTTGACGTGGACCAACCACGTCAGCTACTGACTAGATTGACAACCCCTGATAGATTGCCACGTGTCGTCCTTTGACTGGCCACATGGCCTAACATGTCTGACAGATGATGGCGTGGACTGCCACATCATCATCGTCTACCTCTCACGGGTTGACCCGTTTTCCTGCAATCGGGTCACTCAACCCACGACCCTAACCCGATCCGTTCTCCTTCGTCTTACCACCAATCTTCACCATTCATCGACCAATTTCATCATCCTCAACCTAGAAATCAATCCATAATGTCAGAAATGGGAAAACTCACCTGTACATAAATATCTGAACATAAAATCAATCCATAATGGGGAGGGTTTCGAGTTGGTTCAAAATGAAAAGGAAATGGGAGAGATGCATGAATGAAATATAATGATCAATGGATGAGTTACAAGTGTCACTCATCTGTTGGACCTGAACATAAATATATGGGCCCACTTAAAGACAAATGTCATTTTCCTCGTAAAACGTGAACAATTAGTTATTTCTTCCGTGACCCGTAATTTTCCCGTACGATGTCTGATTTCGACATGCCACCTATCTACGAACTCGTATCATCTTAATCTACGTAATGGACTTTGGTCCACGTGCATTTGACCTCTTGGGTCAAAATTCAACATTTTACCCTCGTCTATTGGCAAAATCATCATTTTACTCCGATCGTCCGACAATCCTTGACTAATTCCTGATTAGTCTCACTAATCCTCAATTTTTCTCACTAATCCACAATTTATCCTTAATTAATTCTGTTGATTCGGGACGGGTCGTTACATAGAGAGTGTAATGTGATACACAATTAGAAGTACATGGTGTAAAGTGATACACCCTTAGTAGTATAGGGTGCAAAGTGACACACCCTTAGTAGGACAGGGTGCAAAGTGACACACATATATTTGAACATGATTCAACTAATCCTGCAATATTTAAGGAAGATAACTTGAAAGTGAAAACATAGTTCATTACACAAACAACAATTGAAGTAAATGAGATATAATATCATTGTCAAATAGTGTAAACGTAGTTATATGGTGCAATGAAATGCAAAAGTTATAGTCCATGGTGCAATTAAATACAATAGTTATAGTCCAGGGTGCAAATTAACATAGAAAACACCAAACAAAACATTCATCAATAAGCTTGCATCCCCCAGCCTACACCCATTAGCATACACTTAATTGTCTTGCACTTGATGGTAACACCTAACCTAACACACAAACCAGCCTACAAAACCCTATGCCTCATTGTTGATGCTACAAAACCCTCTTGCTGGAGATTTGAACTTGAGTTTCTTATGAGGAGAGGGTTCAGTTAATGGAAGAGGATTTGGTGTAGGCTATGTTTGTGGTTGAGGTTGGGGTTCTAGATTAGGTTCTGGTTGGGGTTGGGGATTAGGTTCTGGTTGAGTTTGGGGTTCTGTTTGGGATTGGGGCTGGGGTTCTATTTGGGCTTGGGGCTGGGATTCTGTTTGATTTGGGGCTAGGATTGGGGTTAGGATTGGGGCTGGGATCCTTCTTGCTAACTAGATCCACTTTCCTTGGCTAGTTCCCTCCTTGCTTTAGCTTCAATTCTTTTTCTTCTTAAACTTTCAACCTTTTCTATAATAGGCTCCTGTAAAAAAACATCAAATCAACAATCAAACAAGCATCCAAATGAGGTAAATAGGAATTCTTAACTAATGTGATTTATACCTTTCATTTGTTAAGCCTATGTCCCAATTGACCACAATTATTGCATTTCATCTCAGTGTGGAACCTGCCAAGCTTGGTTGGATTATGGGGTAGGTCTGCACAGGGATACAACCACTACTCTTTGACCACATATATAGAGGGATTCAACCACTACTCTTTGCATAGTTATCACAGAGTTTGAATAACTGGCCATCAGAGGTTATCTCGACCAATATTACACTATTTATGTCATTAGAGTATACAGACAACTCAAGAGGTAGATAACCTAGATTATTCTCTATGTACTTCAATTCCAAAAGGGAAATCTAATCTACTGTAACAAAGTCATAGAACTTGACTTGTCCCCCTGTGTGATTCCAACCATCCTTATCTTCTATTATTAGTTCACCTCTATAGTTAACTTTCATAGTAAAGATATCTCTATCATTTTCATGCATATACCAAATATCAACTAAGAAACTAACCAACTAACCAACTAACCAACTAACTACAAATTGTGACTGATTAATGAGCTTAAGGTGTCAAAGTGTAACCAACAGTCCAAGTACAAGGGGTGAAACATGTAATAAATATAATCGGTACATAGTGCAAAGTGAAACAAAATCATCAAATTCACATAGTGAAACCATAACATCGAGTACATGGTGCAAAGTGAAACCATAACATCGAGTACGAGGTGCAAAGTGAAACCCGAATATCGAGTTCAACATCCCTTTCAACAGCAACAACACAAACCAAGCAGCACGACACATAGTTAATCCAAATACCTCATCTTTCAACAGATATGTCAAAATCAACAACACAAACTAAGCCTAGATATCCTATTTCAACATGCACATCAATTTGAGCATACTATTAGGATTAAGGAGAAAATAGGTAAATAAAGACACAAGCTAAGCAGATAGCATATTGAAACATGGAGGAAACAAAAACATATGAACCCAAAACGCATATTCCATGGACAATCTAAGAAATATGAAACCAGTAGCATGGAGGAAAGGAAAACTAATTGTAGATAGGCTACTCCGCTCCAAGCTCGCTAGGAATCATATTCAAAATCGTCTGCACCTACTTGTTCGCACCTACGCGTCGATTACACTAAAAAATTTCAATCGATTCAATGCCCATTTGTCGATTCAAACCCCAATTTCAATCTAACTCAAACCCTATAATTTTTTCCCCAATTTTGACCTCGAATGCAAATTGGAGAAAGATGACTGATTTGACACTTGTGGGTCCTAAAACCATTCCACATCACGACTGACATAGCAAAAGGGTGCTAGCGTGTCAAAATTTCTCATTTTACCTTTAATTTTCACGGCAACATAGCACCTTGGACAAAAAAGAAGTTGAGTGACCCTATTCGACTATTTCATACTATTAAGTGAGTGAATAACGAATACATGGTGTAAAGTGTAACAAAAGTGCAAGTTTATGGTGCATTTAATCAAATAAGCTTAACCAATAAAGTAACCGACTAGAAAGCACTCCCACTTTTTAGCCCCTACTAGAGCTGCTTCTTTTGGCGGGCAAACTATCACACGGCTACACATATTCTGAGGTTATGAAAAAGAGGTTTCCCCCAAAACCCATTTGTGGCCCACCACTACTAACAACACGACTAAAAGAGCCTTTTGCAAGAAACTCAAGCCTACACTAGCAGAAGTAATAGGACCCAACACGGAAGTGTCACCCAACATACCTTGAGCCCCAAAAAATTTCACAAAGGAGCCGACAATAGGAACCAGATTAGACATGACCTTTATTTGCACTAGCTCTACACGCGCCACCAAATGAGATACAGGGACCTCACCAGAAGAATTCCCAATCAGTAAGGAAGAAAAGCGCATAACAGGCACATAAAATGGAACAGTAAGCACATCAGAACAAGGATAACAACCCAACGAAGTCAAGTGGATGCCCACCGCCGTATCACCTGATTTGGGGAGAATAGCACTCAAAACCTTGTCGTCAACCAGTCGAGACCCATACTCAAGACTAGAAATAGAGGGAGGGCCTTTAAGGGTGAAATTTATAAGGGAAAGATGATCCATGTTATGAAAGGTAACGTTAAGGATAATAGGTTTGGCAACGAGACGACGAATAGAAGCTTTCGAAGGGGGATTAGGAGAAAACGGTCGAGAAGATGAGGAATGGGGACTGAGATTAAGAGTGGGGGGAAAAGGAAATTTGAGGGAAGAGGAGGAAGAGGACATGGTTCGCCGCTCAGAGCCAGAGACAAAGGCAGAAGGAAGGAGGGGTACAGAGTAGAGGAAGATCGGCGAGGAGGTAGAGAGGAGCCATTTTCCACCTTTTTCTTCTTGAGAAGGGCTTATTGTACACAACTTTTTCTTTGCATAGATTTGATGTAGTATTTTTAATTATTTATGAAGCGTTAATATTGTTTTATTGGCTTATAGTTCTTATTCTAATAACTTTGATTTTATACTGTGCATTTTTTGTGTGTGGTTGAAATAGTATTTTTTACCTTTACTTTATATTATAAGGATATCATGTTTTTATCGAAAAAAGGAGGTGAAGATAGAGATGGGTCGCTCCCTAAGTCTATTACAGATCTTGGACTCTTGGCCGGGCCCAACATTTGGGTGAAAATCAGCTCGGAGAAGAGCATGACGAGGTCCGCCTCCTCACAAGGCAGAAGCCCACCAATATTATATGGCTGTTTGAAGTTGAAGGAAGACATCTGGTTTAAAGTTTAGAGCACAAATCGAGTGTTGGTTTATCCGTTATCCATTATTTTTAGAGTGTCTGAGGAAGAGTGAGGATGGCATTGGCATCCATAGCCATAGCTTCATCGAATCCCCTGCACTCTTCTTCATTAACTTTATCAACTGGTAGAGGTAGAAGAAGCAGCAGCAGCACATGGAGAAGGATCCATTGCCAGAAGATTACTGGTTCGAACTCCAATTCTGCCGATACCTCTGCCCTTTTCCAAGCAGCCCACCACACTGTACGTGCGTATTAAGATTTGATGTGTTTCTTGTTATAGTTTATTTGTTAAAATGTTAAATTTATCTCATTCTGATTTTATTGCGCTCATATTATGAGTCATGGGTTATGGCTTTGTCATGTGAAAATTTCTAACTTGCTAAGTAAATGTTTGAGAAATGACTGCCTGAGTTTTATGTCTTCAGCACATTATCATCATTTGCACATTGCAATTTTTACATGCTTCAAAGCTTATTAAATCATGCTTCTTTTTCTTTTTCTTCTTATGATTTTGTTTTTTAGTAACTTGATTGAGGGCTTAGTGAGGTATGACCCTGTAAGAAACCCGATCTTATCGTGAATGAAGTATACAAATGTGCTTGCAATTAGTAAAAGGAGAAAGAACCAGATATCTATTGATGGAAATGCAAGAAATAGAGGTGAGTGAGCAATTATGTTATGTTTCTTTAGAAAAAAAGCCGGAACCTTTGCCCTTTATGTGCAAAAATGGTGAAGGTTCATGCTACTAGGTTCTGAACGATAAAGCGTTTAATATATTTTACCGTATTTCTCTTCTAGGATCACAGTACAATTTCTCTGTCTTTCATCGATCACTTACCCTTTGGATTAGGTTATCTTTTCTCACTTTGGTTGAAATTAGGTTTGATGTTAGTTTATTGGTGTAATAGCTTGTAAGAGACATGACATTGGGACTATGCAAGGCAGATATAATAGGTGATTCGGGAAGGTTGGCTATAATTTTATCTATTTATTTTTTCTTCCTTTGATAATTTGTATGAATGTTATATGTAGGAATTAATTGAACGAAGATTCATATTTGAATTTCTAGGTGGATACATACATTAAAAGTGGTATGGTTATTGGGTTGGGATCTGGCCAAGCTTCTGGTATGGCCATACAGTATATAGGTCTGCAACTTGGTGCTGGTGCTTTAAAAGATATAGTGAGGATACCAACGTAAGTATTCATTTTTTTCCTGAATCCTGATTAAGAATTCACAGTTTTTTCAGTGAAAAAAAAAAATAGAAAATTTCTCTCGATTCTCAGCTCCTTCCAAATTCTTAAGAATTAAGATCCTTAAAGTAAATATGGAATCAAGTGATTTCTCGGATCATGTAGCCTAATGAATGAACTGAATCTTTCTCCTCGGTTCCATTAATGTTTGTGGGGTTGTCATGCAAAGAATTAAACTTTTTTTTCTTTCCCTATTTATGTTATCATAAGGGAATGTTGCTTTGGCTTTATGCAGGTCCATAGCATGTGCAAGTGAGGCAGCAAAGGCAGGAATTCCATTGGGTCACTATGAGTATTGTTCTCAAGTGTGCACAAATTCTATATACAATTACCTTCCCCTTGAAATTTTTTGGCATTACATGTTTTAGAACACATCACTAAATGAAATTCAATACATTCCTTTAGACTGGCATCAAAGGTACCAAAATTTATCAGGACATTAGAACTGGATATGGTATACTTGCTAGTTTTGAAGATATTATCAGTTACTTTATTTATCAATGGTGCAATGCACCGCTCAATGTGTGTTCATTGTAAGATTCTCCAAAAATACCTTAGTAGAATATCATTTTAATTTGCTCCTGTGTAGATTGATTTTGCATTTGATGATGCGGACGTTATAGAAGAAGGAACACTTATTGCTATCATTGGGCGAACAAGATTCCAGAGCGAGGAGTCCATGATCCAAGAGAAGGTGAGTAATAAAACTGTTGCCTGTCCTACTTATATGAACTGTTAGAAGTAGAACTCAAGCAATAGCATGTCAAATTTCTCACTCCCATGGAAGACTGGGTCTGCAATATTATATTTTCTTTATGTCACAACATCCAATTTGCATAATTAGATATGCTAAAAGTTATTATCTTAGTATGAAAAAGTGAACTTACTAAGAAGTCTCATTTCCTTTTCGCCTGCAGTCTATACTAAATGCAGCCGAGTTCATGATCACAGAAAAACAGTACAAAAGTTGTCTGGATGGCTCTATTCCCGTTTTAGTCAATTCTGTAAGCAGCTATGTTCATTATCAGTTTTAAATTTTAATTAAGGGATCTATTAAGTACAATAGTAAGAGATAGAATCTCCGAAACACTCAAATTAATTTTCAGCTCAACTGGATGCAAGCTGCTGAAGAGATTGATGACCTTTATTTAGGTGATGCCGAGGTTTTCTCTCTCATCATCCCATCAAGCCGCTCTTTTGTTTATTGCGAATCTTCGTCAATCATTATTTTCATTTATATAAAGAAATTAAGTTGTTTATATGTTCAGAAGCAAACAAAACTTCACAATTTAGTACTGTTCGTAATTAATCGTTATTACTGAAGAATTGTGTTTATTAATGATATTTCCTTTTGCCCCTCCTCAAGGTATGGAGGAGACCATCCATTGGGCTGGCAGGTCCGAATGGGGGTGACTTTCCAATAGTCACCACAGAAGGCCATAATGTTCTTGATCTCATATTCACCTCTCCAATACTAAGCCTTGGTACGACTTACAATCATAGTATTTTTCTTGTTTCACTATATGCTTTATGCGATTGAAGATCATTGCATTTCTCCGTGAACTTAAATTGCAGATGAAGTATCAAAGAGCCTTGATGAAGCGGATGGAGTTTTCGGCCACGGAATCATTTCCAAGTTCCCGTAAAATTTTTTAGTACCTTCAATATTCATGATGATTTTCCAGTGTTCTGTTCACAATCAAAGATCCGACGTCTACCTGAAAAAATTATTTCATAAACTTGCTCTCGGTTTTCCGGTAACTAACTGCTCTATACCTTGCGTGTGAACTACAGATGCACAGCAGTAATTGCTTCAGAAAGCGGGCTGTCTGTTGTTGATAATCTGCCAAAGAATGCCGTGAAGGAACCATAATATCAAGAGCCTGCATCCATACATGGTCTTCCGGTATCGTTTCTGCACATAAAAGCCTGCAACATATACAAAACACATTCTTATAATATGGCATTAATTCCCATATATTTCTTAGAGCACATAATTCTTGTACCAATTCTATGTATATTGTGCATGTATAATAATGCTGGAACTTGAGTTGGACCAACCTGAGCAACCCGAATTTTGGGCAAAAGCTCATAAGTTGAGCAATTGCAAACCAGGGAATATTGTATCCGGAAAGTCAATGTATTAGTACTTGGAGGTATACTTATACTGTATATGTTAATTTTTCTGTTTACTTGATGCAATTTGTCTAATCATGCAATACCTTGTGCGTGCTTGAGGAAGGATAAGACATCATGTGAGTTCATTTTTTGTTGGGTAGATCAAGCTTTTGAGGTAATGTAAAGACGTTATGTATTTGATCACACATTAAAGGAACTGAATAGTTAATGTACATCAATTATTTTTTTTTCCTGCGGTAAAAATATGCATCTACTTTTAAAAGATGCTTGTATAATTAAGCCGACCAAAATATGTAACAAATATCAGTTTGCCTACTTGGATGTTAAGACATAAAAGTCGATTTTTACCTGAGTTCCTTTGCCTCCCTTATTAATTGGAGTAATTTAGAGCAACTTACGACCACGAGTTGTTTATATTAATAAAAATCATCATATTTGATTTTCCCAAACCCAGTGGAAATGGGAACTACTCGGAGGTTTCTAGTTAGCTAGGCTTGCCAATTTCACACGTGACCTCTATTGAATCGCATGATTCTATTTGGGTCAACTTATGTATGCTTGGGAAGGTCACAATTCGCCCAAAATCACCATTATTACATGGACATAGGTAGGTATTGGTTTATGGTTCTTTTGGGGTTTGTTTGTTGGAAGAAGGCAGGTAATGGTGGTAATTGGTCCCTCCGATGTGTGTGTGATGTCTAGTAAATTTGGATTTGGACACCACATAGACCCTCCCCAAGCATATGTTACACTCAAATTATTCAAAATGCTCTTGAACTTGCTATAAGATCTCATTTTGCTCCCTTAACACTAAATCGTAACAATGTTTTTTATGAAAGCCTATTTCATTGAGTTCATTGCACTAAAAATTAATCTTCCTTACTAGTGGTGTTAAAAGTATCGATGTGGCACTATATTACTATATTAAAGTTATTTTTAAAAACTAAAACTAATTTTGAAAAATCCTCTCTCTCTCTCGCCCAAGAGTCTGTTGCTGTAGCTTCTGTTGCTGCAATGGATCTGATTGTTTTGCAAGAAAAAGACCCATAAACAATCAAATCCATATATGGGTCTGCAATGATAGAAGCTCTCTGAATGAAAAAAAAATTGTCAAAAAAGGAGCGGAGGTTTTCAAGATCAAGCAATTTCAAGGCCTCCCACTTCTGCTCTTTGCTGTGGAAGTAGACCAAGTTCTTATGTATCTCCTGCAACATTATGAACAGTTCTTCGGGAACTTGCAAGGTCTTGGTTTGTCTTAGGGACGATAAGAGAGTGTAACGACCCGACCTCATTCGATTTATGTTTCCATAAATTATTTTGGGAAATTACCATTTTACCCTTTGTTAGCAGGGCATGGTAACCACATTTAGTTCCGGGATACTAATGAAGATTTTTCTTGGACTAACATGTAGGTTTCAAACTTACGAGTCCATAAATTGGCGACACGTATGCATCAAGTTTTAAGTGCAAAAATTACGATTTTTGAGGCGTGAGAGACATTTTGGCCTTTTGGATAAGTGATATATTTGGGGAAAGGGTAAGGATTTCATCCTCACCTTATCTCACACACACACACACACACACACACACTCTCTCTCTCTCTCTCTCTCTCTCTCTCTTTTCTCCCTGTCTCTCATTCTCTCCTTGCTTGTGGAACCCAAAATCAAAACTCAAACACAACCTTCGATTATATGATGTTGGATCATCAAACCAAGGACATTTTTCAGGTTCCTTGATCTTCGATGGCCAAAACCATCCAAGTTCGGAAGGAGAAACAACGTGGGGAAGGTCCTATGTTCAAGAATGAAGGAAACCTGAAACTTTCGAGCTAGACTCCAGTAAATTCAAATACTTTTTTCCAAATTCTTGGTTTGGATTTGAATTCCTGAGGTTGAGTAGATAAATATTTATTATTAGAATGTTCAATTTGGTTAAGAAATGAAGAAATTAAAAAAGTTCGAAGTTTCAGCCGTTAATGGCCAATTTCGGCAAACCAGACGACAGCGCCTGCGACGGTGCGCAGCGGCGCCGACCTTCTCCTCTAGAAACCAATGATGTCAACAGTGACGTTAGCGATGATGTCAGTAGTGACATCAACAGTAACGTGGCAGTGACTTTAGTAACCACGTGGCATCCACGTCAGCGCCACGTGACAGCCACGTCAGGGCGCGTGGACGTTAGTGGCGGTAGGTGGGAAGGCTGCCTGCTTTCCATCCGAACGTGGCTTCATTTTCCGATGCATGAAGGCGCATGTCCAACAGATTTCGGCTTTCTGAATCGAATGGTCATGGTTTCAGGTCCATTAGAGATCATTTAGGCTTGTTTATGGGCATCCAAAGTGACGGTCATATGTTTAGGATGCATGTGATATCCTGAGAATTAAGGGGTTCGAATACGAGGTTATTTGTAATGTTAGTGACCCTCAATGGTTACTTTTGACAGGAGATACCGCTCTAGGGACTTCAGAGGAGTACACATGTCAAAATTGAGCATTATTAGACAAACTGTGAATAGGAATTTGTTTTTTTTAATCATGATGCATGCATATTTATCTATTTTAAATGGTTTATGATATTATTTGGATTGAAATGGTGTGACTAATTATTCTAAATGTTGTTACATGTTACCTGCGGATTTATGGTTGTAGAATAATTATTCAGTTTATTATTCTAGACATATGTTTTGCAGAATGTGTGGAAACAGTGTTTTGGGCTCAGGCCCTTGTTGAATTGTTTTCACTTGGATTTTAGCCAATGGTTCAATCAAAAGCAAAGTTTTGGTTTTACTGTTTGAAATATTTTCCATTATCGACGATCATCAAGATATACTATGATTACTTTTTCTCGGACTGGTATTATTGAGTGTGTCTCCACCAAATTTCAGGAGTTGTACCTTTCTAGATTGGTAAAATGGAGTGTGTCTCCATCAGCTCCTAGGGCTATCTAAGCGTAGAACAAGTTTTCTCAGCCATGTATGTTAGGACCCGACCCTTCTCGGTCAAGACCCGACTCTAGCACGATATTGTCCGTTTTGGGCCTCCTCGCCCTCACGGTTTTATTTTTGGGAGCTCACGGTGCAACTTCCCAAGGGGTCACCCATCATGGAATTGCACCAATCTCAACTCGCTTAATTTTGGAGTTCCAATTGAACCCAAAGCCACTGAGCTCCCAAAAGGCCTCATGCTAGATATGTGTGTGCCTACACCTTTAAGGCACACCACCATTCCCCTCCCAAACCATTCCCCTCACAGGAATGTGGGATCGTTCACTGTTCCCTCTAGAACACGAGTCTTACAATCCACCTCCATTAGGGCCCAACGTCCTTACTGGCACACTTTCCGGTCGTGATCTGGCTCTGATACCATTCTGTCAAGACTCGACCCTCCTCGATCAGGACCCGACTCTAGCATGATATTGTCCTCTTTGGGCCTCCTCGCCCTCAAGGTTTTGTTTTAGGGAGCTCACGGTGCAACTTCCCAAGGGGTCACCCATCATGAAATTACACTACCCTCAAATCGCTTAACTTTGGAGTTCCAACTGAACCCAAAGCCACTGAGATTCCAAAAGGCCTCGTGCTAAATAGGTGTGTGCCTACATCTTTAAAGCACACCACCATTCCGCTCCTAGACCATTCTCCTCGCAGGAATGTGGGATCGTTCACCGTTCCCTTTAGGACACGGGTCTTACAATGTAGCTTACGACTACGACTCGGGGGATTATTCCCAGTTTGCTAGTGCAGTCTACGAGCAGCGACTAGAGAGAGTTAAGGATTGGCTGGATTGATTACGAATATCTGTGTCGAGGCTTTCCAGATGGTTTTAAGAATGAGGTATTTCAAGGAAATGTGGGCCACAAGTATTTTATATGTATTTTATGCTTTCACTTTTGATGGGTCCATGGTTTTGAACTTGAGTTTTATGTCTGAAATTCTTGTGTTTTATAACTTGAGTTTGGTTGTTTTACTTTGTATGCATACGTGCTTTCTAAACTAGAGGGTACATGTTATTTTTCTCGATAAATGTGTTGCAACTTGATTGTTTTCTCCACTCACATTTTCATGATTTTACTTAGCCTCCAGATCATGACGTAGGAGCAGGGGAATACTTATAGATGGAGGGCTTACTTTTGGTTTCTTGCATGCACACTAGTGGGCTCCTTATATTATTTGTCGTTTTCTTTCTCCTGTAGATGTGTTTACTTTATTTTAAATCTTTGTAAGACTGTTGCACTTTGAGTTATTTGCTTTGGATTTTAAATGAAATTATCCCTTGTTTGATATGTGTCAAGAGTATGTGTCTAAGGTATTCTTAGGTTTCCGATTTGTTGGATGGGTTCTCCGCGAGAGGGAGAGAGAAGGGATGGTTTTGGAGATAATGGATCTGATTGTTTTGCAAGAAAATGGGTCTTCGTTAGTTGGGGTCGCGTTGTTCCTTCGAAGGAATTGGTAGATCCTCTCCTTCCATGTTTGATGGTGTGAGCTGTGGTGGGCATCGACTGTCGAGATGGTGGCACGGTGCAACAGAAGCTGAGACCTATTTCTCTCCACAAAACTGAAGTTGCTTTCGTCACGAACATTGCCCCCCAAGCCACCGAAAGACATGTAGATGAAAGCCACATATGACGCAAACCCAATAATGGTTGTGAAAAACAATCAATCAAGACACCCAAATCCTTCTTTAGCTGAAATGGGTGACTCTTGGGATGAGCATAATTACCCATAGACATGGGTATCTATGGGTATTGTTGAAATTGGTAGAAATTAAATGGGCAAAAATTTACCCATCATCTAATGGATAGGGTGAGGGTTTACCTATGAGTATTGAGGGTATTTAATACCCATTAAATTCAAAGTATATTCTTTATCCATCCTTCAAATTAGCTATGAATTTTTAACACTCTTTCTTCCCTTTACTATTTTTTTTTCTTTCTGTTCTTACTTATATTATTTATTAGGTACTATTATTTAAAATATCTTTATTTTAATTAAATATCAGTTATTTCATCTTTCTTCAAAAAAATTAAACACAAAAATGTTACAAATTTATATTAACATCAAAATTTTGTTAAGAACTTAAATCATTCATTTTAAATGATTTAACAAAAATAAACGTAAACTATATAAATTTTTCAAGATTTTACAACCATGAAATAATTTAAAGGGAGTTTTATAAATTCTTAAAAATGGTTTATAATGAGATTTCTAACGAGTTTTGTTTTCAAGTTTTGAATTCCATTTCGACATTTTCTACTCATTCTTCATTTAAATGGAAAGTTTTCGGAGTCAAATTCTC
This sequence comes from Prinsepia uniflora, assembly GCA_032719365.1. Classification (NCBI taxonomy): domain Eukaryota; kingdom Viridiplantae; phylum Streptophyta; class Magnoliopsida; order Rosales; family Rosaceae; genus Prinsepia; species Prinsepia uniflora. The sequence goes on from CM064866.1 coordinate 67,246,948, forward strand.
AAATAACTCATTCACTAGCCTTAGTCAACTCGATTTTTTTTTTATAATTAAGGATAGAAGGGTAAATTGGTCATTTACTAATTCTCACTTTAAATTTTGCGACGGGTTGTAACAGAAACTCCAATAGAAATTGAGAGGATTTGAAAAAGATGAAAACCAAAAAAAAAAAAAGCAAACAAAATTGAAAGGAAAAAATATTAGAAGTTAAAAACAAAAAGTTGAAGACAAATGAAAATAAAAAAAAATAAAAAATAAAAAGTAAAAGAAAAATGAAAAGTAAAAAGAAAAAAGAAAAATGAAAAGCAAAATAAATTGAAAGGCATAAAAAATTAGAAGTTAAAATAAAATGAAAGACAAGGAAAAAAAATTGAAAGGAGAAAATAAATGTAAAATGTCATGGGTACCCAGTACCCAATAAGTAAGGTTTGGATAAACCCTCAAAAATTGATGATGAGTCTGAATGAGTATAAAACTCATTTGTAGCCATATATGGTAAGGATTTACCCACACTCTCAAAAAAATTCATTTGGCCATCCATACTCTTAGGGACGATGAGAGGGCGTGAGAAAGGATTTTTTCAAAGTTAGTTTTAATTTTTAAAAAATAATTTTAATATAAAATTATAAAATTATAAAATAATGCCACATCTTCACTCTTAACACTGTTAATAACGAAGACTAATTTTTAATCCAATGGACCAATTGCTACAATTTGCACCGGAGAAGTAAGTTGGCATAAGTAAAACTGTAGGTTAAAAGTATTTTTTAACATCAGTCCAAAAAAAAAGAAAGTACTTTGTAACATAAACACTCAGACATGTGATTAACATGATATAGTCATATAGGGCATGCCAAAGGTCGACGCAAGGATACTACTGTGACAAGGCAGGCAATACCAGCTGCGTTAATTTGAACCAGGACTCAACCGATGGAGAGCATCGCACGAACGTGCCCTGCGACAACAATTCAATAATCAAGGGTCTTTCCGGTCTGGTCCGGTCTGGTGTGTATATGTCTCTATTGGCCCCGGTCAACACTCTCAATAATTTTCAATCACCTTAACATTCATTATCTTTCTACCACTTGCTGAGAAAGTTGCTTATTTTCATTTTATTTGACACGTGGTCAGTTTTTTAGAATTTGAATACAAACTCATGATGGACTTATCATGCCATTTGATTCGTTCTAGTCTTTCCATTCTAGACCAAGTGATGGTTTAAATTTGATACATTATATTCGCATTATTAAATTAATATTTGTTTCAATTGAATTATATGTCCGGTTGAAACAGACGTTATACTTGTCACGAAAAATTTTCACAATTCTTGCAAATAGCAAACAATCAGTTACCGTTGTTTCGATCGATTCTCCGGGATTGTTCTACCAAAAATACTCTGATACTTAAATTAGCTTTGAGAGAGGGAAAAGAAATACACACAATACATACACACAATATTTTTTTATTAGTAACGTACGGATAATTAAATAGTGTCTCACAGCTAAATTACTAGTGGAAATATGATTTTTGCATTTGTGGTAGCAATCTGCAAATGAAACATGACACTCGTTTCGTGACATTGTCCAGTGGACCAAACTGTAAAAAGACTTTTTTTTTTTTAACAGATCGAGAAAATAAGAGTGCATTCTTAGTTAGTCCCTGCACGATGGACAAGATAACATGATACGTACATAATTAATTAGGCTTAATTTATTAGGGTTTAGCAATATTAAATCAGTTTTATACATATGTTGTAAATTCTTATTAGTTGCAGTAATGACTATGGATACATGCGAATCATGTGACAGCTTCCATATATATATATATATATATATACACACATGGAATTTAATGAGTAATCATAATTCTTCAATCTCCTAGCTAATTCAGGGTAATGAAGAACAGAAATCAATAGTGGTAAACAAACGGCAGCTCAACTTTTAACATCTATTTTATTTGTTACTTACTAAGTCAAGTCTTATATATACACGCTTGGATCTCGTGTATTCCGATATTGGTCGAGATTTCGTGTATTCTAATATTTTGGGTATCGATATCACCCACGAAAAATCGAACCTAAAACTTCTTATATAGAAGATGAATATTATTATACCATAACACTAAGGGACCTCTCTAAAGATAGAGTTTGAAATAAAATTATGAGATATGAAAGAATGATCGGATCAATGAAAAATAAGTAACAAACTCTAAACAAATCAACAATTTTTCTATTTAATTTAATTTTAATTATGACATCGACGGAACTTGAAGAGATGGAGTGAAAGACCATTGAATAACGAATAATCCCCCCCTATATATATATATATGGTTCTACTTTTGCGTCCTTCGAAAAAGAAAAATGAACCAGCTTCTATAATTCATTCAGTTCATCAAGTGCCCAGTCCAGCACGCTTCTGACTACGAGCCCGGCCTAGCTTTGTTTACACACGTGCTCAGGTCTTAAATAAAATGTAAAATATGCATGAATCACCAAATGAAGACAATTATATAAATTTAGTAAGCAGGGTGCAAACTTTGACCATAAAATGTAAATTAGCTCAATGAATTTTAGAAAATTGCAACCAAATAATGAAGTATAGATAAGAAAATTAAAAGAAAAAGAGAGGTAGTGGTTGGTGAGATCGACCTGGGTGATGCAATTTTTTTTTTTTTTTTTTTTTTTAACTCTATTCGATTAATTTTCTCTAATGAGATGCTAAACAAATGTTATTGGGTAGGACTCATAAAGTGACGTTTTAAATAAATTAATTTGCTACCACCAGAATCGAATCTTATTTATGGAGTTTCCACCTAATAAACTCTCATCCTTATTCGCTATATCACCGCTTGTAATTGATGCTGTTTGTTATTCAGTACTTCATTTACTTCCATCAGGATGATAACTTTTATATTAGATTTTTGGAAAATTGGAGCAACAGTCCAACAACTTTATCCTACTTTCAGCAACTGTTCATGAACTTCAATTTTAGTTTTTGTCGTACCTAAAATCATAATAATTGACTTCATTCCTCCTTTAAAAATTTGAAGAGAATCCATTAAAAATTAAGTGCAAAATCATCCATTCTTTGATATAGCTATATCAAACTAGGCTGGTACATGCTGGACAAAAACTTCTCACAATTTTATGTTTGTTAATTAGAGTCCAATTTTGTTACCACCAAGGATGGGTGTGGTGATGCTTACCACTATTCTTATACTTTGTTAAGTGTTCTGCAAGTTAATTATGCTTAACTTGTTAATTAATATATAATTAAATTTCTTAAAATAAAAGAAGAACATATTATTTTTTCCATATATACTGATATTGAGCAATTATTTTCATAATTAATTTTATATCTAATTAATTGTATATAAAATCAAGTTTGGATTATACCTTACATATTTATAGAAGATATAAAATACATATACAAATAATAAACTTATAAATGAGTCACTACAAGAAAATTTCCGGGGCCCTACAGACTTTTGCTTGATGAAGTCAAATCCGCCGTTAAAATGAGTGTTGCCCAACGCATACAACCACACCGTCGGGTAACTTAATGGCGTGAAAAAAAAAAACACTGTGCACTAAAAGCTGCCATGTTACCCGACGAAAAAATCATGCTCGTCGGGTAACAATACAAAACCCGACGAATATTATAATTTTTTTTTCGTCGAGTAGCGTAAAACGTTGACCAAATTTACCCGACGGAGGAATTCGCTGGGTATGGTATTTGGCGGGAAGGAAACCTTTTTGACGCCAAAATTTTAACGTCGCTCGAAGAATCATTAAAATTTGCCCAACGAATACCTTCGTTGATATGCTTGGACTACGCATTTAAATAAACTCGTAATTTAAGTATATGCAATTTAAATCTTTTTGTGTAGGTGTACTATTAGTAAATAGGGATCGTTCTTAACCGGAGAAATTAGGGAATATTAATAATGTGTTAGTGAAAAAGAATAATAAATAATCAAAGAATGAAATAATAAATGAATAAATGAAATAAAAATTAAAAATTAAAAAAATTTAAAGAATTAAAGAATTAAAGGATAAAAAAAAATAAAAGAATAAAATTGGGGAGTTTTGAACAAAGTGTAATCACCAAAATACATGTAAAAACAATTATGAAATTAATTCTACTCCTACTTTAACCTTTGTACGAGTGGACTTTCTTCAAACACAATTTTTACCAACACTCAAACATTATACTCATATTGAACCATTCACGAAATCCTACCTTCATCATCTCAATTACATGCATACATTTTTCATATTATAAATACACCGAACAATGGATTATTACTTACAGTATGATCCACCTTAAATTTGTGATTTAATGAGCCGAACAACAGACAAATATTAAATCTCTTCAATCTCATTCTAAGTGCCCCGAACAACAGATCAACACTTAGCGTTGAATTGAAAGTTAAATACTAAAAGGTATGAAGTAAAAAAAATTCAGAAAGTAAAACACATGGAGATTGTATTCATATTTACAAATGTTAGAAAAAAAATACCAACACATATATTGAATGATAAGTAAAACCAAAACAATAATAAGAGTTTAAGTAGAAAAAGATGGTTTTTCACAAGAATCACCGAACAACAGCAGAAAAATTGTGAAGATGGAGGAAGAAATACGAGGAATTCGGTCTTTAAAAACTCTCGAATTGCTTTATAATTACCTAGCCTTAGGAAGAACATAAAAATGTGTACAAAGAGAAGTCAAAGAAAATATAAGAACAAAAATCTAAAAACAAGTCTAAAGACAAAATTCAAAAGAGAATTAGGAAGAAAAATCTACAAGAAGTTGAAAATTGTCCCAAAATATATCTCAAAAGAGAGAAAAATAAATTCAAAAGAGGATTACAAAAGAGAGAAAAATGGACTAAAAATGCTCCAAAGGAGAGAAAAAAAAAGGACCCTTAAACAATGAAACGACCTCTCTATTTATAGAGGAAGTGCCACTCAAAATCTAAGAAAAATAAAATACAAATTAAATCAAAAATACAATAAAATCAAATGACGAAATGATGAAATTATGCTGATTTTTAGGTGAAAACATGCTGGAAAGTCTGCAAAAAACATGCAAAAGGGAGTAGTTGGAGCAGCTTTGGTGCAGGAAATGTGATGTCCAGGTCCGGCATGGCCCTGCAGAGAAATAGACTATCATTTCGGCGTGGGACAGCTGACAAGAGGCAGGTGAGTCGGAGGGTGCAGGGCATGGCCTGTTCAGCGCACGCGCGCTGAGGCTGAGGGTGCTGGTTCAGTACACGTGCACCGAACTGAGTGAGGGAAGCTTGGTCAACGCTTGTCGAAAGGTTGCATAGGGCTGAAACTGAATTTTGGGCTAGAACTTGGGCCGGGTGACAGGACCCGTCCCAAATCCCTTGGATTATCGTGGAACGTGCTTGCTCCATTCTGACACGAAGTGTCTTCGTGTTAGACAAGGGATAATTCCAACCTTAGCCCAACCGGGGCTTCCATAGTGCGCCAAGATCGGAGGAGAAGTGTGATGTCTCGGTCTCTGTTACAGCCTGCATTCGCAATCAACCTGAAGGGCATTAAAACCGTTGAAAGCTGTGAGTGGACGAAACTAATAATTTATAAAACACATTTATAAAAAAAAAAAAATATTTATGCCCTTCACTAAAAAGTATGCATGCATTTGAAAGCCAGTTAATTCAATCATCAAATCAAAGTTGATAAAACCGTTTATCAATCAAAGTTATTAGGGCCTTAGCCCAAAACCATAAACCAAAGTATATGGGAACTCAACCCAAAATCAAGTATGTGGGAACTCAGCCCAAAACCAATCATGTGGGTCTCAGCCCAAAACTAAATCCATAGGGACTTTGCCCAAATCAAATCACGTGGATCTCAGCCCAAATCCAATATATGTGGGTCTCAGCCCAAAACCAATCATGGGCATCCCTAATGCTTGACATCCCAGATGTCATAATCAACACCGTCACAGTTCCAAGCTACACGTGCTACTCGGGGTCTCAAATCCCAAGTCTCCCTAAGGTCCACCCAGCTCAATGACCTTCCCTAGGAGGAAGGTTTTAACCTCTGGCAATCCTACTCCTGAGTCACTATATGAACCGGTCGCTCCGTGCAATGACCCCTCCCATGCAATGCCATGTGACTACTCCAGGATACTACGAGACGTCTGGAGGAGACAACCCCGCCACTCCAGGATACTATGAGACGTCTAGAGGGCAACCATTCGTGAGGATGGTATATGGAAAACCATTTACAAATCATCTCAAATCGTTCAAAGGGACCTATGCCCGAGTTTTCCATAAAACCATCGTAAATCCATTTATTCAAATCCATAAATTCATATATGAGTCCCCGACCCGAAATCACGTTTATATAAATCATAACTGGGCCTCATGCCCGAATTCGTAAACCAACGGGGCCGTCGGCTCGATCATATAACAAAAATGGGCCTCCAACCCGATTTCTCATTAAATCAAATAGACTCCAGGTCCGATGGTTTCCAACCAAATGGGTCTTATGCCCGATTCCATGTTTCCAAATCCAAAACCATACCATCAATTCATCATAGAAAACACCGGACGTATATGCACGATATAAAACTACAAATCTCAAAATACGTGCAAATACGTAAAACCACGCATCACAATCATCATCTTAGAAATCACATATGTAAAACATATAAAACAGTTATGCATCACAATTTAGAAAATAAGATCCACTCACAGACCGTCCAAACTGCCGCCTCGATACGCGTGCCATAAGCCCTTTTCGGGCCAATCATCATCACCAGGACCTTCGAGCCTGTCCAAATCATACTATAGGGTTACTAACTACTTTATAACCTCTCATTAAAAGCCCCCTATTTTTTTTCGAGATTTTTAAACATATTTTAAGCTAGCCTTTAAACCTTTGGACATCCCGAACAATATCGAAACGAGTCCGATCGACTCGAAACTTGTCCCAAAATGTTCGTTACGTCGAAAGGATAATTTTTCATGTTGAAACACTTCCCCAAACAATGCCCCACGCACCCCACGCGTAGCCAAAGGCCCTGGCGTGGGAGCCGCACGCCACTACACGGTCATCTTCAACCTCAAGTGAATCCAGTCCAGACCGACTCACCTGGTTTTCTGTCCGAACCAAACCGGCTTGACCGGTTCAGGCCCATAACTCACCCATTTTTGATCCGTTTTTCCTCCTTTCAATTCCTACACCTTTTTCCTTTCATTTCCTATCATTCTACGATTCAAAACCATAAAAACAGCTTAGAAACTACCTGTTCGAATCGGTGAACAGTGGCTCGGTTTTCCTCTATCCATATCTTTTGATTTTGGCCACCCTCAACCCTGCAAACTACTCCAGTGAGGTCGTCTCAATCCGTAGAATTTGCTAGGTTCATCCAAATCGATCAACACTCGCCCAAATCCAATTTTCCAATTTCAAACCACAACCGGTTTTCGGGTTCTTACCTTTGCCGTGGCTCCGCCTTGCCAGCTACTCCACCCACCATGCAATCTCGGTCCTCCCCTTTCAGTCTTTCCATGATCAAAGAAACAGGAGGATCAAGTGGTGTGGGTGTGTGGGTTGCAACGGTTTTGGGGAGAGGGGGAGAGAGTTCGGGTTTGGTTGGATGAAACAAAAAAGATGAAGATGGACGATGCATGTATGTAAGGGAATGGGTATAGATGAGGGACACTTGTCACTTATCCATTGGGCCTGTTCAAAATGTATGAGCCCCATATGAGAAAAAAGTCCACCCTGCCTCGTAAAATGTGTCATCATAAATAGTTTTTCGAAACTTCCGCGACCCTTAACTTTCCTATCGAACGCCCGATTTCGACGTGCCGCCTGTCTACGGACGCGTAACGACTCAATACGTTACAATCCTAGGTCCACGGGCATCGGATCTCCCGGGTCAAAAGTCAAATTTTACTCTCGTTCAGGGGCAAAATAGTAACTTCGCCTTGAACGTTCGATAATCCTCGACTAATCAGGGATTAGTCCTGCTATCCATAATTAATTCCAAGAATTTGGGACGGGTTGTTACATCGGGCTCGCGAACAAATGTACTGCTGGGCTGGAGGCGTGTGATTTAGGCCATGACTGGTCTTGAATTTTGGGCAAATTGGGTTGATGCTTGGTTAATGATTCTGGGCCTCCTTTCAAAATGGATTTGGCTGAAAAAATATATGGATTTAGTAGCTATCCACCAAATTTCGTCCATAATTTATTCGTTATAATTCTGATTGAGATGATTCTTTTGCCAAAATGCTTAGAATTCCAAGCCTAATTTATTTTTGCAAATTTCTCATAAAATATATTATTTTTTTCAATTGTTTGAATTTTTTATATTAAAATATGAGCATAAGGGGTATAAAATGATATAAAATAAAACTCAATTAAAGATCTATCATTTGTCGGGAAAAGTTTTATTATCATTTAATACAGTTGATCCATTATTCTTCCCCGCACTTGCATTGGATCTCACAACTCACACCCCCCCCCCCCCCCCCCCCCCCCCCCCCCCCCCTCTCTCTCTCTCTCTCTCTCTCTCTCTCTCTCTTTCTCAGATCCTATCTTCACTGAATTAATTCTCCACCAAGCATATGAATTCATCTTCTCATCACACCATCTTCAATCAATACAAAGGCATGTATTTATTTAGAGATTTTGAAATTGTTTTTTATTTTGATAAATACGTTGAAATTGTGGTTATTTGTGTAGAAATAGTGTAGGAAATTAGATGATTTATTAGGAAAAGATGAAAATAGAAAGTATGTTATGAATTAGGGAAATATAAAATGTGATAGGAAATTAGAAAATATGTTAGGAAAAATTAGAAAAATATGTTATGAAATTAGAACTTTAGGAAATTAGGAAAATAAAAAATATATTAGAAATTTGTTATGAAATCAGAAAATTAGGAAAAAAAAATATGTTAGGAATTAAGAATTAGAAAATATGTTAGGAAATTAGAAAATTAGGAAAATATATTAGGAAATTGGGAAAGTAGAAAATTGTTGATAAACTTTTTTTTTCATATATTTTGATGATGTGAAATGTCGTTTATATTTCTTAATAGTTTATGGGAAGTTAATCGGGGTGATTAACTTCGTATAATTAAATTTAAAGAACAACCTTAAACCGTTTGAGAGTTAGTGAATCGAGTTGATTGACTAACTCTTGAATTGTCCATTTATTCGGATAGTTTGGGGGTGTGCAACTGTGTGCTGTATAGTTTGTGGTCTTTGAGGTCAGGTTTTGGTTGTGGAAAATTCGGTCTGTTTGCATCCAAAAATGTTCTCCGAATGCGTACTAGATATTTCTTGATAATATATATGTCGTGCATTTAGGGAACTGTAAGGAGATGCTGTCGAATTTTCCACTAATCGGAGTATAACCATTGAAATTTTTTAATTACTTTTCAAACTCTTACTCAACAAATATTTACGTATTTCTCGACGAATATCTTTATTCGGTAGCTATCCATAGAAAAGGTTTAATTACTGCTTAAATTTTTACCTGACAAATTTCTTTATTGTTCCTATTAATACTCGACGAATAAGTGTGTTTGCCCAACGAATTGCAACAAAATGTAGCTCGACCAACGTTATATTTTCATTGGTATTGTTTGTTGACTGTGTGTTACCTGGCGAATTTCCTCCGACGAGTGTGCTTCGGGTAAAATTTATGTTACTCGACGACTTGTGTTCATTTGCCGTTAATATGTCTGACCTGACAGCGACGGCTCAACGACGTTCTGGACGACGGTGGCTCGTCGGACTTTACTTTACCCGACGATTTTCATATCTTGCCCGACAAATCATTTTCTCCGGGTAAATGCTTGTGTTCTTGTAATGAGTACACACAAAATATTTATTAGAACCTAGGTTCAAGGTATCATGTTTGTTTTGTATAGACCCTTGAGGCCTTTTCTTGTAGATCTTTTGGGTCTTCAAGCCTAGTTTACAAAAAAAAAAAGTATATATTTTTGCCTTTATATGACAGGACCCGTCCCCAATCCCCCTACATTATCGCGGGACGTGTCTGCTCCCCTCTGACACCGTGTGTCAGACCAGGGATAAACTTGTCACCCGCTCGGGGTCCATAAGAGTACGCCAGGATCGGCGGTGGCATGTAATGTCTCGATCTCCACTACAGCCCGCATCCGCTATCAACCTGAAGGGTATTAAAACCATAAAAGCTGTGAGTGGACAAAACAACAGTTTATTAAAATCATTTATATCGAAAATAACAATTATAGCCTTCACGTAAAAGCATGCATGCATCATAAAACAATTATTTCAAATACTTCTCAAAAGCAAGGTGTATTTCTTCCCAAATCCAAAACACAGTGAAAAATGCTTCTCAATCGAAGCCAGTACCTCAGTAGGGTCTCAGCCCAAAACCAGATTATAGAAAACTAGTACGGGTCTCAGCCCAAACAAAAAGTACAAATAGAACCTCGGCCCAAATCATAGAACACGTGGGAAACACATCCCATGAGAACTCATCCCAATGTTAGTCACGATTCCAATCCTAGCATATGTGCATATAGCTCAGGACCGCTCACAATCCTAGCATGTCGCCGTGAACACATCACTCGCCGTGACCCTCTTTAGATCATCGTGAACACATCGCCGATCGATCTCAGAGTATAACATCAGCACTCCTAAGTCGAGCCTTCATCGGTCATTACTTCCTGCGGCTACTTGACAACAAGCAGTGCATCGTGACCTCTCAGAAGGAACACATCTGTAGTCCAGAGACGAGCGTCACCATCATCAATAGGGCTTCAAGCACGGAACATAACCAAATGGGTCACAGCCTGAAAACCAGTGTCCTACGACACTTCATATCCCAGGATTCCTCGAATCCTGTCAAATCCACGACTGGGTCTCATGCTCGAAATATCTTTCATAAAACTCATAACTGGGTCACAAACCGACTTATCTCATGTTTGACTATACTCTAAGTCAAACCTCAAATCAACTGGGTCATATGCCCAAAAAATATTTTCAAAGCTGAAACCAGTCTCATTTCTAAAACACTTCCAAATCATCTTTCAACTGGGACTCATACCTGAATCTCGATTTCACGCATCTCCATGAAATCCTCAAAAACTGAAAATCAGTTTCTCAGTTTCACGCCTCTCTGTGAAACCTTCATAATCACATAAAACATAAGCACGTACTATACTCGATCGATAGCATGACCATCATATGAAATAGGAATCTCGAACTATGTGCAATAAAGCATTTCTCTTCGAAAATGGAAAACAATTATATTTAAATCACATGCACTCATGGCATCTCAAAACATGTTCATAAACACATATAAAACATTTATGCATGCATCATATTCGTAAAACAAGGTCCTCTCACCGACCGTACATGTTGCGCCTCGATACGCGTGTCATAAGGCTCTCTGGGCTAATCCGACCTATCCGGGTCATCCAGACTTGTCCAAAACATACTCAAAGGTTACTACCAACCTAGACAAGTCCTAATTAAGAACCCTCAACATTCCCGTAAAGTCAACGTGTCCCGAACACGCTTCCTAGGTTTTAAACCTCAATTTGACCAACCTAATGATCTCTGATCGACTCCAAATCACCAAAATTTTATTCGTATTGTCGAAAACCATTGAAATGGTCATGGTACCACCTCAAAATGTGTGCCCACAGGCCCCCACGCGTGGGTCAAAGTGGCTGGTCAATGCTGACGTCAGCAAAGGTTAACGCTAACATCAGTCGTGAACAATAAAGTTAACGGTTTCGATTTTGGCCACTTCCGTTTGTGGTTTTGATCCCGTTGAAGTCGTCTGGTCCTTTGAGAAACATGTTTTGGTCATTAGAACAATCCAACAAACCCTCTAAACCCAACTAAAATTTGGACCCATAAAATCGGTTTTGGGTTTACCTGGCCGTGACATCCTCCACAGTCCGCCGCGGTCCTGTCGCCGCCCACAGTCTCTCTCAGTCCCTCACTCGTCCTCAGTCATCCTCAGGAGCCCTCAATCGAACCAGTAAAGGAGGGGGCTTTGGGTGGTTTGGGTTTCGGGTCTGAATGAAATAGATGAGGATGAAGGGGTGGGTGCATGTATGTGTGATGATAGGTAATAGATGAGTGACATCCATTGGACCTGACCAAAAATATATGGGGTCCACTCAAGACAAAAGTCCATTAGTCTCGTAAAACGTGTAATAATACCTCAAAATTTCCATGACCCATAACTTTCTCGTCAAATGTCTGATTTCGACGTGCCACCTGTCCACGGACCTGTATTGACTCGATCTACATAACGGGCCTCGGTCCTCATGCATTAGACCTCCCGGGTCAAAAGTCAACTTTTTTTTCCTCATCTAGGGGCAAAATCCTAATTTTGCTCTGAACGTCTGATGATCCTCGACTAATCCCCGATTAGTCTTGCTAATCTCTCGATTAATTCTTAATTAATCTCGAAAATTTGGGACGGGTCGTTACATTATAATATTTTTTCTTTTTTGAGTTTTATTTTTCTTTTCGTGTGCACTAATTTTTTAAAGTTATTATTTTTGTAAGTGTTTTATATCTTTTTATAATTATGGAAGGCAAACTCTAAACTTAATTTGGTATACAATTAAATAGATATCAAATTAATTATAGAAATATTTTGCTCAATATCAATATGAAAAGATTAACTTTTTCTTTTTATATTATATAACAACCCGACCCGTAAGCACGGAATTACCAGGAGATTATCAAGAATAATCGGGATTTATCGAGGTAAAATGACGATTTTGCCCCGGATGGGGGAAATTGTTAACCATTGACCAGGAAAGTTTTTGCACGTGGATTGAGATCCATCGCGTAGATCTCAGGATTACGATTACATAGATTGACAATACGTCGAATTTGAATGTCGTACACTGAAATTACGGGTCTCAAACGGTTTAATCGGATTATTCGGTATACCATTCTACGAGAAGGGTGGATTGTTGTTTGTCTATTGTGGGGGTCAAAAAATGTCTAGTAGGGACCACAAGGATTAGTGACAAGTGTCATTCACCCTATGATCTTCACACTTGATCGATATCTCCCCTCACTCTTTCATTTTTCCAAACACACACCTGAACCACACCTACACCATTTTCCTTATGCTCCCTTCATCATATGTGGCCTTATATGAAGGAGAAAATGAGGCTGACAATGAGAGAAAGACGTTGGAGCACGATCAGCCATGAAGGCTGCATGAGAAACTCAAAAAGCAGCTCGTGAGAGTTTACAGGGACAAAAACGAAGGAAAATGGGCGACTGGGCTGGCCTGGGAAACGAGTTCGAAGATAGGCCGTGGGTGTCGAGCTTGGCTGGAAGCTTTGAAGGCTCAACGTCTCGGAGGCTTCTGATTAGCTTAGGACTCGTGTTTTCAGCGAGCGGTAGTACGGTGAGTGGACTTTTATTTTCCTAACTCTATACATGCATTTATATATGGTTTTAATATTATTTATGAACGCTTATAATATGCAAATAACACTTTTTGCGAGGAAATTAGATTTATTATAATCTGGAAATTTTATGAACGTTTAAGAAATATGCAAATAACACACGTTTTGCAAGGAAATTAGGTTTATTATATTCTAGATCCTTACTGAGGTTTTGGGAGATGGTTGTACCCCCATTATGACATGTTTATATGATTTTGGACGGTGTTTGTAAAATGAGATTTTACATGAATTTATGGATATTTTAATGGTTCGTTTTACGAGGTTTTGATTGAATTGTGGTTTTGGGCTTAGGGCCGAAATATGGAATTATGCTTTGAATTGTTGTTGACATAAACTTGTGTGTTCCTATGTAACACCCGTCCCAAATTTCAAGATTAGATTAGTGATTAACGAAGGATTAGTGAGGTTAAACGGTGATTAGTTGAACGAAATCGAACGAACGACGAAAAATGACCATTTTGCCCCTAGTCGTGGGCAAAATGTTGACTTTTGACTCGGGAGGTCCGATAGCCGAGGGCCGAGGACTGCTACGTAGATCGAGTCGATATGAATCTATAGACAAGCAGCACGCCGAAATCGGACGTCAGACGAGAAAGTTATGGTTCACGGAAGTTCGATTGCACTATGCATGGATTACGAGGCAAGGATTAGGTGGCAATATCTAATTCGGCAGATATTTAGGTGGGATCCATGGACGAGTCACTCATTCCCATTGGTCACTTCCCTAAAAAGTGGATCTAAACCATTAAAATATTATTATTTTATTATTTTATAATCTTTCGCATCTCTCATCTCCACCCTTTCTTCATCCTATCAAATTTTCCTCTCATCCTCACCTCTCACTATCATCACCAGCTACCACCTTGATCAAACATATTTCCCTCCTCCCTCCCGTGAAACCTTTTCCATCTCCTTTTTTCATTTTTCACAAACCAAACATCAAAATAGTCTCACACACAGCCCTCAAACCTTAACCAATGGCGTGGGACATTAAAAGAATGTGAGAGAGTGAAGGGAGGAGGAGTTGAACGGTGGCCATGTCGCAGGACGTCGTGCACGGTGGCCGGAGAACCCCGAAACGGTGAGCTTTTAGTACAAAATTCGAAAATTGTTTTTTTAAGGGTTTCGATCGGGTCTGATGATTGGGTCGTGTCCTAGGACTCTGAGGAGTCGATTGGTGCTGGATTCGAGGACTGGGGTGGCCGAAAACGACGGCAGAGGCGAGTTGCAGGCGGCGGTCACTGTTCCTCTTCAAACTGGTACAATCTCATCCTTATTTCTTGGTTTTGAATCCGTAGATTAGTAGGGGAGGTTTAGACAAAGGTTTAGGGATCAATAGGACCGAAATGGTTGAGGAATGGCAGGGAAACCGGTCGAGTCAGTTCTTCGGTTTGGTTGAACCGAACCGAACCGTTTGAACCGATTCAGACCGAGTTTACCCAATGTTGACGATGAACAGTATTGGAGCGTGGGTTTCCAAACGAAATCGCTTGCAACGGCGCGTAGGGGCGCGTTGGACACTTTTGGGTCATGATGTCAACATGTGAAATACTCTATTCCATGTAACGAACATTTTGGGACTAGTTTCGTGTCGATTAGACACCGTCTCGATATTATTCGGGACGTCGAAGGTTTAGGATCGAGTTTAAAAATAGTTAAAAATTAGGGAAATTTACGGGGCTTTAGTGAGGGGTTATTTAAGTAGTTAGCAAACCCTCTATTACGATTTGGACAGGTTTGGGAGACCTGGTGACAGTGATTAGCCCGGGAGAGCCTTATGGCACGCGTATCGAGACGACAACCTTGGACGGTCTGTGAGTGGACCCATATTTTCTAAATTGATGCATGCATAAATGTTTATTATGTGTTTTAATACATTTTTTGTGATGCCATGAGTGCATTTGTGTGTGTTTACATATTTGCACGTATTTCGAGGTTTCGGCCTTAATACAGTGCTTATACGTGTTTGTGCTTTTTACGATGGTTTAAATGAATGGTTTTGGATTAAAAAAGGATAATGTAATGACCCATCCTAGAAATTGGGATTAGATTAGTGGTTAATGACGGATTAGTGAAGTTAATCGGTGTTTAGTTGGGTGCTTTTGGACAGGTACGAATTGACGGTTTTGCCCCTAGAATGGGCAAAAGGTTGACTTTTAGTTCGGGCGGTTAAATGAATTTTAACTGATGACTGTGACGTAGTTCGGGACGTCACGAATTCATAGACAGGTGGCACATACGATTTCGACATTCGAGGAGAAAGTTATGATGTTCAGAAGATCGAGGGTATTTTGGTAAATTGGTTAAAAAGGGCAAACGGTTGACTTTTCATACGACATGGATTTTTCACGCATTTCTAGGACCGTTTGGTAAGTCTTGATTCCCTGAGTACAACAACAGGCGGCACGTTATCATTGGATTTTGGATGGCTCGAATTTTAGCCTAAATGCCTTAGGGGCAAAATGGTAATTTGTGCGGCAAGGGGCATTTTGGTCATTTGATGGCCTAGAGATCTGTGCCCAGTGATAAGTGGACACTTGGTTGCCTTGGGGGTTGTGCCCAATGGTTTTGGGACACTTGTCCCTCTCTGGAAGGCAGTAGAACCCTTCCCACCGCCTTCATTTGATTTTAACACCAGAGTGTGTGTGCACAGGTGGAATGGAAAAACAGAGTCCTAGTGTGTGTCTGAGAGTAAAACAGTGAGAAACCAACCTTACAAACACCTTTAATATGACCTCCTTGGTCCGTGCTTTGAACATGAAACTTGAAGGGGAGGATTAGACGATAAGGTTGGGGACACCAGGGAGGACCGTCGTGGACCGTGGTTCTAAAGCCGTGGATAAAGAACAGAGACCGTGGACCAACCTACCTCTCCAAGTCCTTTGATCTTTCTTCTTTGGCCATGAAGTATGAATGGAAGTTGGAAAGGGGGTCGAGTAGTTGATGGTGGTGGCCATGATGGTGGCCCACGACGGCGAGAAGAGGTAAGACCCGTGACCATTTTGTTTGAATTCGAAAATGGAAAGTCGTGTTTTCGTGAATGATGATCAAAGTGGTTACTGGAATAATGTTTTGAGCATTCAGGGGAGTCGACTGGGACTAGAATAGAGGCTAACGGTGGCCAGGAACGTGGAACCTGGATGTTGGGAGGTTGCTCAATCGTACTTCGTTGTGAAATGTATTAAGCAGGCCATAATCTTATGTTTTAATTAGCTAGATCGACCCTAAACATTGAGATGAAGCTCATAGAACAAACGGGATTGAAAATGGATTGAAAACATAGGAAACCCGCCCATGCTGGTTCGGGTTGGATCGGTCTGAACCGGATCGATCTAAACCGGTCGATCGCAGGTTGAAGTTGATTGAACGGTGGGCGCTTGGCTCCCACGCGCAGCCTCGTTGGGCGGTGCGTGAGGGCATGTGGGGCTTCCTTTGGGAAATTTGTCAACACGTGATTTTATCATATCGATGTAACGAACATTTTAGGACTGGTTTCGAGTTGATCGGACATCGTTTCGATAGGTTTCGCGATGTCCGAAGGTTTAAAGGCTAGTTTAAAAATAGCTAGAAATTCGGGAAAATTACGGGGCTTTAGTAGAAGCATTATGAAGTAGTTAGTGACCTTGTTATGGGATTTGGACAGGTTCAGGAAAGCCGATGATAGTGGATTAGCCGGGAAAGCGTAATTGCACGCGTATCGAGGCGACGACGCTAATGGTCTATGAGCGGACTTTGGTTTCTAACTTATGATGCATGCATAAATGTTTTATATGTTGTCTATACGTGATTTCTATGTTTATGATTATGATCTTGATGGTTTACGATTTTGCACGTATTTCGAGATATTTACGTATTTGTACGTTTTACGAACTTATGATTTATGTTGTGATTTAATCATGGTTTTGGTGAATTGACTTTGGGATTTGAATTATGGATTATGATTTGATTTTAATGATTTATAATGGATTTTGGAAAAATGATTTCGTGCTTGAAGCCCAGTTCATAAAAAGGGATTTCGATAAATGGGATTTCGGGTTTTGGAATCGGATTTTAGAAATATGATTCCTGATTCGGTTTTGGAGCTTGAAAGTGGATTTCTGGATCTGAATTCGAAATGATGATTCTGGATGCCGGCTTATCGAATGATGATTTCGGATTCGGAATTGGAAATAGATTTTTGGATTTCTATGTTTTTCACTTGGTTTTAGGTTTAAAGACCCGTTGAAACTTGGTTTTGGGTTTAAAGACCCGGATATGACTAGATCTGGTTTTGAGTTTAAATACTCGGTTGATTGATGACGGGGGAGGGCCCTGGATTGATATGTTTTCAGTTTAAAGACTCGGTTATTATGATATCCCCCGAGGCTTGTTGATTGTGTTTTGACTTTAAAGACACGTTGATATCCCGGGAAGGCCTGATTATGGGTACATGTTTTGAGTTTAAAGACTCGGCGCGCTTGACATCCAACAACTTGATGGATTATGATTTTTGATTGGTTTTTCACTGGTTTTCAGATGTTTTGGGTTGTGGCCCAGATGATTTGGATTTTGTGGATTTTGTGGATTTTGGGCCGAGTTCCCGTACTTTGATGAGGATTTATGATTTTGGGTTGAGGCCCTGGATTTGAGGAAAAGAAATGATTCCAGTTTTCATTGATGGTTTTCTTATCTTGGATATGAAATGGTTTTATGAACCAGGTTTTATATGCATGCATTGGTTTTTAATGGAGGGTATAACTGTCTTTTCTTATAAATTGTTTTCTAAACGTATTCTTTATTTTTGTCCATTCACAGTCTTTTATGTTTTCGATACCCTCCAGGTTTGATGCGGTGCGGGCTGTTGTTAGAGAGACGGAGACATCACACACGCGATCCACAGTAGATTCTGCGCGCTCTGGGAAGTCCGGAAATTTTGGACGCTTGGGAAACCATTGTCCGCCTTATGTGTTACTTGGAGGTTAGACATCGGTTTAGCTTTCATGTCGCACGTAAGTTAGATGGGAGCATGGCTTAGCCCTTAATTCCGGGGGATTGGGGGTAGGTCGTGTCAGATAAACTCGGGCATGAGACCCATTTGGTTTTGTCTCGGGTGTGTGGCCCTATTGATGACCTACGGGTCTAAGTCGTGGTTGCGACAAGTGCTATGTGCACGGCGACGGACGATACGACTCTCGCCTCTTAACTGAGATATGTTCCTTCCGGAGAGGTCAAGATGCACGACCCGTTGTCGAGCAGCCACTGGAGGCTCGACTTCGGAGTGCTGACGGTTCAGGATAACGATCGGTGATGAGTGCACCATGATCTAGTGGTGGTCGCGTTGGTTGATTCATCCACGGGGACATACCAGGATTGAGGGCGGTTCTAGACGGATGGTTGCACGCATCACTACGATCGGAATCGTGACTGACCCTGAGATATCAAGCACGATGCCCAGTTGAGTCATGAGTTTGGACTTGAGGCCTAGTTAGTGTATGTTTATGATTTCAGGTCGGAGACCCTAAATGGATTTTCGGGTTCATGACGGTTTATGAGGGCCGGGCATGAATCCCTTAAAAGGTTTTAAGAATGTTTTCGATATATATATATATATATATATTCATATACCTTCTTTTATTTGGATTGTCTCCTTCAGGGAGGGTCGTTGGCCTAGGTGGACCCCGGAGTAGTCACAGAGCACTGACTGAGTGGAGTCGCCCCCGTTTGGTACCTTAGTCTCAGGAAGGCTTATGAATTATAACCACAGGGAGGGTCATTGATATGCAGACATTGACCTGGGTGGACCCTAGGGAGACTTGGGATTTGAGACTCCGGGTAGCAGGCGCGTAGCTTTAGAAACCCTAACTAGATTGGTTATGTGATATGTATATGTTATATGATCGGATTTCTGTAGTTTACTGGTTTTGGACTGAGTCCCACATGGATTTGGGCAGTGGCCCATATGATTGGTTTCATTGTCGATTTTGGGCCAAGGCCCTAATGGTTTGATAAATGGTTTTTGAATGCAAGCATACTTTTTAGTGAAGGGTATAAATGTCTTTTGTGAAAATATTTTTATAATCTCTTGTTTTTCCCACTCATAGTTTTTAATGTTTTGACTGCCCTTCAGGTTGATCACGGGATGCGGGCTGTAGCAGAGACCGAGACATCACACTCCTCCTCCGGATCCTGGAGTACTCTGAAGCCCAAGCGGGCTAAAGTCGGATTTCCCTTGTTTGACAATCCGTGTCAGACGGGATCAGGCGCATCCCACGTTAATCCCGGGAGGATTGGGACGGGTCCTGACATCCTAGCTACTTGTGATGAAGTGTAATCTGATGATGTGTGATGATGGTGATGATGTGATATGTGTTGTGAAAACCCTCATCGGGATGCCGATTGGTCGAACGATATCGGACGTTGAGGTAAAGCTCCGTAGTTCCTGAGACTTGTGAGCAGTCTCAGATGTCGAGGTAAAGCTTCGTAATTTCTGAGACTGAGACCGTGACTCAGACGTCGAGTCTAGGGCTCCGTAGTTCCTGAGCCGGTCCACACTCGGAAGTCGAGTTTGGGACTCCGTAGTTCTCGAGTGCTCTTAGCTTACTGGTAGTGCACATTGATATGATGATACATATTACAGGCATCGAGGTTAGGTCATATGGTATGTTGGCAGGTTTGCTTTGGTATTGCCTTCTGTGGGCAGGTTTTGGACTTTCTGATTTTCTGGTTCCTACGCGTTTTTTTAGATTCATGTTTTATTCGTAAATTTGATGCATGAATTGCTTTATTAAACATAGGGTTTAATGATTGATTTTGGAAAACTCTGTACTTTTGTCCACTCACACTTTTTATTGGGTTTGGCGCCCTCTGTCAGGACCCACCCCTAATCCCCCGGGATTAAGGGTTCAGTCCTGTTCCCGTCTTACTTACGCATGACACGAAGGCTAAACCGATGTCCAACCTCCATGTGACATGTAAGTCGGACAAGGGATACTCGAGCCGACCGTCCAACAGCATTCGGACTTCCCAGAGTGCGCAGAATCTACTGTGGATCGTACATGTGATGTCTCCGTCTCTCTCGACTAACAGCCCACACCGTAACTACCTAGAGGGTATCGAAAACATGAAAAGACTGTGAGTGGACAAAAATAAAGTATAAGTTCAAAAACAGTTATCAGAAAACACCATTTTATACCCTCCACGTAAAAACCAATGCATGCATATCAAGTCATGTCATGAAACCATCTCATATTCAAAACCATTAATGAAAACCATTATTGAAAACCTGAATCAAATCCGTTATTCGAATCTAGGGCCTCATCCCAAAATCAAAAATCAATCGCAAAGTACAGGAACTTGGTCCCAAAAACTCGTCAAATCCAAATCATCCGGGCCACTGCCCAAAACATCAGAAAAGTAGTGAAAACCAGTGAAAATATCAATCATGCGAGTTTTTCTAGATCTCAAGTGCGCCCGAGTCTTTAAACTCAAAACCATGCTCAATAATCAGGCCTTCCCAGGATATCAACGAGTCTTTAAACTCAAAACACAATCACATGCCTCAAGGGGAGAGATGGGGGGGGGGGGGGGGGGGGGGGGTTATCATAACCGAGTCTTTAAACTCAAAACATATCAATCCAGGGCCCTCCCATCGTCAATCAACCGAGTCTTTAAACTCAAAACCAGATCCAGCGGTTTTTCTTTTTCTTTTTCCGGGTCTTTAAACCGAAAAACTATTTTTCAATCAACAGTGAAACCCATAGAAAAGCCTTATCCGAATCCGCAATAATGATTCCGTAAGCTAGCATCCGGGCCATCATCCCGAACCCAAATCCAGATTTCCTTTCCAAGTTTCAAAACCAAATCCGAAACATCGTTTCTAAAATCCAGTTCCAAAACCGAAATCACATTTCCGAAATCACATGAACAGAGCTCCAAGCTCGAAATCAGTTTTCCGAAATCCATTTCAAATCCTTGAAATCAAATCATATTTCAAATCCCGAAATCAAACCATTAAAACCATGATCAAATCAAAAGATCAATTGAAATCTCGTAAAACGTGCAATCAAGTAAATATCTCGAAAACCGAGCAAAACTGTAAACAATCAAGATCATAAATCAAATCATAGAATTACATATATAAAACATATAAAAACATATATGCATGCATCATAATTTAAAAGCAAAGTCCACTCACAGACCATTTCACCTCTGCCTCGATAAGCGCGCATTTACACTTCCCGGGCTAATCTACTATCACCGGCTTTTCTGAACCTGTCCAAATCCCATAATAAGGTCACTAACTACTTCAATAAGCTTCTACTAAGTCTCCGTATTTTTTCTGTATTTTTAACTATTTTTAAAAGAGCCCTAAAACCTTCGGACATCCCGAAAACTATCGAGACGATATCCGATCAACTCGAAACCAATCCCAAAATGTTCGTTACATCGAATAATTTAAAAGTCGTGTTGGAACCTTCCTCAAAAGTCGTGCCACATGCCCACACGCCGCCTGTAGTGGCTGCGCGTGTGCCTCACGCGCCTAAGTCACTGTTTATCGTCTTCCTTAATCGACCGGTCTGAACCGGTCTGCAAATCCGGTCCAATTGTGAACCGGCGTGGGCAGTTTCCTGCTTAATTCTAGTCCAATTTCATTACTTTTTCTTCTATTAGGTTCGTCCCATCATCTATAACTGATCTAGTTGATTTAAACGTAAGAATAAGGTCGATTTATTACCTTGCAATTCCGTACACGATCGATCACCTATTCCATTCCAGTTTCCACCTTCCCGACTACCATAAGCCTTGGTGTCGACCTAAACCGACTTCTGGGACCTCCAGCAATAGGTTTCAATCCTTACTATCGATCATCAAGCCCTGGATCGCAAGGTGCCATGTTTAATTTCAAACTGCCACTTCTCGGGTTACACTGTCACCGTCCACGACGGACCTCCAAATCGAGCTCAAAGGCCTCCTAACAACCTTAGGAACACTTTCCAGTTACTCAATTTGATCCCCAACCTCTAAATCCAACTTCATTAGTAACACAAACAAACATGGGACTTACGGTTTGTTCCTCCTTCTGCGCTGTGGCCTCACCGTGGCCACCAGTCACCTCATCACAACCTCTCCTCCATCTTTCCTTCTCACCCCATCCTCATCTAACCAAGTTTGAGAGTTTAAGGTTCAAAGCTCATCCATGTCTCTGTTTTCTCTCATGGTCACCGTGCAACCAAAATTCTCAACATTGTTTAAACCGATCAAGGCGGTTAGGGAGGGTTCTACAGCCCTCTAGAGCTGGGACAAGTGTCCCTATCTGATGTGGCAACCATCCCAAGACAGCCACATGGCTAATTGTAGCTGGGCACAAATCCCAAGGTACTTCAATGACCAAAATGCACCTAGATGGCAAATTACCGTTTTGCCCTTCGTAATTCCTGACTTGTAACACTATTTCCCGAACTCCAAATGGCACATGCCGCCTGTCGTAGGAATCAGGGACTCGAGACCTACCTAACGGTTTTCGAATTAGGTGAAAATGACGTGTTGCACGAAAAGTCAATCTTTAATCCCTATTCGATCAAATTACCAAAATACCCTTTAACTCCGAACGTCATAACTTTCTCCTCGGATGTCGGAATCGGACGTGCTACCTGTCTATGAACTCGTGACATCCCGAACTACGTCACGGTCATCGGTCAAAGTCCATTTGATCGCCCGTCCGAAAGCATCCAACTAATCACCGATTAACTTTACACTAATCAGTCATTAACAACTAAACTAATCCCGATGTTTGGAACGGGTCGTTACAATCTACCCCCTTAAAGAATTTTATCCCTGGGACGAAATTCCGCACCTCGTACTCCCGTACTTAACTGGGGGAATCTAACTGATCTCACACCTGGGTCCCCTACCTAGTGTCCATCATCTGCCAATCCAACGTTTCTGAATAGTTCCAAAACTGTCATCCTAACTCAGCCAAGCGAACCATCCATCAACGTTTAGTTCATCTGGTGGATCCTCCCTTCCTTATTGAGGCAACCCATTTCTAATCCGTACCTGAGGTACCTCTAATGTCTCGCTAGCCGAAACTCATGGCTTAACTATCCCTAGGTACGCCATGTCACCACTGCTCTTAATTCCAACATTTCAGACATTTCCCCCAGTTGAGCGTACCCCGTACCAATGTCTCAGTACAACAAGAGAATTTGCCATCAACAGACACACCTCTCACCTTGTAAACCAATTCAGGACGACATATTCCGGTCTCGGTACTCTTATGGAGCAAGATTCATACCACGATCCATACCACTTCCGTCAGCGATCCACGCTGACCTCACCGGAGTTATAACATACTCGTCTGTTCCCTTTACCAATCAATTCACCAGTGGTTCTAATAATCCTATACACAATCAACTTATGGGAAACCCTTCACGTTCCACATTAACTATTTGAAACCGGACCCTATCACATTCCTGTCAAACCGTGATCACACACCTCAACATCCTTAACATCAGGGTCCCACCAGCCACTCATGGCTTTGAGCATCCAGCTTAAGTCAATAATCATCCACAAATCACTCTGGATCCCCCAGATCCCGTCCATAGTGTAACGACCCGTCCCAAATTCCAGGAATAGATTAGTGACTAATCACGATTAGTGAGGTTAATCAGTGATTAGTTGGGCGAAATCGGACGAACGATGTGAAATGACCGTTTTGCCCCTGGTGGTGGCAAAACGTTGACTTTTCAATCGGGCGGTCAAATGGACTTTGACCGATGACCATGACATATTTCGTGACGTCACGAGTTCATAGACAGGTGGCACGTTCAATTCCGACGTTCGAGTAGGAAGTTATGACGTTTAGAAGTTTAGGGGCATTTTGGTAATTTTGGTTAAAAGGGGTCAAATGTTGACTTTTTGACCAAGAGGTCCGATGGCTGAGAGCCGAAGACCGTTAAGTAGATAAGGACGATACGAATTCATATACAGGCGGCACGTCGAATTCGAACGTTCGACGACGAAGTTACGGTTCACGGAAGTTCGAGTGCACTATTGCACGAATTACGAGGCGAGTTCACTTTTGGACTCTAGTGGGCCCAGATATTTGTCCTGATGCCCAATGGATGAGTGACAAGTGTCACCCATCCAATGGACACCCTATTTCATTCATGCACCGTGCAAACCATTCCATTTTCCTCATTCAAAACCAATCACCCGATCTCACCTTTTTCCATCCATCAGTGCAAACCAAAATCCATCCAACCTACACCCATGACCAGGAAGAGGACCAGGGAGACTGAGGGAGCTGAGGTGGCCGGCCTGGATGGCCAGAACCGCCGTGGACGGCGGCGTGGAGGCAAGAACCCTTGAGGTACCCGGTTATGCCCATTTTAATCCATTTTCCATTTTTGATGTTATGGTTGGTTTTTAATGGTTTTAATGAATCAAATAGGTTGCTAGGATAGTTTTAGGAAGGTTTCTATGGTGGTTGGACGGCTGGGCAGCCGTGGGTGAGTTTTGGAAATATTGAACCGTTTGGTTCAAAATTAAACCATGGGTTTATGCGGTTTTTAGGTCGTTTTGATGATTGGGTTAGATAGGAAATGAAGAAATAGGAATTTAGGAATTAAAATGGGAGCAAACGGACCAACAATGAGGACGGAGGGACGCTGAACCGGTTCCGCTGGTTCAGTACAGTGACCGGACCTGAAAACCAGAAAAAAAACCGGTTTTCCTGAGGTTGATGGTGATGAACAGTATTTTCGACCTTCTAGGGGCTCGTGAGGACGCGTGGGCCATAATTTGGGGAAGTGTTCAACACGGGAAATCTTCTATTCGACGTAACGAACATTTTGGGACTGGTTTCGTGTCAATCGGACATCGTCTCAATATGTTTCGGGGCATCGGAAGGTTTAGGGTCGGCTTAAAAATAGTCAAAAGTTCGGGAAAATTACGGGGCTTTGATGAGAGGTTAATTAAGTAGTTATTAACCTTCTATTAAAATTTGGACAGGTTTGGGAGTCCCGGTAATGGTGATCGGCTCGGGGAGCCGAATGACACGCAAATCGAGGCGACAGCTCCGACGGTCTGTGAGTGGACCTTGTTTTCTAAATTGGTGCATGCATAAATGTTTATTATATGTTTTATTACATGTTTGATGATTCCATGGGTGCAATTGTGTGTGGTTACGTATAGGCACGTATTTCGAGGTTTCGGCACTATACGGTGGCTATACGGGTTGGTATTTCTTTATTAGTCTAAATGAAAAGATTTTGAATTTCTAAAAGGATAAACTCGGGTATGAGACCTATTTGGTTTTGTCTCGGGGATATGACGCTATTTACGACCTTCGGGTCTAAATCGTGGTCGCGACGGGTGCTATGTGCACGGCGATCGACGATACGACGCTCGCCTCCGGATTGGGATGTGTTCCTTCCGGAGAGGTCACGATGCACGATTCGTGGTCGGGCAGCCTGGGGAGGCTCGACTTCGGAGTGCTGACGGTTCAGGATAGCGATCGGTGAGGAGTGCACCATGATCTTGTGGTGGTCCTGTCAGTTGATTCGTTCACGGCGACATACCCGGATTGAGGGCGGTCCTGGATGGATGGTTTCACGCATCACTATGATAGGAGTCGTGACTGACCCTTAGATATCAGGCACGGTGCCCAACTGATGTCATATGTTCGGGCACGAGACCCAGTTGTTTTACACTGATGATTTTGGGTCAGGGACCCTAGATGGATTTCCAAGTTCATGACGGTTTATGGGAACCGGCATGAACTCTGGAATGGCCATTGTGGTTCATGACGGTTTATGGGAACCGCCATGAACCTTTGTCAGGTCATTCTGGTTTATGACGATTTATGGGAACCGGCATGAACCCTGGTTAATGGATGTTATGGATCATGACAGTTCAAGGGAATCGGGCATGAATGTTTATGTTATGTATATATATGTATTCATATATCTTCCTTTACTTCTATTATCTCCTCCGGGGAGGGTCGTTGGCCTGGGTGGATCCCGAAGTAGTGATGGAGCACCGACTGAGTGGAGTCACCCCCAGTTGGGTTCCTTACTCTCAGGAAGGCTATGATTACTCTTACCTCGGGTAGGGTCAGTGGTCTGCGGACATTGATCTTGACTTTGAGAAGACTCGGATTGAGACCTGGGTAGCACGCATGTAGCTTTGGAAACCGTGACAGGATTGGTTGTGTGGATTATATGTATATATGATGTATGCTATATGAGATATATGATATGTGATATGCACAGGTTTTGGGCAGTGGCCCATGTACGTGGTTTTACTATGGTTTGGGCTGAGTCCCGTATGGTCGTTTTCATTATAATTCTTTCAATATTGGGTTTGGGCTTAGCTCCCACATATGGTTTCTTTCGGTTAAATGGTTTTCGAATGCATGCATGCTTTTTAGTGAAGGGTACAAATGTCTTCTCGTTAAAATGTTTTTATAAATTCTTGTTTTGTCCACTCACAGTTTTTAATGTTTTGACTGCCCTTCAGGTTGACATCGGATGTGGACTGTAGCAGAGACCGAGATATCACATACCTCCTCCGGATCCTAACGTACTCTGATGGCCCGGGAGGGCAAAGGTCAGAAATATCCCTTGTCTGACACTTCGTGTCAGACGGGAGCAGGGTCATCCCGCACTAATCTCGGGGGGATTGGGATGGGTCCTGTCAGCGTGGTATCAGAGCATAGGATTGCTTATCAGAGCTGGGTTGTCTTTATTTGAGCAACCGCGGAGCTCTTGGAGTATTATGCAGGTCGAGGATGTGATATCTCAATGGGCTACAGTTCGTGATCAACCTGATGTTAGGGTGCCGGTACAATAGTTAGTAGGACTGTATCGTAGAATGTCTTGGCTCGACACTTGATGCCGGGGTTGCCATAGTTTTGTCGTGGTTGACAGTGTGGGACCCTAAAAAGGGATAAACATATTCTTATAGATTTTGATCATGAGATGGTTAGTTGGGATCATCTTCATGATGTCGTAGGATCGATTCCGACGACTGGTTGGGAATTATGACCATCCGATGTTCGGATTTGGTTGAGTTAGATGGATTTACTACAGTCGGCAGTTAGTAGTCGGATTCGAGGAATCCTAGTTGGATTGACGTCTTTACGATGTCAAGACCGCTTAGTCGGTCAGGTTGTTTATTTTACTGCTTTCTGCAGTTGGTAGCTTGCAGTTAGGTTCAGGGAACCCTAGGCGTGATCTTGGATTCCTAAGGTAGGATGTGTATGGTTAGGAAAGGTGAGTTGATGAGTGGTTTGACTTGGACGACTATTCGAATTTGGATTCGTTAGTCGGTCTATTCATGTCATCTTGTGTTGGGACTGCACTTTGCAGTCGAGGTTTTAGTTATCGGTTTGACTTAGTTGGTTGTCGTACTACTTAGTTGTGATGGGCTGTTGGTGCAAGGGCGACCTGGCAGACGACATTGGTTGAGTCGAGTTACTACTGGTTGGTGATTGGTTGGACAAGTTATCAGGGTTGGTACTTGTCGACGAAATCCCTGAGTGGGATACGGAGTAGTGGTACGGGCGAGTGATTCCGTTGGTTGCGAATCTCGGTAGCGATGTCTGGTAGGGAGGTTTGCACGAGTCTGTGGCAGGCGCTACTACCAAGAATGGTTGTAGTTACGGTTGTTGGGAATCGGGGACGTTCAGGGGACGTTTCCTTTTCTCGTATGAGTTGTCAGGGTGACTGTACCCAGAGTTATTGGGTACGAGAGAGGCAGAGTTTCTCCCATCCAAGCAGAGGTACGGGATCGTCGCTCGGTATGAGCGAAGATCTAGAGTTGTCTGTTTCACACACTTGATGCTGATACTGATACTTGTGTGTTGGAGTTAGTGATAGTGCTGGTACTGGTGCCGGTGTTTGTGATGACGGTGAGTCGCGAATCGGGATATGACTCCGTCAAGATGAGTATATGTTCGGTATCTGTGGTTCGGGAGTGGATCACGGATAGTGATGGACTGGATAGGATCCAACGGTAGTTGAGGAGTGAGGATCGAGTATTATCACGAGATTTAGCGACCAGTTGGTCGGTGTTGGCCAGAGTTGGTCAGATATGTTGGTATGTAGAGATTTGACTGCAGATCACAGCAGGAGTCTGTTGTGACTCTTAGGTCGAGCGGTACATCAGATTAGGATGAATTGACATCCTTTTGGATGTACATATACGTTCGTAACCGGATAGATAAGTTGATTGTTTATGGACACATGGTTGATGTCCGGGTATGTTGCTTCCAATCTTGTTGGAACTTCGGAATCACGAGAGGTTGCGATTGAGGTGACTAGTGGAATGCGAGTTTACCCCATTGGCATTGGGTGTTTGGAAGTCATTTTGGGTGACTTCTCAGGTTCTACCATGGTAGATGATGGCAGATGACGGTTGATGATGGTTTTGTTACCAGTACGCTGATCGTGTATTGGTTGGTGGAATTGTGACTTGTCTTGGGTTATCAAGTGGAGTGAGTATATTGAAGTTAGGTGACTGAGATTTCTCATTTTCTGTTTGGTGGCAGACGATGTTGGATTACGTGGTGTGGTGAGTGCAGCGAGTTTGATTGCATTCATGTAGGATGGATTTTGATGTCATCGACTTGGACCATCTTTTGATTTTCCTAGGTGGAATGACAAGGATCGATACGAGGTAATTGTTTAAACGAGTAACCGATAGGTTCGGTTTTGGTACGTCTCGGTAGACGTGAACGATATTTCGGGTTTTGAAATCAGATTTCTAGATGACGATTCAGGATTTGATTTTGGAACTTGAAAGAGGATTTCTGGATTTGGGTTTTGGAATCGGATTCTGGGTGACGATTCAGGATTTGATTCTAGAGCTTGACTGTGGATTTTCTTTTTATGGATTTGGGTTCAGAATGGTTATTCCAAATGCTAGCTTACGGAATAATGATTTCGGATTCAGATTTGAACATGGCTATGTATATGATTTCTGGGTTTTGGATTCGGGATTTCTTACGAAATTGCGGATTCAGATTCAGATTTGGAAATAGATGATGGGGTTGGAGTTTCGATTTTTCTAGTCCGGGATTGGACAAATGGGACTCCATAGTAGAAACATGATTGGCTACAACCTATGTGGTTGTAGGCTGATTGATGGGTAGTTGTATGTACCTTGTACGTTGTTCGAGGTAACGATACCGGGCAGACTTGTGATGCCCTGGTGACGGTATATAGGTTATACCGTGGGTATGTTGGTGAGCGTATTGGTAGTCGGCTTGATTCCCATACCATTGGATTTGTCGGGGACGTGGACTGGACATTGGATACTGTGCAGTGGGTCATAGTATTTCTGGTGGGTCCAGTTACACACAAGCTGAGTACTTTGTTGGTATACGTATACTCAGGTTGAGTGAGTTGGTGGTTATTGTAATCACGAGTGAGTATAGTGTTAATTTTTGACTGACGACTGTCAAGTGCTGACAGTTTTGTCGGAAGTGTCAACGTGAATCGGTTAGTGAGGTCTGATGACTCCCAGTGGGAGGACGTCAGAATATATTAGTGATTGAGAAGGGAACCATCTAGTTGGTTGTGTCAGCGAAACGGTAGATCTGACAAGTGGTGGTCAGTTCGGAGCGTACGACTTCTGTCATTCGACGTGGTCGAATGTAGTCGATACGACGTGAGTGCTAGTGGTACGTCTGGTTGCAGACGAGTATCGTTCTGGTTAGTGGGTGTACGAGTGTACACGAGTTTCGAGGTCGATTCTACTTTCCACGGGGTGGATGTGGAATCAAGATAATTGGAGTTTCGAGAACGAAACTAATTAAGGAGGGGAAGAACGGCTAGAATTTGGTCGTTTGGAATTTCGAGGATGAAATTAATTAAGGAGGGAAGGTTGTAACGACCCATCCCAAATTCCAGGATTAGATTAGTGACTAATCACGATTAGTGAGGCTAATCAGTGATTAGTTGGGCGAAATCGGACGAACGATGTGAAATGACCGTTTTGTCCCTAGTGGTGGCAAAACGTTGACTTTTCAATCGAGCGGTCAAATGGACTTTGACCGATGACCTTGACGTAGTTTCGTGACGTCACGAGTTTCATAGACAGGTGGCACGTTTCAATTCCGACGTTCGAGTAGGAAGTTATGACGTTCGGAAGTTTTAGGGGCATTTTGGTAATTTTGGTTAAAAGGGGTCAAATGTTGACTTTTTGACCAAGAGGTCCGATGGCCGAGAGCCCGAAGACCGTTACGTAGATAAGGACGATACGAATCCATAGACAGGCGGCACGTCGAATTCGAACGTTCGACGACGAAGTTACGGTTCACGGAAGTTCGAATGCACTATTGCACAAATTACGAGGCGAGTTCACTTTTGGACTCTAGTGGGCCCAGATATTTGTCCTGATGCCCAATGGATGAGTGACAAGTGTCACCCATCCAATGGACACCCTATTTTCATTCATGCACCGTGCAAACCATTCCATTTTCCTCATTCAAAACCATTCACCCGATCTCACCTTTTTCCTCCCATCAGTGCAAACCTAAATCCATCCAACCTACACCCATGACCAGGTAGAGGACCAGGGAGATTGAGGGAGCTGAGGTGGCCAGCTTGGATGGCCAGAACCGCCGTGGACGGCGGCGTGGAGGCAAGAACCCTTGAGGTACCCGGTTATGCCCATTTTAATCCATTTTCCATTTTTGATGTTATGGTTGGTTTTTAATGGTTTTAATGAATCAAATAGGTTGCTAGGATAGTTTTAGGAAGGTTTCTATGGTGGTTGGATGGCTGGGCAGCCGTGGGTGAGTTTTGGAAATATTGAACCGTTTGGTTCAAAATTAAACCATGGGTTTATGCGGTTTTTAGGTTGTTTTGATGATTGGGTTAGATAGGAAATGAAGAAATAGGAATTTAGGAATTAAAATGGGAGCAGACGGATCGAAAATGAGGATGGAGGGACGCTGAACCGGTTCCGCCGGTTCAGCACAGTGACCGGACCTGAAAACCAGAAAAAAAACCGGTTTTCCTGAGGTTGATGGTGATGAACAGTGTTTTTCGACCTTCTAGGGGCTCGGGAGGACGCGTGGGCCATAATTTGGGGAAGTGTTCAACACGGGAAATCTTCTATTCGATGTAACGAACATTTTGGGACTGGTTTCGTGTCAATCGGACATCGTCTCAATATGTTTCGGGGCATCGGAATGTTTAGGGTCGGCTTAAAAATAGTTAAAAGTTCGGGAAAATTACGGGGCTTTGATGGGAGGTTAATTAAGTAGTTATTAACCTTCTATTAAAATTTGGACAGGTTTGGGAGTCCCGGTAATGGTGATCGGCTCGGGGAACCGAATGGCACGTAAATCGAGGCGGCAGCTTGGACGGTCTGTGAGTGGACCTTGTTTTCTAAATTGGTGCATGCATAAATGTTTATTATATGTTTTATTACATGTTTGATGATTCCATGGGTGCAATTGTGTGTGGTTACGTATAGGCACGTATTTCGAGGTTTCGGCCCTATACGGTGGCTATATGGGTCGGTATTTCTTTATTAGTCTAAATGAAAAGATTTTGGATTTCTAAAAGGATAAACTCGGGTATGAGACCTATTTGGTTTTGTCTCGGGCATATGACGCTATTTACGACCTTTGGGTCTAAATCGTGGTCGCGACGGGTGCTGTGTGCACGGCGATCGAGGATACGACGCTCGCCTCCGGATTGGGATGTGTTCCTTCGGTAGGCTCGACTTCGGAGTGCTGACGGTTCAGGATAGCGATCGGTGAGGAGTGCACCATGATCTTGTGGTGGTCCCGTCAGTTGATTCGTTCACGGCGACATACCCGGATTGAGGGCGGTCCTGGATGGATGGTTGCACGCATCACTATGATCGGAGTCGTGACTGACCCTTAGATATCGGGCACGGTGCCCAACTGATGTCATATGTTCGGGCACGAGACCCAGTTGTTTTACACTGATGATTTTGACTCAGGGACCTTAGATGGATTTCCAAGTTCATGACGGTTTATGGGAACCGGCATGAACTCTAGAAAGGTCATTGTGGTTCATGATGGTTTATGGGAACCGGCATGAACCTTTGTCAGGTCATTCTGGTTCATGACGGTTTATGGGAACCGGCATGAACCCTGGTTAATGGATGTTATGGATCATGACGGTTCAAGGGAACCGGGCATGAATGTTTATGTTATGTATATATATGTATTCATATACCTTCCTTTACTTCTATTATTCCGGGGAGGGTCGTTGGCCTGGGTGGATCCCGGAGTAGTCACGGAGCACCGACTGAGTGGAGTCACCCCCCAGTTGGGTTCCTTACTCTCAGGAAGGCTATGATTACTATTACCTCGGGTAGGGTCCGTGGTCTGCGGACATTGATCTTGACTTAGAGAAGACTCGGATTGAGACCCAGGTAGCACGCGTGTAGCTTTGGAAACCGTGACAGGATTGGTTGTGTGGATTATATGTATATATGATGTATGCTATATGAGATATATGATATGTGATATGCACAGGTTTTGGGCAGTGGCCCATGTACGTGGTTTTACTATGGTACTTGGGCTGAGTCTCGTATGGTCATTTTCATTATAATTCTTTCAATATTGGTTTTGGGCTTAGCTCCCACATATGGTTTCTTTCGGTTAAATGGTTTTCGAATGCATGCATGCTTTTTAGTGAAGGGTACAAATGTCTTCTCGTTAAAATGTTTTTATAAATTCTTGTTTTGTCCACTCACAGTTTTTAATGTTTGGACTGCCCTTCAGGTTGACATCGGATGTGGACTGTAGCAGAGACCGAGATATCACATACCTCCTCCGGATCCTGGCGTACTCTGATGGCCGGGAGGGAAAAGGTCAGAAATATCCCTTGTCTGACACTTCGTGTCAGACGGGAGTAGGGTCATCTCGCACTAATCCCGGGGGGATTGGGATGGGTCCTGTCACATAGGCTCCGCCAAAATCTATCATATCGGAACTACGCCGATCATCCCTCTATCCACAACATCCTTCGGCACTAAGCCGATCACCAACACTTCCACTAGAACTTCACGCTGCATATCCAAGTTCTGACCACTGCAGAACCAATACGTACAGTCACCAAGTACCACCAACTAGAACCACGTCGCACCACCAAACACACGCAAGGACAACCCTACGAACTTGGAATAAAAACAAAGATATTTTAGAATACCTCAACATAGTTCGTAGAGTATATCCTCACGTACTTCCATCGTTATCCTACGGTACGTCCACTAATCAACCACATTGGCGTCAGCCACGTTCTACGACACCCAAGGTCTAACCAACACATCAAATTAAATCAATCCAGAGTTCCGCCCCCCCCCCCCCCCCCCCTCCCCTAAAATTAGAAATTATACCGTTACTAATAGTTTGGTTTGGATTGAAACGGTTAAAAATCATTTAGATAAAAAAAATTAAGGATATAAAACATTTATAAAAAAACGAGGGTACAAAAAAATAACTGAATAATCAATACTCAAATTTTTGTATATTAAACATGCGGAAGATTGGATTGAAAACATTACCACTATAGTCAATTATATATTTTGGGATTCTCATTTAATTTGGGAATAGAACTTCAGGCTTCATAATGGACACACACACGAAGTGTCCCGGTAATGGTGATCGGCTCGGGGAACCGAATGGCACGTAAATCGAGGCGGCAGCTCGGACGGTCTGTGAGTGGACCTTGTTTTCTAATTGGTGCATGCATAAATGTTTATTATATGTTTTATTACATGTTTGATGATTCCATGGGTGCAATTGTGTGTGGTTACGTATAGGCACGTATTTCGAGGTTTCGGCCCTATACGGTGGCTATATGGGTCGGTATTTCTTTATTAGTCTAAATGAAAAGATTTTGGATTTCTAAAAGGATAAACTCGGGTATGAGACCTATTTGGTTTTGTCTCGGGCATATGACGCTATTTACGACTTTGGGTCTAAATCGTGGTCGCGACGGGTGCTATGTGCACGGCGATCGAGGATACGACGCTCGCCTCCGGATTGGGATGTGTTCCTTCGGGAGGCTCGACTTCGGAGTGCTGACGGTTCAGGATAGCGATCGGTGAGGAGTGCACCATGATCTTGTGGTGGTCCCGTCAGTTGATTCGTTCACGGCGACATACCCGGATTGAGGGCGGTCCTGGATGGATGGTTGCACGCATCACTATGATCGGAGTCGTGACTGACCCTTAGATATCGGGCACGGTGCCCAACTGATGTCATATGTTCGGGCACGAGACCCAGTTGTTTTACACTGATGATTTTGACTCAGGGACCTTAGATGGATTTCCAAGTTCATGACGGTTTATGGGAACCGGCATGAACACTAGAAAGGTCATTGTGGTTCATGATGGTTTATGGGAACCGGCATGAACCTTTGTCAGGTCATTCTGGTTCATGACGGTTTATGGTGAACCCGGCATGAACCCTGGTTAATGGATGTTATGGATCATGACGGTTCAAGGGAACCGGGCATGAATGTTTATGTTATGTATATATATGTATTCATATACCTTCCTTTACTTCTATTATCTCCTCCGGGGAGGGTCGTTGGCCTGGGTGGATCCCGGAGTAGTCACGGAGCACCGACTGAGTGGAGTCACCCCCCCAGTTGGGTTCCTTACTCTCAGGAAGGCTATGATTACTATTACCCTCGGGTAGGGTCCGTGGTCTGCGGACATTGATCTTGACTTAGAGAAGACTCGGATTGAGACCCAGGTAGCACGCGTGTAGCTTTGGAAACCGTGACAGGATTGGTTGTGTGGATTATATGTATATATGATGTATGCTATATGAGATATATGATATGTGATATGCACAGGTTTTGGGCAGTGGCCCATGTACGTGGTTTTACTATGGTACTTGGGCTGAGTCTCGTATGGTCATTTTCATTATAATTCTTTCAATATTGGTTTTGGGCTTAGCTCCCACATATGGTTTCTTTCGGTTAAATGGTTTTCGAATGCATGCATGCTTTTTAGTGAAGGGTACAAATGTCTTCTCGTTAAAATGTTTTTATAAATTCTTGTTTTGTCCACTCACAGTTTTTAATGTTTGGACTGCCTTCAGGTTGACATCGGATGTGGACTGTAGCAGAGACCGAGATATCACATACCTCCTCCGGATCCTGGCGTACTCTGATGGCCCGGGAGGGAAAAGGTCAGAAATATCCCTTGTCTGACACTTCGTGTCAGACGGGAGTAGGGTCATCTCGCACTAATCCCGGGGGGATTGGGATGGGTCCTGTCACATAGGCTCCGCCAAAATCTATCATATCGGAACTACGCCGATCATCCCTCTATCCACAACATCCTTCGGCACTAAGCCGATCACCAACACTTCCACTAGAACTTCACGCTGCATATCCAAGTTCTGACCACTGCAGAACCAATACGTACAGTCACCAAGTACCACCAACTAGAACCACGTCGCACCACCAAACACACGCAAGGACAACCCTACGAACTTGGAATAAAAACAAAGATATTTTAGAATACCTCAACATAGTTCGTAGAGTATATCCTCACGTACTTCCATCGTTATCCTACGGTACGTCCACTAATCAACCACATTGGCGTCAGCCACGTTCTACGACACCCAAGGTCTAACCAACACATCAAATTAAATCAATCCAGAGTTCCCCCCCCCCCCCCCCCCCCTCCCCTAAAATTAGAAATTATACCGTTACTAATAGTTTGGTTTGGATTGAAACGGTTAAAAATCATTTAGATAAAAAAAAATTAAGGATATAAAACATTTATAAAAAAACGAGGGTACAAAAAAATAACTGAATAATCAATACTCAAATTTTTGTATATTAAACATGCGGAAGATTGGATTGAAAACATTACCACTATAGTCAATTATATATTTTGGGATTCTCATTTAATTTGGGAATAGAACTTCAGGCTTCATAATGGACACACACACACACATACCCACAAGTATATATCATTATCATATTTTATTTTGATTTATAAAACTCCTAGAGATATTTTGATATAGAAATATATAGTTTGTATTATAGTTATTTTTTTTTCA
Organism: Prinsepia uniflora; assembly: GCA_032719365.1. Classification (NCBI taxonomy): domain Eukaryota; kingdom Viridiplantae; phylum Streptophyta; class Magnoliopsida; order Rosales; family Rosaceae; genus Prinsepia; species Prinsepia uniflora. The sequence goes on from CM064866.1 coordinate 67,283,497, forward strand.
ATTTTCCAAAATTTACACAGGTCCATTTTGTTTTAACATTTCAATCATAGTCTATTTTAGGTATACAACGATTTCAAACTGAGAATCTATCGAAGACAACTATATATGGTTGTAGTGAATTAGTAACAATACGAGATTTTTTTATTAATATGGTTAATTTGACATATATTATGATGAGTTGAATTATATTTAATTTTTTTTGTAAGTGTTTAGAAAGGCCCCCGCAAATGAATTTCTGACTACACCATTAGGCACTGCCATGTAAAGGTGAGCATGAATCCGGTAAAACCGCCAACTGATATGCTTCAAACCGTTATTTATGCTTCAAACTGGACCGTTAAGAAATATATTGATTTTAATTAATTTTTAAATGTATTATTAATACAAAGTAAAAATAATAAAAATAAGTGGGTACCCAGATATATCCAGATAAATACATGTATACACATATAAGAATATAATAAAAAATTATTAAGTGGTAAATGTTTGTTTGATAAATCTTAATATAGCGATAATGTTTGCAATTCAATCCCACAAGGTTAAAATACAAAATTTTGAGTATTGATTATTCTATTATTTTTTGTATCTTCGCATTTTTTTTATGTCTTTACTTTTTTTATGCCTAAACGGTTTCAAACCATTTCAATCCAAATCAAACCGTTAGTAACGATTTGGATTGAAACATTTTCATTTATAATTTTAGAAAATTGAAACCGTATTGAACCGCTAAGATTTTAGCAATTTGGATTTGAATATTGACAATATCTATATCGAACCACACTGTGCCCACCCGTACTACTATCTGGTATGGCTCGATGAGCCCATTGAGAAATACTTAGGGCACGTTTATTTCCCAAAAATGGAATTAATGGTTAATGGGAGAAGTAAACAATCAGTTAAGTAAGTAATCAAAGAAGTACGCAATCATTCTCATTAAGGTATTTACTAACCATATAGAATTAAGATATTAATGAGTTTTATTTCATTGTTATAGTTTGCTAATTTCTAGAATCAGAATAAAAACTTACTTAATTACTATATTGCCTTTATACAAAAATAAAAGAATAACATTCTTATTAATATATATTCTACTACAATTAACAAACGCTACTAAAGACCACCATTTTGTTGACACTAGTGCCACTCAACACAAGACTTTCATCATAGATTGTGACATGACCCACCTGATTATCACCTCGATAACGGAACGAACCCTGCTCCCGTCTGACAACTGAATGCAAAATGACCAAAATGACTGTAAAACCACAAAACATACATTGTCAGACCAGGGAGAAGTTACAATACAACTATTCAAACAGTATCACATAACATAATTATTATTACAAGACGAGAAAAAAAATCCTACTATGAGCTGACTACACGCGCAACGGGAACACTCTATGCCTCTGCCTCTGCCTCAACGTTAGCCCCAACGCTAGCACCACGACCTGGAGGATGTTAAAAAAAACATTAAAAGCGTGAGTGGGCTAAAAATAAGAGTTATAAAATAGTTTGCGAAGTATACCAGGGTTCACTCACTAAGTCTGAATGCGTCAATCGCGTCCTGTACGCTCCTCGGATGCATCAGGAATGTTCTGGCCTGTCACATAGCATAATTTTCGGTCACAAACACTTCATTTAAGCTCACGCTAATTTCCCCAATTTTTTCGGGACGTAATTAAATTAACCCCTAAACCTTCGGACACTCAAAACTAACCCGAGACGGTGTCCGATCGACTTGAAACTTGTTCCAAAATGTTCGTTACATCAATTAGAGTGAAAACCATGTTGAACACTTCCCCAAAAGAAGCCCCATGAGCCGCCCAAAGGGGCTGCACATGGGAGCCACGTGCAGCACTGTTCATCATCGTCAACCTCCAGCCAGCCCGGTTCAGACCGATCCAGACCAGCCCAGTCCAACTAAGCCGGCGAGGCCGATTTTCATCGAATTCCAAACCATTTTCGACCCTTCCTTCACCCTTAGCTTCGTCCTTCAATTTAGAAATGATTTAACTAACGAATTCAAGAAAAGAAGTCATATTTCATACCTCTCAAAGTCGAACCAAAACTCAGAATTTTTCAGCTCTCTATTCCCGGCCACCACGAGTCTTTCTGGTCACCGTTTCGAGTCCCTACGTTCCTTAGTAGTCTTCCAAGACTGCAAGGGTCATCAGAGTCACTCAGAAACTCACCAAACTTATCGATTTTCACTTTGAACCATTGCAGGAAAACAAGGGAACCGAGATGACTTACCTGCTTTCAGTCCTCCGCGGTGACCTCCACCGTAGTCTCTCACGTCCTAGGTTCACTTCTACTCACTGAACACCACCACAGACAAGTTTCAGGTTGGTATGGACCTTCACGATTGCTCAAGGTTTCTTCCTCCTCTGTCCCTGTTTCCTCACTTTCACACACACTCTTCACCCAGTTATTCCCTCAGACATATTCACACAAGTCACAACACGTCTTTGTTCTTTCACGCACTAACACAATGAACTCACACACGACTCACACACTGAAAGTGGACGATTGCCCTCTGTCTTTGTTTCCCCTTTTTGATCAAGTTCAGCCCGTTTAAAAATAATAAACAATGAGATTTGGCTAGAAGCCACTGGAGGATGGACATATGTCCTTAACTCTGTGGTTCTCAGCTCAAAAATATCCAATCCCTCCAGCCCAGGTGTCCTCATCTAATTGCTCACAATCTTTAAAGTTGCCAAAGACTGTTTTGCCCTTTAATGTCCAAATTACCATTTTACCCCTCACATAAATAGACCCGTAACTAAACCGTCTGACGCCCGATGACGACGTGCCGCCTGACGTTGTACTCAAGGAATTGAGACCTACCTAACGGTCCTTGAATTGCATGAAAAATACTTGTCGTGTAAAAAGTCAATGAATTGCCCATTTTTAACAAAATTACCAAAATACCCTCAACCTTCCGAACATCATAACTTCTTCCTCGATTGTCGGAATTGGAGGTGCCACCTGTCTACGGACTCGTGACGTCCTGAACTACATCACAGTCATCAACCAACGTCCGTTCGACCTTCCAAACAAAAGTCAACATTTGACCTCACTATTCACAAGGGTATAAACGTCATTTTTATACAAATCTTTCCGAATTTACATTTTTGCCCTTTTTGAAGTTCAGGGCCGTTACAGATTGGATGATCAAATTTTTAATATTAAACATATTTTCATTGGCCAAATATTATCAAATATACTTATTTAGCAAACAAATTATGAAGTATGATGCACATACTTGACATCATTAAAAATAAATGATTTAGCCATTAATAATAAGTCCAAAATGTCATATATCTCTTTTGTGATTATTGATTAATAAAATAGAAAAAATATGCATAATTTTTTTTTGTAATAGTACAAAAAGCTCATTGATTAATATTGTAAATCATATTTTTAATTGTCGATAAGGTGATTGGGAAAATAAGGATTGATTTATATAAACAATTTTTAAATATAATTAATACTTCTAAATTATGTTTTTAATTATTGTTGGATTACTAGAATTATTTTAAATTTATATGATATTTTAATAAAAAAAAATATCATGAAAAAAAAATAATGGGAATCATTAAGAGCTGCCCAAAGTTGAACTTTAATGAGCTACATATTCTTCCCTTGCCCAAACTCCCCAAGATTCTATGATTTGGCAAAATTCATCATCAACATTGCTTGGTTAGCCACTTCAAATGATGACCGGCGACTTATTTGGTGAGCAGTATGATCCATGTAAGTGGAATAATAACATGAAGACAAGTCTTGGCATGTACGAGAGTGATCTTTAATGACATGGTCTTAGAACTCTATTAACAATTAGGGGATGTTTATTTTGAAGTACTTTGCAGCATCTGTATTCACAATAAGATTACAATAAGCCAATCCTTGGCATCATTCACAAAATGAAGTCAATATATCACCATAAATTTACGAGTGTTCCCGAATTATTTAATTGATAATATTAATATTTTCAAGTAATGTGACGATCATTTAATTTATATTCTATTTAAGTATATTTTTATATTAGTAAAAAAACTACATGTATAATTTAATATTTAAAAAAATATACAAAACATCTTATACGGTAAATTTAATTCTTAATAAAATATTATCTCTGCGCTAAATAAAAAATGTAATATAAAAATTCGATATCTTTTATCATTATTCGATCTGTATGAAGGGTTGAACGTTCAAAATTGACGACTTTTGGCGTGCTAGTTAGGGATTGGCTAGATTAATTAAATTGGTGTTTATTATACTTAATTAAACACAGTAGGGGGATTTGTCCCTTTTTTATTTATTTTTAGCAAAGGGGGATCTGGCCCTTTATAAACCCAACTTTCCCAGGTGCATAAACATCACTGCTTTTTCCCAACTTCAACCAATCTCATAAAAAAGTTTGAGACTTGATCATTTGGAGAATATTTGAGCTCCAACCATGGAAACCCTTTACATTATTTTATCTTTGGGTGCTGCCTTTTTAGCCTTCATCATCTTTGCCTTCAGAGGCAAGTCAGACGATGGCAAAAACCTCCCACCAGGCAACATGGGGTGGCCCATCATCGGCGAATCCATCGAGTTCCTGTTTGGCAAGCCAGAAAATTTCGTCTTCAAGAGGATGAGGAAGTACTCTCCCGACATCTTCAAGACCAAGATTCTTGGAGAGAAAACAGCTGTCATTTGTGGTCCTAATGGACACAAATTTTTGTTCTCTAATGAACAAAAGTACTTCACCGCCTTCCGGCCACATTCCATGCAAAAAATGTTTCGCTCGTACAAGGTTTCCGCCGCCGCCTCTGCTCCTCCGGCAGCACAACCTGCCCGTGACGAGGAAGCAAAAGTATTGAAGTCGCCGGGGTTTTTGAAGCCGGAGGCATTGGTGAGGTACTTGGGGAAAATGGACTCCATCACCCAAGAGCAAATGAAGGCCTATTGGGAAGGCAAAGATGAAGTGAAGGTGTATCCTTTGGCCAAGACTCTCACTCTAGGCCTCGCCTGCAGATTTTTTTTGGGAATTGACGAACCGGAGCGTATTGCTAGGCTTGTGGCAAACTTTGATGATGTGACCGTTGGGATGCATTCACTCATTGTGAATCTTCCAGGGACTATCTTCTACAGAGCAACAAAAGCGGCCGACGCGCTGAGGAAGGAATTGAGGACGGTGATTGGAGAAAAGAAGGCTGCAATGGCAACAGGTGCACCGATGCATGACATATTGTCACATATGATTATGGCAAGTGACCCATCTGGGAAACACATGCCTGAGGCTGAGGTTGCAGATAAGATCATGGGCTTGCTCACAGCAGGTTACAGCACTGTGGCTACTGCCATGACTTTCTTCATGAAATATGTTGGAGAGAGGCCAGACATTTATGCCAAGGTTCTAGCTGGTAATGAATCTCTCTTCGGGGTCGATCCGCGAGGCGTCGGCGCCCGACTGCGGCCGCCGGAGGCATCCGACGCAGAGCCGTCGATTTCTAACTCATTCGACCGTGGTACCAAATTCTGAGTTTTGTACTAAAATTTGATTCGTTTTGTGAAACCAGAGCACAAGGAGATTGCAGAGTCAAAGAAGCCTGGGCAGTTTTTGGAATGGGATGACATCAACAAAATGAAATATTCATGGAATGTGTTGTATGAGGTGATGAGATTTACCCCACCACTTCAAGGGACATTTAGAGAGGCATTGACTGATTTTAACTATGCTGGTTACACAATTCCAAAGGGCTGGAAGGTATGTGTGACACATTTTTACTGCTGTAATTTTTTTTTACCCTTTGCGATCAATAGTTTTTACTTTTTAGTCCGCTTGAAACATTTAAAAATTTCTTTGATATAATTATTTCTTTTGATTGATAATTTATTAGATTGAAATTTTGTACTGTTTCTGTAGGTGTATTGGACTGTGAGTACAACAAACATGAACCCACAATACTTTCCCAACCCAGAAAAGTTTGACCCGTCAAGATATGATGACATAAACTCATTCCCAGCATTCACATTTGTGCCATTTGGAGGAGGGCCAAGAATGTGCCCGGGCAAGGAGTACGCAAGGCTTGCAATTCTCACTTTTGTTCACAATGTGGTCATGAGGTTTAAATGGGAGGTCCTATTTCCAAAGGAAAAGATCACCGGCGATATGATGCCGACGCCGGAGAAAGGACTTCCGGTTCGTCTTCATCGTCACTGAGCTGATCAAGATGATTGTTCTAGCTCAGAATCTCTTTGCTTTGAAATATTGTTCCTTTTTTATCTTTCTTTTTCCTTTGTGTAATGAGAAATTGCAATATCATGTGATCATTTACCCCATAACCAAATTAATAACCCGTTTTCTAGTTGTATATTTCAAGTTGATCGAGATGGATTACGATAATCAATATGCATGATGTTGAGTTTCGTTTGGTAATATTCTATTTGGTCACTTGGTCATCACTTAGCAATTTCCAAGTACGTACTGTACGTAGTTGCCATGGTTGGCCTTCTAAAGTTGACTAGCTAATAAAATATACCGAGTGACGTAAAATACATGTAGTAAACTTTTAGCCTTGTATATATTTATGCTTATATATATATATATTGACTAGTTCATGCGTATTATATATGTCAATCTCATCATTCTATTGCATCGAAAATCAACGTTATAAGGAGCAACGCTTCGGTTTTTTTTTTTTTAGAAAAAAAAAAGGAGGGGCCAACATTGAAGAATCGACTAGATAGAGTTGTTTAAACTTCAGATTGGGTATCATGATTTAATTGAAGTTGTACTAGGATAGTACATATATATTTTTCATCGATAATATATAATTGCTAAAACAATAGAGGGGTGAAGGTCATTGAATGGCACCCGCAAGCTTGGTGATGTACATTGATCACATCGTGCTGTATAGCTAGATAATGTCCACCATTGAACATCAGTCCCATCATCCACACATCTCGTTAAAACAAAGGTAGCAACTATCCAAAGGCGGAGCCATGTAATTAAGGCCTAGCTAGCTAGAGGAGTCTCAGGCATTTTTTGGCGATTTTTGGGTTACCTCATTTACTTGTATATGCATGTGAAAATTTTATTAATATTGTTAAAATTTTTAAAGTTCAATCATCTTTTTACTTTTTTTCTTTCTAATTCTCTTTCACTTAATAATTATTAAAATTGAGTGCATAAATTTTTATTTTGCATATTTTTAAGTAATCAGAATAGATGATAGCACAATTGTTTTTGGAAAATAGATAATATATATGCCTTTAAAATTCTCTCAATAATTTGCATTGGCATGATATTGAAGTTTTTTTTTTTTTTTCCACCATTATGATTATCTATATAAAGTATTTCTCCTCATATTAATATCTTAATTCGAGATTAATGATTTGATTTCTTTTTTACTATAAAAATCCTAAGCATTTATACACATAAAGTGTCCTTTATGACATATTCCTCGTCACGCCAACGCTTATTGCAACTTCTATGCTTTCCACGATCCTTGAGTTTCATTGAACACAACTGAGGAGATCGTGTGGCATAGCTGTACGAAGAAGGCCAGGGCAAAAACTACGAGATAATACAAATGTTGACTAAATCTGGAAAGAATATTGGGAAAGAATGGGTTTAGCATTGATTTCGTCCAATATCATAGGAATGTTCAATGTGTTTTTTATAGCAAACATAATAGACAATGTTTAAGTTGAATAATGGATTACATAATTTAAAATAATGGATGATTTATTAATTTATGTACAACTTAAGAAAGATAATTTCATTTAGGTAAAGATCAGATATTGCATATCTGTCCCATTGCTATCAGCATTCGTGTAGTGCAGGGTGATAGTCTATTAAATAGTATAAATCATCCAATAAAGTACTGGTTATCTCAAGAAAGAACGAAATCATTTTGACAATGGTCTTTGCTTTCCACTCACCCTGCCTCCAGGCTTTGTTGGGGCCTAAGTGGATGTCAAAAGGAGCACGCGGTACTTTCGACCACCCTTGCAAACAATATGGTTCTGTGTTTTAATTCCATTCGACCTCACGCTAATTCATTCATTTGGGCATCCGTTGTTTTGAGAAAGTCAAAGTGTCTCTTAAAAAATGAGGTCTTAATACTACGATTTCCATGTCAAACGCAAACACAAAAAACGGAGATAAAACCCTTTGACCTAGCCAAACACCTCAACAAATTATTTTCTGTTTGAGAAGATCTTGCAACCTTTGTAGTGGAAATTAGATAACAACAATAAGCCAAGACCTGGTAGAAAATGAACCATTATGTTTTTGTGACGAGCAATAAAACTCAAGTTGCAGATGGTTGAGTGTTTATATGCAAAAGAAGCCAATTAGTCCATCTTCTGATTCTGAATATTCAAACTTAGACTTGACACAGTACTAATCTGTCCCTTCATCAACCCAACATTCTAAGATTCTTGAACATCATCACTCCTTAGATTACTTTAATCAATCTCAGAGCCAACCATGGAGACCCTTTACCTTGTCTTCTCTATAGGTGCTGCTCTTTTAGCCTTTGCCATCTTCGCATTCAAAGGCAAAGATGGGAAAAATCTTCCACCAGGGAGCATGGGGTGGCCTATTGTAGGTGAATCCATGGAGTTTCTGTTTGGCAAGCCAGAAATTTTTGTGTTCAAGAGAATGAGAAAGTACTCTCCTGACGTCTTCAAGACAATGATTCTTGGAGAGAAAACGGCCGTCATTTGTGGTCCTAATGGACACAAATTTCTATTTTCCAATGAACATAAATACTTCACTGCATTTCGACCACATGCGATGCAGAGGATGTTCCGATCATACAAGGTTGCTCCAACTGCTTCTGCTCCTCCTGCACAGCAAATTGCCCGTGACGAAGAATCCAAAGTGTTGAAGTCACCAGGGTTTTTGAAGCCGGAAGCATTGGTGAAATACTTGGGGACAATGGACTCAATCACCCAAGACCAAATGAAGGCCTACTGGGAAGGCAAAGATGAGGTCAAGGCCAATCCTCTAGCCAAGACCCTCACTCTCAGCCTTGCTTGTAGGTTTTTCTTGGGAATTGACGAACCCGAGCGAGTTGCTAGGCTTGTGGCAAATTTTGATGATGTGACGATTGGGATGCATTGTCTCATTGTTAATTTTCCGGGGACAATCTTCTCCAAAGCGATCAAAGCCGCGGAGGCACTGCGAAAGGAATTGAAGGCTGTGATTGGAGAAAAGAAGGCTGCAATGGCAACAGGTGCAGCCATGCAAGATGTATTGACACATATGATTATGGCGAGTGACCCATCTGGGAAACACATGCCTGAGGCTGAGGTTGCTGATAAGATCATGGGGTTGCTCACAGCAGGTTATAGCACTGTGGCCACTGCCATGACTTTCTTCATGAAATATGTCGGGGAGAGGCCTGACATCTATGCCAAAGTCCTAGCAGGTAAAAATATGTCACTTCAACCTCCCCTTAATTTCTACTTTATTTTTCAAGGCTATTTAGTGGATTAATCACTAGAAACTGTAAACATTTTTTTTTTAAAAACTTTTATTTCAGCGAATTTTCGCTATGAATTACTACTAATGGCTCATTTTCCCAATGGGCATAATAATTTATCTAACTTTTTGTCAAATTTGTCACATTTCAAGTAAATAAATATGTCATTATTCATAATGAAGCATATTTAATGACCAATTGATATATTTATTGACAAAGAATTAGATATAATGTGCTGAAATATTATGACAAAAGGTAAATTGGCTATTAATAAGAGTTTGCGAGGGAAATTTGCTGAATAAAAGTTCGTGCAAAGCTTAAAAGTGGAAAAGGGGTACAAATTTAGAAAGCAAATTGACAAATTACTCAATTTTCAATAAGTCTTTATGGTCATGTTTGGTACGTGAGATTGAATTTGATTGAATGATTGGTTGTGATTGTACTAGAGCACAAGGAGATTGCAGAGTCAAGGAAACCAGGGGAGTTTTTGGCCTGGGAAGACATCAACAAGATGAAGTACTCATGGAATGTATTGTATGAGGTGATGAGATTCACACCACCACTTCAGGGGACATTCAGGGAGGCGTTGACTGACTTTAGCTATGCCGGTTACACGATTCCGAAGGGCTGGAAGGTTTATTGGACTGTTAGCACCACAAACATGAACCCTACATACTTTCCAAACCCAGAAAAGTTTGATCCTTCAAGATATGAGGAGATGAGTGCATTGCCAGCTTTCACATTTGTGCCATTTGGAGGAGGGCCAAGAAGCTGCCCCGGCAAAGAGTATGCTAGGCTTGCAATACTCACTTTTGTTCACAATGTGGTCATGAGGTTCAAATGGGAAGTTCTATTTCCGGAGGAAAAGATAGACGGGGATATGATGCCCACGCCGGAGAAAGGGCTACCTATTCGTCTCCAACGTCACTAGGGTTTCAGATTGTTCTGAAAATTTACTCTGCTTTGAAATGCTGTTTTGTTTTTCTCTTACTACGTAATGTCATGAGAAATTGCAATATTATTTGTTCAATTTTTTCGTAACTGAAAAAGTGCTATTTCTGTCGCCGTAGCCCTTTCCATTTGAATATTGCAAACAAGTGCTATATCTGTCGTTGTATAAAACTATTTTCGTCCTCCTAAAGAAGCCAAAGAAAAAACTAAACCATATGACACAAAATTCCAACCATCCAACCAATAAAAAATCTGAACTCTAGTAACCGAAAAATTGAAGGCATTAAAGGAAAAATAGAATCAACAAAAACCAAACTTTGTGAAGTGAAAAATTGAATTTTATGAGTAAAAATTGAATGCTAAAGTTGGGTCAGGAAAAAATTGACCCTTATGATGTAAAAATTGAACCTTATCAATCCCGTCTCACTTAGTTGGGTTTCGTCCTCTCAAGGAAAAAATACGGGTGTTAATAGGTACAAACCGATTGGTACCGATTGAGGGTAAAGTCAGAAAGTTTTTCTTTTTGTGTTCTTTCTTCTTTCTTCTTTCTAATTTTTATTTTGTTACTTCATATAGACCATTGACTTAATAAAACATGGAAAAAAAAAATTAACTCATAAAAACTAAAACTTTTGAATATTACTTTGTTAGTAATACCCCCATCAGTGATTTCAATAATTTATCTTTCTTATCCATTATTTAAAACAAAAGATAGTTTTGAAAATGAATCTTTTTAGTTTATGTTCTCGTGGTTTTTTTAGAATAAAAATTATATTAAAATAGCGAACAATCCCTAGAGCAATCAAAGCCTACGAAGTCAAAATTCTAAGCCAGAGACGCTGAGATGGGTACAACATTTCTACACATTTGGTTCATATCAACCTGTTGATATAGATTCGCTAAAGCGTCAACAATCCATGAATGCATGAGAAAAAGAAATAGAGTGAAAAAAAAGCCTTTTTTCATCTTCTTGCAATCTGAACAATGCTTCTAATTCTCCAAGGAGACATAATTTTTGGAGAGAATTGAGTCAATACGGATCTTGGAGTCTCTTTCTATCATAAGATTATGACACCCTGAATCGTAAGTAGCTTTGAGCCCCTTCCAATAATGGCAAACCTTCAGCAACCAAACTATTTGTTTTACCTATATTTTTAGCACCAACAACAATCGGAAGACATTGAGCATCTCTAATTAAAAAAAACCAACAGCTGCATTATAACCAGCTTTAATCGAACCAGCAAAGTTCAGTTTAAACCATCCAACTTTTGGAGGGATCCATTTTTTATTCTCCACCTCACTAGTTTAGCAATAGCAATAGCAACAATTCTATCATGATGAGGTATCACTTCAGAGAACACCAGTTTATTTCTAGCATCCCAAATCTGCTTCAAGTAATTAGACATTAGTAGTGACAGAACCCATCCCTAATTTCTGTAAAAACTCGACCGGTTCTGCTCCTGTCAGACCACTCTTCTCAAATAAGGGATATTATTTGTTTCATTCTACATATCAATTAACCAACGGAATCCACCTCCTGCAGGGTACTGCCTACATCCAACCTACTAACTCCGATAAAATTAGCTTAAATTACTAATTTGACCCTGATTGGGATCTTGCTTGCATTATTATTAAAAATTATCACTATTTACCATCTCAATTATTGTATACATACATATTAAAATTATTAAAATAATAACAAGTTTAAAATACATAATTGTTAACGTATTCAAAATCCACATTGTAAAATATAAATCACCATACTAACAATAATGATAATAGATAAAATAATTAAACATATGATAACAATAATACATAAACATATGTCATCTTTGGATCATCATATCATCATGTTGCAATATTCATGTATTTACTTCTTATTATCTAATCAAACCTACATTCCTTCCATAACTTCCTTCACTCTAATTTTTTGATTTGTGGTTACTATTATCCACTTTAATCTTAAGTTACTTTGATATTAATCATCCAAATTAACTTTAATTAGATTTCACTAATTTTTCTGAAAATAAATCGTGAATGACAGTATAACCAATCCAAGTATAATTATATAATAGTAACTCCAATAATCCAATCAACATATATTTATACCCACAAGTCCTTTATTAAAATACCTCATTCACACATTCCTTTAATCCTTCTGCCCCTCATAATTTATCACGAGAGTCCTTATAAACAAAATACTATTATCACTTAATTTCCTCATTTTCCCATATTAATCTCAAATATTAAACATAAGAACATAATTTCATAATCTCACATTCATACTCAAATGATACCCAATTTACTCAATCTTAATACCAATAAACTCATAATTTAAAAAGAAAGAACTTTCATGTTGAACGGACCACGGGGAGCCACCGTACACGCCCCCACATGCTGATTGCAGCTCCCCGCGCCAGGTGCCCATGTGCTGCATAGTCACATTCAACCTCTGGTAGGTCGCCCAATTTCCTATTTCGGGTCGCCCGCCCCGCTAACATGACCCGACCATTTCTTGGCTGTTTCACATCCAATTTGGACATTCCAATAGTCCATTCGCAAGTACTCAACCTTAGGAGAGTACTCAACCCTAAGAGAGCCTCTGTATCATCCAAACAAAGTAATACTCACCTGATAACCTAGTCTGATCACTAAAAGAATCGACCATGGTTTCAAAGTGATCACAAGACTTATAGGAAGTGACAAACCTTCTACTCTCACTCCTTCTAGCCTAGAACCAAAGAACCCGAAGTGGAACCTTATGGGTTTTGTAACGACCTGTCCCGAATTATCGGGATTAATTACGATTTAATGTTGGATTAGCGAGGCTAATCGAAGATTAGTCGAGGATTAACGGACTTTCAGGGCGAAATTACGATTTTGCCCCTAAATGAGGGCCAAAAGTTGACTTTTGACTCGGGAGGTCCGATGCTCAAGGGTCGAGGACCGTTACGTAGAGCGAGTCGATACGAGTCTGTAGACAGGCGGAACGTCGAAATCGGACGTTCGACGAGAAAGTTACGGTTCACGGAAGTTCGAGGAAACTATTGCACGTTTTACGAAACGGATGCCTTTTGGCATTAAGTGGGCCCATATATCTAGGGGCATGCCCAATCGATGAATGACACTTGTCATTCATCCATTGCCCACCCAAACTGATTCATGCATTTCGCCCCATTTCTCTGTTCGTCCAAACCAAACCCGATCTCACCCAAAACCAATCCATCGACCATTTCAATCCTTGCTTCTGGACTAAAGGTGAGAGACAAAGTGAAGAGGAGGCCATGAGGATGGTGGTTGGCCAAGGACGACGCCGCCGTGGACGGTGGAGGAACCTCGTGCACGATAAGCTCGGTTTTGCCCAATTTTTCCTATTTTTGATTTTGAACGTTATGGATGGTTTTAATTGATTAGGATAGGTTTGTTAGGGTTTTAGGAAGGTTTTAGGATGTTTTTGGGTAGTGGTTGATGGCTGAGGAGCCCAGGGAGAAAACTGGGAAAACTGAACCGTGATGGAGGTTTTGAACCGATAGGTTCTAGGGGGATTTTGGTGATTCTAATTGTACAAATAGGTTTCTAGGATTGAATTAGGAAGATTAGAATTGGATTGGAAGAAAAGGACGAAAATTGAAGAAGGAATGAGGCTAGACCGGTCACGACGAACCAGGCGGATCGGATTACAGAGGCGAACCTGACCGGCTGGTCGGACCCGGTCGGCTGGAGGTTAGGGATGACCTTGTGCAGACGCGTGAAGGCTACGTGCAGGGCCTTCAGGCGGTGCGTGGGGATGTTTTTGGGGATGGTTCCAACATGTGAAATCATCGATTCGATGTAACGAACATTTTGGGACTGGTTTCGAGTCGATCGGATATCGTCTAAATATAGTTCGGGCTGTCCGAAGGTTTAGGATTGCGTTTAAGAATAGTTAAAAATCCCGGAAAATTATGGGGCTTTAGTGAGGGGTTAATTAAGTATTTAGTAACCCTCTAAAGTGATTTGGACATGTTTGGTAACCCCGAAGATGGTGATTGACCCGGGAAGGCGTATGGTGCGCGTATCGAGGTAGCAGCTCGGACAATCTGTGAGTGGACCTTCTGGTATGAATCGATGCATGCATAAATGTTTTATATGTGTTTTAATACATGTTTTTTGATGCCTTGAGTGCATTTTGTGTGTGTTACGTATTGGCACATATTTCGAGGTTTTTCGGTTTTATACGTGCTTATACGCGTTTATGGTTTCAATTTTAAAAGAAATTTTTTTGAAAGGTAAAACGAACCATTTGGTTTTGGTTTTGATTCGGGCATGTGACATTATTGATGACCTATGGGTCTGAGTCGTGGTCGAGACGGGTGCTGTGTACACCGAGACGGACGCCATGACGTTCGCCTCCGGACTGGGGATGTGTTCCCTTTGGAGAGGTCACGATGCACGTCTCGTTGTCGAACAGCCACTAGAGGCTCGACTTTGGAGTACTGACGGTATCGGAGAGAGATCAGTGATGTGTGCACCCTGATCTAGAAGTGGTCGCGGCAGTGATATGCTCACGGCGACATACCAGGATTGAGAGCGGTCCTAGACTAATGGTTGCACACATCACTATGATCGGAATCGTGACAAACCCCGAGGTATCGGCCTCGATGCCCAGTTGATTTTTAGTTTGGGCTGGAAGCCCAGTTAAATTGTGAAATCGCGCTAGAGGCCCCGTTGAGTTATAAGTTCGTGTTGGAGGCCCAGTTGATTTGTGTTTTCGGGCCTGAGTCCTGAGTGTGATTTTCATATTTGTATATTAGTATGTATATACCCTCCTTTATGAGTTGATTAGTTTCCTCCAAACGTCGACCTGGAGAGTCACGATCCACTACTTGGAATGAGTGATCCCCAGAGGGAGCTCATTCCAGGAGTGGGATATATGGTAGAGTCCCGGACCAGATCCGGATAGACACCCAGATTAGATCCGGAGACAGAGCATCCTAAATGGAGAATTCCTGAGGGTTGATTCGAAGTGAGACCCAGAGTAGTATGCATACTTATATATATAGAAATCGTGACATATATCGGGGATTAGTTCCCTAGGGGTTGTGTGCCCCGAATTGACATAAGAGAATGTCTAGGATGGGTTATATATGTATATATGTGTATGAGATTTCACGGAGATGGTTTTGGGCTGAGACCCACGTGTGTTGGAGTTGGGATGAGTTCCCATTTGATTTGGATTTTGGCCAAGGCCCCGTGTTCTATGTTTGAGAAAATGGTTTTTGAATGCATGCATGTTTTTAGTGAAGGGCATAAAGGTCTTTTTATGAAAATGTTTTTATAAAATCTTTGTTTTGTCCACTTACAGTTTTGATGTTTTAATGCCCTTCAGGTTGATAGCGGATGCAGGTTGTAGTAGAAACCGAGACGTCACATTCCTCATCCGGATCCTGGCGCTCTCTGGTAGTCTCGGTTGGGCTAAGGATAGAAATTCCCTAGTCTGACACTTTATGTCAGATGGGACCAGGCACGTCCGACGGTAATCCCGGGGGATTTGGGGCGGGTCCTGACAAGTGGTATCAGAGCAGGTTTTGCTCTTATAGTGTGCGCACAGGCCGAGGATGGGATGTAACGACCCGAACCGAGAATAATAATATTTTAATGTAAAAAGACTATTTTGCCCCTGAAGGGGGGAAACTTTGACTTTTGACCCGGGAAACAATTTGGACTTTGACCCTTGACTATGACGTAGGTCGGGACGTCACGAATCCGTAGACAAGCGGCACGCTGAAATCGGAGTTCGTATGAAGAAGTTATGGTCAAGGAAGCGTTTTAGCGGAATTTACGAACCGAGAACAACGAAATAAAATATTAATTTATTATGGGAATCCGTGCCAACTAATATTTAAATCCAACCAGTGGATTGGTGACAAGTGTCACCCATCCAAGCCATACTATTCCAATAAAGCACATTACACTATTTAACTCATTTTTATATTATTTATTTTTCCCTCCATTTGTTTCCAGCCGTAGGATCACTGCCCAGATTGAATCCCAGCCCTTCATTTCTTCTGATTTTTCCTTATTCATGCACGATCTCTCTGTTTTCTCCCAAACACACACAAACACACATTCATCCCCCCCTAACCCGTGCACTTCTTCTCATTTTCTCTCCATCCAAACACACGAACCAGCCATCCTCATCACACCAGACGACCACCCACAGCACCACCATCATCCACTGATCGACACCCTGCATCATCGGCGACAACCAGCCCGTTTTTCCGGTCTGAAAATCCCGTCCAAAAACACGACCCGAAACACCAAGGAAACGGGTCCAAGAAGCAAACCTCAACAGCCACACCACCTCGACGCGGGGGAAACTCCAGTCTGCACCGTGGGGACCCCAGGAGAACAACTGGACGACGGCGAGGGCTACGGCGGCGTGACGGCGGCGGTAAGACCCAAAACCCGAAAGCCCCGTTTTGATCCTCTGTTTCGAACCAACGTGTTTTAGTGCTAGGAAACTGATTGTGTGATGTTAGAAATGTCCTAGGGTGAGAGACGAGTTGATCAGGACTGGTTTGGACGACGGAGACGGCGTGGATCACCGGAGAAGACGATCGGACGTTGGCTGTGAGTTTCAGTGACGAACTGGTGAGTTTTTCCAAGTTTTCTTTCTATTTTGAGGTTGTAGAACCATAGAACAGACCTAGACGACCCTATAGGGATGAACCCCGTAGAAAATGGTGGCCGGAATTGTACGGTTGAATCGGGTCAAGCCGTGGGTCGACGGTGACCCGGTTCCAGTCAAACTGGTCTGACCCGGTACTGTAGCATGATGACGTCATCATGCTGACATCATGATGACGTCATCCTGTCAGATATTGTCAGACCAGGGACCAATCAGAACATGCCACGTGTCACCTGACAAGTGTCAGTGATGACGTCATGCTGACGTCAGCAGTACTGTAGCAGTGTTGACCCACGCGTTGACCAGGCGCGTGGGGGCACGTGTGAACAGTGATTTTGGTGGGGCCGGTACCATTTTCAAGGTTTCGACGATACGGATCCAATGGAGGTGGTTTCGTGTCGATCGGAGATCGTTATGTTAGTCAAAATGGGGTTTTGAAGCACCGGGAATAGTGCCCAGGATGCGATTTTGAGGCGGATCTATTCTAGGGTCTTGGTATTGATGTTATAGGATCCTTAAGTAACCCTCAGGAATAATAATACAGGTTTATAGAGATCGTTGAGCAGCAAGGACCGAGTGTGAGTGGGCTGTTTGATTTATAAAAGGCTTGCATGCATAAACTGTTTTACTATTTCCACTTATGATTTCGATGAGTCTTATGAACTGTTTATATATGCTATTACAATGTTTTGGGCATGAGACCCGTCTGGATTATATGTGGATTTTGTTTGGGATGTCCGGGGGACATAGGGTAAACTATACTGTTATTGTACTGTACTTTCCTACCTGTGTATATTGTCTCCTCCAGGGAGGGTCGTTGGCCTGGGTGGACCCTGGAGTAGTCATGGGGCTCTGACTGAGTGGAGTTGACCCCCGTTGGGCTACTTACTCTCAGGAAGGCATGTTCATATACCTCGGGCAGTGACCGGGATATCGGGAGCTGATGTACCTAGAGAGTCTCGGGTGTGAGACCCTGAGTGGCAACGCGTAGCCTTAGAACCGTGACATCATTTGGGTTGGGTTTTACAGTGCACTGATATGTTAGTTTCACCTTTCGATTATTATGGTGGTTTATTTGTTATGATTTCATTATAATATTATATTTTCACTGCATGCAAGATTTGGAAAACGGAGGGGTAAAACCTTATCATTATTTTATTATTAAATTGATTTCTAAACTATTATTTTTGGCCCACTCACCCTTGTTTTACTGACCCCTCCAGACCCTAACACGGAAATAGAGGAGGAGGACCCGGAGGAGGAGGCAGAGGTTTAGTTTGCCTAGCTGTGCACCTGTACACCCACTTGTGGGTAGGTTGAGCACCGAATAAATGTACTCTGACTAGTGTGCTCACATGTTGTATTTTACTTTCCCTTGTCTGACAGTATCACTTTAAACACTGTGGTTGTACGTTATCTATCTATTTAAGTCTTCGGTTTTTATTTAAGGGTAATTTTGGTATGTTTAGAGTCATTGTCAGACGGGAGCGGGGCACATCCCCGGGTGGTCCCAGTGGGATTGGGACGGGTCCTGTCAGCTTGGTATCAGAGCATTAGGATTAGTAGTCAGAGTACTAGGATAACGGTTTGTACTTTGTAGATGGTCGCTTTCGATGTCTTTTAACCTGTTTGCCTCTTAACAGTTGGATATGCCTCCCCGACGTGAACCCCGTGCACGTGTTGACGAGGGCAATGGAGGAAATGGAGACACTGCGAGCATTGAGCGGGCTCAGCGCCTGGGTGCTACGCACTTTAGTGGGGGAACCGACCCCGAGGAAGCACACCAGTGGATTGACCGCTGGGAGAGGATTTTCGAGGTCATGCACTGTCCACCGGAGGAGCGTGTCGTACTGGCGACCTTCCTACTGGATGAGAGCGCCTATCGATGGTGGCATAACCTTGTTTTGGCCGGCTGGACCGTTCACACCATTCCATGGGAGACCTTCCGAGAGCGGTTTCTCAACCAGTTCTATCCACGGTCATTTCGCAACGCCCGTGAGGCGGAGTTTCTGCAACTCCGGCAGGGAGATCAGACTGTAGCAGAGTACGAGGAGACCTTCCTGATGTTGTCTCGCTTTGCTGAGAACTTCGTGATCACCGAGGCAGACCGATGTCGCAGATTTGAGTGGGGCCTGCGACCTGAGATGCAGGCGATGGTGACTGCAACGCCCTTTGCTTCCATGAGGGATTTGACTGATGCGGCGACCCGGGTTGAGAACAGTATCCTGGCACGTCAGTGAGCTGAGTGGGAGACACGGCGACGTGATCGCCCACACTTGGGATTCTCGGGCCGTCGTGGCTCGAAGGGAGGACATTCTGGTGGATCTTCGTCTTCTGGCAGCCGAGGACGTTCTGGTCAGTTCAGGAGTCCTCAGCGGTCTGGACAGCGTTCTGGAGCTTGGCAGCGGTCGTACTCACCGATGAGCATCTCACCGGGAGGATACTCGGGTCGACCTAGGGAGGTCACATGCTTCGCTTGTGGTGAGCCGGGGCACTATGCTTCTGAGTGTCCACTGATTCGAGGCAGTACTACGCCAGCACAGAGCTCAGCATCTCAGACTGACAGCAGCCAGACACGCGGTGTTGTGCGTGGCCGTGATCGAGGAGCTAGAGGACGGGGACGACCTGCAGAGTCTATGGCTCGTGTTTATACTGTTAGCCAGCAGCAGGCCAGATCCATTCCGGGAGTGTTGGCAGGTACTGTACATATTTATGGCATGGTTGTTCGTGCATTGATGGATTCAGGGGCAACTCATTCTTTTATTTCACTGCGTTGTGCGAGTCTGTTGGGCCGTGAGGTGACCGCACTTGAGCCCGAGATGGGAGTGGGGACACCGATGGGTGTGACCTACCAGGTGAACCAGGAGATACGAGCTTGTCCTGTGGAGATTGAGGGAGTCGAATTTCCAGCAGATTTAATTCTGATGAATGTGCACGACTTCGATGTGATACTTGGAGTTGATTGGTTGTCGGAGTACAATTCGCTCATCGACTGTAGTAACATGCGGTTGACTTTGAGAGGTTCGGGATTACCGGAAGTGATATTTCAGGGGGAGTGTGGAGACGCATCACCCAAGGTAATATCTGCACTCACAGCTACGAAACTTTTACAGAAGGGGTGTCAGGGTTATCTTGCTTATGTGGTAGAGTCTACGGATGAATCTTTGAGTATTGAGGAAATTCCGATTGTGCGGGAATTTCTTGATGTCTTTCCAGGAGATTTACTTGGATTACCACCACCCAGGGAGATCGTCTTTACGGTCGAGTTACTCCCCGGGACTCGACCGATTTCACAAGCACCGTATCGCATGGCACCGGCAGAACTACGGGAATTGAAAATCCAATTACAGGAACTGGTGGATCTAGGGTTTATCCGACCCAGTACATCACCATGGGGAGCGCCGGTCTTATTTGTGAAAAAGAAGGATGGTAGTTTGCGGTTGTGTGTGGATTATAGGTAGTTGAACAAGGCTACGGTAAGGAATCAGTATCCCTTACCCAGGATCGATGATTTGTTCGATCAGTTACGAGGAGCACGATATTTCTCCAAGATAGATCTGAGGTCAGGATATCATCAACTGAGAATAGCCGAGGGGGATGTTCAGAAAATAGCTTTTCGAACGAGGTATGGGCATTATGAGTTCTTGGTGATGCCCTTTGGACTGACGAATGCACCAGCTGCATTCATGGACTTGATGAATCGAGTTTTTCGAGCATACTTGGATAAATTTGTGATCGTGTTTATCGACGACATCTTGGTGTATTCCAAGAATGTCAGGGCTCATGAAGAGCACTTACGAATGGTATTGGGTAAACTACGACAGGAGCAGCTGTATGCTAAGTTAAGCAAGTGTCAGTTTTGGCTAAATAGTATTGGATTCTTGGGTCACATTATATCACCCGAGGAGATAAGTGTGGATCCTCAGAAAACGGAGGCTGTGACAAATTGGCCAAGACCGACCACGGTGACGGAAGTGCGAAGTTTTGTTGGGTTAGCAGGCTACTATCGGAGATTCGTGGAGGGTTTCTCCCAGATTGCCGCACCATTGACTCGGTTAACCCGGAAAGGGGTGAAGTTTGTATGGGACGATCAGTGTGAACAGAGTTTTCAGGAATTAAAGTTCCGATTAACCACTGCACCTGTCCTTGCATTACCAGACAGCAGTGGAGAGTTCGTGGTATATAGTGATGCATCGCTGCAGGGTTTGGGTTGTGTATTGATGCAGAATGGAAAAGTGATTGCTTACGCATCCCGGAAGCTGAAGACGCACGAGTTGAACTACCCTACTCATGATTTGGAATTGGCGGCGGTGGTTCATGCTCTAAAGATCTGGAGACATCATTTGTTCGGTGTGACATGCCGAATATTCACCGATCACCAGAGTCTTAAACATTTGTTCACTCAGAAGGAACTCAACATGAGACAGCGGAGATGGTTAGAATTGTTGAAGGATTATGATTGTACCATCGAGTACCATCCTGGCAAGGCAAATGTTGTGGCTGATGCACTTAGCAGGAAGTCGGCGGGATCAGTTGCGCACTTGCGATTGGTGTATCTTCCTTTACTAGTGGAACTTCGGAAGAGCGGAGTTATGTTAGGGATGGACGCTCAGGGAGCCTTGTTGGCTAGCTTTCATGTGCGACCCGTGTTGGTCGACAGGATCATGGAGGCTCAACTACAGGACCAGATATTCTGTGACTACAGAAACGAGGTTGAATTCGGACAGAGATTTCTCCGTCAGGGGTGATGGAGCATTAGTAAAGCTTGGGAGATTGTGTGTACCTGCGGTACTAGAGTTGAGGAGAGAGATTTTAGACGAGGCCCACAGTTCGGCCTATGCTATGCATCCAGGAGGGACAAAGATGTACCGTACCCTCCGGGACTATTATTGGTGGCCAGGGATGAAGAGGGAGATAGCTGAGTTTGTCAGCAAATGTTTGATCTGTCAGCAGGTCAAGGCAGAACGGCAGCGTCCGTATGGGGCTATGTAGCCACTTCCAATTCCGCAATGGAAGTGGGACCATATTACAATGGACTTTGTCTTCAAGTTACCGAAGACAAGGAGTGGAGTTGATGGGGTCTAGGTAATAGTGGACCGGTTGACTAAATCAGCACATTTTCTGCCTGTACGTGAGACGTACAAGCTCAACCGTTTGGCCCAGCTATTCATTAATGAGATTATCCGACTACACGGTACCCCAGAGTCGATCGTGTCGGATCGGGATCCGCGTTTCACATCCAGGTTTTGGAGGAGTCTACAGACTACTTTGGGTACGAAATTACACTTCAGTACGGCATTCCACCCACAGACTGACGGACAGTCTGAAAGGACAATACAAACTCTCGAAGACATGATGAGAGCCTGTGTGTTGCAATTCCAGGATTCGTGGGCTGATCGATTGCCATTGATGGAGTTTGCCTACAATAACAGCTACCATGCGAGTATAGGGATGACACCCTATGAGGCACTGTATGGTCGACAGTGCAGAACACCGGTATGCTGGATGGAGATCGGAGAGAGAACCGCAGTGGGGTCGGATCTGATGGATATGACCCAGGAGACAGTTCGGGTTATTCGAGAGAGACTGAAGGCGGCCCAGGATCGTCAGAAGAGCTATGCGGATCGGCGGATCCGAGATTTGGAATTTGAGGTTGGTGACTTTGTCTTTTAAAGTTATCGCCGTGGAAAGGGATTCTCCGATTTGGACGACGTGGGAGATTGAGTCCTCGTTATATCGGGCCATATGAGATTGTCGAGAGGATTGGTCCAGTGGCTTATCATTTAGCACTACCTTCGGAGCTTTCCCGAGTACATGACGTATTTCATGTATCGATGCTAAGGAAGTATCTTCGGGATGACTCTCATGCACTGCCAGAGCAACCACTGGAGCTGATGACAGATTTAAGTTTCGAGGAACGGCCAGTACAGATTTTGGATAGGAAGGAAAAGGTCTTAAGGAACAAGACGATTTCTTTGGTTAAGGTACTATGGCGGAACCACGAGGTGGAGGAAGCGACATGGGAACCTGAGGAATTGATGAGAGGGCATTACCCACACTTGTTTGAGTAAATTTCGAGGACGAAATTTCTGTAAGGTGGGTAGGTTGTAACGACCCGAACCGAGAATAATAATATTTTAATGTAAAAAGACTATTTTGCCCCTGAAGGGGGGAAACTTTGACTTTTGACCCAGGAAACAATTTGGACTTTGACTCATGACTATGACGTAGGTCGGGACGTCACGAATCCGTAGACAGGCGGCACGCTGAAATCGGAGTTCGTATGAAGAAGTTATGGTCAAGGAAGCGTTTTAGCGGAATTTACGAACCGAGAACAACGGAATAAAATATTAATTTATTATAGGAATCCGTGCCAACTAATATTTAAATCCAACCAGTGGATTGGTGACAAGTGTCACCCATCCAAGCCATACTATTCCAATAAAGCACATTACACTATTTAACTCATTTTTATATTATTTATTTTCCCTCCATTTGTTTCCAGCCGTAGGATCACTGCCCAGATTGAATCCCAGCCGTTCATTTCTTCTGATTTTTCCTTATTCATGCACGATCTCTCTGTTTTCTCCCAAACACACACAAACACACATTCATCCCCCCCTAACCCGTGCACTTCTTCTCATTTTATCTCCATCCAAACACACGAACCAGCCATCCTCATCACACCAGACGACCACCCACAGCACCACCATCATCCACTGATCGACACCCTGCATCACCGGCGACAACCAGCCCGTTTTTCCCGTCTGAAAATCCCGTCCAAAAACACGACCCGAAACACCAAGGAAACGGGTCCAAGAAGCAAACCTCGACAGCCACACCACCTCGACGCGGGGGAAGCTCCAGTCTGCACCGTGGGGACCTCAGGAGCACAACTGGACGACGGCGAGGGCTACGGCGGCGTGACGGCGGCGGTAAGACCCAAAACCCGAAAGCCCCGTTTTGATCCTCTATTTCGAACCAACGTGTTTTAGTGCTAGGAAACTGATTGTGTGATGTTAGAAATGTCCTAGGGTGAGAGACGAGTTTATCAGGACCGGTTTGGACGACGGAGACGGCGTGGATCACCGGAGAAGGCGATCGGACGTTGGCCGTGAGTTTCAGTGACGAACTGGTGAGGTTTTCCTAGTTTTCTTTCTATTTTGAGGTTGTAGAACCATAGAACAGACCTAGACGACCCTATAGGGATGAACCCAGTCGAAAATGGTGGCCGGAATTGTACGGTTGAATCGGGTCAAGCCGTGGGTCGACGGCGACCCGGTTCCAGTCAAACGGGTCTGACCCGGTACTGTAGCATGATGACGTCATCATGCTGACGTCACTTCTGACGTCATGATGACGTCATCCTGTCAGATATTGTTAGACCAGGGACCAATCAGAACATGCCACGTGTCACCTGACAAGTGTCAGTGATGACGTCATGCTGACGTCAGCATGACGTCACTGCTGACGTCAGCAGTACTGTAGCAGTGTTGACCCACGCGTTGACCAGGCGCGTGGGGACGCGTGTGAACAGTGATTTTGGTGGGGCCAATACCATTTTCAAGGTTTCGACGATACGGATCCAATGGAGGTGGTTTCGTGTCGATCGGAGATCGTTATGTTAGTCAAAATGGGGTTTGAAGCACCGTGAATAGTGCCTGGGATGCGATTTTGAGGCGGATCTGTTCTAGGGTCTTGGTATTGATGTTATAGGATCCTTAAGTAACCCTCAGGAATAATAATACAGGTTTATAGAGATCGTTGAGCAGCAAGGACCGAGTGTGAGTGGGCTGTTTGATTTATAAAAGGCTTGCATGCATAAACTGTTTTACTATTTCCACTTATGATTTCGATGAGTCTTATGAACTGTTTATATATGCTATTACAATGTTTTGGGCATGAGACCCGTCTGGATTATATGTGGATTTTGTTTGGGATGTCCGGGGGACATAGGGTAAACTATACTGTTATTGTACTGTACTTTCCTACCTGTGTATATTGTCTCCTCCAGGGAGGGTCGTTGGCCTGGGTGGACCCTGGAGTAGTCACGGGGCTCTGACTGAGTGGAGTTGACCCCCGTTGGGCTGCTTACTCTCAGGAAGGCATGTTCATATACCTCGGGCAGTGACCGGGATACCGGGAGCTGATGTACCTAGAGAGTCTCGGGTGTGAGACCCTGAGTGGCAACGCGTAGCCTTAGAACCGTGACATCATTTAGGTTGGGTTTTACAGTGCACTGATATGTTAGTTTCACCTTTCGATTATTATGGTGGTTTATTTGTTATGATTTCATTATAATATTATATTTTCACTGCATGCAAGATTTGGAAAACGGAGGGATAAAACCTTATTATTATTTTATTATTAAATTGATTTCTAAACTGTTATTTTTGGCCCACTCACCCTTGTTTTACTGACCCCTCCAGACCCTGACACGGAAATAGAGGAGGAGGACCCGGAGGAGGAGGCAGAGGTTTAGTTTGCCTAGCTGTGGACCTGTACACCCACTTGTGGGTAGGTTGAGCACCGAATAAATTTACTCTGACTAGTGTGCTCACATGTTGTATTTTACTTTCCCTTGTCTGACAGTATCACTTTAAACACTGTGGTTGTACGTTATCTATCTATTTAAGTCTTCGGTTTTTATTTAAGGGTAATTTTGGTATGTTTAGAGTCATTGTCAGACGGGAGCGGGGCACGTCCCCGGGTGGTCCCAGTGGGATTGGGACGGGTCCTGTCATGGGATGTCTCTACAGTGGTAACAGCCCGTCATCAACCTGATAGTTGAGGAGTGATTGGATGAGTACGAGGATTCGGTAGAATCGACCCTAGGTAGATTACATTTGGCGCATGGTACGATGGTTTAGGGTTCGATTGGCATATGATGTCGCGTGTTTGAGGTAGTAGATCCTGAGTAGGATCGATTTTCGTGCGAATCTAACGACTTAGAACCGTGGTGTTACTAGAGATAGGATCCAGTGGACTAATAGACACCGTATGACGACCTGAAAGTCGGGACCGTCAAGTAGTCATGGCAGACATGGAATGAAGCAAAGTAGAAACAGTGGAGGTTGGACGTTAGGGTTGTCCACGTTAGAAGTGTCCGGATCGAAAAGTTTGTTGCTGGGAGCAGTCAGGCACACGAGGACCTTGGTTGAGACTGGTTGGATGAGGAACGTTGATCCTATTTGGCAGGAGATTCCTGTTTCGATGACAGGACCCACCCCAATCCCCCAGGATTAAGGGCTAAGTCTTGCTCCCGTCTAACTTATGCATGACACGTAGGCTAAACCGACGTTCAACCTCCATGTGACAGGTAAGTCGGACAAGGGATTCTCGAGCCAACCGTCCAAAAAGCTTCCGGACTTCCCAGAGTGTGCAGAATCTACTGCGGATCGTGTGTGTGATGTCTCCATCTTTCTCGACCAACAACCCGCACCGCAACAACCTGAAGGGTATCGAAAATACAAAAAACTGTGAGTGGACAAAAATAAAATAATAAGTTCAAAAACAGTTATCAAAAAGCACAATTACATTTATACCCTCCATTCAAAAACCATGCATGCATATTAAAATCCACGTCATAAAATCATTCTATATTCAAGGTATTCAAACCATTTAAGAAAATCGAACACATTTCCCTTTCTCAAATCTCGGGCCTCGCCCCAAACCATCAAAAGCTGTATCATCCGGGCATAGCCCAAAACATCAGAAAATCATTATCGAAAACCAGCATCAGCAAGTTTCAGTAAAATCCAAAACACATTCGAAATCACATTTCTATCCATCGAACCTACTGGATCTATCCTAGTCTTTAAACTCAATAAGCCTATGGGGGAAATATCAATATCCGAGTCTTTAAACTCCCGAGTCTTCAAACTCAAACCGGGTCTTTAAACCCAATTCGGGCCCGCCCCCATCATAATCATATCCGGGTCTTTAAACCAAAAACCATTTTTCAATCAACAGTGAAAACCATAGAAAATCCTTATCCAAATTCGCAACAATGATTACGTAAGCCAGCATCCGGAACCATCATCCCGAACCCAAATCCAGACTTCCTTTCAAGTTTCAAAACCGAAATCTGAAAACATCGTTTCCGAAATCTCATTCCAAAACCTGAAATCTCAATTGTATGAACAGGGCTCCAAGCCCGAAATCACTTTTCTGAAATCCATTTCAAATCCTTGAAATCAAATCATATTTCAAATCCCGAAGTCAAATCATTAAAACCATGTTCAAATCACAAGATCAATCGAAATCTCGTAAAACGTGCTATTCTGTAAATATCTCCAAAACCGTGCAAAACCGTAAACCATCAAGATCATAAATCAAATCATAGAATCATGTATAGAAAACAAATAAAAAAATATATGCATGCATCGAGAGTTAGAAAGCAAAGTCCACTCACAGACCATAGCGTCGTCGCCTCGATACGCGTGCACTTTTACCATTCCTGGCTAATTCGTTATCATCAGCTTTCCAGAACCTGTCCAAATCATATAAGAGGGTTACTAACTACTTCATTAAGCTTCTACTAAGTCCCGGTAATTTTTTCGAATTTTTAACTATTTTTAACCGAGGCCTAAAACCTTCAGACATCCCGAAACTAATCGAGACGATGTCCGATCGACTCGAAACCAGTCCCAAAATGTTCGTTACATTAAATACTTTAAAAGTCATGTTGGAACCTTCCTCAAAAGAAGTTCCATGCGCCCACACGTGCCGCCTGAAGTGGCTGCGCGTGGGCCTCATGCGCTAGGCACTGTTCATCTTCAACCTCTGTTAAACCGATCCAGAGCGGTCCGGTTCAGACTGGTCCAACCCGAACCGGCGTGGATGGTTCAACACTATTCCTTCTTCTTTTTCAATCTGTTTTCAATTCTAATTAATTCTCTAGCTTTGTCTAAGTGTTTACAGTCACTTTAGCACCCAAACACAGTAAATTAACTGTTTGATTTTACCTTCTAAAGTTGATCGATAAACTGGCCGTAACTCTTTCTTTGCTCCTGGCCACCTAGCCCGCCGTTGGTCTCAAAACCGTCCTCAAAATCTTAAACCAACCTTCAAAGATCCAATCCAAACATTCAAACGAATCCACAACTTCCTAAAAGCCAATATCCAATTTTTGGACTCGAGTACGTACTTGTTCATGGTGGTGTCTACCACTGTCCACGGTGGCCTCCCATCCTGTCCCTACTGACTTGTCAAGACGTCCAAAACTTCCTCCTAGTTATTAATTCAATCAACACCCGTTGCATCTAAAAGTGCCAACCTTAAAGCCAAACATGACAGTTCGTGCTTCTTTCCTTCCTCTCACCGCCGTACAAGGCGACCTTTCACAGCAGTACCACCATCAACCTCCTTCTCTGATCTCTCACTTGTCTTCACACATTTCTCACAGACAGTTAGGGTCCACGGTCACATGCACAGAACGTACACACTTTGTTCATCTGTTTTACTCTAGTTTTTGCTCGAACCGTGCACAACCAATTAGTTTACATGGGTTAATGGCGGTGGGAGATGGTTCTAAGGCCATCCAGAGAAGGCCACGCGTCAAAATTCCTTATGGTACCATTCCAATCAACAGCCAAGTGTCCATCTCTGAGTGGGCACAGATCCTAATGCAGGAAATGTCCAGAATGCCCCTCAAGGACAAATTACCATTTTGCCCTTCGTAATCCCTGACCCGTAACTCTATTTCCCAAACTCCAAATGACACACGCCGCCTGTCGTTGGAATCAGGGACTCGAGACCTACCTAACGGTCCTCGAAATGTATGAAACGTCCATGTCTTTCGAAAAGTCAACGAATTGCCCATATTCAACAAAATTACCAAAGTACCCTCAAACTTCCGAACGTCTTAACTTCCTCCTCGAATGTCGGAATCGGACGTGCCACCTGCCTATGAACTCTTGACGTCCCAAACGACATCACGGTCCTTGGTCAAAGTCCATTTGACCCCCGAACTTAAAGTCAACTATTTGCCCAAGTCCAGGGGCAAAACCGTCATTTTGAAATGTCCGTCCGAAATCAGCCAACTAAGTACTAATTAACCTCACTAATCCATCATTAATCACTAATCTAATCCCAATTTCTAGAATAGGTCATTACATTCGGTGTGTCGAATTCGGAGGGATGTCGACTGGTAGGAGATGCCCGAAATAGTTGTTGTGTGGCAGGGTAGGATGTGGCTGTGACGTGTAGCAGTGGTGCAGTGTTAGGCATAGAGTTTAGCCAAGTCCTTACGGAGGCCAGTGGCTAGGATCCGTATAGTTACAAGGGGACGAGATCCTCAGATTGTGGCTACTGGGTGATTGGACACCAGCATCGGAGTACGATGACTCTTCAGAGTCGAGCACGAGGGGTCGCTCTAGATTGACGCGCTGTAGGGAGCAGCCGGGTTGCGATAACCCTAGTTGGTGATTGATTGGACGAGTGACCAGGAGAGTGGTACTTGTCGACCAGATCTTGAGGTGGACCGATCGGTGGATGTTGTGTGCTGAGTGGCTGGTGCCGGCAGTGAGGTAACCGCTTAGGTTCGGAGTCTCGGTGGTGATGTTTGTGGGCTGTGTCTATAGAA
Source organism: Prinsepia uniflora (assembly GCA_032719365.1). Taxonomy (NCBI): domain Eukaryota; kingdom Viridiplantae; phylum Streptophyta; class Magnoliopsida; order Rosales; family Rosaceae; genus Prinsepia; species Prinsepia uniflora. The sequence goes on from CM064866.1 coordinate 67,313,192, forward strand.
GCTCAACGGTAGGTACCGCCATCGAGACTGGATTTGTTGATGGTTGTTGAGAATAGGGGGACGTTCGGAGAACGCCCATTTTTCTGTTTGGATTGTTGGAATGGTCGTACCCGGAGTTGTGGGGTACGAGGGAGGTAGAGCTCCCCCGACCCGAGCTGAGGTGAGTGGCGACTGCCCGGTTTGAGCAGGGTTTTAGGATTGGTTTGATTCGCACTCCGCGTGGCGGTGATGCGATGATGTTAATGAGGAGAGACGATGAGCCATGAGCTGAGAGTACCTCAGTCGTGATGTGCGCATGACTGGTTTCTACCACTACACGACGAGAAGGATTCGTCGGCTAGTGTAGATTCTTAGGAGTTGTGTCGAGACGACATATATGATGGAGATGAACTAAGTAGAACCCACCGGTGATTGGATTGGATATGGGCTCTGTCATAAGAGTTTGAGATGGCTAAGTGGTAAGTAGACATGATGGTATAAATGGACGACACGAGTACTGTCTTGGGGTTTAGTGACCGGTTGGTCAGAATTGGTGAGATACAGAGATGCGACCGAAGAGTCGAGCGGTACATCGGAGTAGGATGAATTGACATCCTTTTGGATGTGCACAAATGATCATAAATGGATAGGCGAGTTGGATTGCTTACGGACATGTGGATGATGTCCGAGTGAGTTGAGGGCGTGGTTTGCGACCGAGTTCGTAGACGTGCGGCCGAGTTGGTACACGTGTGAGCTAGTTGGGTACTGAGTGGGACATAGAGGATTCTGTGTGGTTTAGTGCGAGGTATGAGGTATACCTGGAGTGGCGGTGCGAAATATAGCCTATTCCTAGATATGTGACAGGTACCCTAGTTCGTGGTGGACAGACGACGCGAGTGTTTGGTGCTAGATTTTGATCCCACAAGGTTTGGGACGTGCGAACTAGATTGTTGACGTGAACAGTGATGGAAGAAGCCAAAGAGAATCTAAGGAAGTGTTTAGTCCGGAAGGAAATGACTTAGCATTACAGTAATTATCAGAGAATACTCCTAGTTGGAGGAGGACTTCGTTTTTTTTCCACTGGCTTGGTCGGAGCTTTAGATTGGTCGTCGACGTGACGTGAGATTGAGTTACGTGGATACTAGCTCAGTAATTGGAAAATTTAGGTATTCATCCAACATGGTTGCAATTACTCTTAACTTTGAAGTCGGTAAAGGAAAGGGTCGTTTTCAGCTCTGTTCAAATGAGGTTGGTGTCACCAGTACGGTGGTCACGTATTGATTGGTGGACCCACGATCGAATTTGGATCCGTGATCTAGCGAGGTTGTAGTTGAGACGAGGAGAGGAGTGTGTGCTTGAGTAGATGGTATTTAGTGTCACTAGATGTGACCAGTTAATGTCCATGGTAGTTGGACCTACAGTGGACCCACGATAGATCGAGATGAATTTAGACCTAGGTAAGTTTGGATTGAGGTGAGTGAGGACGAGTCGTGTGGTAACGGTCATGATGATATGTGGATACCGATCAGGAAGAGATGAATAGCCGATGACTCGAGTTGGATTTGAGGATAGAGATTGCGATGGATTGAGGCTAGCTCGTGACGAACGATTAAGTATCGAGTCGGAGTAAGGATTAAGTGGGTTAGTGTATTGAGTCCTAGATGGACATGAGTGGCGATCAGATTAGATCCGCTAGTGGCATTTTGGGACTCGAGTGAGTCAAGATTTCAGCATCGGTTGCTAAGTGACACGGGGTAAGATTCGAGGACTCGAGAGCGAGTCGAGATCAGAGTGGCACAGTGAAAGCGCAATGGAGCCGGGAATTTCCGACTAGTTACGATGGTTGTGATGTATCGTCGTAATAGAGTTAATCGGTATCTGATTGCATTCGGATTGGTGTGAATTGATGTGACTCTCACTGGAGTCAGCTAGGATCACTGAGGGAGTCAATATACGTATGATAAAACGATAGTGTTGGTCAACGTGAGTGTCATGGTTGGTAGATGCGACAGGTTTGAGGATGACCTGCAAGATGGGATTCGTGCCATTATGATGGCAGGAGCTATAGGATGTTGTCTGATCAAATGCTAAACAGAGTGTCATCTTTAGTTGTCGGATGAGAAAGGTCGTCAGATTGAAAAGCTGACTTTGGTTGTCAGATGAGAAGAACCATTAGGCTGAAAAGCCATTTGAATGTCAGTTGGGTATTGCTGATCTGTCAAAGTGAGTGACAGGCGAGATCGACGAGTGTCTACGTCTGAGTGAGACTTGCGAGCCGACGTGATGATTCTCGAGTGTCAACGATCGGAACGCGGCTAGTGAGAGTGGAGTTTGAGCTTTGGAAGCTCAGGTGACGGCACGTACCGACGAGTACGATGGTTGTGTCGGACGTGCATGTATACAGGAGAGTATACAGGAGAATACCCGAGTAGAGAAGACATGGTTGGATTCCACAGTTTGGTTGTGGAATCGGGTCAGTTTGAATTTCAAGGATAAAATTCTTGAAGGGGGAAGATTGTAACGACCCGTCCCGAATTATCAAAATTAATTAAGATTGAATGATGGATTAGCAAGGCTAATTAGGGATTAGTCGAAGATTAACGAACGTTCGGGGTGAAATTATGATTTTGCCCCTGAACGAGGGCGAAAAGTTGACATTTGATCCGGGAGGTCCGATGCCCAAGGGTCGAGGACCGTTAAGTAGAGCGCGTCGATACGAGTCCGTAGAGAGGCGGAACTTTGAAATCGGACGTTCAACGAGAAAATTATAGTTCACGGAAGTTCGAGGGAACTATTGCACGTTTTACGAGACTGATGCCTTTTGGCATTAAGTGGGCCCAGATATCTAGGGGAAGGCCCAATGGATGAATGTCACTTTTCATTCATCCATTGCCCACCCAAATTGATTCATGCATTTCACCCATTTCTTTGTTCGTCCAAACCAAACCCGATCTCACCCAAAACCAATCCATCGACCATTTCAATCCTTGCTTCTGGACTGAGGGTGAGAGACAGTGTAATAACCCGTACCTTCGGGAAGGGTATAAAGGTAATTTTGTAAAAGATTTGTATAAAAAGACGATTTTGCCCTTGTGAATAGTGTGTCAAAAGTTGACTTTTTTATTTATAGGTTGGATGAGTGTTAACCATTGACCGTGACGTAGTTTAGGACATCACGAGTTCGTAGACAGGTGGCATGTCCGATTTGGACAATCGGAGAAAAGGTTATGAACTTCGGAAGATTGAGGGTGTTACCGTAATTTTGACTAATCGAGGGAAATGTTGACTTTTTAGTGGACTTGTGATTTTCACGTAGACCGAAGACCGTTAGATAGGTCTTGAAGACCGTTAGATAGGTCTCGACGACCTGAGTACAACGACAGGCGGCACGCTGTCATCGGACGTCGGACGAAATAGTTACGGGTCTGGAAAGTTTGAGGGTAAAAAGGTAATTTTTAAACCTAGGGGCATTTTGGTCTTTTCTCCTTCAGACCAAATTAGATCAGGACAAGTGGCTTGAGTGGATTGGGATATTTGTTCTCTCTCCATAGGAAATTGGACACGTGGGTTCGGTTGGATGGTTCTAGGAAGGCCTAAAATACACACGGCCATAAATTGTTCAAGCTTAACCGTGCATTTGGGCTTCGACACAGAGAAACAGAGAGTGAAGAATTGAAAGACGGTGATCGATTCTGTGCGTGGGTGAGGGTTCTGTGAATTGTGAGAGTGACAGAAAGAAGAGAGGAAACTGGTGATCGAGTTTTGGGAGTGAGATCGTGAACGGAGACACGGCGGTGGTGAGGCTGAGTTTCTGAGAAAACAGAGAGACGGTGAGACAGAGGCGGTGGTTGTGCCATGTGGTGGCTTAATCCAAGGCAATAGGAGGCTTAGACGACTGCAGGGGACTCAACGAGCACCGTGGCATGCGGCGGTGCAGACGGAGGAGTGAGACTCGAAGGTATACCCCGAATCCCTTGTTTTTCCGTTTTTATTGTTTTCAAAAGTCGTGGACTTAGGGCTAGAGTCGAAGGTTTTGGAGGTTAGGGTGAGACTCCTGGAGATCCCAGGAGTCGTCTGAGTGTGGTGCCTTGACGGGGGAGGACCTGGGTGGCCGGCGGCCAAAACAGGGCTCACGGGCCGTCTGTTTCGAGGGTAAAGTCGAGGGGTTTTAGGATTCGATTTTCAAAGGTTATGAGGGGAAAGGATTGCTGGGGACAGGACGATACTATTGGGATTGAAAGGGAGAAAAATGGTGGAGGAACGGTGGAGAACCGGGTGACTCGAGGAAGAAGAAGCACTGTAGCAGGCGCGTGAGGCCCACGCGCAGCCACTATTGGGCGGCGCGTGGGGGCGCGTGGGGAGGATTCCTGCCAAAATTTCAACATAGTTTTGGTTCTAAATGTCCTAAGGAATCCATTGGTGTGATTTTCGGGTTAATCGGACGATGTTACGGGATGGTTCGGGAATCCGGACGGTTTAGGGTCTAAGTTTAAATTACAAATAAATTCCCGAAAAATGGGAAAAATTAGGGTTAGTATCCTTGATGTATTTGTGACCCTATTTGGTGCCTATTGATAGGACGGGAGACACCTGAGACGGTCGAGGAGCGCACTGAGCGCGATTGAAAATTTCCAATTCGTGAGTGGACTCTTTCTTTTCTTACGAGCATGCCTAGCTGTTTTTATTTATATTTTATGATTTTAAGTATGTTTTTTATGCTTGTTCATGATGATTATATGTGATGGATATGCTTGCACGTTTTTCGAGACATTTTCGAGCTTTTGCACGTTTTTCGAGAAAAAGCTAGATTTCTGATTTGATGCTATACCTTGGGATTTCTAATTATAATTGTGTTTTGATGGTTATAATGAATTTTGAGACATGATTTTGGCAATCCGATTTTGGTTTAAAATTGGATTTCGTGGATTTCTGGATTTAGGTTCGGGATGACGGTTCTGGATGCCGGAAGGGTATCAGCCCAGTGATTTCGGATTCGGATTTGGAGATGAAGTTTAGAATTGGTTTTGGATTGGATTTGCTGGATCTGGATTGGGTTTAAAGACCCGGATTCTGATTTGACGGGGGACGGGCCCGGATTGAGTTTAAAGACTCGGGAGTTTAAAGACTCGGATATTTACGATATTACCCCAGTAGGCCTATTGAGTTTAAAGACTCGGAAGTTTAAAGACTCGGATTACATTTGAGGCCTGGTTGAGTTTAAAGACTCGGATAGACCCAGCAGGTTTGATCGGACTTTGATATTTGCGGATTTGGTTTTATGATATGATCTTGGCATATTTATCATACTGTTATATATCGTGGTTTTCTAATACTGAATTAGGCATGCATATTTTTAAAACGGAGGGAAAAACCTTATTCTTTCCTGTCCACTGTTTTATTCTTAAATCGCGCTTTAAACTTTTTATTGCTTTAGTCCACTCACACCTTTCGGTTTTAAATTTTCCCTCCAGGTCGTGGTGATAGCGCTGGGGTGAACGTTGAGGCAGGAACCGAGGCATAGAGCTTACGACGTTCTTCCGTTGCGAGATTAGCCTAGTAGGGTTTTGTGCCTGTTTTGTGTATAAACTATGCTCTGAATTACGGTTGTATTATATTTCTCCCTTGTCTGATAGTTATGCTTATGGTTGTTCTGAGGTTGTTTTGGTACTTTAAGTGTGATTGTCAGACGGGAGCAGGGTTTGTCCCGGGTATCGAGGTGATAAATGGGACGGGTCTTGACAGACAGAGTGAAGATGAGGCTGTGAGGATGATGGCTGGCCAAGGACGACGCCGCCGTGGACGGCGGAGGAACCTATTGCACGGTAAGCCCGATTTTGCCAATTTTTTCCTATTGTTGATTTTGAACGTTATGGATTGTTTTAGTTGATTAGTATAGGTTTTTTAGGTTGTTAGGAAGATTTTAGGATGTTTTTGGGTGGTGGTTGATGGCTGAGGAGCCCAGGGAGAAAACTGGGAAAACTAAACCGTGAGGGAGGTTTTGAACCGATAGGTTCTAGTGGGTTTTTGGTGATTCTAATTGCACAAATAGGTTTCTAGGATTGAAATAAAAAGATTAGAATTGGATTGGAAGAAAAATGACAAAAATTGAAGGAGGAATGGGGCTGGACCGGTCACGCCGGCTTAGGCGGACCAGATTACAGAGGCGAACCGGACCGGCCAGTCTGACCCGGTTAGTTGGAGGTCAGGGATGACCCTGTGCAGACGCGTGAAGCCCACGCGCAGGGCATTCAGGCGGCGCGTGGGGAGCTTTTTGGGGATGGTTCCAACATGTGAAATCATCTATTCCAAGGTTTAGGATCGCGTTTAAAAATAGTTAAAAATCCCAGAAAATTAGGGGGTTTTAGTGAGGGGTTAATTAAGTAGTTACTAACCCTCTAAAGTGATTTGGACAGGTTTGGGAGCCCCAGAGAAGATGATTGACCCGGGAAGGCATATGTCGCGCGTATCGAGCCAGCAGCTCGGACGGTCTGTGAGTGGACTTTCTTTTATGAATCGATGCATGCATAAATATTTTATATGTGTTTTAATACATGTTTTGTGATGCCTTAAGTGGATTTTGTGTGTGTTATGTATTTGCATGTATTTCGAGGTTTTTCGGTTTTATACGTGCTTATACGCGTTTATTGTTTCGGTTTTAAACGAAATGGTTTTGAAAGGTAAAACGGCCCATTTGGTTTTGGTTTTGATTCAGGCATGTGGCCCTATTTATGACCTATGGGTCTGAGTTGTGGTCGCGACAGGTGCTGTGTGAACGGTGACAGACGACATGACGCTCGCCTCCGAACTAGGGATGTGTTCCTTTTGGAGAGATCACGATGCACGTCCCGTTGTCGAGCAGTCACTAGAGACTCGACTTCGGAGTGCTGACGATATCGGAGAGCGATCGGTGATGTGTGCACCATTATCTAGAGGTGGTCGCGACAGTGATATGTTCACGGCGACATACTAGGATTGAGAGCGGTCCTGGAACGATGGTTGTACACATCACTATGATCGGAATCATGACTAACCCTGAGTTATCGGGCTCGATGCCCAGTTAATTTTGAGTTCGGGCTGGAAGCCCAGTCAAATTGTGAAATCGACGCAATGGTGTTGGTCAACCAGGACACCAACATCGAATGCACAGCTATCCAATCCTTATGTTTCTCCTCTGTCATTGGCTTCGGAACCGTCCCTTCCACAAAGCCAAATTTCCTTTTCGCCTTGAGCGAGGTTCGAATTGCCCTCGCCCATTCATCATAGTTCTTACCACGTAATTGAATCGGGGTAATGATGTTTCCTGGACCATTACTCGAGCCAAGATGATACGTCAGATCCACCTTCTTGTCACCATCTCCTTTCTTGTCTCCGTCTTTGCCAGCCATGATCTCTGGTGGAGGCGATAGTAGTGGAAGGAAGAAAGTGTGTTTGTCCTATGATCTCTCTATGCTCTGATACCATGACAAATTCTCCACTAATTTCTCTTGCCTTTATTCACAATTCAGAGGCATATATATATATATATATATATATATACAAAACAATTGATGAGAACTTGTTCTCCAAGGCTTTGTGATCTCCTAAAAATCCTCCTAATCACCAAAGTCTATCTTGCCTAAAATACAAAGACTAAATGAAGAAGAAAGATTTCTCAAAATATATACACAATACATTCCTATTTTAATCATAATAATATTAGTATCGTAATAATGATTTATGAAAATTAATTTGTTGCCCCGAAACCATAGCAAACTTATCTAGAATTTTCAGAATATTTCTCATGATTTCGAGAATATGGATATCGTATTTTTTTTAATGATAAAAAATATTTAAATTTATATTGTCTGTTGTAAATATGTCAAAGTGTGTGGCTATTTATGTAAGGTTACGAGGAGTAGATTAGTCATTTGAAAAGGATAAAAAGGTCATTTTGTTCATTTTACTGAATCTTAACCCTATTTCTATATAAGAGTTAGTTAATTAATTAATGAGAGACAATATGTTTTGATCTTGTTCATAACACGCTATTAGCAACGATGCTCTCCTTTCTTCGATCAAAGAGAATGATTCTCTTTAAAAAACGAAAAAGCCAGTTTCCAAATCAGACGTCTTTCTCAAAAAATTTCACCTTAAACAATGTAAACCCTTTTGCCTTCTTTAGTCGTTGTTTTTTATACCCACTACGATGTCGTCGAGTCTGCACTGCCCCACCCCGCAAGCCAATCATCTCAGACAACTCTTCTCCCGCAACCCCAGTTCATAAGGATGGAGAAAACCCCAATGCATGAGGGTGAAGAATCAAAATTAATTTCCAATTCTTCTTTTTCAATTCCCATGATTAGCATACTCAATCAATTGGTGAGGGACTAGCCCCTCGATTCATGCTCTAATTCTTCCTTCACTGTCACCATCCTCAGTTGTGGTTGTGGTGACGAAGGAATTCGAAGCCCACAATCGAAACCCATCATTCGAAACCCAGAGACGCCATCTTTATCGCATCTTCTCGACCCTTGTTCCCTTTTCCCAACGTCCCTTGTAGCACCACGAAGACCAGAGGTCGAGTTCGACCTAGGTGATGGTTGGGCGGTGCGTCGCCAAACCAGAGGTCAAATTCACGGCCTAAGATCTTCGATGCCTCCCTCTGCTCTCTCTTCCCAGCCACCACAACTCTACCTCCTTCGAAACCAAGATGTGGTCATCTACGGGTAGCGCTGGTTTTCGCCTACTTTCCATATCAATTGGTACTTTCATGGTCGTCGAATGGTCGAGCCACACCTAGCTGACGACATTAGTGGCCAGGGATTGAAATCAGACTTAGAGACTCTTCAGTGGATGGGGATCGAAATCAGGTATATGATGATGGCATGATAATTATGTTTATGATATGATTCCATGATGACCATAATGATATGTTATTATGATGCTATGGTATGTTGATGCTGAGAATGATAAAAATGATGGGATAATGTTGATGACATGATATGGTATATGATGTCATGAAGGTTAGATGCTATATGATATAATATGGATGATGATATATATGATATATGATGAAAATGATATAGATGATGTGATGACATCAGGGCCGGTCTAATAAATTCTAGGCCTAAGGAAAGAAATGATACGTGTACTTATATTCCTAAGTGTAAATATTGATTACAGGGGCTTTATAATTCAGAAATGAGTGACATATCATCCATTCTATAAAGGATTTTAAATCCACGTATGAATATAATCCGGAAATGATACGAACCCAGTTAATATTGCAAGCTACAAGCGAGTATCACTCTAGTTGCGAAACTCGAGTGGCGAACTTAGTAGAATGACCCATTCACATATAAGAATAAAATTCGTGATTTATGTTTTTCGAATTGAAAAAATGTGGGTTTTCGCTCGAATATGTTTTAATTCAATACAAACACTTATGCGCATGCATGTGATCCATTGAATTAAATTTATAAATATGCATATTTCGTAACGACCCGTCCCGGGAGTCAGGATTAGCGAAGTCATTAGTGACGGATTAGCAGGGGTGAGCGGTGGTTAGATGGTTACTTTTGGACAATTAGCGCAGAATGACGATTTTGCCCCTGGTCTGGGTAAAAGGTTGACTTTTAGCTCGGACGGTCAATTGGGTATTGATCGATGACCGTGACGTATTTCGGGACGTCATGAGTCCGTAGACAGGTCGAATGCCCAATTCCAACATCCGAGGAGGAAGTTATGATGTTCGGAAGGTTGAGGGCACTTTCGTAATTTGGTTAAAACGAGGGAAAAAGTTGACTTTTTGCACGACAAGGTTTCTTCACGCAAACCAAGAACCGTTAGATAGATCTCGACATCCTGAGTACAACGACATGCAGCATGCCTTTATCGGACGTCGGACGAGTGAGATACGGATCTAGGAAGTAAAGGGTAAAATCGTAATTTGAGCAATTAGAGGTATTTTGGTCTATTTGCACCTTGGGAAGCGTGCCAATCATATGAAGACAGGTGTACAGGGTTGAGTGGATATTTTGGGATGGGACCACCAGGTGTTTGACACCTGGCTAGATTCTAGTGGGTTATAGCCTACACGGGTTGGTGTTTTAAAATGGGGTGTAACCGTTCAAACACAGAGACAGAGAGAACGGGGAAAAATGGATCAAACTGCAGGGTGAGCAAACCTTTGGGATTGCGTGTGTGTGATCAGAGAAAAGCTGAGAGTGTAGGGAGTGTCTTGGGAGCAGCTGGAGGGTCGAGTGAGTGTGTTAGTGAGGGAAAAACCAGGGAACAAAGCCGGGAACACCGTGCACGGCTGTGCACCTCGATTGATCAAACCATCGAAATTGGATGTGTGGTAGTTTTCAGCAACCTCAGAAGTGCCTTGTGGAACCAGAGGAGCACGGTGGAGCTCACGGTGGTGGTCAGAGAACAGGTGAGTCCCTCGGTTTCCCCTGTTTTCTCTGTTTTTCCAGTTTGGTTTCAAAATTAAAGTCGTGGGGTTAGGGGCTTAGTCGAGCTGTTCTAGGAGTCCTAATGGGTCTAGTAAGTTGTATTTGAGCTCAGGGAAACAAACTCGTGCCTGAGAGGATAACCAGTGGTCGGGAACAGAAACTGGGATTTTTCTGGGTTTCAGTTCGGAATTGAGAGGTGAGTGTTAGGCCATTATGTCTTGATTTTAGTAGTGGAATAGGTTGCTAGGAAGAAGATAAAACTAGTGGGATCAAAAGGGTTGAAATTGGACTGGATTTGAGGGGAAAACCGGTCACGCTGGTTCGGTTCGACCGGACCGGTTTGAACCAGCCAGACAGAGGTTGAAGATGACCCTGTAGCAGGCGCGTGAAGCCCACGTGTAGCCCCTTTGGGCGGCGCGTGAGGGCGCGTGGGGCAGGTTCTGGGGAAGTGTCCAACATGGTTTTTACTCTAATCGATGTAACAAACATTTAGGGTTTCGTTTAATTACGTTTAAAATCCAGAAAAATTGGGGAAAATAGGATAAGCTTAAATGAAGTGTTTTTGACCCGGATTGGTGATTTTTGATAGGTCGGGAAATCCCTGAGGCAACCGAGGAATGTACGGGACGCGCGTGACGTGCCAGGGAACTGTGAGTGGACTCTTTCTTTCTGCCGAGTATGCATAACTATTTTTAGCTACTTGTTTTATGGTTTAAATTATGATTTCATGATTATTGATTATTTTATATCTGTGTTTACATAATTGTACGTTTTTCGAGAAATCTACGTATTCGACACGTTTTACGAGATATGCTCTGTGTTTGATTTTGATGCCATGATTTTGGGACTTAAATCTATAATTGGTTTTCAATGATTATGAATGGATTTTGGAACATGATTTGATAATCAAGGTTTTCGGTTTATAATCGGATTTTGGAAATCGAGATTTGGTTTTAAAGCTTGAATAAAAAAGATGGATTCCGGATTTGGGTTCGGAATGACGGTTCTGGACGCTGGAATGGCTTTGGAATAGTGATTTCGAATTCGAGTTTGAATATGGATTTAGAAATGGTTTTCAAACGGTTTTGATTGGATTTGCTGGATCTGGTTATTGGGTTTAAAGACCCGAATTATGATTATGACGGGGGACGGGCCCGAATTGGGTTTAAAGACCCGGATTGAGTTTAAAGACTCGGGAGTTTAAAGACTCGGATATTATGATTTTCCCCCGTTGATCTGTTAAGTTTAAGGACTTGGGAGTTTAATGACTCGGATTGTACTAAGGCCTGGATTGTGTTTAAAGACTCGGAAGTTTAAAGACTCGGATAGATCCAGCAGGTTTGATCAGCTGATGATATTGGTATCTTATGCTTTAATGCTAATGTTTTTATAACGATTATCATACTATTTTTATATTGCTGTTTTCAGATACTGAGTTATGCATGCATGTTTTTAAAACGGAGGGCAAAATCCTGGTTTGTTTATTAAAAGGTTTTTGAACCTACTATTTATTTTTAGTCCACTCACACTTTTCTGGTTTTAACTACCCTCCAGGTCGTGGTGCTAGCGTTGGGGCTGACGTTGAGGCAGAGTCAGATGCATAGAGCGTGCATAGAGTTTTACCGGAGTTTTCCGTTACGAGTTTTTCCGTTGTGAGTGTAGTTAACTTTTAGTAGGAATTATGTCTTACCTTGTTTTGAACTATGTTCTGTATATCTGTTGACTTGTTGGATTTTAATTCTCCCTGGTCTGGCAATGTAATTGTGGGTTTTTGTGAGGTTGTTTCGGTCTTTTGTGTTGGGTTGTCAGACGGGAGCAGGGTTCGTCCCGGTTATCGAGGTGATAATCGGGGTGGGTTATGTTAATTGGTATCATAGCCAGGTTTACGGTTTGTGTTTGTTGCGAGGTTGTGTTTAGGTCGTTTTACTGACTCTATGCCTCTTTCAGCGTACGATCGACTATGCCTCCGAGACGTGAGCCCCCTCCACGACCTGCAGATGATTCGACGAGAGAGAAGGAGAGTGCTACGATCGAACGAGCCCAGCGGCTTGGGGCTCCGACGTTTAGTGGTGGGGCAGACCCTGAGGAAGCCCACAGGTGGATTACGAGACTTGAACGGATTTTTCGCAGTGATGCGGTGCCCACCGGAGGACCGAGTGTTACTAGCTACCTTTTTACTGGACGGTGTGGCGTAAGTGGTGGTACACCCTCGAGTTGTTAGGGTGGGACACCCACACAGTGACCTGGGAGACGTTTAGGGAGCGGTTCTTGGATCAGTACTACCCCCGCTCATTCCGCGATGCCAAGGAGGCTGAGTTTCTGCAACTCCAGCAGGGGAGTATGACTGTGGCTGAGTACGAACAGAAGTTTCAAATGTTGTCCCGCTTTGCTCCAGCGTTTGTGGCTACGGAAGCCGAAAAGTGTCGCAGGTTTGAGTTGGGCCTACAAGGTGAGATTCGAGCCATAGTGATGGCTGGATCGTTTGCGACCCTCAGAGAGTTGTCGGATGCTGCAGTGAGGGTAGAGGCTAGCTTGCTGGTACGACGCCGAGAGCATCCTTTTTCAAGAACTTCAAGCTAGAGGACCCCGAAGAGGGGCAACTACAGTGGAGCTCCATCTGAGGGTGATGACCGTTTTGGCAGACGTGGTAGTTTCCAGAGTTCAGGGTTCCGTGGACACCGAACACATCCGACTCCAAAAACCAGTGCGACATCAGTTGCATCTACAGGGAGACCGAGTGGTGGACCCGGTCGGGATGTTTGCTACTACTGCGGAGAGCGAGGTCACTTCCGATGTGAGTGTCCGTTGTTACCCCAGGAGGGTGGCGTAGGCAGAGGTGCGGCGGAGCCAGGACAGAACACGACGTCAGCTTCAGGGACAGCAGGCACCAGAAGAGGTGGTGGTGCCACTAGTAGTTTGAGAGGACGTGGCCGAACATCAGGATCTCAGGCCCGTGTTTTTGCGATGACTCAATAGGAGGTTCAGTCAACACCCAACGTGGTGATAGGTACATTTTACTATCCTTGGTCGTGTTGTACACACTTTTGTCGGACCCCGAGGCAGAGTGTAGGATTTTTCCCTAGGTGACGGTAAGTTGGCTTAAAGCAGAATGACTCGGAGTGACAAGGTTAAGGACTACGGTGAGTTCCATTGAAGGATGACAGAAGGGATTGGAGAAAGAGTGACTATAACTGATCGATATGAGGTTATCGATCGATATGAGGTTATTGAAGAGAACCCACAATCAAGGTGTGCCTTTAGGACTTTGTCGATTTGATTTGATGGGATGGTGGAGCTGTTGCGGGAAATGTAGGCGAAGTAGTGCGTCGGTAGGTAGGATTCCATTAAGGGTGAGTAGAGCAGGATCAGATCGCTTCTGGTTTAGAGTTTGAGTTGGTTCCCAGAAGGTGTAGGTGGAAGTACGTGAGGATGTACTCTACGAACTGTGTTTTGGTATTCTAAAATGAGGTATTCTAAAATACCTTTGTTTCTCTTAAGTTCGTAGAGTTTCCCTTGCGTAAACAATGTAGTTGTAGTAGATGGTACTAGGCACGGGTACGTGGAATCTTGCACAATTGACTGGTTATTGTAGAGGCAAGGTACGTTCGACTCGAGAAGGTGTCAGAAGTGTCGAAACTAGTAGTAGGGGATGTTGTGGCATACTCAGGTTTGATCTTAGGTGATTTCGGTTTGATGACAGGTTGGGAACTATTAGGATACTTTGGACACCTGGTAGGAGACCCAGGTGTGGGGTACGAGATGTGGAATTTCGGTACGAAATTCTTTTAAGGAGGGTAGATTGTAACGACCCGTCACGGGAGTCAGGATTAGCGAAGTGATTAGTGACGGATTAGCTAGGATGAGCGGTGGTTAGTTGGTTACTTTTGGACAGTTAGCGCAGAATGACGATTTTACCCCTAGACCGGGCAAAAGGTTGACTTTTAGTTCAGACGGTCAATTGGGCATTAACCGATGACCGTGACGTAGTTCGGGACATCACGAGTCGGTAGACAGGTGGTATGCCCGATTCCGACATCCGAGGAGGAAGTTATGATGTTTGGAAGGTTGAGGGCACTTTCGTAATTTGGTTAAAAAGAGGGAAAAAGTTAACTTTTTGCACGACAAGGTTTCTTCACGCAAACCTAGGACCGTTAGATAGATCTCGACGTCCTGAGTACAACGACAGGCGGCATGCCTTTATCGGACGTCGGACAAGTGAGATACGGGTCTAGGAAGTGAAGGGTAAAATCGTAATTTGAGCAATTAGGGGTATTTTGGTCTTTTTGCACCTTGGGAAGCGTGCCAATCAGATGAGAACAGGTGTACAGGGTTGAGTGGATATTTTGGGATGGGACCACCAGGTGTTTGACACCTGGCTGGATTCTAGTGGGTTATAGCCTACACGGGTTGGTGTTATAAAATGGGGTGTAACCGTTCAAACACAGAGATAGAGAGACCGGGGAAAAATCGATCAAATTGCAGTGTGAGTGAACCTTTGGGATTGTGTGTGTGTGATCAGAGAAAATCTAAGAGTGTAGGGAGTGTCTTGGGAGCAGCTGGAGGGTCGAGTGAGTGTGTTAGTGAGGGAAAAACCAGGGAACAAAGCTGGGAACACCGTGCACGGCTGTGCACCTCGATTGATCAAACCATCGAAATTGGATGTGTGGTAGTTTTCAGCAACCTCAGAAGTGCCTTGTGGAACCAGAGGAGCACGGTGGAGCTCACGGTGGTGGTCAGAGAACAGGTGAGTCCCTCGGTTTCCCCTGTTTTCTCTGTTTTTCCAGTTTGGTTTCAAAATTAAAGTCGTGGGTTTAGGGGCTTAGTCGAGCTGTTCTAGGAGTCCTAATGGGTCTAGTAAGTTGTATTTGAGCTCAGGGAAACAAACTCGTGCCTGAGAGGATAACCAGTGGTCGGAAACAGAAACTGGGATTTTTCTGGGTTTCAGTTCGGAATTGGGAGGTGAGTGTTAGGCCGTTATGTCGTGATTTTAGTAGTGGAATAGGTTGCTAGGAAGAGGACAAAACTAGTGGGATCAAAAGGGTTGAAATTGGACTGGATTTGAGGGGAAAACCGGTCACGCTGGTTCGGTTCGACCGGACCAGTTTGAACCAGCCAGACAGAGGTTGAAGATGACCCTGTAGCAGGCGCGTGAAGCCCACGCGTAGCCCCTTTGGGCGGCGCGTGAGGGCGCGTGGGGCAGGTTCTGGGGAAGTGTCCAACATGGTTTTTACTCTAATCGATGTAACAAACATTTAGGGTTCCGTTTAATTACGTTTAAAATCCAGAAAAATTGGGGAAAATAGGATAAGCTTAAATGAAGTGTTTTTGACCCGGATTGGTGACTTTTGATAGGTCGGGAAATCCCTGAGGCAACCGAGGAATGTACGGGAAGCGCGTGACGTGCCAGGGAACTGTGAGTGGACTCTTTCTTTCTACCGAGTATGCATAACTGTTTTTAGCTACTTGTTTTATGGTTTAAATTATGATTTCATGATTATTGATTATTTTATATCTGTGTTTACATAATTGTACGTTTTTCGAGAAATCTATGTATTCGACATGTTTTACGAGATATGCTCTGTGTTTGATTTTGATGCCATGATTTTGGGACTTAAATCTATAATTGGTTTTCAATGATTATGAATGGGTTTTGGAACATGATTTGATAATCAAGGTTTTCGGTTTCAGAATCGGATTTCGGAAATTGAGATTTGGTTTTAAAGCTTGAAAAAAAAGGGATTCCGGATTTGGGTTCGGAATGACGGTTCTGGACGCCGGAATGGCTTTGGAATAGTGATTTCGACTTCGGGTTTGGATATGGATTTAGAAATGGTTTCCAAACGATTTTGATTGGATTTGCTGGATCTGGTTATTGGGTTTAAAGACTCGAATTATGATTATGATGGGGGACGCTCCCGGATGGGGTTTAAAGACCCGGATTGAGTTTAAAGACTCGGGAGTTTAATGACTCAGATATTATGATTTTCCCCCGTAGGCCTGTTGAGTTTAAAGACTCGGGAGTTTAAAGACTCGAATTATACTGAGGCCTGGATTGACTTTAAAGACTCGGGAGTTTAAAGACTTGGATAGATCCAGCAGGTTTGATCGGATGATGATATTGGTATCTTATGTTTTAATGCTAATGTTTTTATAATGATTATCATACTGTTTTTATATTGCTGTTTTCAGATACTGAGTTATGCATGCATGTTTTTAAAACGGAGGGCAAAATCCTGGTTTGTTTATTAAAAGGTTTTTGAACCTACTATTTATTTTTAGTCCACTCACACTTTTCTGGTTTTAACTACCCTCCAGGTCGTGGTGCTAGCGCTGGGGCTGACGTTGAGGCAGAGTCAGAGGCATAGAGCATGCATAGAGTTTTACCGGAGTTTTCCGTTACGAGTTTTTCCGTTGTGAGTGTAGTTAACTTTTAGTAGGAATTTTGTCTTACCTTGTTTTGTACTATGCTCTGTATAGCTGTTGACTTGTTGGATTTTAATTCTCCCTGGTCTGGCAATGTAATTGTGGGTTTTTGTGAGGTTGTTTCGGTCTTTTGTTTTGGGTTGTCAAACGGGAGTAGGGTTCGTCCCGGTTATCGAGGTGATAATCGGGGTGGGTCCTGTCATATTTTATGGGAAAATTTGCAGTCTAGCTGATAGTGTTACCATGCACACTATACTGGAGATCAGACGTAATTTAAAAATTAATTGCCTAATCATACCCATAAGACAACTAAATCAAACTGATTGAGAGCTATGGTTAAAGTATAGTTTTATGTTGTCAAATGGTACTGAATTACCAATGGGGTCTTATATTCTCTAAATTCCAAATGAACGTTGTTAAGATTATTGATAAGGCATGAATTAAGCATCATTTTATACTTTTTATACTTATCTTTTAATGTTTAAATACCAAATAATTGTAGGAAATAATATATTTTATGAGAAATGTACAGAATTGGATAGAGCTCGGAATTACGAGAGTTTAGGCAAAATAATCAGCTCAATCAAACTTATATTGAAGAAGTTATAATCGAATAAAAGAAGGTCACCAAAAAAAGCTATGAAATTCGATAGGGAGCTAACGAAGTCCACAAAGGTAGCCCAGAAGCATTTCGGCACGCCCCTCCTAAATCCCAAAGCTTGATTCAGCATGCGCCTACCGGCCTCCTTTCCAAGCCTCCTTGACACATTGACCTTGCCATTGACCACTGAATTTCGTCCATCTTTAGGCCGGTGCCCACCGAAACAGTTCCTGAAGCTTTATTTTGTGATTTTGGCATATTTTGGGATAATTTCAACTTGTTTTCACACTTATTCTCCATATTGTATTAGGATTTCAATCCTATTTTCTTTTCTTTTATTATTTCCCCCCCTTTTCTTGTAGAAAAGGTTTTTAATTAGTTTTCTTATATATTTAGGAAACCTTTTCTTTTTAGAATTAAATTGTTAACTCCTATTTATTTGGGAATTAATTTTCTTCTATAAATAGAGAGACTTAGGTTATTTGTAAAGTGTCGTCCACTTTTATACCAAAGCTCTGATTAACGAAATTTTTCCTTTTCAATAAATTCAAGATTTCTTGTGCAAAACTAATTATACCATATCCCACCTTTTACAACCTTTATCCATGGCATAGAGGAGTGTCTCCAAGTGTCTCACCAAAGAGTGCCCAATCTCTTCGTATCCATAGGGTGTCCCGAAGAGAAAAAGTGTAACACGGGCTCTTTACCTTGTAGTTAACTTTTGTGCTTGAATATCTTGATTTATGAACTGATCTCTAATATTATTCTTGGTTTTATGGTTGTATTAATTCCAATATTCTATGTGTTTTATGATTCTAGTTTTTGTTATGATTATATGTTTGTGCTTAATGCTTGATTAGATAGAGGAGTGTCTCCAAGTCTATATCACTGAAAGTGTGGCGTGAGTGTCTCCTTGCACGTACTTGAGATAACATGCAAATAACTCGTAAGGCTAGAATTAGAGGATTTCATAGGTTGAAGTTAATAGAATCATAAATAAGTTAGGTTAAAGATGAGTTGACCATGTAAATAATAAATTAGGTTAGATTATATTATATTAGGTTAGTTAATCATGTAGGATAATAGAAACAATCAACTACCCCCCTAATTAAACAATCGAATGATAATCATGCTTAGATACCCTCAATCCCCGGTTAAGAACGATCCCTACTTATCAATGTTACAATCTACAAAAAAAAAAAATTAATTTGCATATGTTTTTATTAAGTGTTGAGTGTGACTTTGTGTTTACTTTAATGCTTGATTTTAGCGTATCAGTTAATGGATATTCGAGCCAACGGTTATCACGTTGAAACCACTAATGAAAAAGAAGTTGAATACCTTTGCATAACCTCTAATTTGTATGGTAAGAAGCATATATTGGAGAAGCTAACTAGAAGCTAGCCATGTGCTAGCTAGAAGCTAACTAATACGCGCAACTGCTTATTATGGTATGACTGGTTGGGACACCCTGATTAAGGTAATGATGTGTCGTATCCTCAATACATCACACGACATCTTCTCACTAGTAAGCACCTTGTGTTTATTGAAACATTGTGCCAAGCTTGCTCGCTAGAAAAGATTGAATAAGATTATCATATGCAAAGATGCGTAAAGTCTCCACCCTTTTTCGTACATAATACAACTATACAAAGAGGAAATTTGTGGATTTTTCCAACCACCATAAGGACCATTTGAAAAAACAAATCATGGTCCTAGTTGAGATACCGACAAAGTGGTCACATGCTATCCTATTGTCCACACGCATAATGTGTTTGCTAAACTCTTAGCCCAGATTGTAATGACCCGAAAATTCGAGAAAATAAAAATGACCATTTTACCCGTGAAGGCCAAAGAGTTGACTTTTTAACCTGGATACTTGTTGGACGTTCTGACAGGACCCGTCCCAACTGGACGTCAAAAACCGTACCCGGTCCTGCTCCCGTCTGACAAGTCAACTGAAAGTCCGAAACTACCCTTCAGTACCTGCCAGACAAGGGAATTTTGTGCATGTGCCCGCTATACCTCCACCTCTGGAATAGCCTCGATCAACGCGCCACGACCTGAAGGGTTAATAAAACAGAAAAGGTGCGAGTGGACAAAAATGACCTCTTATAAAAACATTTATCAAAATACATTCTTACCCTCCAGTTTTCACAAACTTGCATGCATATCGTAAAACACGAGTGACCGATAAAATCAAAACATATTTTCCCTTGGTCCATAAAACTCATGTTCACCGAATCAGTTCATGTTATGAAACATCAAATCCCGGCTCTCAGGCCAAAACATGTGAAAACATAATCACTGGCCACAAAGACCAAAAACCGTACTCAATACCAGTACATCATCACAATCAATACCAATCAGCACTAATCACCAGTGCACAAGAAATATATCAATCCAATCAATCTGCACTACTCACAAGTGCATAAAATATCACAAATCACATCTGCACTACTCACAAGTGCACAATCAATCAAATTGCACTACTCACAAGTGCTGCACTACGCGTAGGCCAATATCCAGTCACTCTCTCGGGAACAGACACCTCTGGGCTCAACCCCCTCGGGCTCAGTCACCTCTGGGCGAACACATCCCCAGGTTCAGACACCTCCGAGTGGTACATCCAGGCTCAGTCTCATCCGAGAAGCTGACTACCATAGGATCAACTCCCGATCCTACAATCACATCCCCCAAGCTCCGGTCGTCTGGGTAATCCCCCCAAGCACCGACCGTCTGGGAATATCACAATCACAATGAAAACCATCCCGGGAATTACATCCCAAAACATTTCAATCAAATCTTGACTTCATACCAAGTCAAGGTCCTTCTCAACTGGGTCTCAAGCCCAAAATACCTTTTACACATAAACCGTTAAAATCACATTTAAATCAATATAATAATCCGGAAATCATCATTGACTCACCAACCAAGTCAAAACATCATTTTAGAAATCATTTAAACTCCGGGCCTAGCCCAAACTTCATTTGCACGTACCTCGTAAAACGTGCCCGAAAGACTCATTAAAATAATCATAAAATCCCAATAAATCATTAATTTCACAAATTCACAAGTGACTCCAAATCCGAGTTAAAATCACTATTCACTTGGGTTCTCATGCCCACAATATCATTATCACGCAAATCCATGCGTTGCAACCTCCGTTGCCATTTTCACGTAAATCCACGAAATCAATCACTGACTCATAACCCGAGTCCAAATATCATTTTCAATCCATGACTCAATAATCCGAGTCCAACCATTATTTTCAATCAATTTCAACCCCGGACTCATAAACCAAGTCCAAACATCATTTTTACCAAATTTCGTAATTTTTCGAAAATCACCCAATAATAATAATATAATAATCATAAAACCGAGAAATTACTAGATTGAAACATAAATCATGCCCAAGCATATAAAATCATATAATAAGGCATTAAAATCATATATGCATGCATCACGGTTAGAAAACAAAGTCCACTCACACACACCGTTCAAAACGGTCTGTTTCCGAGCTGCACGTTTTTCCGTAAAATCTGGAAATCATAACTCCTGTCCAAAATCATTATAGAGGGTTACTAACATCTCAAAATACAACATATAATTTTCCCCAATTTTTTCCGAGATTTAAATACGTATTTTAAACGTAAAACAAAACTTCGGATACGCGGAACATTATCGAAACGATATCCGATTTCATCGAAACCAACGTTAAAATGTTCGTTACACTGAGAGGATCAAAAGTCATGTTGACCTCACCTTGAGACTACGCCGGACGCGCCCTCACGGGCCGCCGTGAGTGGCTGCGCGTGAAACCCACGCGCCAGCTACAGTGCTGTCGTCTCAACCCGTTTGTCTGGTAAACGGGTCCTTTAACCCGCGACACGATCCGGTTCCAATCCTATCAATTCGACACTGATTACATCAATTGATCATCGAGTTAGTTTCGTTTTGAGTTCAATTAAAGGTCAGCAATCAGAATTACACGATTACCTGCATCAAACCTCACGATCGAAGATGAACACTCGAAGAACACTCCGAACACTGTTCATCATTCGAACACCTTCAATCTCAATCGATTTCCTTCAATTGATGCAACCAGAAGCATCAGTGGACTCCTTTAAACATTTCCCCCAACTCAATTGCATCAATCCATTGCTCAATCTTCACGACTCAAACTCGAACATCCGTACACTGTGCAACCATGGAGTTCAGCCAATCTCAACCAGTTTCTTCCAATTGATGGACCCAAAAGCATCGTGGGATCATGAGAAGTCATTTCCCCACAACAATTGGATCAGTCGAAGCCTCAAACTTCACGACTCAAGCTCGAAGTTCCTCACTGTCACCAAACCCGTTCAGAGCCAATTGGGCATGAATTTATCTCGTTTTTGATTTGAAACAACTCGTCTCAACCTCAGGAAGCTATTTCCAAGCTCCAATTCGATCATCGCAGCTCAATTCGTCCAATTTGATTTTCCCTCCAAATTTTCTAAAACCCGAAATCCCAGTCCTCAGCTCTCAGTTAATCCCTCGTGTTTCCCAGTTCAATTTACCCTCAATTGCTCACACTTTGGTTCAGAAATGGAAGAGAATTGGAGGTTGGGAGAAAACTGATTTGTGGGTTGTACACGGTTGAAGAAAATATGGGAGATTAATGGAAATTAGGATTAATTAATTAATTTAATATAATAAAACATAATAATTAGGTCTCCCCAAAATCATGGATCCATGTTTTGTGCCTGATTTTAAGGGATGAGTGACACTTGTCACTCATCCAAGTGTGTCCAGTCACCGGGTACTGTTCACATTAAAATATTATTTTATTCCCGGTTCGTTCGGTTAATCGAGCCCGATTCCGTGACCATAACTTCGTGGTCGAATCTCCGATTTCGGCATGCCGCCTGTCGTTGGATTCGTATCGACGAGACCTACGTAACGGTCCTTGGCCCTCGTCCATCGGACCTCCCGATCAAAAAGTCAACATTTGGCCCCTAATATGCCAAATTACCAAAATGCCCCTCAACTTCCGAACATCATAACTTTCTCTACAAATGTCGGAATCGAACGTGCCACCTGTCTATGAACTCGTGACGTCCCGAACTACGTCACCGTCATTGGTCAAAGTCCGTTTGACCGCCCGAACTAAAAGTCAACATTTTGCCCACGCTAGGGGCAAAACGGTCATTCTGCACGTTTCGTCCGATTTCACTCAACTAATCCCCGATTAGTCATTCTAAATCATGATTGATTAATATTCAATCCCGATATTCGGGACGGGTCATTACACGTTCCAAGAAGACTGTTATGAAGGTGACCTCCGGAGTACGTTGACATCTGGTATGATGAAAATGGAGTTATGAAAAAAAAAATTTGCTCTAAAACATAAAGGGTAATTTAGTAATTTTGGCCCAAAGGGTAATGTGGTAATTTGGCACCAAAGATAAGTTGGTGTTGACACTTGTCTAGAATCCTCTTGATTCTTCTTTGATGCACCGACTTACCATGTGGGTATTATACATATATATATTACATACATGCATAGGAGCTGTAAGGAAGTTTGAGAGTAGAAAATTCATAGAATAACCGTGAACCAAGATAAGAGGGATGGAGAGAGAGAAGGAAAGCTAAGTATTCGGGTAGAAAATATAGAGTGGAAGGAAAGGAAAACGAAGAAGAGAAGGGCCTAGTTAGCTCAGAATCGAGAGCTAAACGAGAACCTGAGAAGGAGAAAATTTGAGTTTGGTTGCACCATAGAGTTCTTGGGCATGGGAACTTGAACTAAGCATACTAAGCTTCTTTAAAAGTCCCTACAACCCCAATAGACTGTTGGTTCGAGGTTTTAGACGTTGAAACCACCTAGAAACCGAAGAACAAGTATTGGATGAAATTTGAGAGCTTGGGTGAAGAAATAGGGTATGTTTTTCATACTTTTGAAGCTATAGATCTTTTCTAGAGGTAGATTAGAAGATATTGGCCGTCAAATGCAAGAAAAATGGTGAAAATTGAGGGAAATATGACCGGGTCAGGGTCGCCAGGTCGGGTGACCCAAAACTAGGGAAAAAGGTGGCGGAGAAGATGAATAGTAACCATGTGTGGCCACCAAGCGCAGAAGCCTGTGATGGCGCATGCGGAGGCGCCTCAGGTTGCTGTCAACACGAAAGTTGTTCGTCTTAAAATTCTAAGTTCATTGGTCTAAGGTTTGATTTAATTGGACAACGTTTGAATATATTTCTGAATTTCCAAAATATTATGCCTATATTTTTAATTAATAATTAAGCATAAGATAATTACGCATAAATTAAGCTTAATTTGATCATTGAAAAGCCCTTAAAAGCAATTTGTTTTTAGGAAAGAAATCTACAAAAAAATGTATTTGATTATTGGTTCTGTAAGTAAGAAATCATAATTATTTTGGGATATTTATTACATATGTCTTTTATGAACAATACTTAAGAAGTAAGAAATTAGTTCTAAGTAATCTCGATATTCGAGATGCTATTTGAGTAAGGAAAAATAAAGATGAAAAATGTGTGATGTATGGCGATCATGTGTTTATGGTTATGTGATTATATCAATATGATGATATGTTGATACTATGATGTCATATATGTGGTATTAAGATATAACGAGAGGTTATGATAAATAAAATTGTATAAGTTGTTATGTATAATTGAATATAACTATTTAGTGAAATAAGGTTCGAAAGAAGTCGAATGACGGTTTTCACTACTTGACGGGATTAGTGGGCTGAACGTGGATGATACCCGATAAGGGTGGATTTAATTTAGTTAATCTAATAAGATATGGATATAGATAAAATTGGTGATATCCCTTATCTAACAAGAATTGTCAGACGGGAGCAGGAACGACCCGATTTCCAGGGAAATTAGGGACAAGTAATATCAACTTGGTATTAGAGCAAGTTACTGAATATCCTGTTTCTAAGACCAAGTCTTGTGTATAGCATGTTTATTAAAGAAAATTTATTTGATTTATATAGTGATGGTTGGAGTATGATTTATTTTCAAACGATTCTCATGCTTCTATGAAATTAGTTGGAAAACACATTTTTCGATTTTTTTTTTTCATAATCAGTGTTGGAGCTATGGTTTGGCTTGGGATTTAGATTTGAGTTAAGGTTATAGTATGATTTATGTGGCCAAGATTTGAATTTGGTTTTTAAATGGTTATTGAAAATTTCAAAAATTCTAAATTGATTTAGATGCACGTTTTACGAGATTCATGAAAATTGAGTTGGGTTTACATTCGGATTTCAAAATAATGATATGGCTTTTGAGGATTAGATATATATTGACATTATTTGAATGTGATTTTTCAAATGAATACTTAGTGATTTTTTCGGGAAACTATTGATTGCTTTACATGCACGTTTTACGAGGTTTATGAAAACTGTGTTTTGGGCTTAGTTCCGAATCTCGAAATGTGAATTTAGTTTTAGAAATTAACATGTGTTATATATATTTTCTTGATACTTGTGCATTATTATGAATAGAATAACCTTCATTGGACTGCTGGTTGGCACTTGTATACTGTATCCTCGAGTAGTTATGTGATGTGATGGCTAGTTAGTCTGAGACGTTAAGATGGGATTTGTTTCTTGTGATTGGTATTGTGATGATGATTCAAATGTCGAGTGGACTCTATTGTTTAGTGGTTATGCCTACCAATAGTGTTGTGATAACCCGGATGGTGCTTCATGCAGGCCCGGGGGATGTTGAGATAACCCGGATGGTGCTTCGTGCAGTTCATAGGGGGTGTTATGATAGTCCGGATGGTGCTACGTGTAGTTCCCATACATGTTCAGATGGTGCGTTAGTGCAGTTCCCGGACTTGGCATTATTGATGCTTGGTACAGTTCTTGGCCAGCCTACACGTAGATATGTGATACACTACGGTGAAAATTCGATTTGGGAATTGGTTAAGCCTGGTTATGGGGTTTGTGTACATTAGTGGATGTTTTTCATTGCTGATAAGATAAACCTAACTCGGTTGTTTCTTACTGCAGTTCCTGAGGTCAGTTTGATTATGATGGTTGATTTTTTAACTTCAAGAGAAAAAGTTGCTTAAGTGTGATTCATGATTTATTTTATGTTTTTAAGAATTGGTGATTGCAATTACTTGTTCATGAAAATTTTGAGGTAGATTTTTTTTAAAGGGGGTAGGTTGTAACAACCCGAAAATTCGAGAAAATAAAAATTACCATTTGCCACTGAAGGTCAAAGAGTTAATTCTTAACCCGGATACTTGTTGGACGTTCTGAGGAGACCATTTGACAGGACCCGTCCCAATCCCACTGGGACCACCCGGGGACGTGCCCCGCTCCCGTCTGACAATGACTCTAAACATACCAAAATTACCCTTAAATAAAAACCGAAGACTCAAATAGATAGATAACGTACAAACACAGTGTTTAAAGTGATACTGTCAGACAAGGGAAAGTAAAATACAACATGTGAGCACACTAGTCAGAGTACATTTATTCGGTGCTCAACCTACCCACAAGTGGGTGTACAGGTGCACAGCTAGGCAAACTAAACCTCTGCCTCCTCCTCCGGGTCCTCCTCCTCTATTTCCGTGTCAGGGTCTGGAGGGGTCAGTAAAACAAGGGTGAGTGGGCCAAAAATAACAGTTTAGAAATCAATTTAATAATAAAATAATCATAAGGTTTTACCCCTCCGTTTTCCAAATCTTGCATGCAGTGAAAACATAATATTATAATGAAATCATAACAAATGAACAACAATAATAATCGTAAGGTGAAGCTAACATATCAGTGCACTGTAAAACCCAACCCAAATGATGTCACGGTTCTAAGGCTACGCGTTGCCACTCAGGGTCTCACACCCGAGACTCTCTAGGTACATCAGCTCCCGGTATCCCGGTCACTGCCCGAGGTATATGAACATGCCTTCCTGAGAGTAAGCAGCCCAACGGGGGTCAACTCCACTCAGTCAGAGCCCCGTGACTACTCCAGGGTCCACCTAGGCCAACGACCCTCCCTGGAGGAGACAATATACACAGGTAGGAAAGTACAGTACAATAACAGTATAGTTTACCCTATGTCCCCCGGACATCCCAAACAAAATCCACATATAATCCAGACGGGTCTCATGCCCAAAACATAGCAAATATAAACAGTTCATAAGACTCATCAGTGGAAATACTAAAACAGTTTATGCATGCAAGCCTTTTATAAATCAAACAGCCCACTCACACTCGGTCCTTGCTGCTCAACGATCTCTATAAACCTGTATTATTATTCTTGAGGGTTACTTAAGGACCCTATAATATCAATACCAAGACCCTAGAACAGATCCGCCTCAAAATTGCATCCCGGGCACTATTCCCAGTGCTTCAAACCCCATTTTGACTAATATAACGATCTCCGATCGACATGAAACCACCTCCATTGGATCCGTATCATCGAAACCTTGAAAATGGTACCGGCCCCACCAAAATCACTGTTCACATGTGCCCCCACGCGCCTGGTCAACGCGTGGGTCAACGCTGCTACAGTACTGCTGACGTCAGCAGTGATGTCATGCTGACGTCAGCATGACGTCATCACTGACACTTGTCAGGTGACACGTGGCATGTTCTGATTGGTCCCTGGTCTGACAATATCTGACAGGATGACGTCATCATGACGTCAGAAGTGACGTCAGCATGATGATGTCATCATGCTACAGTATCGGGTCAGACCCGTTTGACTGGAACTGGGTCGCCGTCGACCCACGGCTTGACCCGATTCAACCGTTCGATTCCGGCCACCATTTTCGACGGGGTTCATCCCTATAGGGTCGTCTAGGTCTGTTCTATGGTTCTACAACCTCAAACTAGAAAGAAAACGGGAGAAAACTCACCAGTTTGTCTCTGAAACTCACGGTCAAAGTCCGATCGTCTTCTCCGGTGATCCACGCCGTGTCCGTCGTCCAAACCAGTCCTGATCGACTCGTCTCTCACCCTAGGACATTCCTAACATCACACAATCAATTTCCTAGCACTAAAACACGTTGGTTCGAAACAGGGGATCAAAACGGGTTTTCGGGTTTTCGACCTTACCGCCGCCGTGTCGCCGCCGCAGGCCGTGCCGTCGTCCAGTTAAGCTCCTGGGGTCCTCACGGTGCAGACTGGAGCTTCCCCCGCGTCGAGATGATGTGGTTGTCACGGTTTGCTTCTTGGACCCGTTTCCGTCGTGTTTCGGGTCTGAGTTTTTGGACGGGATTTCGGACGGGAAAAACGGGCTGGTGGTTGCCGGTGTTGCACAGGTTGTGAAGACCAGATAATGGTGGTGCTGTGGGTGGTCGTTTGGTGTGATAAGGATGGCTGGTTTGATCGCCTTGGTCGAGAGAAATTGAAGAAATGCACGGGTTGTGGGGGGGCTGTATGTGTGTTTGTGTGTGTTTGTAAGAAAAGGCAGAGACAGAGATCGTGCATGAACAAGGAAAGCAGATGAAAATGGAGGGCTGGTATTCATTTGAACAGAAAATCCAAGGGCTGGGGTTAATTGGAGGGAAAATAAATAATATAAAAATAGATTAAATAGTGTAAGTTGCTTTATTGGAATAGTGTAGGCTTGGATGGGTGACACTTGTCACCAATCCACCGGTTTGATTTAAATATTAGGTTGGCACGGATTCCCGTAATAAATTAATATTTTATTCCGTTGTTCTCGGTTCGTAAATTCCGCTAAAACGCTTCCTTGACCATAACTTCTTCATACGAACTCCGATTTCGGCGTGCCGCCTGTCTACGGATTCATGACGTCCCGACCTACGTCATAGTCATGGGTCAAAGTCCAAATTGTTGCCCGGGTCAAAAGTCAAAGTTTCCCCCCTTCAGGGGCAAAATAGTCTTTTTACATTAAAATATTATTATTCTCGGTTCGGGTCGTTACAACCTACCCTCCTTACAGAAATTTCGTCCTCGAAATTTACTCAAACAAGTATGGGTACTGGCCTCTCATCAATTCTTCGGGTTCCCATGTCGGTTCCTCCACCTCGTGGTTCCGCCATAGTACTTTAACCAAAGAAATCGTCTTGTTCCTTAGGACCTTTTCCTTCCTATCCAGAATCTGCACTGGCCGTTCCTCGAAACTTAAATCTGTCATCAGTTCCAGTGGTTGCTCTGGCAGTGCATGAGAGTCATCCCGAAGATACTTCCGTAGCATCGACACATGAAATACGTCATGTACTCGGGAAAGCTCTGAAGGTAGTGCTAAACGGTAAGCCACTGGACCAATCCTCTCGACAATCTCATATGGTCCGATATAACGAGGACTCAATCTCCCACGTCGTCCAAATCTGAGAATCCCTTTCCACGACGATAACTTTAAAAAGACAAAGTCACCAACCTCGAACTCTAAATCTCGGATCCGTCGATCCGCATAGCTCATCTGACGATCCTGGGCCGCCTTCAATCTTTCCCGAATAACCCGAACTGTCTCCTGGGTCATATCCATCAGATCCGGCCCCACTGCGGTTCTTTCTCCGATCTCCATCCAGCATACCGGTGTTCTACACTGTCGACCATACAGTGCCTCATAGGGTGCCATCCCTATACTCGCATGGTAGCTGTTATTGTAGGCAAACTCCATCAATGGCAATCGATCAGCCCACGAATCCTGGAATTGCAACACACAGGCTCTCATCATGTCCTCGAGAGTTTGTATTGTCCTTTCAGATTGTCCGTCGGTCTGTGGGTGGAATGCCGTACTGAAGTGTAATTTCGTACCCAAAGTAGTCTGTAGACTCCTCCAAAACCTGGATGTGAAACGTGGATCCCGATCCGACACGATCGACTCTAGGGTACCGTGTAGTCGGATGATCTCATTAATGAATAGCTGGGCCAAACGGTTGAGCTTGTACGTCTCACGTACAGGCAGAAAATGCGCTGATTTAGTCAACCGGTCCACTATTACCCAGACTCCATCAACTCCACTCCTTGTCTTCGGTAACTTGAAGACAAAGTCCATTGTAATATGGTCCCACTTCCATTGTGGAATTGGAAGTGGCTGCATAGCCCCATACGGACGCTGCCGTTCTACCTTGACCTGCTGACAGATCAAACATTTGCTGACAAACTCAGCTATCTCCCTCTTCATCCCTGGCCACCAATAATAGTCCCGGAGGGTACGATACATCTTTGTCCCTCCTGGATGCATAGCATAGGCCGAACTGTGGGCCTCGTCTAAAATCTCTCTCCTCAACTCTGGTACCGCAGGAACACACAATCTCCCAAGCTTTACTAATGCTCCATCGCCCCTGACGGAGAAATCTTGTCTCTGTCCGGATTCAACCTCGTTCCTGTAATCACAAAGTATCTGGTCCTGTAGTTGAGCCTCGATGATCCTGTCGACCAACACGGGTCGCACATGAAAGCTAGCCAACAAGGCTCCCTGATCGTCCATCCCTAACATAACTCCGCTCTTCCGAAGTTCCACTAGCAAAGGAAGATACACCAATCTCAAATGCGCAACTGATCCCGCCGACTTCCTACTAAGTGCATCAGCTACGACATTTGCCTTGCCAGGATGGTACTCGATGGTACAATCATAATCCTTCAACAATTCCAACCACCTTCGCTGTCTCATGTTGAGTTCCTTCTGTGTGAACAAATGTTTAAGACTCTGGTGATCGGTGAATATTCGGCATGTCACACCGAACAAATGATGTCTCCAGATCTTTAGAGCATGAACCACCGCTGCCAATTCCAAATCATGAGTAGGGTAGTTCAACTCGTGCGTCTTCAGCTGCCGGGATGCGTAAGCAATCACTTTTCCATTCTGCATCAATACACAACCCAAACCCTACAGCGATGCATCACTATATACCACGAACTCTCCACTGCTGTCTGGTAATGCAAGGACAGGTGCAGTGGTTAATCGGAACTTTAATTCCTGAAAACTCTGTTCACACTGGTCGTCCCACACAAACTTCACCCCTTTCCGAGTTAACCGAGTCAATGGTGCGGCAATCTGGGAGAAACTCTCTACGAATCTCCGATAGTAGCCTGCTAACCCAACAAAACTTCGCACTTCCGTCACCGTGGTCGGTCTTGGCCAATTTGTCACAGCCTCCGTTTTCTGAGGATCCACACTTATCCCCTCGGGTGATATAATGTGACCCAAGAATCCAATACTATTTAGCCAAAACTGACACTTGCTTAACTTAGCATACAGCTGCTCCTGTCGTAGTTTACCCAATACCATTCGTAAGTGCTCCTCATGAGCCCTGACACTCTTGGAATACACCAAGATATCGTCGATAAACACGATCACAAATTTATCCAAGTATGCTCGAAAGACTCGATTCATCAAGTCCATGAATGCAGCTGGTGCATTCGTCAGTCCAAAGGGCATCACCAAGAACTCATAATGCCCATACCTCGTTCGAAAAGCTGTTTTCTGAACATCCCCCTCGGCTATTCTCAGTTGATGGTATCCCGACCTCAGATCTATCTTAGAGAAATATCGCGCTCCTCGTAACTGATCGAACAAATCATCGATCCTGGGTAAGGGATACTGGTTCCTTACCGTAGCCTTGTTCAACTGCCGATAATCCACACACAACCGCAAACTACCCTCCTTCTTTTTCACAAATAAGACCGGCGCTCCCCATGGTGATGTACTGGGTCGGATAAACCCTAGATCCACCAGTTCCTGTAATTGGATTTTCAATTCCCGTAGCTCCGCCGGTGCCATACGATACGGTGCTTGTGAAATCGGCCGAGTCCCGGGGAGTAACTCGATCGTAAAGTCGATCTCCCTGGGTGGTGGTAATCCAGGTAAATCTCCTGGAAAGACATCAGGAAATTCCCGCACAATCGGAATATCCTCAATACTCAAAGATTCATCCGTAGACTCTACCACATAAGCAAGATAACCCTGACACCCCTTCTGTAAGAGTTTAGTAGCTGTGAGTGCAGATATTACCTTGGGTGATGCGTCTCCACACTCTCCCTGAAATATCACTTCCGGTAATCCTGGACCTCTCAAAGTCAACCGCATGTTACTACAGTCGATGAGTGAATTGTACTCCGACAACCAATCAACTCCAAGTATCACATCGAAATCGTGAACATTCATCAGAATTAAGTCTGCCGGAAATTCGACTCCCTCAATCTCCACAGGACAAGCTCGTATCTCCTGGTTCACCTGGTAGGTCACACCCATCGGTGTCCCCACTCCCATCTCGTGCTCAAGTGCGGTCACCTCACGGCCCAACAGACTCGCACAACGCGGTGAAATAAAAGAATGAGTTGCCCCCGAATCCATCAATGCACGAACAACCATACCATAAATATGTACAGTACCTGTCAACACTCCCGGAATGGATCTGGCCTGCTGCTGGGTAACAGCATAAACACGAGCCATAGACTCTGCAGGTCGTCCCCATCCTCTAGCTCCTCGATAACGGCCACGCACAACACCGCGTGTCTGGCTACTGTCAGTCTGAGATGCTGTGCTCTGTGCTGGCGCAGTACTGCCGCGAATCAGTGGACACTCAGAAGCATAGTGCTCCGGCTCCCCACAAGCGAAGCAAGTGACCTCCCTAGGTCGACCCGAGTATCCTCCCGGTGAGATGCTCATCGGTGAGTACGACCGTTGCCAAGCTCCAGAACGCTGTCCAAACCGCTGAGGACTCCTGAACTGACCAGAACGTCCTCGGCTGCCAGAAGACGAAGATCCACCAGAATGTCCTCCCTTCGAGCCACGACGGCCCGAGAATCCCAAATGTGGGCGATCACGTCGCCGAGTCTCCCCCTCAGCTAGCTGACGAGCCAGGATACTGTTTTCAACCCTGGTCGCCGCATCAGTCAGATCCCTCATGGAAGCAAAGGGTGTTGCAGTCACCATCGCCTGAATCTCAGGTCGCAAGCCCCACTCAAATCTGCGACATCGGTCTACCTCGGTGATCACGAAGTTCTCAGCAAAGCTAGACAACATTAGGAAGGTCTCCTCGTACTCTGCTACAGTCTGATCCCCCTGCCGGAGTTGCAGAACCTCTGCCTCACGGGCGTTGCGAAACGACCGTGGATAGAACTGGTTGAGAAACCGCTCTCGGAAGGTCTCCCATGGAATGGTGTGAACGGTCCAGCCGGCCAAAACAAGGTTGTGCCACCATCGATAGGCGCTCCCATCCAGTAGGAAAGTCGCCAGTACGACACGCTCCTCCGGAGGACAGTGCATGACCTCGAAAATCCTCTCCCAGCGGTCAATCCACTGGTGTGCTTCCTCGGGGTCGGTTCCCCCACTGAAGTGCGTAGCACCCAGGCGCTGAGCCCGCTCAATGCTCGCAGTATCTCCATTTCCTCCATTGCCCTCGTCAACACGTGCACGGGGTTCACGTCGGGGAGGCATATCCAACTGCTAAGAGGCAACAGGTTAAAAGACATCGAAAGCGACCATGTACAAAGTACAAACCGCTAACCTAGTACTCTGACTACTAATCCTAATGCTCTGATACCAAGCTGACAGGACCCGTCCCAATCCCACTGGGACCACCCGGGGACGTGCCCCGCTCCCGTCTGACAATGACTCTAAACATACCAAAATTACCCTTAAATAAAAACCGAAGACTCAAATAGATAGATAACGTACAAACACAGTGTTTAAAGTGATACTGTCAGACAAGGGAAAGTAAAATACAACATGTGAGCACACTAGTCAGAGTACATTTATTCGGTGCTCAACCTACCCACAAGTGGGTGTACAGGTGCACAGCTAGGCAAACTAAACCTCTGCCTCCTCCTCCGGGTCCTCCTCCTCTATTTCCGTGTCAGGGTCTGGAGGGGTCAGTAAAACAAGGGTGAGTGGGCCAAAAATAACAGTTTAGAAATCAATTTAATAATAAAATAATCATAAGGTTTTACCCCTCCGTTTTCCAAATCTTGCATGCAGTGAAAACATAATATTATAATGAAATCATAACAAATGAACCACAATAATAATCGTAAGGTGAAGCTAACATATCAGTGCACTGTAAAACCCAACCCAAATGATGTCACGGTTCTAAGGCTACGCGTTGCCACTCAGGGTCTCACACCCGAGACTCTCTAGGTACATCAGCTCCCGGTATCCCGGTCACTGCCCGAGGTATATGAACATGCCTTCCTGAGAGTAAGCAGCCCAACGGGGGTCAACTCCACTCAGTCAGAGCCCCGTGACTACTCCAGGGTCCACCTAGGCCAACGACCCTCCCTGGAGGAGACAATATACACAGGTAGGAAAGTACAGTACAATAACAGTATAGTTTACCCTATGTCCCCCGGACATCCCAAACAAAATCCACATATAATCCAGACGGGTCTCATGCCCAAAACATAGCAAATATAAACAGTTCATAAGACTCATCAGTGGAAATACTAAAACAGTTTATGCATGCAAGCCTTTTATAAATCAAACAGCCCACTCACACTCGGTCCTTGCTGCTCAACAATCTCTATAAACCTGTATTATTATTCTTGAGGGTTACTTAAGGACCCTATAATATCAATACCAAGACCCTAGAACAGATCCGCCTCAAAATTGCATCCCGGGCACTATTCCTGGTGCTTCAAACCCCATTTTGACTAATATAACGATCTCCGATCGACACGAAACCACCTCCATTGGATCCGTATCGTCGAAACCTTGAAAATGGTACCGGCCCCACCAAAATCACTGTTCACACGTGCCCCCACGCGCCTGGTCAACGCGTGGGTCAACGCTGCTACAGTACTGCTGAAGTCAGCAGTGACGTCAGCATGACGTCATCACTGACACTTGTCAGGTGACACGTGGCATGTTCTGATTGGTCCCTGGTCTGACAATATCTGACAGGATGACATCATCATGACGTCAGAAGTGACGTCAGCATGATGACGTCATCATGCTACAGTATCGGGTCAGACCCGTTTGACTGGAACCGGGTCGCCGTCGACCCACGGCTTGACCCGATTCAACCGTACGATTCCGGCCACCATTTTCGACGGGGTTCATCCCTATAGGGTCGTCTAGGTCTGTTCTATGGTTCTACAACCTCAAACTAGAAAGAAAA
Organism: Prinsepia uniflora; assembly: GCA_032719365.1. NCBI lineage: Eukaryota > Viridiplantae > Streptophyta > Magnoliopsida > Rosales > Rosaceae > Prinsepia > Prinsepia uniflora. The sequence continues at coordinate 67,347,700 of CM064866.1, forward strand.
CGGGAGAAAACTCACCAGTTTGTCTCTGAAACTCACGGTCAAAGTCCGATCGTCTTCTCCGGTGATCCACGCCGTGTCCGTCGTCCAAACCAGTCCTGATCGACTCGTCTCTCACCCTAGGACATTCCTAACATCACACAATCAATTTCCTAGCACTAAAACATGTTGGTTCGAAACAGGGGATCAAAACAGGTTTTCGGGTTTTCGACCTTACCGCCGCCGTGTCGCCGCCGCAGGCCGTGCCGTCGTCCAGTTAAGCTCCTGGGGTCCTCACGGTGCAGACTGGAGCTTCCCCCGCGTCGAGATGATGTGGTTGTCACGGTTTGCTTCTTGGACCCGTTTCCGTCGTGTTTCGGGTCTGAGTTTTTGGACGGGATTTCGGACGGGAAAAATGGGCTGGTGGTTGCCGGTGTTGCACAGGTTGTGAAGACCAGATAATGGTGGTGCTGTGGGTGGTCGTTTGGTGTGATAAGGATGGCTGGTTTGATCGCCTTGGTCGAGAGAAAATGGAAGAAATGCACGGGTTGTGGGGGGGCTGTATGTGTGTTTGTGTGTGTTTGTAAGAAAAGGCAGAGACAGAGATCGTGCATGAACAAGGAAAGCAGATGAAAATGGAGGGCTGGGGTTAATTGGAGGGAAAATAAATAATATAAAAATAGATTAAATAGTGTAAGTTGCTTTATTGGAATAGTGTAGGCTTGGATGGGTGACACTTGTCACCAATCCACCGGTTTGATTTAAATATTAGGTTGGCACGGATTCCCGTAATAAATTAATATTTTATTTCGTTGTTCTCGGTTCGTAAATTCCGCTAAAACGCTTCCTTGACCATAACTTCTTCATACGAACTCCGATTTCGGCGTGCCGCCTGTCTACGGATTCGTGACGTCCCGACCTACGTCATAGTCATGGGTCAAAGTCCAAATTGTTGCCCGGGTCTAAAGTCAAAGTTTCCCCCCTTCATGGGCAAAATAGTCTTTTTACATTAAAATATTATTATTCTCGGTTCGGGTCGTTACACCATTATGAAGGCATTGACCTCCTGACTATGTGTACAGGTGGTATGATGAAAATGGACTTGGGATAATTTTGTTTTAGGTCTAAAAGAGTAAGAGTAATTTAGTAATTTTGGCCCAAAGGGTAATTTGGTATTTTGGCACAAGAGATAAGGTGATGTTGACACTTGTCTAGAATCCTCTTGATTCTTCTTTGATGCACTGACTTACCACGTGGGTATTATATATATATATATATATATATATTTACATACATGCATGGATGTGTAACAAAGTTCGAGAGTAAAAAATTTATGGAAAAATCGTGAACCAAGAAAAGAGGGAGAGAGAGAGAAGGAGAGTTAAGTAGTCAGAAAGAAAAGACATAATGGAAGGAAAAGAAAACGAAGAAGAAGAATGACTGGTTAGTTCAGACCCCAAAGCTAAACGAGAACCTGAAAAGGAGAAAATTTGAGTTTGATTGCACTATAGAGTTTTTGGGCAAGGGAACTTGAACTGAGCTTACTAATTTTTTTTACGAGTCCCTATGACCCTAATAGACCGTTGGTTCGAGGTTTTAGACGTTGAAACCACCCAGAAACTGAAGAACAAGTATTGGAAGAATTTCGAGAGCTTGGGTGAAGAAATACGGTAATGTTTTCATACTTTAGAAGATATAGATATTTTCTAGAGGTAGATTAGAAGATATTGGTCATGAAAAGGAAGAAAAATGGTGAAAATTGAGGGAAATACGACCGGATCTGGGTCGCTGGGTTGGGCGACCCAAAACAAGAGAAACGGGTGGAGGAGATGATGAACAGTAACCACACATGGCCACTATGCGCAGAGGCTTGTGGTGGCGGGGGGCGCGTGCGGCGACACTTTATGTTGCTATCAACACGAAAGTTTTTTGTCTTAAAATTCTGAGTTCATTGGCCAAGGTTTGATTTAATTGGACAACATTTGAATATATTCCCTAATTTTCAAAATATTGTGTCTATATTTTTAATTAATAATTAGTATAAGAGAATTAAGTGTAAAAAGGTTAATTTGATCATTGAAATTCCCTTAAAATATTTTTTTTTATGAAAGGAATATACAAAGAATTATTTGGTTCTTGGTTTTCTAAGTAAGAAATCATAATTTTTTTGGGATCTTTATTATATGAGTCTTTTATGAACAATAGTTGAGAAGTAAGAAATTAGTTCTAAGTAATCCCGATATTCGAGATACGGTTTGAGTAAGGAAAAATAAAGATGACAAATGTGTGACGTATGATGATCATGTGTTTATGGTTATGTGATTATATCAATATGATGATATGATGACGATATGATGTCATATATGTGGTGCTAAATTATACCGAGAGGTTATGATAAATAAACTTTTCTAAGTTGTTATGTATAATTGAATATAACTATTTAGTGAAATAAGGTTCGGAAGAAGTCGGAGACGGGGTTAATGGGCTGGACGTAGATGGTAACCCCGTAAGGGTGAATTTAATTTGGTTAATCTAATAAGATATGGACAGAGGTAAAGTTGATGATATCCCTTGTGAGACGACCCATCCCAATCCCACCGGGATTAGGCGGGATGTGCCATGCGCCCGTCTAACCCACGTGCGACACGAAGGCCAGACATCCGTCTCACCCTCGTGTAACACAAAGGCCAAACAAGGGATAACCTGAATCAACAGCCCATTCGGGGCTTCCAGAGCACACCCGGATCAATGACAGAGTGTAATGTCTCAGTCTCTACTACAGCCCGCATCGGCGATCAACTTGAAGGGCATTAAAAACCATAAAAGCTATGAGTTGACGAATATAAATAATTTAATAAAAACTCATTTCATAAGGAATACATTTATGCCCTTCACTTAAAATAATACATGCATATGAAAAACAATTAATTTAAATGTAATAAAAACCGTTTAGAAAACCAAAGTCATTTCCTTCCTCAAATCATTAGGGTCTTGGCCCAAAACCATAAAATCAACCAAGTGGGAACTCAGCCCAAAACCATAAAATCAACCAAGTGGGCCACTGCCCAAATCCGTAAACACAGAAATACTAATTCGTAAATCCAATAAATCTGTAATCCAAATACCAATCATCGGCATCCAGATGCCTAGCGTCCCGAATGCTTGACGTCCCAAACGTCATATCACGGTCTAAGGCAACGTGTGCCGCCTGAGGTCTCTCCGGGTCAATTTCTTATATCCCAGATGTCTGACGTCCCAAACATCTAATCATAGCAATCCTGCTTCTGAGTCACTATACGATCCAGTCACTCCGTGCAATGACCCCTCACAGGCAATGCGTTGTGACTTCTCCAGTATCCTAGACAGTTGGAGGAGACCATCCATATATCCTCATATAAGGATGGTATATGGAAAACATTTTATAAAACCCTTTAAAAACCTTTCAAAGAGGCCATGCTTGGAATTCCATAAAAGCATCATATATCCATAAATCTAATTTCTCAAATCCAAATCCATTTAGGGTCTGCGAACCCAAAATCACATTTATAAACCACAAATGAGACTCATGCCCGATATCATAACCAACTGGGCCGCTAGCCCGATCATGTAAAACAAATGGGCCTCCAGCCCGATATCTTGTTAAATCAAATGGACTTCAAGTCTGATAGTTTCCAAATCAAATGGATCTCATGCCCGATTTCATATTTCCAAATCCAAAACCATTCCACCAAACCATTATTGAAACACCAGCACGTATAAATACCGTATAAAATCACAAACCTCGAAATACATGCAAGTACATACATATTAGATACCATAATCCAATCATCACGAAACAAATATAGAAAACATATAAAACAGTTATGCATGCATCATATTAATAAAACAAAAGTCCACTCACAGACCGTCCTAACTGCCGTTTCGATACGCGTTCCATAAGTCTCCCTGAGGCTAATCCAACCTCTCCGGGTCATCCGGATCTGTCTGAAACACACTCAAAGATTACTACCAACGTAGACAAGTCCTAATCAAGAATCATTAACATTGCCGAAAAATTCAACGTGTCCCGAACACACTTACCTAAGATTTAATCCTCAATTTAACCAACCTACATATCTCAGATCGACCCGAAACCACCACCATTGGATCCGGATGGTCGAAACCTTTAAAATAACATTGGTCCTACCTTGAAATTCGAGCCCACAGGCCCCCACACGCGTGGTCAATGCACGATTAACGTTGGTCAAAGTCAATGCTGCTGACGTCAACAAAGTCAACGTTGACGTCAATAAAGTCAACGCTGACGTCAATAAAGTCAACGCTGACGTTAGCGATCAACGAATGACATCAGCATGATGTCATCCCTGACACCTATCAGTCTTACACGTGTCAGACCTGACAGAGTGCCACGTGTTAGTCATCGGTTGGTCCATGTGTCTGACTTGTCAGTGACATGTGGCACCATCTGATTGGTCCACGTCACTGACATTTCAAGTTGATTGGGGCTCTGAAATCATGACACATGTCGACTTGGGATTGGGCCATGTCACCTGACAGTTGATACATTATGACGTCACTGATAATGTCATCATCGTCCTCCTCGCGAAGGGTCAGACCCGAATAGCTGGAACCGGGTCGCGCAGACCCGCGACCTGACCGGACTCCCAAATCCCCATTTCTTGACCAAAATCGATCCCGTTGATTCCTACACGATCGTTCAACCCCTAGGAACAGGTCCCCCTAGTCAAAACTATGAAAATGGATCGAACACTCAGATGTTTATGGATGAACAGTGACAGCCCAATCTCCAGCTCCCTGCTTGAGCTGCTCTGTCATCCACAGTCCTGGCTTTCAATCCCCAGTGACTTGTATAACCACCAACAACACAACTCAATCAAAGAAAGCCACCCCAAAACGCCCAAAACTAGAAACCCAATTTTAAAACTTCAAAAACAGTTTCGAGTTACCTTTCCTCGGCCGTCTACGGCAGTCCTGCCACCTTTTTGCCGTCTCCCGATCTCTCAGCCATCCTTTGTCACTCTCTTTTAGTCCAGCATAGGTGAGGGGGAAGGAATGGGGTTGTGGGTGTATGGGGTGTCGGTTTGGGTCGAATGAGGAAGATGATAAGGAAGGGCGATGGTATGCATGTATGTTAGTTTAGGGATCAATGGATGAGTGACACTTGTCACTCATCCAATGGACCTGATAGAAATATCTAGACCCACACTGAAGGACAAATGACAACTTGCCTCGTAAAATATGCCACTGTAAATAATACCCAAAACCGTCTGTGACCTGTAACTATCGCTTGTCTACGGACTTGTATCGACTTGATCGACGTGCCGCTTGTCTACGGACTCGTATCGACTCGATCTATGTAACGGTCCTTGGTCCTCGTGCATAGGGCCTACCGGGTCAAAAGTCAACTTTTTACTCTCGCCTAGGGGCCAAATTGCACTTTCACCCCGAACGTCCAATAATCCTCGACTAAGTCCCTGATTAGTCTCGCTAATCCTTAATTATTTCTTAATTAATCCCGTAAATTTGGGACAGGTCGTTACACCTTGTCTTGCAACAATTGTTAGACTGGATCAGGATTTGCCCGATTTCCAAGAAAATTAGGGATAGGTCCTGTCACAAATCGTTAAATTTAGGGCCACATCACCTAGACTCTCTTATACATTCTATAAGACTCGATAATATCAGAGTGTTTACATCAAAATCATTCAATGACTATTGCATGCCCCATGGGATTGATGATGAACATTTGGTTCCCCATTTTCACACCCAAAATGATCTTGCAAAAACACTAATTCACCTTGGTAATGCGCACCAAGCTTCTAGTTTCTGGGTGTTGGCTACACAATTTTTCATGCAGCAATGTTGATCTAGTTGAGGTCCACGTACTGTCATCCAACCCTATTCTGCATTCCAGCTAGTGACTGGGTACGAACTATAAGTTTTGTACTTACAAATTTTTGGATGTGTAGTTACGTGCCAATTGTGCCGCCACAACGTACAAAAATGGGACCTCAATGAAGGAAAGACATATATTTCGGTTATGAATCCCCTTCCATTATACACTATTTAGGGCCTTTGATAGGCAATCTAATTACCACTATGCTTGTGGATAGTCACTTTGATGAGACTTTCTTCTCATCGTTAAGGGGAGATTAGAACGGAAAATGTTCCTAAAAACTGATGTGAATTGATGTGGAATGTTCGTACTATGTCTCATCTTGATTCCCGAACCGTACAAAGTAAGAATGAAGTGTAAAGAATTCTAGATTTACAAAGTGTAGCTAATAATACGTCAAACACTTCTTTTAATCTAAATAAAGCGATGAGATCACATATAGCTGCTACAAAAGTGTCTGCAAGGATAGACGTCCCAGTAGGATGCATCGTCAAAGATGGACAAGTCGTGCCAAACGGACGAGGTACACCCATGGTGGCTGATCAATCATATATCCCTACCTAGAAGTGAGGTAGACTAATAGGTTTGAAGGATTTTCGTTCATCGAAAAGGATATTTGGCACAATCGAATCCTTTAGAAATATAAATATCAACTAATCCATCTCATGAGATAATTCCAGATTATGGGTTTGTCTAAGAAAAGACAGTGTTGGGGACGCCCAAACTTCTGAACCCACTCTCGATAATAAAGAGATCTCTGTAAATCATGCATGCTCATGTGAGATATGAAATCAGAATGATATTATCATTGATGACTTATATGTATTCATGGTAGCTAACAAAATAATAACTAGTAATGACCTTACTCCATTGATGAATGAATGCCTACGTAGAGAAGACTAGCCAAAGTGGAAAAAACCAATCTAGGACGAATTAGATTCCTTGAAAAAAAGGAAGGTGTTTAGACTTGTAGTTAGCACACTTCCCCATGTTAAACATACATGTTTTAAATGTGTAGTTATAAGGAAGCATAATGAGAAATATGAGATTGTGAGATACACAACTCATTTAATGGCCCATAGATTTCTCAATGCCCTGAGATTGATTACGGGGAGTCGTATTCTCCTATAATGAACGTCATAACGTTCCGCTATTTCAACAATTTGGTAGTTTCTGAAAAATTAAATATGCAGCTTATGGACGTGGTTACTATTTATCTTTATGGGGATCTGGATAAAAAGATAAATTTGAAATTTCTTGAAGGACTTAAAATATTTATAGACCACGAAACACGATCTCTACTCGTTTGAGGTGTTCACTTGACGGATTGAGATCATCCGGATGGATGTGGTATAACCATCTAAATCAGTATTTGATCAGAATGGGATATATAATGATGAAGAATGCCTTTGCATGTTTATTAAGAATTTTTTTTTTTTTAGGTTTTTTGTATTAGTATTCCCAAAGAAACCAAAGAAACAACTAAGCACTTAAAGTTGGAATTTGAAATGACGGATCTTGGAAGAACAAAGATCTATCTCAGCCTGGAGATCGAGTATCGTGCATATAATATTTTAGTCTATCCACCAAAGTACATCCAAAAGATGTTGATATTACATCCAGAAGATGTTGAGCTGTTATAATGAGAAAAAGCCAAACCTTCAAGCACATTCATGATTATCTGTAGTCTAGATCCTAAAAAGGATCTGTTTAGTCTAGCAGATGATAACGAATAGATAATGAGACCAGAAGCTCCATATCTAAGTACAATAAGAACATTATTGTACTTGATTCAAATGTACTAAACTGGACATTTCACTCAATGTGAACTTGCTAGCTACATTTAGCTTTGTACCAACACGCTGCCACTGGAATAGCATAAAAGACATTTTACACTACCTCAAATGTATGTGAGATATGGGCTTATTCTATCCCTATGCATCGAGGAATGAATAAAACCCTCATTGGTCCTCAGAATGATGCATTGCCTTATTGGGTATACTGATGTAGGTTACCTATCAGACCTACATAAGGCATGTTTCCAAACTAGTTCTGTCTTTTCTATTGGAAACACAACAATATTTTAGAGGTTTAAGAAACAGATCTTTATTGCTATGTCTTTGAATCATGCAAGCTCTTAACGAAGCAGCTTGTGAAAGTATATGGCTGAGAGCCATTACGGAGCATATTCGAAGCACTTGTGGACTGCATTCCACCAATAATGCACTGACAATTATCTATGTAGATAATGCTGCTTTCATCGAGCAGATGAGAATCAGTTTCATTATAGGAGATAACAACAAGTCATCACCTAACGTAGCATTCCAGAAGTATGCTCAAGGTATTGGCTTGTGTTGACAGGACCGGTTTCCAACTTCCATAAAAATTCATACCGGTCCTGCTCCCGTCTGACAGCTTCTTCCAGACAATGGATTACCCTACTCTTATTCTTGTATTTATTTAATTTATAACCAAACTAAATTTGCCTCTTGCAGGATACCACCCTCATCCAACCCGCTAACCCACTAGAGAGGAACCTATTTACTCAACCATATATGTGTTTGATTTCCGTTATTATATGCTCATTATTCACAACGTTAACTACCAAGATACCAACAACTACATTTACCTTGAATTTACATTGTAAGACGTAAATCAAAATCAAACCATAATTCAAGTATTCTCACATAAATTTAATTCAATATAAATTATAACATTTACATACTTATACCTCAAATAACCCATTTGATATAGTAAATACACAAACTCCTAGTTCGACACCTCAAAGATATTTCCTTTAATCACTTTTCCCTCTCATAACTTCATGAGAGGCCCATTCATCTGAAATACTATCATCTTCTCATTTTACCAAATTTTCCCATTTAATCCATGAATTTTAAACATAAGCATAAAACTTCATAGTTTCATAAACATGCTCAAACGACATCCAATTTACTCAACCACTATACCAAAAAAACTCAGAATTTGAAGGGGAACCTTTTTCATGTTGATTGTTTCCCTAGACAATGTTGCACGGGCCCTCACGCACGGGTGAAAGCTCCCTGCGCGTGGGCTTCACGAGCGTCTCAGTCATCAACAACCTCCAACTGGGTCTAAAACTCGGGTCGCCTGAATCGACTCTAAAACTTGTTTGCCACGTCTGTTTTTCATGTTTTAAATGGCTAACAACATCTATACAACCACATAAATAAATATATGACATCAAAGGCTAGAAAACATACCTCGATCATACAATCCAAATTCATGGAATTTCGACCATGGTTCCATACTTCTAGCTACAACTTCCCCATGCCTCAACCTTCACTCTTTCTATCCCATAATAACCCCAGGGACTTAACTAACCATCTAAGAATCCCAGTTAAACACCTGGGAGCCTCAAAACCACTTGGTGATCCACGACCAAAGATAGTCCTCACAAGTTTGAGTTCTAGGATCGCCCAGACTCCTACCCTCGTATCTTTTCCTTTTTTTCATCGTAACCTCCCTCTTTCCTTCTTCATTCCCCATCCGCTTCCCTTTTTTTTCATTTCTCTCTTTTGGGCTATGCTACATCGAATGCTCACAAATACACACAACACATATATATAGTGAGTAGGTCGGTGGAGAAATGAGGGAGGGAGAATGAAAAAATGTTCTAGACTTCTCTAGGGTTTTCCTTCAAAATAACCAATATACCCCTTATGGCCAAAATTACCAAAATGCCCTTACACTAATTTAGACCCCAAAACGGACCTATCTGAACTCCATTTTTGACATACTTATTGTCTATAAACTCAGGAGTTTGAGACCTTCGTAACAGTTTTTCAGAATGTCCAAAAGGCTTCTCGATCAAAAAGTCAACATTTTGAACCTACAAGGGCAAAATTGTAACGACCCGTCCAAAAATCAGGATTTGATTAGTGATTAATGACGGATTAGTGAGGTTAATCCGTAATTAGTTGGGCAATTTCGGACGGACGGTGTGAAATGACGATTGTGCCCCTAGAATGGGCACAAATGTTGACTTTTCGTGTGGACGGTCAAATAGACTTTGACCGATGACTGTGACGAAGTTCGGGACATCACGAGTCCATAGACAGGTGGCAGTCCGATTCCGACATCCGAGGAGGAAGTTATGACGTTCAAAAGTTCAGGGGCAATTCGATAATTTGGGTAAGAAGGGGGAATTGGTTGACTTTTTCCACGACAAGTATTCTTCACGAAATTCGAGGATCGTTAGGAAGGTCTCGATCCCCTGAGTACAATGACAGGCGGCATGCATTAATTGGAGGTCAAACGACAAAGTTACGGGTCTAGGAATTTGAGGGGCAAAATGGTAATTATGAAGGTAAGGATAATATGGTCTTTTCTTGCATTGGGATTAGTGTCCAGTAATCAAGGGACACTTGGCTTCATCAGAGGTGTGTGTCCACCAAGTTTTGGACACCTGGCTGTGTCTGGATGGCTTTAGAAGCCTCTTCACCGTCTCAATTGTTCGATTTAAATGGGTTAACGGATTAAAGAACTGGGAAGAACAGAGACATAGTGTTTGTGAGAATTTAAAACCCCTTAAACTGTCCTCAATTGCTCGTACTTACTGAATGAGAATGAGAGAGGTAGGTTAGAGGAGTCCCTGGTTGATCACGGCGGTGCTCGTGGCAGTAAGGGAAGGTAAAAACCGTGCGAGCTCTGTTTCCAAGTGAACATGGAGAACCTCATTTTAATCATTAATACTCAAATGGATTATGAGGTTGGTGATCCAGAGGTTGTAACGAGCTACTAGAGCCTGTTTTCGAGGCCACAAGTGTACGGTTAGTAAACCTCCCATGGAATTTTCCTTTAAGTTCGAACATGGTAACGTTGGTTGTGTTGACTGTTAATTGAAGTGGTTGTTTGGTTGAGGTTTTGGACATTAATAGGAGCTTGCTAAGCTTGGAAGGACGGCCTGAGATAGCCGGATATGCAAGAACACAGAGGAGCGATTGGAGGGAATTTCTTCGATTTTGCAAGGTACGATTTGGGTTGGAAGTCCATGTTTTGATCATCTTAGTTGATTAGGATTGAAAAGACGAACTCAAGGGATCAATTAGAACTAAAAATGGGTCAGAATTAGACGATTTAGGAGGCTGAACCGCCTGCGCTGGTTCGATCGAAGATGAATAGTGCACGGCGCATGAGCCCCACGCGCAGCCCCTTTGGGAGGCACGTGGGGGCGCATGGCACATCTTTTGAGGGTGGTTCAAACACAACTTTTAAATTATTCGATGTAACGAACATTTTGGCACTAGTTTCGAGTCGATCGGACATCGTCTCGATATGTTTCGGGATGTCCGAAGGTTTTAGAGCTCAGTTAAAAATAGTTAAAAATTTGGGAAAATTACGGGGCTTTAGTATAAGCTTTATAAAGTAGTTAGTGCCCTTATTATGGGATTTGGGCAAGTTCAGGGAAGCTGACGATAGCGGAATGGCCGAGAACGGCATAAGTGCGCTAGTATCGAGGCGACGACACTATGGTCCGTGAGAGGACTTTGCTTTCAAACTTATGATGCATGCATATATGTCTTTATATGTCTTTATATGTTTTCTATACGTGATTCTATGGTTTTGATTATGACCTTGATGATTTACGATTTTTCACGGTTTTCGAGATATTACGAAATTTCACGTTTTACGAGATTTCGAATGATCTTGTGGTTTGATCATGGTTTTAATGATTTGATTTCGGGAATTGAAATATGATTTGATTTCAAGGATTTGAACTAGATTTTGGAAAAGAGATTTCGAATTTGGTTTGAGACTTGGAAAGGGAATCTGGATTTGGGTTCGGGATGATGGCTTTGGATGCTAGCTTACGGAATCATTGTTGCGAATTTGGATGAGGATTTTCTGTGGTTTTCATTGTTGATTGGAAAAATGGTTTTGGGTTTAAAAACCCGGATGTTTTGGGCAATGGCCCAGATGAATTGGATTTGATGAGTTTTGGGACTGAGTTCCCGTCCTTGAGATCGATTTGTGGTTTTGGGAAAAGGCCCTGGATTTTAATAATGGATTTGATTCGGGTTTCCCTAATGGTTTCCTTTAATGGTTTTGAATATGAGATGGTTTCATAACAAAAATTGATATGCATCCATTGGTTTTTACATGGAGGGTAAAACTATAATTTCTTTTGAAATGTTTTCTAAATTATTGTTTATTTTTGTCCACTCACAGTCTTTTGTGTTTTCGATACCCTTCAGGTTGTTGCGGTGCGGGCTGTTGGTCGAGAGAGATGAAGACATCACACCCGCGATCCACAGTAGTTCGGAGCACTCTCGGAAGTCTGGATACTTTTAGGACAGTTGGATCGAGAATCCCTTGTCCGACTTACGTGTCACATGGAAGTTGGACGTCAGTTTAGCCTTCGTGTCATGAGTAAGTTAGACGGGATGACAGGACCCACCCTGATTATCGCCTCGATAACCAGGAAGAATCATGCTCCCGTCTGACAATTGAACACAAACAATCAAAAATAACCACACAATAATACATTACACGTACTGTCAGACCAGGGAGAAAGTACGATACAACCAACGGTACAACCAGTCAACAGTATCACAGAGCATGGTTACAAAACAAGATAAGGATAAAACCCTACTCTATGAACTAACTACACCGCAACGGGAAAACTTTATGCCTATGCCTCTGCGTTAGCCCCCAAAACTTGTACCATGACCTGGAGGGTATTAAAACAGAAAAGTGTGAGTGGACTAAAACAAATGGTTCTGGAAAACAGTTTTAATGAAATCGGGGTTCACCCTCCAGTTTCAAAACACGCATGCATAACTAAGTATCCGAAATATACTTATATAAACCGTATCGAAACCGTTACAGTCGATAACTATAAAGCCATGTAACATCAACGAGTCAAATCTGCTGGATCCATCCGAGTCTTTAAACTCACATATCAGGCCTTCCCGGGATATCAACGAGTCTTTAAACTTAAAACACAATCAATAGGCATCGGGGGACATCACAGTAACCGAGTCTTTAAACTCAACATGTCTTAATGAAGGGCCATCCCCCGTCATAACGTAACCGGGTCTTTAAACCCAAAACCAGATCCAGCAATCGTACCGGGTCTTTAAACCCAAAATCATGTGTAAGTCATAACAATCCAGGATCCATCACGATCCAAATTCCAAAACCAATTCGAAATCACATTTTATCAAAATAGGACTTATGCCCGAATTTCACGTTCAAGTCCCGAAATCTTACTCACAAATCATAACCAAATCATCAGTAAAACGTGATACGAACAAATCATATAAAATCACTTATCAAGCCATCATCAAAGTATCGGAGAAACCATAGTCTCAAAATACGTAAAATGCGATAAATCACATCGAAAAACGTGCAATCAAGTAAAGCAGAAATATCATAATTATAAACATAAAATCATATATAGAAACATAAAACAAGTGAGTAAAAACAGTTATGCATGCTCGGTTAGAAATCAAAAGTCCACTCACGAAGTTTGAACGCGTCAATTGCGTCTAGTACGCTCCACGGCTATCTCGGGAATGTTCTGGCCTGTCAAAGATCACAATTTGGATCACAAACACGTTCATTAAGCTTATATTAATTTCCCCAATTTTTTGGGATTTTTCAACGTAATTAAATTAAAATCCTAAACCTTTGAACTCTCCAAACTATCCCGAACGACGTCCGATCGACTCGAAACTTAACTCAAAATGTTCGTTACATTGAAAGGATCAAATCACATGTTGACCATGTGACAGGACCGCCCCCGAAAAGGGCATTGTTAACCATGTCCGGTCCTGCTCCCGTCTGGCAAGACGACTGAAATCCCCAAGTTACCTTTAGTACGTGCCAGACCAGGGATAGCCACACGTGCTTACTCATGCCTCCGCCTCACAATCAACCTCGAACAACGTGCCCCGACCTGGAGGGTCAATAAAAAAACCAAAAGGTGTGAGTGGACAAAAATAAATCAATTTATAAAAACAGTTACAAAAGACGTTTTTACCCTCCGCGTAAAACCAATGCATGCATACAAAAATCATTTCGCAATCGGTTAACATTTTCTACATAAGAAAAACCGTGTATCAAATTTCAACATAAGGAAAGCTCGTATGAAACTCAAAATCATTTTTCCTTTCTCAACCATCGGGTCTTAGCCCGCAATCATGAACACCGGGCCTCAGCCCAAAACCACGAATCAAACCAAATGCACCACATGATCCAAAACCACCAACCACATACCGGGCCACTGCCCAACTCAACCGAAACACCAGAAATCATCAATAAATCACAAGTCAATCGTTTTGCTGGATATCAAGTGCGTCCGAGTCTTTAAACTCAAAACCATGCGCATAATCAGGCCTTCCCGGGATATAAACGAGTCTTTAAACTCAGAACATAATCAATAGGCCTCGGGGGTATCGCAGTAACAGAGTCTTTAAACTCACGAGTCTCTAAACTCATTAAGGGCCCTCCCCCGTCATCAATTAACCGAGTCTTCAAACTCAAAACGTGCTCCAGCAATAGCACCCGGGTTTTTAAACCCAAACATTTTTCAACGGGCCTTTAAACCCCAAAACATTTAACAATCACAACAACGCGGGATCCATCCCGAAATCACATTTTTTCACAACAGGACTCATAGTCCGAATTTCCACATTCAAATCCCCAAGTCTTAGTTCACAAATCATATTCAAATCATCATTACACACGGGGCATGTACAATCATACCAAATCACTTTATTAAATCCTTTTTCATTCCCGAATTCGAATTCACAATAATGATTCCGTAAGCCGGCATCCGGAAGCATCATCCCGAACCCAAACCAAGAATCTATTTTCAACTTCCGAAAACCGAAACCCCGTTCATCAAAATTACTTTTATGCCCCGAGCAACAAGCCCGAAATCACCTTTTTCAAAATCCGTTTTAAATCCTTGAAAACACCTCATATTTCAAATCTCAAGGTCAAGACATCAAAACCACAATCATAATCACCAAAATCACGATCAAATCACAACATACTCGAAATCTCGTAAAACGTGCAAAACCGTGACATTCTCGAAATACGTGTCAAAATCGTAAACCATACTCATAATTGAAAGCCAACATCTTAGAAACATAATACGCACAAATCCCCAAAAAATCATTCATTAAACCATCATCAATCATAAAAGAAACCATAATCTCGAAATACGTGCAATTTCGTATGCATATCAAAAATACGTATGAATACGAGTATTGAAATCATCACAGTTCATAATCATAATCATAGAAATCATAGGAATATTTATGCATGCATTAAATTTTGAAAGCAGCGTCCACTCAAACACCGTTCTTAAGGCTCGGTTTCGCGCCGCACGCATTCCAGTAATTTCTGGCATTTTCCAGAAAACCCAAATCCTGTCCAAAAACACATTCTCGGGTCATTAAGGTCTCAATTAACAACATACTAATTTCCCATAATTTTTCAGGAATTATTCGTTAATTAAAAACGTAACCTAACCCTTCGGACCCTCGGAATAACATCGAAACGGTGTCCGATAATTTCGAAACCAACGCTAAAATGTTCGTTACATTGTATAGGACAAAATTCATGTTGGACATACCTCAAAAATCAGCCCCATGCGCCCTCACGCGCTGCTACAGTACCATGCACAGTGCTTCTTCCTTACCCGATCGTATGTAAAACGGGTCTGGTAACCCGCGAGGTGACCCGGCTAGTGTCCCATCAATTCGACACCATTTTGCTCAATTGAACACTCCATTAGCTTCGCATCCAGTCCAATTAGGGATCTGTAACATCCATTGCATTCGTCAGTACCTCTAACTATCTCGTCATAAACCAAATTTCTCGAACGAGTTCCTCGTCTGAATTCATCGTATAACCAAGTAATTCTGCAATTAATTGGTGGTACAGCATCATAGCCTCATGGTAAGGATGATTTGAGATCCAATTCCACGAACACTCACCTCCAATTGCGCGAACACAAAGCTCGATTTCCCGGCCACCCGCGACGTCCGTCCATGGCTCCAGGAGCTTCAAAGCTTGCAATACTCGATTTGGATCGACTACATGAGGCTCCAGAAGACTCATTCGAGCCTCAGTTTGGCTTGGGCTGGCCTACAATTCGAGTTGAAATTTTGAATTTGTTTGAACAAGAACTTCGGGTTTCCAGAGCATTTTCTCACTCAGTCCGCCCGTTTCTCCTCTCTACCCATCACTCTGGTTCTCTCTAATTCTGTGTCTCCCTTTAATTGTCCCAGGAATGGATTGAACAAATTAATTCCTCCCACACGCCCAGTGCTCTGTTCTGTAAAACAAAGGCTCGTGCTCCACAATTCACCAGCACAGACAATTTCCCTCAGCCCTCAGTCACACTAATGAATCCCTCTCACTCCCAACACTCTTAGTTAGCTGCATTGTGACCCAACACCTTTGGGAAACTCACTCAGACTTACTGAGTCACTGTTTCCCGCAAAACAGACCCAAAACCATTTTAAAAACCTGCCCGTGCCCCGCTTCTCTATCCAAAACGTGCCTCCATGCTCCCATTATCCTCAATTTTCTTAAACAATTCTTTGTTTCAGAGAATTCCTAAACAATTCCTTGATCAGAGGTCCAATTTAAACAATTACATCGCACTAACCCACGGCTGTTCAAACTACTGGGCTTGGAAAATTACCATTTTGCCTTTCTACTCAAAATTACCAAAATGCCCCTCACCATCCGTGACTGGTAACTTAATTACCCGATGTCCGTTTCCGGCGTGCCGCCTGTCGTTGTACTCGGGGCATCGAGACCTTCCTAACGGTCCTTGGCCCTTGGCTGCCGGACCTCCCAATCAAAAAGTGAACATTTTCCCTTATTTCGTCCAAATTACGGAAATGACCTTGAACTTCCGAACGTCATAACATTCACCTCGAACTTCGGAATCGAACGTGCCAACTGTCTATGAACTCGTGACGTCCCAAACTACGTCACGGTCATCGGTCAAAGTCCATTTGACTGTTCGAATTAAAAGTCAACGTTTTACCCACGACTAGGGGCAAAACGGTCATTTTGTACCGTTCGTCCGATTTCACCCAACTAATCACCGATTAACCCCGTTAATCATGATTAGTTACTAATCTAATCCAGAATTCCGGGACGGGTCATTACACCATGACCGGAGATATTGCCTCACGCGCCGTCCAAAGTGGCTACGCGTGAAAGCCACGCGCCCTGCACAGTAAGCTACAGTGTCGTCGTCCTTACTCGTTTTCCTTTTAAACGGGTTACAGACCCGCGAAACGACCCGGTTCAAACTCCTTCAATTACAACTTATTTCCTTCAATTCTTTAACCGAAATCCTTCCATTATATCCTAATTTAAGTTCTCCATTACTAATTACACACATCAAGCCTTTAATCCATCATTTCTCTCATGATCAAACAAACGGTTTTAAATTTCGAAACTCACTCAAGTCGACTTAGTTTTCTAATTAAATGATACTAAAGCATCTTAAGACGTAAATGAACGTTTTACAATAACCAATTTCACAACTCCTTACCTGTAGGTAGTCGCATTCAACCTCGAATTTTTCCAAAATCTGGAACTTCTGTTCTTGGCCGAACCACGCTCAACTTTCTTCGATTTTGGTGTGGTTGAAATCGAAATGAGTCCAGAAAACTGTTTCTAACCTTTGTTTAGCTCCTCTCAACTCACAAATTAAATTTCATATTTTCACTCCATTTTCCCAGTTTTCACGTTTTTTGGGTTTCTCTCTGGTTCTCGGTTCTTTCCTCTCTGATTGATCTTCTCGACTCAATCTAACCTCTCTATTTTCAATTGGTCTTTCACAGCAACCTAAGGGAATCTCTCAGTCCCTCTGTGTCTCTGTTTCCCGCAAAGGACCCAAAACAATTTCAAAATGTACCCGTGCTCTGTTCTTCACAGTCCACCCAGCACGCCTGTGCTTCCACTCAGCCCAAACTGCCACTAATCCAACCTCTGTTAGTGACAAACGTCACTTAATTAGTTAAACAATTCACTTAACAAATTAAACAATTCACTCAACAAACCACCACGGCTAATTTCAAATTCCACCATCCAAATGACCATTTTACCCTTCCATCACAAAATTACCAAAATGCCCTTCCTCGTTCTAGAATCATAACTTATCCCTCCGAGGTCCGTTTTCAGTGTGCCGCCTGTCTGCGGACTCAGGGCATCGAGATCTACCTAATGGTCCTCGAAGTTTGTGAAAAACATGTATCACGTAAAAAGTTAACTTTTGACCTTACTATTCACAAGGGTAAAAACGTTATTTCTTACATTATTTTACAAATTTACATTCTTAGAGTTTCCGGGGAGTTACAACCTCCCCCCTTAAGAAATTTCGTCCCAAAATTTTAAGGAAACAAGTATAGATACTGCTCGCGCATCTGTGTCTCAGATTCCCATGTGGCTTCCTCCACGTTTTGATTTCTCCAGAGAACCTTTACTAGGGGAATGGTCTTCCGACGAAGCACCTTATCTTTTCGATCCAAAATCTGTACGGGCTGTTCTTCAAAGCTTAAGTCTTCTCTGAGTTCAAAGGGTTGTTCTCCTTGTACATGAGATGCATCATACACGTACTTCTGTAGCATCGACACATGGAATACATTGTGGACCTTAGAAATTTCTGGAGGTAGTGCTAATCTGTATGCAACCTGGCCAATCCTCTCAACAATCTCTTATGGCCCGATGAAACGGGGGCTCAATTTCCCTCGCCTAACAAACGGTACTATACCTTTCCAAGGAGATAGCTTCAGAAATACCCAATCTCCGACCGCAAACTCAAGATTTCTAATCTGACGGTCCACATAGCTCTTTTTTTTATCTTGGGCTGCCTTGAGTCTATCTCTGATGATTTTGACTTTCTCTGTCGTCAATTCCATCAATTCGAATCTAGTCAACTTCCTTTCGCCCACGTCAGTCCAACACAAAGGGGTTCTGCACTATCGTCCATACAAGGCTTCATAAGGCGTCATCCCAATACTCGCTTGGTAGCTATTGTTATAAGCGAATTCCATGAATGGTAATTGTGACTCCCAAGTACCTTGAAATTGTAAAACACAGGCTGTCATCATATCTTCCAAGGTTTGAATAGTCCGCTCCGACTGTCCGTTCGTCTGAGGGTGGAACGCTGTACTAAAATGTAATCTTGTCCCAAAAGCTTCCTGTAAACTCTTCTAGAATCTAGATGTAAATCACGGATCTCGATCCGATAAGATAGAGGCAAGAGTGCCATGTAATCGTATAATCTCATTAATAAACAATCTGGCATACCGTGTCATCTGGAAGTCTTCCCTTACAGGTAAGAAATGCGCTGACTTGGTGAGCCTTTCCACAACCACCCAAACTCCATCGTGGCCTCTGGGTGTCCTAGGAAGTCCAAACACAAAATGCATCGTTATATGGTCCCATTTCCATTCTGGGATAGCGAGTGGTTGCAACGCTCCATAGGGTCTTTGTGTCTCAGCCTTTACCTGCTGGCAAATCAAACACTTACTGACATACTCAACGATTTCTCGTTTCATACCTGGCCACCAGTAATGTTCTCGAAGTGTACGGTACATTTGAGTTCCACCTGGATGCATAGTGTATGACGAACTATGTGCTTCGTCCAAAATCTCTTTCTTTAATGTGACGTCTCCAAGCACATACAACCGTCCTTCCTTTAGTAAGGCTTTGTCATCTCTGACTGTATAATCCTGACGTTCTCCTCCATCCACTTCAATTCGAAGAATACACGAGACAGGATCTTGGAATTGAGCATCAATGATCTGGTCAATTAGGATTGGCCGCACCTGGAAACTAGCTAGCAAGACACCTTGGCTATCAAGTCCCAAATTAACGCTAGTTTTACGGAGTTCAACCAATAGGTGTGCCACAGAATGTGTTGATTTCCGACTCAAGGCATCAGCTACCACATTAGCTTTTCCAGGATGGCACTCAATCGTGCATTCATAATCTTTAATCAGCTCCAACCATCGTCTTTGCCTCACATTTAATTCCTTCTATGTGAACAAGTACTTCAGGCACTTATGATCCGTAAACAGTCTACAGGTCGCCCCATATAAATGATGTCTCCAAATCTTTAGAGCATGTACCACTGCAGCTAGTTCTAAATCATGGGCAGGATAGTTGCGTTCATGAGACTTCAACTGGCGGGAGGCATATACAATCACTTTCCCATGTTGCATTAACACGTATCCCAATCCTTGTAAGGACGCATCGTTGTACACCTCAAATTCCCCACTATCGTCCGGAAGGGTCAATACAGGAGCAGATGTCAACCTTTTCTTCAACTCCTGAAAACTTTGTTCACAATCCTCATCCCAATCAAATCTGACTCCCTTCCTCGTCAGCCGTGTCAATGAGGCAACAATGGTAGAAATACCCTCTACAAACCGCCTGTAATAACCAGCTAACCCTAAGAAACTTCTGACCTCAATGACTGTCTTTGGTTGTTCCCACTTTGCTACTGCCTCAATCTTTTGTGGATCTACACTGATTCCTTCAGCCGAAATCACATGTCCCAAGAAACTCACGATGGTCAGCCAAAATTGACACTTACTAAGCTTTGCATACAACTGATTCTTCCTTAGGGTACCAAGCACCATCCTTAAGTGCTTTTTGTGCGCCTTCGCACTCTTTGAGTAGACTAAAATGTCATCAATTAATACAATAAAAAAGTGATCCAAGTATGGCTGCAACACTCGGTTCATCAAATCCATAAATGTTGCTGGTGCGTTAGTTAACCCGAACGGCATCACTAGGAACTCATAATGACCATATCGGGTTCTAAAGGCTGTTTTGGGTACATCCTCTTCTTTAACCCGCAATTAATGATACCCAGAACGAAGATTGATCTTGGAGAAGTGTTGAGCTCCTCTCACCTGAACAAACAGGTCATCGATCCGTGGCAGGGGGTATTTATTCCCGATTGTTACCCTGTTCAGTTGCCTATAATCGATGCAGAGACTCAAGCTTCCATCATTTTTCCGAACAAACAAAACTGGAGCTCCCCAAGGAGATACACTCGGTCGAATAAACCCCATATCGACCAACTCTTGCAACTGCACCTTCAATTCCTTCAACTCAGCTAGCGCCATACGGTACGGAGTCTGAGAAATAGGTTGCATACCTAGAACAAGATCAATGGTGAACTCAATGTCTCAGTAGGGTGGAAATCTTGGCAAATCCTCCAGAAAGACGTCTGGGAACTCCCGCACTATTGGTATATCCTCTACCTTGAATGGTGCAGCACGTGTGTCCACCACGTAAGCCAAGTATCCCTGGCACCCCTTCCTTAACAACTTACTTGCTTTTAGAGTTGAAATCACCCCAACAGGAGTTGCTCGCTGTACTCTCTAAAAGGTAGTTTCGGGTAACCCTGGACTCCAAAAAGTTACCTTCTTATCGACACATTCGATAGAAGCATACTGTAATGTCAACCAATCCATCCCCAGGATAACATCAAAGTCATGCAAGTCCAGGAGTATCAGGTCAGGTACCAACCCAACGTCACCTACCAATATGGGACACTCTCTCAACACTTGGTTTACCACAAATACCTCCCATATGGATGTACTCAACCCCTTTTCACAACCCAGTGCGGACACCTCTCTATCCGCTAACAAACCACAACTCCGTGATATAAAGGAATGAGTAGCTCCGGGATCTATCAAAGCACATACATCATGACCAAGGATTGTAAGTGTACCTGTCACAACACCAGGTGCTGCCCAGGCCTCCTGCTATGTAACCGCAAAAACTCGGGCATGTGGTCCTGATGCTCGCCCACGACCCCTCTGTCCACTGGTAGCTCCAGCACCTCCTCTAGTACTCGCTGTCGCAGAAACTGACGCGGTACTCCGCCCCTACTCCACTGCACCCCGACCTGCGCCACCATCTTGTAATAAAGATGGACACTCTCTCTGGTAGTGGCCCCGCTCTCCACAGAAGAAACATATAACACTAGGAACATCTCGAGTAAATCTGCCACTCTGTCTTCCTGTGGAAGCAACTGAGGTCGCACTCGCCTGTGGAGCCGGCTGTGCTCTAGGTCCTCGGAATCCGGAACTCTGAAAACTGCCAAGCCTACCAAAACGGTCACTGCCCGCGGACGAAGCTCCACTGTAACATCCCCTTTTCGGAGCTCTCTGATTCGACACTCCAGGAAATGAACGCTCTCGACGTTGTCCACCACCTGAGAACTGTGGACGTGTCGGTAAACTAGCCTCCACCCGTACTGCAGTATCAGATAACTCTTTGAGGGTAGTAAAAGCGCCAGCCATCAAAATGGCACGTATTTCACCTCGCATGCCAAGCTCAAACCTACGACATTTCTCAGCTTCAGTAGACAGAAAGGTAGGAGCAAAACGGCCTAGCATCTGAAACTTCTGCTCGTACTCTGTTACAGACATGCTCCCCTTTCGAAGCTGCATAAATTCTGTCTCCTTAGCATCGTGGAAAGAAAGGGGGTAGTATTTATCAAGGAACCGCTCACGAAAGGTCTCCCAAGTCACTGCATGAGCATCCCAACATGATAACTCCAGAGTATACCACCACTTATAAGCGGCCCCATCCAGCAAAAAGGTGGCCAACACCACTCCCTCCTCAGGAGGACATCGCACCATAGCAAAAATCCGTTCAAACCGAGAAATCCATCGGTGGGCTTCCTCAGGATCTGCCCCACCGCTAAATACCGTAGCCCCAAGGCGCTAGGCTCGCTTGATTGTGGCACTCTCGGCATCACTAACAACGTCTTCTATAGGTCGTGGAGGGGGTTCACGTCGCGGAGGCATGGCCGATCATTCTCTGAAAGAGGCATAAGTTAGTACAACAACCTAGGCACATCCAAGTGCCAAACATAAACCGTAAACCTATGTTCTGATACCAATTGACAGGACCCACCCTGATTATCGCCTCGATAACCGGGAAGAATCCTGCTCCCGTTTGACAATTGAACACAAACAATCAAAATAACCACACAATAATACATTACACGTACTGTCAGACCAGGGAGAAAGTACGATACAACCAACGGTACAACCAGTCAATAGTATCACAGAGCATGGTTACAAAACAAGATAAGGATAAAACCCTACTCTGTGAACTAACTACACCGCAACGGGAAAACTTTATGCCTCTACCCCTGCCTCTGCCTCTGCCTCTACGTTAGCCCCCAAAACTTGTACCACGACCTGGAGGGTATTAAAATATAAAAGTGTGAGTGGACTAAAACAAATGGTTTTGGAAAACAGTTTTAATGAAATTGGGGTTCACCCTCCAGTTTCAAAACACGCATGCATAACTAAGTATCCGAAAAACACTTATATAAACCGTATGGAAACCGTTACAGTAGATAACTATAAAACCATGTAACATCAACGAGTCAAATCTGCTAGATCCATTCGAATCTTTAAACTCGCTTGATTGTGGCACTCTCGGCATCACTAACAACGTCTTCTGTAGGTCGTGGAGGGGGTTCACGTCACGGAGGCATAGCCGATCGTTCTCTGAAAGAGGCATAAGTTAGTACAACAACCTAGGCACATCCAAGTGCCAAACATAAACCGTAAACCTATGTTCTGATACCAATTGACAGGACCCACCCTGATTATCGCCTCGATAACCGGGAAGAATCCTGCTCCCGTCTGACAATTGAACACAAACAATCAAAAATAACCACACAATAATACATTACACGTACTGTCAGACCAGGGAGAAAGTACGATACAACCAACGGTACAACCAGTCAACAGTATCACAGAGCATGGTTACAAAACAAGATAAGGATAAAACCCTACTCTGTGAACTAACTACACCGCAACGGGAAAACTTTAGGCCTCTACCCCTGCCTCTGCCTCTGCCTCTACGTTAGCCCCCAAAACTTGTACCACGACCTGGAGGGTATTAAAATAGAAAAGTGTGAGTGGACTAAAACAAATGGTTTTGGAAAACAGTTTTAATGAAATTGGGGTTCACCCTCCAGTTTCAAAACACGCATGCATAACTAAGTATCCGAAAAACACTTATATAAACTATATGGAAACCGTTACAGTAGATAACTATAAAACCATGTAACATCAACGAGTCAAATCTGCTAGATCCATTCGAATCTTTAAACTCACATATCAGGCCTTCTCGGGATATCAACGAGTCTTTAAACTCAAAACACAATCAATAGGCCTCGGGGGACATCACAGTAACCGAGTCTTTAAACTCAACATGTCTTAATGAAGGGCCCTCCCCCGTCATAACTTAACCGGGTCTTTAAACCCAAAACCAGATCCAGCAATCGTACCAGGTCTTTAAACCCAAAATCGTGTGTAAGTCATAACAATCCAGGATCCATCGCGATCCAAATTCCAAAACCAATTCGAAATCACATTTTATCAAAATAGGACTTATGTCCGAATTTCACGTTCAAGTCCCGAAATCTTACTCACAAATCATAACCAAATCATCAGTAAAACGTGATACGCACAAATCATATAAAATCACTTATCAAGCCATCATCAAAGTATCGGAGAAATCATAGTCTCGAAATACGTAAAATGCAGTAAATCACATCGAAAAATGTGCAATCATGTAAAGCAGAAATATCATAATTATAAACATAAAATCATATATAGAAACATAAAGCAAGTGAGCAAAAATAGTTATGCATGCTCGGTTAGAAATCAAAAGTCCACTCACGAAGTTCGAACGCTTCAATCGCGTCCCGTACGCTCCTCGGCTATCTCGGGAATGTTCTGGCCTGTCGAAGATCACAATTTGGGTCATAAACACGTTCATTAAGCTTATATTATTTTTTGGGATTTTTCAACGTAATTAAATTAAAATCCTAAACCTTCGAACTCTCCAAACTATCTCGAACGACGTCTGATCGACTCGAAACTTAACTCAAAATGTTCGTTACATTGAAAGGATAAAATCACATGTTGACCATGACCGGAGATATTGCCTCCGCCCTCACGCGCCGCTCAAAGTGGCTGGGCGTGAAAGCCACGCGCCCTGCACAGTAAGCTACAGTGTCGTCGTCCTTACCCGTTTTCCTGTTAAACGGGTTACAGACCCGCGACACGACCCGATTCAAACTCCTTCAATTCCAAATTATTTCTTTCAATTGTTTCACTGAAATCCTTCCATTCTATCCTAATTTAAGTTCTCCATTACTAATTACACACATCAAGCCTTTAATCCATCATTTCTCTCATGATCAAACAAACGGTTTTAAATTTCGAAACTCACTCAAATCGACTTAGTTTTCTAATTAAATGATACTGAAGCATCTTAAGACGTAAACGAACGTTTTACAATAACCAATTTCACAAATCCTTACAGGTAGGTAGTCGTACTCAACCTCGAATTTTTCCAGATTCTGGAGCTTCTGTTCTTGGCCGAACCACGCTCAACTTCCTTCGATTTTGGTGTGGTTGAAGTCGAAATGAGTCCAGAAGACTATTTCTAACCTTTTTTTATCTCCTCTCAACTCACAAATTAAATTTCATATTTTCACTCCATTTTCCCAGTTTTCACAATTTTTGGGTTTCTCTCTGGTTCTCGGTTCTTTTCTCTCTGATTGATCTTCTCGACTCACTCTAACCTCTCTATTTTCAATCCGTCCTTCACAGCAACCTAAGGGAATCTCTCAGTCCCTCTGTGTCTTTGTTTCCCGCAAAGGACCCAAAACAATTTCAAAATGTACCCGTGCTCTGTTCTTCACAGTCCACCCAACACGCTTGTGCTTCCACTCAGCCCAAACTGCCACTAATCCAACCTCTGTTAGTGACAAACGTCACTTAATTAGTTAAACAATTCACTTAACAAATTAAACAATTCACTCAACAAACCACCACGACTGATTTCAAATTCCACCATCCAAATGACCATTTTACCCTTCCTTCACAAAATTACCAAAATGCCCTTCCTCATTCTAGGATCATAACTTATCCTTCTGAGGTCCGTTTTCAGCGTACCGCCTGTCTACGTGCTCAGGGCATCGAGACCTACCTAATAGTCCTCAAAGCTCGTGAAAAACTTGTATCACGTAAAAAGTCAACTTTTGACCTTACTATTCATAAGGGCTAAAACGTCATTTCATACATTATTTTACAAATTTACATTCTTTGAGTTTCCAAGGTGTTACACGGGAGCATGATTTTGCCCTTAATCCCGGGGGATTAGGGGTGGGTCCTGACAAAAATGGTCATTTTTCTTTTTATTTTTCAATTTTACTTTTTCTCGAGATTCGGGCCGTTACATGTGTAAACTAGATGATCTACCTAGTTTCTAATTTTTAAAGGGAGTCGACATCAAGGGGAGTATCCTAAAGCATACTAAGTATCATGAAGTATACATAGTATTGTGAAGCATACTCGCAAGACCATCGTGTACTTTTTTGTCCTACAACCATGGTTATTTTGTCCCACTGAGTTTTTTAACTGGTTAGGTTTTAACAAAACACGTTTTTGTATGGTCATCCCATTAATAATGCATCTTGAAGATGTCATGATTCAACTCATATGCATTTGTTCATCTTTTCCCTTCGACCACAAATTTTTCCTACTAGGTTTACCGGGCAAGGTTTTAGTGAAGCGACTCTAATGCTTTTTATCTCAAACATGTACTATCTGTCCATGATCTAAGAGAGACAACTTCAACTACCTCTAGAGATTGCAATGTGACCACCATCCACGTATGTTGTACTCTTTTTCCTTCAACTAGAGATATTTTGTCCCATAGGATTTTTGTCACTTAGCAAGATTTTAACAAGGCAACACATAACGCGCAGTTATGTAGCACTATTATATGAAATATCCAAGGAGGAGCGTTGTACATATGTCAAAATATGTGGTTATTCATGTAAGGTTACGAGGGGTAGATTAGTCATTTGGAAATGGTAGATAGATCATGTAAGACCCGGTCTTGGAAGTAAGAATGGTGAGCAAGACCCACGAGCTTGAGAAGCAAGAACGGGGAGCAAGACCCGTGAGCTTGGAAAGGTAAGATCGGTGAACGATCCCACATCGCTCGGGGAGGGAAAGGTGAAGTACCTTATATGTGTGGACACGTATCTATCTAACACAAGGCCTTTTGGGAGCTCAGTGGCTTTGGGAGGGATTGGAACCCCAAAGTTAAGCGAGTTGAGGCTGGTGCAATCCCATGATGGGTGACCTACTGGGAAGTTGCACGTGAGCTCCCGAAAACAAAACCGTGAGGGCTGGGCCCAAAGCAGACAATATTGTGTTAGATGGGTCGGGTCGTGACAGAATGGTATCAGAGCTGGACCCCGACCGGAAGTGTGCCATCGAGGACGCTAGGCCTCAAGGGGGGTGGATTGTAAGACCCGGTCTTGGAAGCAAGAACAGTGAGCAAGATCCATGAGCTTGAGAAGCAAGAACGGTGAGCAAGACCCGTGAGCTTGGAAAGGTAAGATCGGTGAACGATCCCACATCGCTCGGGGAGGGAAAGGTGAAGTACCTTATATGTGTGGACACGTATCTATCTAACACAAGGCCTTTTGGGAGCTCAATGGCTTTGGGGGGGATTGGAACCCCAAAGTTAAGCGAGTTGAGGCTGGTGCAATCCCATGATGGGTGACCTACAGGAAAGTTGCACGTGAGCTCCCGAAAACAAAACCGTGAGGGCTGGGCCCAAAGCGGACAATATTGTGTTAGATGGGCCGGGTCGTGACAGATCATCTTGTTCATTGCACTGAACCCTAATCCTATTTCTATAAAAGGGTTAGTTAACTGGTTAATGAGAGACAATACATTTTGATCTTGTTCACAATATTGTCAAAGATGTCACCATCTAAAATTGCCTTTGTTTTTTCAAAGATACAAATCATTTTGATTCTCCAAAAGATATGATCAAAGTAATCATTTTCATATATGGCTGTTAGTTGTATAAAATTATTGATTTTTTCAAAGTTAAAATCTTCGTCCCAATTCATTTGTTTAATGATTTGTAAGCAATAGTTTTTTAATAAAACATTTTCACTTTAACTGAAGAAATTTGTTTTTCTTTTTCAGTTCTAATTTTTTTCAAACATAGTGTTTTTACAACCAGCTTAAGTAACAATTGTGTCTTATGTTTCCAAAAACCTTGCTTTTCTTTTTGAACATGGGTTTTCCATATTTCATTGTTTTCTTCATAAATATTTTCGTATATTCCAAGATTAAATAAACTTTTTACCTCTGAACTGTATTCTTTAGGAATTTGTTTGGCATAATAAATGTTGAAAGCATTGGTTGCTGCCTCCATACTTTTAAAGCTCTCATTGCATGTTGCTCGATACTTGTTTATCTGAGCATGGCAAAATGACCAATTTCTTACTCTGTTGTTGAGGGGTTTTCCTTATAACAGTGTTTCAAGGATGTTTACCTCATTCATTTCATACACAATAGATCACTTGTTTTAGTGATCTTTACTGTTAAGAAAATCTGTAAGAAAATTATTGGTTCTATTCACATGTTCAACTTCAAAAGTATATTGAGAAATAATATGATACTATTTTAAATGCCAACCATATGTTATGCCTCATTTATTAAGTAAGAAATCTCGAGCTACTTGGTTATCAGTTTTTGAAATAAAGATTTCTCAAAAGGTTTTTAATAAAACTTCATCCATAGTTTAAGACTCTAAAAAATTTTGCAATTGTTTTTTATCTTTTAATTCTTTAGTCAAATTTCTTATTTTAATAAACAATTTCTTCAATTAAAAGTAAAAATGTTTTGCTAAAAAACCTTTGCTTCCAAATCATTAAACAAATAAATTGGGACGAGAATTTGAACTTTGAAAATAAACAATTTTCTCCAAACTAACAAAGATCCATTAAACTGATTATTTCAAAACGATTTGTATCTTTAAAAAAAAACAAAGGAAATTTTACCCGGTCACATCTTTGACAAAATAAATTCAAAGATTTTTTATCATGATCAAGAGAAAATACTATATTTAAATTCTCGAAACCATGAGAATATATACTCAAAAGATAAATTTCCAAAACTATCTTTTGTTCTAAATAATGAATAAAAGGAAAAATTATTGAAACCATTGAAGTTGAATATTACTAACTTCCAAAGTTTTAATTTCCAAAGGCTATTTTTTTTTCCATGATTTATTAAAACAATGGTCTATGAAGTAACAAAAAATTTTAACTTGGAATAAGTATCTTACCTTCTCCATAGCCAAAACAATGCGATGGAGAGAAAGAGAACAAATTTATCAGTCATATCAAATTTGGTTGTTAACCCCAATCAATCGACGCATATGTTCCAGATGAACCACTTGCTGGAACAAAACAAATTGCTGCTATCTCAATCTCATAACAATGTGGGTTGACTGTCTAATCCACACTTCAGACATTGCAAAACAATTCTTGGATTCCAAAAATCTGGTGAAAGCCACTGATGAAAGAAGGATTTTTCTGACAAGTTTACCAACATGCTTTACATTTTTCTGGAACACGGAATAACCGAAGCCATGGATCTGATCAGAAAACTTGTCATCCAAAGAAGCTCATTGGACTTCCTTTCTGATTTATAAATGGCTGCTGATGAAAAAGAAATACATAGACAAAATGATAGTTTAATAGCAATTAGTTCTGATAATAAAGATGAAATTGCATATGTAAATCTGAATAATATGTTAGAAATATATAGGACCCTTAAAAGATATTTTCATTTGAAAAACGGATGAATCACCCCTGCTTTGATTTTTTATTATTGTTAAAAGCCAAAGCCAAAAAGGGATTGGTGATAACAATTGAGAACAAGAATTGTGGGGAAAAACCAAAGAAAGAAAATAACAAATGGGAAAAAGAAAGAAGGAAGGAAAAAAAAGGAAAGAAAACAATGGAAGGAAAGAAAAGAAAAAGGAGAAAGAACATGGAAAGAAAAACTTTCTGACCTTACCTTCAATCTGTACCAATCGATTTGTAGCGATTAGCACCCTTAGGAAGAAGGGGATGTGAACAGTACCTATGAAGCCGTCAATTAAAAAAATCGACTGTGTGAATAAAAAATGGAATCAACATAAAACGAAAAGCTATGAAGGAAAAAAAGAAACCGAGAGTAAATTACAATTATGTACTCCATGTTTATACCAAATTTTTTCAAATTTTATATTTAAGTATCTTGAACTCTTTAAAATATTTCATTCGAGCATATTCATTTCAAATTTCTTCATAAATCACAATAATTCATGACGTGTCTTATACTGAAATTAATGTGTATTTAAAGAATGATCAGATAAGAGAATGAGATGTCGAACAATCTAAGATGAAAAAAGATATTTTAGTAATCAATTAATTTTTATTCCGATTCATAGCATATAGTTAAAAAATCTATTTCATTAATGTTTCAATTCTATTTAGTTAGTGAACAACTCAAAGCAAATGAATACCCCCTTTTATCTAATTACACACTTCTTCAATTGCCTACTTGTCTCATTACTTACTATTCTCATTCTTGATAAGTAAACATATCATTAAATGCATAATTTGAAAACTTAGGTACAATCCTGAATTTTGATGTAAAATATAAGATGTTAAAGTGTAATTTTCTTAAATAGTAACTCAACAAAAACCCGAAACCTACGTATGAAAAATATTTCAAACTTGAGGAAATGGAGTTGCTTACTATTTGCCTTATTCTATTTTGTCATGTTTGCTTCTTACTTTGGTTCTAATTTATTCGGTTTTATCATCGTAGTAGAATATCATCTAATAGTTTTGGAAGATTTTAAAATGGCGATTCTGATACAAACCGTGCCACTAAGAGAACGCCATCACAAACCCCGAGGCTGCATTGGTCGGAGTTGCTTTCTGCTATTGTTATAATAAGAGAAAATTACAGTTTACTACCATGTAGTTTACTCTCAATAACAAGGTCATACCTAGGGTTTCAGAATGGACATTTTACACCCTGAACTATATGAAACACTACAACCTAGTCCATCCATTATGTTTTCCATCCACATCGATGTTAACTCGTGATGTGACAGTTTTTTGGGCCCACAATAATTCAAAATATATTATGTTGAAGGGTAAATTAGACATTCTCCCAATAAACCCTAATTGATACATTCTCTTTCAAACATTCTCTCCCTCACGGCCTCACCTTCTTCGCACCTTCTCCTCTCTCCTTCTTCACACACATTCACCGAAATAATTCGCATCTTCTTGTCTCCAAACTCCCTCCTTCATCTTCCTCTCCTGTCTTTTCTCAACAACAAGGAAGGACCGCAAGTTCGAATCGCGTCCTCACCGAGCACGACCGCGAGTTGTGGCAGCTGTAGCGGAGGGATTTCAGGCGCCTCACCAAGCACGCCTGAAATTCGGCTCTCTTGCGGCGAAGGACCCTATGTTAGTCTTGGCTTCACCTGATCTCGACAATAAGGAAGAGAGGACGTGGACAAACCGGTGGCATGAGAAATCCCCCTGAGCTAAGAGAACACTAATTGTTCTAAATTGGACACTTTTCTCTATTCTTGGGTTAGTTACAATGGGTTCAATCTATGAACTTGAGTTCATAGATTCAATATATAAATTCAAAATTCATATTTCTAATACATTTTTAAACGATTAAAAATGCTATCTAAAAAATCTGTTTGAGTTAGGTTCTATTTAGGCAGCAATTAGGACTAGCTTCAACAATGCAAGATGAGATTGAACTTGGATTGGATTCGGCCAAGTTTTCTCTTAATTTAAACTCGCCTAATTGGGTTTGAGTTGGGCAGGATTTGGGCAAACACAATATATGTATACATTAGTGATAACTTTCCAAAATCAAGTTTCAAGATTAGGCTCATTTAATTCCTTTCTAGTCAAACTGAAATCTGATTTTTCTTTTTTGTTTTTGTTCAGTAAATATATACAAAGAGGATATAAAAGTAGATCGATCTATATCATATATGCATGTGGTAAGTACAAATTTTAGCGATACATTTTCAAGCATGAATGTGACTCATGGTCTTTCAAGATTAGAATGGCACATTGGCAATTTGACTACTGTATGCGGAGGACCCTACAAATCAAAGCACGCCTGAAATTCGGCTCCCTTAATTATTACCACTTCCAATGCCAACTCAACCTACAAATCAATGGACTCTAAATGTCAACAAGTAACATCATGATCTTAAAAGAGGTCTTCAAAGTTAGAAGAGAGGTCATACGTAACATTCGAAAGAGAAAAAAATAGAAGTTATTAGCTAACAATGTCATACATAATTAACTAACTAAAAAGGAGGTCTAGACGTCTTCAAATTCTTTGATCAAATATGCAAAAAGGATCCACTTTGTGAAGATTGCCCAGTGAAGTTAAAAGTAGATTCTTGGGTAGTATTACTCGTTTTCTTCAAATCTCTTCTTGCCTGAACATATAAAATGAAATTAAGTTTAAACATTTGTAAAAGTATTTAAAATTGTACCATGATGATGTTAAAATTGTACCTTGCACTTATTTGCCCTTAACTTAGCAATTTCCCTCAGTTCATTCTTCCTTTTCAATTTAGCAACTTCAACCTCAGCTGGACTTAGTGCTGGAGCAGTATTTTTTGTCCCCTAGACACAATTGTGTACAATCATAACTTACCTTAGTAAATACGGAATCAGTTAATCATAAATTAATACAAGTAATAACTAATCACTCATTACCTTAGTAACTCCTCCATCAACCTCTTTGTTCTTCCGTTTATCATTTTTTTCTTTAGGAGGTAGGTGTCTATGGCAAGTCCTACCATTGTGGCCAATCTGTCCACAAGATTCACACTTCAATGAACGCTGATTCCTTCCAAGTTTGGTGTCATCTCCTTGTCTACTTGCATTTTCGCATGCCCCCTTTCTTCTCGATTTTCTTTGCCCACCAGGCTGCCTATTATATTGTGGTGGCACAATAAGAGTCATATTACATTTGTCCCAGTACTTAGAATCTGGGATTGGTTTGATGATGTTCTCGTAAGTCATCATGAACACCTCTTTGCTATAGCATGGATCCACGTAGTGTTCCGGCATATCATCTCTTTTGTAATTTGTAGCAGACACAACATGGATGCAAGGGATTCCGCTCAAGTCCCATTTTCGACAAGTGCAAGTCATTTTAGCTAAA
This sequence comes from Prinsepia uniflora, assembly GCA_032719365.1. Classification (NCBI taxonomy): domain Eukaryota; kingdom Viridiplantae; phylum Streptophyta; class Magnoliopsida; order Rosales; family Rosaceae; genus Prinsepia; species Prinsepia uniflora. Next base: position 67,380,763 of record CM064866.1, read on the forward strand.
TCCACAACAAGGGAACCCCATTGCTGGTATCAACTTGATATTTAGTACCTCCAGATTGACTTGTAATCAAGTTTCCTGCATTAGCCTTATTTTGTTCTAGTTTGAATTTGGGGGCTGGGCAAATAGGACCTGGATACTTTCTCATTAACTCTTTTCTTCTTGCAATCCTTATCATCAGCTTGATTCTAATATCCTCGAACATACTAATTATCGGCAAGCTCCTCGACTCCAAAATCCAAGAATTAAATGATTCGCAGTAGTTGTTCACTACTATATCACACTTCAAATGTGTGTTAAAATGTGACTTGGACCAATGTTTAGGTGGTCTCTCTGCAGCTGCAAACTCAAAAACAGCACACATTTATCAAAATTTGAATTCAAAACACAAAAACAGCACTGAAAATAGCACACATTTATCAAAATCTGCATCAAAATCTGAATTCAAATCACAAAAATAGTACTCAAATATCAAAAACTGCATCAAAATCTACATCCAAAACATCATTCAACTATAAAAACATCACTCAAAAACTCAAAATATGCATCAAATTCTGCATCAAATCAGAAAAACAGCATTGAAATATCAAGAACTGCATCAAAAACTGCATTCAACTATAAAAACAGCACACATTTATCAAAATCTGCATCAAATTCTGCATTCAAATCAGAAAAACAGCACTGAAATATCAAGAACTGCATCAAACACATCATTCAACTATAAAAACAGCACACATTTATCAAAATCTGCATCAAAATCTGAAATCAAATCACAAAAACAGCACTCAAAAATCAAGAACTGCATCAAACACATCATTCAACTATAAAAACAGCACACAATTATCAACATCTGAAATCAAATCACAAAAACAGCACTCAAAAATCAAGAACTGCATCAAACACATCATTCAACTATAAAAACAGCACTCATTTATCAAAATCTGAATTCAAATCATAAAAATAGCACTCAAATATCAAAAACTGCATCAAAATCTACATAAAAAACATCATTCAACTATAAAAACAGCACTCATTTATCAAAATCTGAATTCAAATCATAAAAACAGCACTCAAATACCAAAAACTGCATCAAAATCTACATCAAAAACATCATTCAACTATAAAAACAGTACTCATTTATCAAAATATGCATCAAAAAACAGCAAGTCATTTGCATACCTGTGAGCCAATCATATGCGTTTGGACTTAGCTTTTTCATTTCTTCCATTGCTTTTCTAAATCCATACATTGTCGTGGACTTAGCAGCAGCAAACAAGGCATCTTTCAAAGACTTTCCTTTAAAATCCTGGCAAAAGTTAGTGTATAGGTGCTTTGCGCAAAACCTTAAATCACAATTGGGCACGACTTGGTCAAATGCTTCCTTCAAACCCTTTTGTTTGTCACTGATGAATGAGTAAGCAAATTGATTCACCATTTCAATATCTTGGATCAACAGCTCTAAGAACCAAACCCATGAATCCTTGCACTCGATCTCCACCATGGCATGCTATGACCTAAGTCATATTATTGGCATCAATACCAATTGCACTCAACAACTGGCCACCATTTACTCCCTTCAAATGACAGCCATCCAATCCTATTAATGGTCGACAACCGACTTTGAAAGCATTTTTGCATCCCGCTAAGCACATATACATTCTTTCAAACACGGCATGACCTAAATCTTCATTATAGTTGCATTTAAACTTAACCGTAGACCCGGGATTTGTCTTCCTCACCTCATTGGCGTAATCCCAAAGCCGTGCATATTGCTCTTTGATTGTACCCTCTAAAATCTTGGTTGCCTTCACCTTAGCTCTATAAGCCTTCATCCTTGAAATTCCACAATTCCAATCGGATTGAATTTTTTACTGTAGCGAAGTGATAGGTATGGTAGGATTGTGCTTAACAGTCTCCACATATTGCTTGCCCAACCATCTTGAATTAATCATAGCATTTGTCCACACTCTTCCACAAGAATGCTTAGGTTGCAACGTTTTGACTTGCAATGTATCTTCATATTGCATTTTTGATGCATATATCTCAAATTCACAATCATCGGCTCTGCAAAGTCCCCTAAGCCTATACCTCTCACTCTTGATCCACATGACCTCCCATCCAGCCTTAATGGCACATTTGTTCACAGCTTCCCTAAAGGTTGTACAATCAGTAAACTTCTGACCAACTTGAAACTGCGGATCATCCATGTCAGCTACGGTATTAAACTCTGGAAACTTCATCCCTACATCTTCATTATCTGATGATTCAATCGGACCCCCAAGAGACTCTTTATCCGATTCAACAAAACCATCAAACATGTTCTCATTGTCAAAATATTCACCCTCATTTACCTAAACCTGAATAGGTTCACTAGCAGTACATGTTTGATGGTCCTTATCGGTAAAGGGCGATACACACCCCGCATTTCCTGCACCAACTTCCTTCTCGAGTATTTCTTCATTATCAATGCCATAATCATCAGAAGAACACTCAGCATTACTAGGGTTATCATAATCAAAGGACTCATCACCGTCTTGCATTAATAGCTTGCCTTTAGTCTTACTCCCACACTTTTTCCTTAATTTGCTTCCTTTAGCCTTACTCCCACACTTTTTCCTTAATTTGCTTCCTAGGATGATTTCGTTGCATACATTCTTCCATCTTTCAATCATAACTTCAGCTTCAAAACCCTTGTGCTCTAATTATATATCAATCATCCTCACACCAGGCACATAATAATACATATCAAGGACATCTTTATCACAAACTAACTTGGCCAATGCACCATCATCCACTCCAATTCTATACCAATACTCTATGCTACGGTGGACATAACCTAAACTCTTTACCATTTCGTCTATCTCAACCAAAGAAACTCTGTCCTTATCAATATATTCATAATAGTCAATATTCCCATCAATATAGAAAGTGTCTAATAAAAGGCCCCCATGAAACATACGAATTGTAAACAAATCTGGTCCATCTACATAATAATACATTTGATGTAATGACCCGTCCCGAATACCAGGATTAAATATTAATTAATTATGATTTAGAATGACTAATCGGGTATTAGTTGAGGGAAATCGGACGAAATGTGCAAAATGACCGTTTTGCCCTTAGGCGTGGGCAAAATATTGACTTTTAGTTCGGGCTGTCAAAAGGACGTTGACCGATGGCTGTGACGTAGTTCGGAACGTCACAAGTTCATAGACAGGTGACACGTCCGATTCTGACATTCGAGGAAGAAGTTATGATATTCGGAAGTCGAGGGGTACTTTGGTCATTTGGTTGAAAATGGGTAAAATGTTGATTTTTGACCCGGGAGGTCCAATGGTCGAAAGCCAAGGACTTTTACGTAAATCGAGTCGATACGAATCTATAGACAGGCGACACGTCGAAATCGGACGTCAGACGAAGAAGTTATGGTCACGGGAGCGAAATCGGAAATTTACGGCTCGGGATTCGAATATAATATTAATCTAATTGGTTTGGGAAGATATTTTCTGTGGGGTGTCACTCATCCCATTGGTGGGTGACCCTAAAATGTGGATCTTGATTCTAATTGGTGACTTTTGGATTATTTAATTAATCAATTAGTTGAAGAGAAAACTTTCTCCTCTCTCTCTCCCCGCGGGTTCTCTCTCACTTCTCTCTAAAGAACACAACACATACACACCCCACAACCCCTCCAAACCTCGTTCATTTGTGATGGTGTAAACATGAAAGTGAGTGAGGGAGGTAAGACGAGGAGAATGGTGGCCGTGGCTTGCGCCGCCGTGGATGGTGGCCGGAGAAACCATGGAAGGTAAGGTTTGGTTTTCAAAGTTAGAAGTTGAGGTTTAGGTGATTTTTGAGTGATTATGTTGATGGAAATGTACTTAAGGAGTTTCTAGGGATCTTCTGAGCTTGGAATGGTGGCTGGTGGGTGGTCGGAGACGAGAAAACCGACGGTGACGGTCGGCCGGTCCAAGAACCAAAATCAAAGGTATGGTTTTTATCATCGTTTTCCCTGGTTTGAAATCACAAATTGGTTTGGAATGATTGGAGGATAGTTAGGATTGAAAATGGAAGGAATTGGACCGAAAACACGATAGGAATAGGCCCGAATCGGTCACGCCGGTCCAGTTGGATCGGCCGGACCAAACCAAACCGACCGGACCGATCTGTCGTAGGTCAGGGACGATGAACAGTACCCATCGCGTGGGTTTCACGCGGAGGGAGTTCTAGCCACGCGTGGGGGTGCGAGTAAGGCCTTTTGGGGAAACTTTCAACATGTGAAATAATCTATTCGATGTAACGAACATTTTGGGATTGGTTTTGTGTTAATCGGACACCGTTTCGATATGTTTCTGGGTGTCTGAAGGTTTTGAATCGAGTTTAAAAATAGTTAAAAATTTGGGAAAATTACGAGGCTTTAATAAGAGGTTGATGAAGAGGTTAGTGAACCTCTAATGTGATTTGGACAGGTTTGGAAGTCCCGATGACAGTGATGGGGCCGGGAGGGCCTATGGCACGCGTATCGAGGCTGCAACGTAGGACGGTCTGTGAGTGGACTTCGTTTTCTAAATTGTGACACATGCATAACTATTTTCTATGTTTTACATACGTGATTTCTATGATGATGAGACCCATTTCAATAATGATTCTATGGCATGGTTTTGGTTTTGGAAAGATAAATTCGGGCATGAGACCTATTTGAATTATGTAATTCGGGCCAGGGGCCAAGTTGGTTTACGAAATCAGGCTGAGAACTTTTTGAGTCTTGTGATCGGACCGAGGGCCCAGTGGTTTACAAAATCGGGCATGAGGCCCAGTTGAGTTTTGTAAATGTGATTTCGGGTCTGGGACCCTATGTTTCATAAACGTGATTTCGGGTCGGGGATCCTAAATGGATTTGTGATGTTTTATGGAGATTTTGGGCAGGGCCCATTGAGATGTTTCAAAATGACTTTGTAAAACTGTTTTCCATATACCATCTTGATACTAGAATTATGTGATGGTCTCCTCCAGGTGTCTGGGAAACTGGGGAAGTCACGGTGCATTGCCTGCGAGGGGTCATTATATGGAGCTACCGGACCGTATGATGACTCAGGAGCAGGAATGCTATGATTGGACGTCTGTGACGTCAGACATCTAGGATGTCAGAGATATTGACCCGGAGAGACCCCGTGTAAGACCTGTGTCCTGGAGGGAACGGTGAACAATCTCACACTCCTGCGAGGGGGAATGATCTGGGAGAGGTTGGTGGTGTGCCTTAAAGGTGTAGGCACACACCTATCTAGCACTAGGCCTTTTGGGAGCTCAAGTGGCTTTGGGGGGGGATTGGAACCCCAAAGTTAAGCGAGTTGAGGCTGGTGCAATTCCATGATGGGTGACCCCCGGGAAGTTGCACGTGAGCTCCCGAAAACAAAACCGTGAGGGCGAGGCCCAAAGCGGACAATATGGTGCTAGATGAGTTGGGTCTTGACCGAGGAGGGTCGGGTCCTGACAATTTGGTATCAGAGCCAGACCCCGATCGGGAAGTGTGCCAGCGAGGACGCTGGGCCCTAAGGGGGGTGGATTGTAAGACCTATGTCCTGGAGGGAACGGTGAACAATCCCACACTCCTGCGAGGGGGAATGATCTGGGAGAGGTTGGTGGTGTGCCTTAAAGGTGTAGGCACACACCTATCTAGCACTAGGCCTTTTGGGAGCTCAAGTGGCTTTGGGGGGGATTGGAACCCCAAAGTTAAGCGAGTTGAGGCTGGTGCAATTCCATGATGGGTGACCCCCTGGGAAGTTGCACGTGAGCTCCCGAAAACAAAACCGTAAGGGCGAGGCCCAAAGCGGACAATATGGTGCTAGATGAGTTGGGTCTTGACCGAGGAGGGTCGGGTCCTGACACCCCGGGTAGCACGTGTTGCTTATTACCGTGAGATATGACGTCTGGGACGTCGAACGTCTAGGACACTAGGCATCTGGGATGCCAAAGATTGTTATATGGTAAATATGGATTGTTGAGGTCATGAAATGGTATTTCTGTCTTTGTAGATTTGTGGTTATGGATTTGGGCAGTGACCCACTTGGTTTTGGATTTACGGTTTTGGGCTAAGGCCCTAAAGGCTTATTCGAGTAAATTTTTGATTACTGATTTCCGATGCATGCATATTTTTTTTAGTGAAGGGCTTAAATATCTTTTATGAATGTGTTTTTATGAAATTGTTGATTTTCGTCACTCACAGTTCTGAATGGTTTTAATGCCATTCAGGTTGATCACGGATGCGGGTTGTAGCAGGGACCGAGACATCGCACTCCTCCACCGTTCTTGGCGCGCTCTGGGAGCCCCGTAGGGGCTAAGGTATGTAATATCCCTTATTTGACACTCTGTGTCAGACGGGAGCATGACACATCCCACGTTAATCCCGGAGGGGGGGGGGGGGGGGATTGGGAAGGGTCGTGTCATTTGATTACTACAAATATTGGAAAAGGTTTCCAACATAGAGATGATAAAGTCAAACATATGAAAAAACTCAAACAAATAGAGCCAAATACCCGCCATACTTCAAATTTCTATACATAAAGTCAAACACCACTAGCATGCCTAATATCTGTATTTTTCAATAAAAACAGCCTAATGTAAGTATTTTTCTTCGTTCTAAGGATATAAAGTTGAAACTTGACACAATTAAGAATAGAATGTTATATTTGAACCCATGTTTATCCAAAAAATTATATTTTACTAATTTGAAACTTGATACAATTAAGAATAGAATAAAGATTCTTCTGAAATTGGATATAAAGACTAGAATAAAGACTAAAATAAAGAATAAAATAAATACTAGAATACACAGATAGAATAAAGATTCTTCTACAATTGGATATAAAGTTGACCCAATTTTCTCCTATCCTTCATTTTCATTCATGTGGCCGAGGCAAATTAGTCGAGATAAGGGTTTATTGTTTAATTTTTTGTTGTTGTCATTGCGGTGTTATAATGGATACCCAGTATTTCTTAAAGTGCATACACTTGGAAATTAGGTCAGAAAGTAAAGATTGTAGAACATTCTTCCTCCTTAAAGAAACATGGAAAATTCTAGACCAATTTCGGAAAATTATCAATTGAATAGAAGCCAAGGATCGTAACAGGTTATAAATTTCAAGGATGCGTAATTTATCCAAATAATGATATCAAGTTCACTCGTGCTTCACTTATGTATATGCTTCACATTGTGGATAGCATCTATCTTCTATGAGTAGAACTAAGACACTTTTTAATTAATTGAAGCCTTAAGGATTATGCATCGTTTGCTTCTTCTACAATCAAAATTATGAGCAACAAAACACATTCGCTTAAAAGGTCAAACAACTTACCGTATTTCGGAAGCTCCCCTCCAAGTTCTCGCTGGATCCAATCCATATTGCTCCAACTAATTCTCCAACGTTGCTGGGTTTAAGGATGAGGAATTGCACGCTTCACGCTGGGTTTGGGAAGAAGAAGAAGACGCTAGGTTTAAGGAGGAGAAATTGCATGCTTCACTGGGTTTGGGAAGAAGAAGAAGAAGTCGCCGGGTTTAAGGAGGAGGAATTGCACGCTTCACGCTGGGTTTGGGAAGAAGAAGAAGAAGTTGCCGGGTTTAAGGAGGAGGAATTGCACGCTAGGTTTATTTGGAGAATTACATGCGGAACGGGAATTGCATGGTGGCTGGGCACGCTGGATCGTTGTGGGCGGGAGGGGGGATATTTAGAAGGGCATTTTTGTCAATTCAGTCTGAAATTAAATTATTGTGGGCCAAACAACTGCCACATTACGAGTTAACATCGATGTGGATGGGAAACATAACGGATGGACAAAGTTGTAGTGTTTCATATAGTTCAGGGTGTAAAATGTCCATTCTAAAACCTTAGGTATGACCCTGTTATTGAGAATAAACTACAAGATAGTAAACTGTAATTTTCTCTTATAATAATTATTTTTATTCTCAACATTTCTTATATTATAGGACCGTGAAATTATTTTGTGTATTCGATACATAATTAATTAAACAACTCACACTAACTCACGAAGCAAAACAACTTAACAGAATCCTGCATCAAATAAAAAAAGGCAAGGAGAGTTTTGTATCTATTCACGGAGCAACGATTTTTGTGTGAATAATTTAATTATTTCCACCGAGTCTATGGATGGTTTGGAGGGTAATGGTTTGTATTTTCAGAGTCTCAATTTCACTTTCTACACTCATCAAACAGCGATTATAGAGTAAGTGTTGAACAGTTACTTGGAATCTGCGTAATTTATTCGAGAAGTAGTCCTTGAGAATAATCAAACTTGACGACTTTTAATTTGGCGGGCTGATGACTGTCAAGTTAGACTAGACACAGTACTACTTTGTCCCTTATAAAACCCAAACATTCCAAGCTTCCCAATCCAGCTTAATCATTCTCATTTCTCAGTTTGAGATTTGATCACCAAAACAACACCAGCTTAATCCAACCATGGAGACTCTTTACCTTATCCTATCTTTAGGTGCTGCTCTTTTCGCCCTCACAATCTTTGCATTCAAAGGAAAAGAAGACAGGAAAAACCTTCCACCAGGGAGCATGGGGTGGCCTATTATCGGGGAGTCCATTGAGTTTCTGTTTGGGAAGCTAGAAAATTTTGTGTTCAAGAGGATGAGGAGGTACTCTCCTGACATCTTCAAGACAAAGATTCTTGGAGAGAAAACTGCTGTCATTTGCGGCCCTAATGGACACAAAGTTTCTGTTTTCCAATGAGCAGAAATACTTCACTGCATTTAGACCCCATTCGATGCAGAAGATGTTTCGGTCATACAAGGCTGCTGCTGCTCCTGTTGCACAACCTGCCCGTGATGAGGAAGCGAAAGTATTGAGGTCACCGGGGTTTTTGAAGCCGGAGGCATTGGTGAGGTACTTGGGGAAAATGGACTCAATCACCGAAGAACATATGAGAGTCTACTCGGAAGGCAAAGATGAGGTCAAGGTCTACCCTTTGGCAAAGACCCTCACTCTGAGCCTTGCTTGCAGATTCTTTTTAGGCATAGATGAGCCGGAGCGAATCACAAGGCTTGTGGCAAATTTTGATGATGTCAATGTTGGGATGCATTCACTCATTGTGAATTTTCCAGGGACTATTTTCTACAAAGCAAACAAAGCCACGGATGCCCTCCGAAAGGAACTGAAGGCTGTGATTCAAGAGAAGAAGGCTGCAATGGCATCAGGTGCACCGATGCATGACATATTGTCACATATGATTGTGGCAAGTGACCCATCTGGCCAACACATGCCTGAGGCTGAGGTCGCTGATAAGATCATGGGCTTGCTCACAGCAGGATACAGCATTGTGGCTACTGCCATGACTTTCTTCATGAAATATGTTGGGGAAAGACCTGACATTTATGCCAAAGTCCTAGAGGAGCACAAGAAGATTGCTGATTCGAAGAAACTGGGAGAGTTTTTGGAATGGGAAGACATTAACAAGATGAAGTATTCATGGAATGTGTTGTATGAGGTTATGAGATTTACACCACCTCTTCAGGGGACATTCATGGAGGCCTTGACTGATTTTACCTATGCCGGGTACACAATTCCAAAGGGATGGAAGGTTTATTGGACTGTTTGTACAACAAACATGAACCCTACATTCTTTCCCAACCCAGAAAAGTTTGATCCTTCAAGGTATGAGGACTTGAGTGTGTTCCCAGCTTTCACATTTGTTCCATTTGGAGGAGGGCCAAGAATGTGCCCTGGCAAAGAGCATGCAAGGCTTGCAATTCTCACTTTTGTTCACAATGTGGTCATGAGGTTCAAATGGGAAGTGGTGTTTCCTAAGGAAAAGATCACCGGCGACATGATGCCAACACCGGAGAGAGGGCTTCCCGTTCGTCTTCAATGTCACTAGGCACTGAAGTCTTATTAATTTTCCTCTGTTTTTTCCCTTTTCATTTAGAGGGCTTCCCGTTCGTCTTCAACGTCACTAGGCACTGAATTCTTATTAATTTTCCTCTGCTTTTTCCCTTTTCATTTGTTAATTTTCTCTGGAATTAAAAAGCAATAAATACATATGTTAAAATCAATCGTAGTTTCCATGGTTAGCCTACCAAATTAGACTCACTTAAAATATTGGCCACTTATTTTTGTCCAAGTTGGTGAGGAGAAAATATGGTACTTTGTTAGGCAACATGTCAATAAAACTATTTAACAAAAAAAAAACATGTCAATAAAACTAAACACGTTGTTACTACTAGAAGGCATACCATACAATAACTATTATTTTGATTTGGTTTTTCCTTTTTAATTTGATAAAATTTACACGAAACGATGGATGTACTATGATTATGATGATGATCAACATGAAGGCCGAACGGATGATGTACTATGATTATGACGATGACGCATGAAGGATGAGTGCACCGCATGTATAACAGAATCACAAACGTCGCAGGGAGGCCAGCCTCTTCTCAAGATCGTCAACATCAGGAGATTCAGAGCTGCATAGAGTGGAATTAGTGTTAAGATCTATGGGACATAAAAGAAGTTTGTTGCAAAGAACTAGCTATTCCTACTTACATGCGTTCCATTCAGAAAACAACAAAAAAAAAACCTATTTTTATTCCTAGAAAGGCTGATGTATTTCACTTAGAAAATTGTTCTCTAAAAATCACCGCCGAAATACAAAAAAATAAACTTCCACAAAACCAATTGCTGAATTTCTTAAAGGAAACCATTTGGTATTTATAATAGGCAGTAATGAAATACCTGGTAACATTTTCAGCATTCTTTGGAGCAGCATTTGCAGCAGTCCTTGAAGCAGCATTTGCAGCAGTCCTTGAAGCAACATTTTGAGCATTCCTCGGAGCTACATTTTCAGTATTCCTTGAAGCAATTCTACCTTTTGGAGCTGAAGATAACTGTAATCAAGCAAACTCATGTGAGCTATCAATCACGGAGCAGCGGGCTTAAAAAAAAGAAGAAAAAATATTTGTTAGAAACAATCTCAAAAACACCAACCTGGGATGCAATATCAACACCGATCTCATCGAGCACCTGAAAATATGCAATTATGTGAATTGTAGATTGATAAGATAATGATATTAAGACTATCAATGCCGTAAATCCTAGTCAGTTGCTAGGATCTGGAGAAATCTAGCTAACCAACTTGTACACGATCAAGCCACAAAGATGATTTTGTGAAGGCTTTAGCTAGCAACCGCCACATCTCTGGCAAGCAAAGATGAAAAGCTAAGCCAACCGACTTAGACAAAGTCGGCTTATAAACTCTATAAATAGAGTTGGTGCTGTGATGTGTTGGTGTGTGAGTTAGAAAGAAAATGGAGTGTGTTTGAGGTAGAAATAAGAAAGCAAGCGAGGAAGGAATGAAAATAAAGATTGGAAGTAATTAAGAGAGTTGTAGTAGAAGACTAAGAAGTGTCTTCAAAGAGTCATAGTGTTTTTGGTCAGAAAGAGTGGTTTTGTAATTGGTTTTTCATTGAGAAGAGTTGAGTGGTAATGTTTTAGTAGTGTAATACAAGTATTTTGTTTACTTGTTTTCGTTGAGAAGAGTTGTGCTGTAATGTTCTATTAGTGTAATACAAGTATTTTCTTTACTTGGTTGTCTCTCCAACACTTGAATATTAGAGATGCGTACTCTAGTTTGTTCAAAAAATGACGATACCTATATACAAGAAAACAAAACTACAATTGGGATGGGAATAGTGCACCTGGTTAGTGAGCTCCTCTGTTTCCTCTTCGGCCTCATCTTTGTCCAAGGTTTCATCTATAGACTCTGACATCATTTCTATCTGCAAAACGATAACATGATGTTATAATTTTTTACCCAAACGTCCACTATAGAATAAAACACAGGCTAATTGGAGAGGAACATCGTTCGATTGTGTTTCATCGACCTGTCCAAAAACAAAGTATTACCGTCATATCCATTTGTGCTGCCTGCTTCTGGAATTCTCTGATCACTTTAACTTGCTTTGCTGGTTCCATTTGCTGAAAAAACAGATAGTGATAGTAATGAGAACATAGATTACTCAGAAAAAAGATGATTACTAATGAAAAAAATAAACATACATGCATATTTTAAACAATAAATGTCATCCAAAATTGCCTGTTGAAATGCATACCTTGTTCATTGCCACCATTGCTTTAGTTGCACCTTTCATGCCCGTAGAAATAGAAGTGCTTGCGTATAATGCCTGCAAACATATTACAGGGAGACCAACACTCAGAAATTCGATGAGCACATAATATATACCCTAACCTTTGAACCAAATTTGAAGAGAAAAATGGTGACCTGTGTATGGGTAGCAACACCTCTTATTTGGGCACGGCTTCCTTGCAAGTTCGTAATTTGTTGGCGTAGCCTAACGAGTTGACGAGCCAGAATTTTGGTGGCAGCCTGGATAAAACAGATAGCTAATTCATTTTTAAATATTGAAAGATCAGCTTCAACGACATGAATGACAGGAGGTCATGCAGGAGCCATGATTGACAGGGGGTCATAAAGTGGATAAATGAATTGCAAATTGGATTTTCACTTGTACACATGTTTGTGTAAAGGAGCATCATCATATGGTATGTCAAATTTCAAAGGTAACATTGCAAAACAACTCAGTTCAGTTTGATAACCTATCAGTAAGTAATGAGCAAGTTTATGCATGCCAATTTTTTCCTCTATTTCATAATATCTGAACTAGAATTCAGTTAAACACGGTAAGGTAATAGTAATCAGCACATCCAAATCATATTAAACAGTAAAGTTTAGCTGAATATCTAATGTTAAGTCTCAAAACTTGCACAATAGTATGTTATATTATCCCGTTATTGAACTGTCCATTAGTCTACAATGAATGTCCACAGTATCTATTACGAGGAGATAACAACTTAAATAGAAACTATACTTGCCTCATTTCCAGTTTTAGCTGTTTTCTTGATCTCTGCAACCAATTTCTTCTCCTGAAATGCAGAAACAATGATGACACTGGGCATAATCCAAGAAAGTTAACAATCAGAACTGTAACACATACCTCCAACTGAAGAGATGCGATCTCCCGTTCAATACCTGTAATAGAAAAGGGGAGTGGGGACGAAAAGGAAAAGTTAAAGCCCCAAATGTTGTAGTTGCAATTGGACGCCTCCAACCAAATGCTTGCAATAAAAATCTAGCTCAAGTACACACAAAATGTTTGGAACTTTTTGATTTGAGAAATCGTATTTCTACAAGGACTACAACAAGCATGAAATTGAAAGGATTAATAACACCAACTATCCTTTGTATGTGGACATATGGGTATATCATGTAGTAAGGGAATGACAGGAAATTAAATCTGCAAAGCAAAAGAAGATAACAGATTCTTGAATCAAATAAATCATTATAACAAAAAAAAGTAGCAGGACAAAAATATAAATACACATCTAGATTTTCAGTTGGGATCAAAGCAAATTCAAACAAGATAAGCAGAAGATACTTCTCAAAATCACATCCTAAAACTGACGCTCAAGGTCATACGCATACCTCTTGTGGCAACACTCATTTCCCTTTTGCTTGTCCTTAGAGCCTCTGTTCAAATAAGTACCCAATTTAACACAAGTCATTCGCAAATTTCACCAAATAGGTAAAAACAAAATTTGCTGCAGAAAATAGAAAACCATACGAATAATTTTGGGGATTGAAGAAGAACATTAGGTTATTGAGAAAACCAACTTAAAATTAAAAAATAAAATGGATAAGAAAACAACCTTAGACTCATCTAAATAAAATTAGAAAAATCCTTTATTTGAAAATCCCACATCTTGTCAACATTTGCTCAACCAAAAATCCCAGAGAAAATGGGAAAACCCTGATAAAGTGTATAAGAACCAATGAAACCCAAGAGACGAACCTTTGGGGGAGGTCTTCTTCTTGAAGATGTTCATGGCGACTGGAGAGTGGAGTTGGGAACTGTAGGGAGCTGAGACCCCAAAAAGGGTTTGACACAAAAGTCCAAAAGTCCAAACCAATAGGGCAAAAGCTTGTCGATCTTCTTTATAGGGGAGCGTGCGTTTTGTTCCCGGCCACCACGCACCACGACACCCAACGGGAATTTTCAAACTAGCCGTTACGATTCTGCTCCTTTGACTATATTACCCTCCCACATTAAATAAGTTGGTCCGCTTTTAGACTGTAAATGGTAATTTCGACCACATATTTTATGTGTACTCAGCAGCATAGTCTTGAAGTTTCATTATTTTACTTTCTCTATTGCATCAGACATCCATTAAATAAAACAAAAAGAGACAGTTTTCTCATTATATTATATTATTTTATTGACATTTTCTTATTTTCAAATTTATATTTGCTATATACATTATTCGATATTATACTGTTGACATTTTTGTAAATCGCGAAATGATTTTATACTACAAATTTGTAAACTAAAATGATTTATACTCTTCTCATTTTTGTAATATTTTGTTGCCTCAGGCCTGCTGTTTTGTTGCGATGTGGATGTGGTACATTTCTTAATATTCTGATTTACTTCTTAATATTCTACTGTAGGTGCAAATCTTATTTTAGGTACAAATCAGCTTGTCAATAATCAATATGCACATCGTAATAGTTGCAAATATATAAATAGAAGCTTGTTTTTTTTTATTATAAGAAAATGGAAAGCTTTGTTTTGATACTTTCAATTTCATGATTGTAGTTTAAACTTTCAGTGTCAAGGAAGAATGCATCTAAGTTCAATCACTCGGATAAATGCCCTCATTTAGATTTTTTATTAATATAATATTGCTAATAGTTAAGATTAGGTTCCTTAGTGTAATGATTTAGTGATATTTCTTTTTAACACATTATGTGAGAGATTTCGAATTTCATTCTAATAAAAAGACTCAAGGATCCCTACAAACAAGTAAACAGTAAGCTATCGTTCGTTCAATGATCGAGACTCGGGGGGTGTTCGACCAAGAACGCTTCAATGCTTAAGTCAGCTTCTAAACAGAAATCTCAAGAGCTTAAGTAGCGTTGAACATAATTACCTTTATTGAGAAATGTGTTCCCCTTATATAATGGGTGAGTGGGATACTCAATTTCCATAGTTCCGATGTTGGACAAATACTCCTTGATTTGTGTGCTAACACGTGTTATGCAAATCGAGGGTGAGAGGCTTCCATGTATCATCCCGGTTTGGGCCCAATATTTGGGCTATGTAAGCATTGTGGGCTTGAGGCATGTTCGGTGCTTGGGCTTTAAGTATTATTGTCAGAGGCAATTTGGTCATTTCGGAAATTATGGGCCACGTGGAAGCTCCACATTTTTCCGGTGATTTTGGGTTCCACAATTGCGAATGCCTTATCGAAAGAATTTTTATTCAACCTTATAATGTTTATTTAATACCCTTTCAACTCACTCCTTACAAATCCAAAAGTACCTATTTGTCTAGCTAAAATCAAAGTGACGGTTTTGGCATGACTTGATAAATGACTCGAAATATGCATATAATTCATCCAATCAACCTACAAGATTAAAATTTTAGGTCAACTTATTATGACACATTTAATAAGAAGTAGAGTTTCGGATCAGGTCAACCTATAAACTCGTATAATGATCTATTAATCCGTTTAATAAGAACTCTGATTTCTGCGTGTCGCTTCTCTACAAACTCATGAGCTCAAAACTTATACAACGACCAAAGGAAAACTTCCAAATTTTTTTGTGAGAAAAAGTTGATCAACGGACCCTTCCAAGACCAAGGGTAAAATTACCATTTTTCCTGTAAATTCTCGAAAATGACCCTAATTTCTGGTCTGGGTTGTTACAATCTACCTCTCTTAAAGAAATTTCATCCCCAAAATTTTCCTATGCAGGTCAAAAGTCAACTGCCTAAAGTCCCTCGAGTGTCCCTATGTCACTACCGACACGATTCTAGATTACATGTCAAATCGGATGGTATTATGGTACAATGTGAGTAGAAAAACCAGTTACAAAACCATGCATGTATAAAACGGATCATAAATAACCGGGTTTCAAAACAAGATCATGTCCCTTGGGACGCACGAAAAACCATGCAATGTACAACAAATACATGTGGCCCACATTTCTCTGAAATACCCTATTATAGAATCATTTCGAAAACCTCTGGACATAATAACCAGCATAGTCAAACCTTAAGCCTTGCTGGTAAAACCAGGGAATCCCATATACTACGGGTAGAAAATCACGGATCCTACATAGTCAAACCCCGTCGTAACATGTGGAGTCCAACTCCAGCGACGTCTGAGTCTGACTCTGTGAATCTTCGGAGTCCAACCCCGTCGGAACATGTTGAGTCAAACTCCGTCTATGTCCGAGTCCCATATCCCATAATACGTGTAGACACCACGAAACCTACGGAATCCAACTGCGTCGGAACGTATGGAGTCTAACTCCGACTACGTACGAGTTCGTATATGGGATCCCTTGGAGGCCAACTCCAAAATAGCGATCCAATCGCATGAGGATGACTATACTGGGAAAAACAGTTCCTGAAACCAAGCAAAACCTTTCTTCCATAAATCTTTGACTTCAAACCAAGTCAAAAAACATAATCTCGAGCCTGAGCCCATACACTGTTTTCTCAAAATCCGTAAAAACCTGAGTCTAGAAAGTCGTTTTTCTGAAGAAAAAAAAATTATTCCAAATGCCAATAATCATCACATGAAAATAATCATCCTGAATAATTTTTTTCAAAAACCAAAGTGATTTACAAATAGCCATAGAATAACCAAATTATTTTCATGAACACAAAATCTGTAATAAAACATGGTACACATCGAAGTATCCATTCATCGTACACCCAACGGTCACACTCCGATGTGTACCAACCAATGAAATTCCCAAACCAACATCACCCGATTTACTCTGATACCAAATAGATATGACCCACCCAAGAAAAAATATCTCCAAATTCGTTCCCGGTCCTGCTCCCGTCTATCCTCTTAATCAATGTTTCAAAAGTGCCATAAAACATAGTTCTGAACCAATATCCGTCAGACAAGGGATAAACCAACAGCAGTCGCTCTCCAGGGGTCGCCTTCCGCACCACCCACTGACCCTAGAAGCGAGGTAAACTCGGTTTGATAACCACCCCAACCTCAGTCGCAACCCATGGTAATAATTTAACTCAACAGTCGATAACTCCCTCGACTAACATACATGCCTAGCTAGTAACCCACTGATTTTAGTACCTCTGCCCGAGTCCCCTACCAAAAACCCAACTCACACCAGATTCCCCTTCCAATACCCTGTGACAAGACTGGTCCTGGCCGATCTTTCTCCCGTCTGACACTTCTTATCTGACAAAAAAAAAATAAAAAATTCAGATTAACCAAAATAAGGTCGTCCTTACGAAATTTCCGCCCACGTCTAACCCACTCCCCGACAAGGAGACCAATTCATCAAAATTTTCCACTTAACGTTATATTGTTTATAAGCTAATTAATACTCAAGTCTATAGATTTTAGTACTTCTATTATCACGTAATAGTCAAGTCATAACATCACCTAATTCTCCCAATATTCATTAGGCGCATTTGTTATTTAATGTAATGACCCGTCTCGAAATTACGTGATTATCGAGATTAATTAAGGATTAATTGAGGATTAATCGAGACTAATCGGGATTAGTCGAGGTGAAATGACAATTTTGCCCCTAAAATGGAAAAATATTGACTTTTGACCTGGGAGGTCAATTGCAAGTGGATCGAGGTCCATTACGTAGATCGAGGGATTATAGTACGTAGACAGGCGACACGTCAAAATTAGACATCGTATGGGAAAATTACGGGTCAAGAAAGGTTCGATCGGATTTTATGGTTACGCGTTGTTCGGGGAGTTGAATTTTTGGTTTGTTTCTTGTGGGCCTAGATATTTGTGTTCAGGTCCAATGGATGAGTGAAACTTGTCACTCATCCATTTATCCTCATCTTTCATACATGCATCTTCCCTTTTGTTTCGAAAACCCGAACCCCTCCCCCATTTTTTCTTCCTTTCATCATCATCCATTGTTGGTTGAGAGACAGAGTGAGAGGGTGAGTCCAGAGAGAGAGAGAGAGAGAGGCGGAGACGATGGAGAAGGGCGGAGCCAAGGCGGCTGAGCCGTGAAATAGGTAAAAACCTGAGAACCCTTTTAGCTTGATTTTCGGGTTTAGGTTTGGATTCGTTGGGAGGATATTCTGATGCCTTGGGTGTGTTCTTGGAGCTCATACGAGTCTGTAGGATCGGAGGTGGAAGGTTTGGGACGCTGGGAGTGGCCAAAAGAAGGACTCAAAGTTTGGAAGAAACGTTAGAAGCTCTTATCTTGAAAATCATGTACTTTCTCTCAATTATAGGTTCAGATTTGGATTCCTTGGATCGAGAAGATTGATTTTGATATAAAGAACGTAGGATTTGGTTGAGTTTTGAGAAAGTTATGAAGCTTTGAAAATCCGGTCATTAATGGCTGATTCCGGCGCCCGACTGGCAAACCAGACGGCAGGGTCGATTTTCCCTTCCGACGAGTAGATGACGTCATCGAGTGACATCACATGATGACGTCAATATACCATATTAGCATGCCACGTCTTCAGATGACATCAGCACGGTGATACATAGTAGTGCCATGTTAGCATGGCACATGGTAGGTGGTGCCACGTGGTAGAGGGTGTCAAAGGGTAAGTGACACGTGGTAAGGGTGCCACGTCAGTAGTTGACCAGCGTTGACTTTTGTTGACCGATCTTTAAGCGACCAGTGTTGGTGCGTGGGCACGAGTTTCAAGATTAAACTGGTCCTGTCAAAAAAATTTCAACATTCTGAATCCAATGGTAGTGGTTTTAGGTCGATCGGAGATCGTTTGATAGGTCATTTGGAGGTTTTTAGCCTCAAAAAGGGTGTTCGGGACACGTTCTCGGTTCTGGGATAGTTAGAGGTTTCTGTTATGGACTTATATAGATGGTTACTGACCCTTGAGTATGATTTGTACAGACCCGGACGATCTGGAGACGTTGGATTAGCCTCGGATTGGCTTACGACGTGGATTGTGAACACAACGTGGACAGTCAGTGAGTGAACTTTTGTTTTATAATTGTGATGCATGCATAAATGTTTCAAATGTATTATCGTATGATTTGAGTTGAAATGATTTGAATGATGATTTAATATCATTACTTGATAAATTTGTGGATTTAATTATCGGTTTATGAACGATTTTACGGATTTGCGTGAAAATGGCGTTTTGTGCTTGAGACCCAATTTGATAATAATTTTGACTTGGATTTGGAGTCAAATGTGAATACATGATTGAATTGATGGTTTTCGGATTTATGAAATGATGTTTTGGGCTTGAGACCCTGTTGGAAATACCTTTGACTCAGAGTATGAGTCTATGTGAATTTAAAAGAAAGATTGTGATTTGATGTGATTTCAATACCGATTTGGTATGGTTGATTTGGTGAAATCTGGATTTATGAAATTATTTTTGTACACTGTTTTATTATGGTTTTTTGGAAACTTCTTGTGAAAGTTATATCTCGTGCATACGCCATGTTGAATTGTTTTAACTCGATTTGAAACATAAACGGTTTTACATGAGTTTACTAGATTTGGTGATTGTTCCACATATACCATCCTCTGTGATTTGATTATCTCCTCCAGATGTCGCAGATCCTATAGTAGTCACGATACACTACTTGGAGATGAGTAGCTCCAAGGGAGGCTCAGTCTCAAGAGTGTGAGATTATGATATCACCCGGACGTCGTAGATCTTTAAGATGACATCACTCGAGACGTCATAGATCCTAGGGATGTACTCAAATGTGATACTCCCGAGTTTGCACGCGTAGCATTGACATCGTGACAGTTACTTGGATATCGATGATTGGTTATATTTGTGATTTATTACTTTGTGTCCAGATATTTTCACATGTGTTGATTTTCCGATGATTGCAGAGGTTTTCATATGTCATGGTTTTATTGGAAAATAAAGGTTTAAAATTGATATGCATGCATATTTTGTAAAACTGAGGGTTAAATTTTGATTTCGAAAATTTGTTTTCCTAAACTGTTTATTTTTGTCCACTCACACATTTTGTTATTTTTGACACCCTCCAAATTGATCGCGGATGCAGGTTATAGTAGAGACCGAGACATCATATGAAGCTGCGTACTCTAGAAACCTCGAGTGGATTATGGTCTTATCTCTGGCCTGACATGTGGTGTCAAACGGGAGGAGGACATCCCATGATAATCCAGGGGGATTAGGGATAGGTCCTGTCACTTAAGCACTTTTTTTCTCATTCTCCAAATATAATTCATTAGGAACTCGAAAATACCTATGTTCAACCTTCGTAAATTCCTCAAAAATCCCACCATAAAATATCAATGTTAAATATCGGGGTTAATATGATTATCATCGACCTCACAAATTTACCACTTGAATTAACCATCAATTGATTCTTTTTAAATACCATACATCTTATAATTCCTTTAATTGTACACATGAATTTACCAATTTAAAGCACTAGTTATTTGTCCAACACATAATCACAATTCCAATTCCTTAACCATAATCAAGACCTTGAATACATGATACCAATCTCATAATAGCTTCAATTCACTCTCCATATAACATACAATTACCATATGTATATAACAAATAGGTTTAGTGCATAACAAATAGATTTAAGTATTCCTTAAAATTATGCATATGGAAATTACTCTGTTAATTTCCCTAATTGTTCCTGTCCAATTACCTTAATACCTTATTAATTAATTATGATTTAACTGAATTCAAAATACATAAATATAATTATAAACATACTAGATTAGATTATCAAAACTGTACTCAAATGACATCCGATTAACTAGGATATTATACCATTGAACTCAGAAAGGACAAATAAGGAAGTTCCATGTTGATCGCTACCTCCAACTCTGCTACATGCACTGCCACGCGCCGGGGGAAGTTCTCTACGCGTGATGGCCACACGCCAATCAGAATCTTCTTCCTCCTTCGGCGGGTCGAGCCCGTTTGCCTGGTTTAGGGTCGCTTGTGTAACGACCCGTCTCGAATTTCGGGATTATATTAGTGATTAATGATGACTTAGTGAGATTAATCGGTGATTAGTCAAGTAATTTCGGACGGATGATGCAAAAAGGACTGTTTTTCCCTTGGAGGGGGCAAAAGTTGACTTTTCATTCGGGACACTTTTCAGACTTTCCGAAGAGACTATTGGGTAGGTTTCTGGACGCTGAATCCGTAGACAGGCGACATGCGTAAATTGGAGTTTGGATGGAAAAGTTACAAACCTTAGAATGCTAGGGGCATTTTGGTAATTAGCCATGAAAGGGTATTTTGGTCATTTGTATCTTAAGGGGAAAATTTTTCCTTTTTCTAGTTTTGATGAATCATTATGTTTCGTTCCCTAAGTGACACATGTCACCTGGAAAAGACTAATTAGTGGCAATTATATGTGTGAACAGTGGGAGTGGATGAATTATATGATTTACTGAGGTATAGTTCAGACAAAAATAGAGAATGAGGTGTAATTGATCTAAGGCAACCATCAATTCCCTAAACTAAAACCGTGAGACTCAATTCGAATTGAGACTGAAATTGCGAGGAAATAGAAAAGGGAAGGGGAAGGAAAACTCAGTAAACCTGAAACCCCACCTAAACCTTGAGTTGAAACTTGGGATTGAATTATGAAGTTTGTGATTAATTGATGGAACTAGAGATGAGAATGAGCTTATGGAGACTTAAACGAGTCGAATGGGATCAGAATTGAGGGAAATGGTGAAGAGACGAGCCCAGACAGACCTTGTCTTCATTTTACAAAATTTGAGTTGAGTTCGAATGGTTGGAAGGAATTAAGGTTCCAATTGAGAAGTATGTTTGGATGGATCTTGCGAAGCTTCTGAGTGAATCAAAGTGGAGAAACTGATTAAAATTCGAATGGATTGTAGGATGAACAATGCTCACCTGTTCTTCGAATTGTCGAATTTGAATTCGATTGGATTAAGGTAAGTTCTAATGTAATTAAGGTTACAGAACCATAGTTAGATTTATAACGATACTATTGGCTGAATAAATTGAAGAAATCGAGTTGAAATTGACAGAGATTGAATCGGGTCATAACGCGGGTTGCAGAATCCGATTGCACAGACAAACAGGCGAATGAGATGAACAGTGTCAGACGCGTGGCTCCCACGTGCAGCCGCTTGCGACGGCGTGTGAGGGCGCGTGGGTACTATTCTCAAGGTGAGGTCAACATGAATTTTACCCTATTCAATGTAGGGAACATTTTGGGACTAGTTTCGAGTCGATTGGACATCGTTTCGATATGATTTGAGATGTCCGAAGATTGAAGGGATAGTTTAAAAATAGTTCAAAATTAGAGAAAATTATAGGGTTTTAGTAGAAGCATTATGAAGTAGTTAGTGACCTTAGTATGTGATATGGACAAGTTCGGGAAGTCCGGTGATAGTGGATTAGCTGGGCACGGCGTATTGCACGCGTATCGAGGCAACAACGGGAATGGTCTGTGAGTGGACTTTGTTTTCTCAATTATGATGCATGCATAATTGTTTTTATATGTTTTCTATATGTGATTTCTATGTTTATGCTTATGATTTTTATGATTTTTGTTTCGCACGTATTTCGAGATATTTGACGTGTTTGCACGTTTTACGAGATTCTGTCTTGAATTGTGATTTGATATGATTTCGATGAGTTCATTTTGGGATTTGAATTATGATTTGATTTCAAGGATTTATAAATGGATTTCGAAAAAGTGACTTCGGGCGTGAGGCCCAGTTTCTAACTATTTCGGATTTCGGTTTTAATGTGATTTCTGGATTTGAATTTGGGATTTCACACGATGATTCCGGATTTGGTTTTGGAATTTGGATTTTGATGGATTTCTGGATTTTCTATGATTTTCACTTGGTTTTTGGTTTAAAGGCCCGTTGCTATTGGTTTTGGGTTTAAAGACCTGTTGTCATTGCTGGATCTGGATTTGGGTTTAAAGACCCGGTTGATTGATGACATGGAGGGTCCTTGATTGATATGTTTTAAGTTTAAAGACTCGTTGATATCCCAGGAAAGCCTGATATATGTGTTTTGAGTTTAAAGACTCGGTGATATGAGATCCAGCAGATTGATTGTTTCCCATGGTTTTCAGATGTTTTGGGTGGTGGCCCGGATGAATTGGATTTGTGGATTTTTGGGCTGAGTTCCCGTACTTTGATGTTGATTTATGATTTTGGGCTAAGGCCCTGGATTTGAGAAACGGACTTGAGTAAAGAAATGATTTCTGGTTTCCATAAACAGTTTTATGACTTCGGACATGAAATGGTTTTCGAATGCATGCATTTGGTTTTAAGTGGAGGGTATAACTGTCTTTTCTTGTAAATGCTTTCTGAACTTATATTAATTTTTGTCCACTCACAGTCTTTTATGTTTTTTTATATCATCTAGGTTATTGATGAGGTGGGGGCTGTTGTGAGAAAGGCAGAGACATCACATACGCGATCCACACTGATGCTGCGAATTCTGGTTAACTCAAGTTGGTTTTTGGTACGTTGACCTGAGTATCTCTTGTCTGGCTTACGTGTTCCATGGAGGTTAGACATGTGTTTAGCCTTCGTGTCGCACGTGGCTTAGATGGCAGCATGACTTATCCCTTAATCCCGGGGGATTAGGGGTGGGTCGTGTCAGCCTGACCTGCGGACTTGACCTGACCATTTTTCATCCGTTTTGCATCCAAAATGGACATCCAAGTAGTCCATTCTAATCGCCTAGGCCCCAGGAAGAGTTCTACGATGTGCAAAAGAGAAGAAGCATACATGAAATCATGGTATGAAGGTTGCACCATTCGACCATGGCTTCCAAAAACTCTTTCACCGTATCTCTTCATCCAAAACCTCGAAACTTGGCTCCCTGAGGTCGCCTGATCACGTAGAAGCGATCATTGAGCTTATATTCAGGAATCTACATTGAAACACCAACTTGGTGCTCAAACCCAGATTTTCCCTCTCAAGTTTCGTGGTGATTTCTGGGGTTTGAGGGTCATATCATCCTCTCAGTGATCCTAAGTTGTTTCCTTTACTCATACTTTCCTTCCTTCTACCTCTTTTTCCTTTCCTGGATCCCTCACGGTTTGACTTTAAAGAATTTTTCTTTCTTTTCGCTCTACAGCCCCCGAACACCCACAAATCAAATACACACACACACACATATAAATATAGATTGGTGAGTCGATGGAGTAATGTGGGTGCGAAGAGACCAGAATTCTCTAGACATATGTCAACATCCAAGGCTTATCTCTTAAGCAAAATGACCAAAATGCCTTTAGAGGCAAAATTACCATTTTGACACATAAATTTATCATCCGATCTCCGATTTGGGCGTGCCACTTGTCTAAGAGATCAGGATCCCGAGACATTCGTAACGATCTCCTCAAAAATTTTAAAAGAGGTCAATAACAAAAAGTCAACATTTTGAATTTTTCAAAGGTAAAATCTTCTTTTTACCTTTCTCTTTTTCAATATTACGTTTTCTCAAGAACCGGGCCGTTACACCCTGACTCACCTAGAGACCCAATCTGCAATCCTGACTCATCTAAAGTCCAAATATGATATCCCAACTCGTCTAGAGTGTACTTTGGAAAATACCCCATAAAGTCCAAACGTGGTGGTAGTTTATACTCATTTCAGAGTCTCGTGCGTCAAAATACACTAACTAGTGTCCAACACCCTAATCAAGGAACCAGTAAGTCCACGGATCCTAGAAATACACCATTACTTATACTTTCCCGACCCTCAATCAAAAACTCACCTCGAACATGGAAAACTTATCTAGAATTCCTCAAAAAAGTCCCTAAACAGCCACAAAAGGCCCATAAACCTCAAAAAACGGATCTGGAAGGTCGAAAACCTCAGGGCACGCATCATCGTGGGCAGTGGAACTACCCTACGCACCAGCTGAAGGTTGTCAGCCTTAACACGCATCCCTATACTGTCCTTACGCGCACCCACATGCCAGCTACAATGCCCACACGCGCATTGACTCAGTGTTGACATGGTGCTGACAACCTGGCACCTCCCGCCACGTGGTGCTGACGTGGCAGTCATGTGTCCCTGACACCCCTACCATGTGGTGCTGATGTGGCACCTAACACACCATACCACCTGACTCTCCCTACCATGTGGTGTTGACGTGGCAGCTGACGTCGACCCTGCTGATGTCATCATGACGTCATGCTAACGTCACCACCTCGCCAGAATCAGCCATTAATGGTCGTACCTTCAAGCTTTTCTAGATTTTTCATTTCTCAACCAACATTTACGATCTACACATGTAAATGCATCAACGTAATGAGAGGAATCCAAAGTTACCATTAGATTTAAGAAAACGTACCTAATTTGGCCGAAAATCCATCGAGAAGGTTTGAAATCTAAACCCTTCTCGGTCCGTCGTCCCTGGTGGTGCTCCAACCTCGACCTTCACACCGAAATACTCCCAAGGTCATGGGGATTCCATTTTCGGCCTTGGTTTCCTCCAACTCAACCCAAAATGGGTCCACCACGGCAGAGGGAGTATAGTGGTTGTACCCATTGATGAAAATATCGGTCGATACCTTTGATATATCGCTATTTTGGGCTAGCGAATCATAAGAGGGGGGAAGAAACTTTGCCAGGAAAATCGATGATATCGGCCGAAATCGGAGAATATCTCCTATTTCTGCCGATATCATCGATTTTCCTTGATTCGGTTGATAGTGGTCGAAGCCCAAAAACAAAACCCAACTCAGAATTTCAAAATTCAGAGATCAGACTAGTCAAGATGGGCTGAAATTTAATAAAAATATTCTAGATAAGGCTACCTGAGAATAAGGCGGGACTGGTGTCACGGCGGCGAGAGAGGTACCTCCCGGCGGCGCTGCAATGGTCGAAGACGGAGCAGTCGTCTTGGTCGTAGTGGGTGACCTGGACGTTGGTGTTGAAGGAGCGAGAAATAAGGGGAGATGCTGAGGCAAAGCAAATGGGGTTGGAGATTTTGGAGAAGAAAGTTGGGGATGTAGCCCGTTTGAGAAGGATTGAAAGTAAAGAAGTCATTTGTGCTTGCTTGCAGTGGGAGAAAGAGATCAACTCAATTTGAATTGCAGGTCTCCTTGGATGCTTGGAGAAGGTTCGAGAGCAATGGGGATTGAAGCTTTTGCCTTGGGGTCGGTATACAAGAAAACAGTTAGGGACTGAGGGGTTAGTCCAAAAACCAAAGTCCAAACCAAACAAGGACAATACTAGCCGTCCATTTTAGGGGCCTAAAAAATTTACAATAATTTTGGTAGGGCCCACACCTATGCATATACAGCCGTCCATTTTGTAAAATCATATCAAAAAATACTAGCCTAAATACAAGTTATGCATATACAGTAATTTAGGGGCTAGTCTAAATACTAGCCGTCCATTTTAGGGGCCTCCAAACCATAAATAACATGTTAAAATCAGATCAAAAAATAAAAAATAACTTGTTAAAAATAGAAAGAAGAGACGCACATTTTGTAAGTGGAAGGCTTTGTTTGGTTGAATCGGATTTATGGTTCGTGTGTTATTCCATTTTAGAAAGTCGATAAGATTTTGAATAAATTGTTAATATAAGTGCTGGGATTAAGTCGTGACATAATAAACTCTTATT
Source organism: Prinsepia uniflora (assembly GCA_032719365.1). Taxonomy (NCBI): domain Eukaryota; kingdom Viridiplantae; phylum Streptophyta; class Magnoliopsida; order Rosales; family Rosaceae; genus Prinsepia; species Prinsepia uniflora. Next base: position 67,407,458 of record CM064866.1, read on the forward strand.
CTAATTTTGACTAGAAACTCAATTTTATTAATTGGGGATTTTTGAAGTGGACTTTCCAATCATACTACTATTTACATCAAAATCCAACTTCATCGCAATCAATCGATTTTTAATTTATTAATATGGATGTTCTAAATAACATTGTTGATTGTATGTAAGACGGTGAAAAGCAAGTTGAAAGAGAAAGAGATTTAGCCAAAACCAACGGAGAGAGGGGATTGAAGTGCCATCGTCGAAAAAAGTTGATGTGCCTCCTCATCAATTTTGTTAGTATTGCTCAACCTATATGTAAAAACAAAAAAACAAAAAAAAAGAGAATGTGTTGCTTACAATTATGTTGAAGTAAAAATACACCGAGTTTCCAGATTAGTCATATTGGAACTAGGGAATTTCGATCCAAAATATTTGATAATAAAAATATTTCATTCCAATTATTTATCATTTAAATTCTTTTGAGTTTCCACATCTATTTATATTCGAAAATTTTGAAAATTTAAATATTCTCAATAATTTGAAATTTAAAATGAGCTCATAATGGAAAAAGAAAAAAAAAATTATTCAAAACACATGCAAATCACTCAAATGTCATTAGAAAGTAAAACCTAATACAAGATGATTATATTATACATATGAAGGTTGTACATGAAAACTACCACTTCGAACCCAACAGTGCCCCCTTTGTTTAGTTTATTTTTATTTTTTATTTGGTTTTTTTTTTTCAATTTTTAACAATATTTGTCCCTTTTTTTCAATTTTAAATATATGAATTCTTTCCAATTTTTGAACAAAGATTGACTCTATTTTTTCATCCTTTTTTTTCTTCTAATTTTAAATATATTTACTCATTTTATAGTTTTTCTTCCATTGAAATTTTGTTATGCTTATTGTTATGTTTTTAATTATATTAACATTCAATTATAGTAATTCAATTCAATTTATGTTTATATTTAAAATTTTATATTATTAGCCATTGGCAGAACCCTATTATATCATATTATTCATCATATATTTATTATAACAAAGTCATTTTATAGTTTTTATTAATCATATATAACAATCATTGGGTACTTAAGTTTTTCTCAAAATTTCATTCAAAATTTCCAACTTTTAGATCGAATTTCCGTCATTTTTGTTGACCGTAAATGATATCGATATCAATATTTGAGACGAAATATCCGTAAATTTGACTAGCGATATATCCGTCGATATCGATATTTTCATCCTTGGTTGCACCGCGAGGAGAGAAAGAAAGAGATATATATATATATATATATATATATATATATATCTTTGACCAATCATTTGAAGAGAGAGAAACCTCACCCAATTAATACCTGAACTTATCCAAAAATATTATTATGCCTCTATCGTTTCAGACTCGTAATTCTCATTTATGAACTCTGATTTCCGCGTGTCATCTGTCTACGAACTCGTGAGCTCGAGACCTACACAACAATTAAAGGAAAACGTCCAAAATTATTTCCGTGAAAAATTTGACCAATGGACCTCTCCAAGGCCAAGGGTAAAATTGTCATTTTCACCGTAAATTTCCAAAAATGATCCTAAATCCCAATCCAGGCCGTTACAGCCGGCATAAGTGCACACTTGCTTTGAGAGCTTAATGATCCCACTCTTGGGATTGTCTTTGGCTCAGTGAGTCAGTGGAGTTCCCCATGGCTTCTGCTGTTCTACTTCTCCAGAGTAGCTCGTGCAGTTTGGTGTATTCTTCACTGTGGCAGTATTGGGGACACATGTAAGGGTTAGAATAAGTTTTCCAATGATCTCGAATTGGTTAGCTGCAACGGACCGGAACATACCAGAGTCTGGTGACCGGGCATTGAATTTGAAGAAATGGAAAAATTAAGGTAAGTCTGTTTCACCATGTACTCTTCTCTCTCTTTGTTGTTTCTTTCTCGATTATTTGGTGACGAGGCATCGTATATTAAACTTATATATTGAAAATTCGATAATTAATAATAAGGAGAATGGACACTTTCACTCTAGGATGGATGTAAAACACTAAAAAGAATGTATTCAGATCATTTATATTTATTAATTGTATTACAACAAATATTATACACCATCAATCAACATGCCCCCACAATATAGCTCAAAATTCACACAAAATTACATCTTGAAAAATAAAACATTGGCTTTGCTCTCTGAAAAAGACCAGAAATATATGAAGGACATGAAAGCTGCTTAAACATTGGCAGGGTTGTCATGCTTGAAAGGATGTGGTGGAGGAGACGAAGGGGCGGAGTTAGTAGCTCCAGGTGGTGGAGCGGGCATCCCATAGACCTGAGCAGTGGCAATTGCGTCTTTTCGCCCTCTCGCTCTCCCAAAGAAGTAGCACCCGAACCCCAGCAGTACTGTGAACAGAATAAAAGGCAGAGAGATCACCACCACCATACCCATCTTTTCTTTTCTTTTCTTCTTCTGAAATTTTTAGCACTTCCACTTCTCAAAGATTTTCTTTTTCTTCTTTCCGAGGGTTGTGATGAGAACGGGATGGGAGAGAGCATATATATGAACAGAGACTGAGGGGCTTTCAGTAATTTGAAGTTATTGCTTCTGAACTGTATTGATCTGGAAGTTTCAGATTCTGTCCAGAAGAGCAAAGGAGCAAAAGGATTAAAAATGTGGACCAAAGGGAAAGCTTAACGTTCTAATTTCTAACGGTCACTTTTTTTGTGGGGCCAGTAGAAACGAGCAAAATGTGGGTCTGGACCGATGATCTGACGGGCTCGTTATGAAATATGCTTTTAAAAAGACAAAAACAGAAAAAAAGACTCGGAAATTCCATGTCGCATGTTTGGTACGCTGAAGAATAAAGCTGATTGAATGTCGCATGACTTATGTCTTTATGATTTGCGGGTTAATACGAATTCAACGTAATTGATACATTTATCAAACAACAATTTGCAATTATTATATATGTGTAGGCAATTACTACTAATTTTTATTAAATTTATTTTATACGACAAAACAGAATAAAACATACACATTACAATTGCCAAAAACTAGAAATACAGAGGTGAAAATTCAAGAAAGTTGTAGCAATGAGATAACAGCAAGGGCAAGACAAATGTGCTTCTTAGTTCTCACCTTCCTTCTCCTATAACGCCAGTGAACATCGACTGAGTAACGTTCACCGGAGACGGGGCAAGGTCAATGCCAGGGCTGGCATTAGTTGTAGAGCTGCCTCCGGGCCGATTGTTGAGGCGATTGGTACTGCCGTCCTTGGATACAGCTGATGGAGTATCACCCTCCATATTCAGAAAGCTGCCTGTTGACATTGTTACATCTTTGAAATCCCAGTCTGTCAAATAGCTAGGCTTTGACATAACAGTGTCTATTTCAATATCTCCCGAAAGCATTGCCACCACGCGTGACATCGAAGGTCTCATCATTGGTGATGCTTGAGTGCAGAGAAGAGCTGCTCTTATCAATCTATTTGCTTCATTTTTGTCATACTCTGTCAGTGTTGGATCCACCAGTCCTAAACTCTGCTCCTTTTCGTGTAGCGTCCATGCCTAAAATAGTTATGCCATGGTCAGAGGAAAAAGTTTGTATGTTTTCACAAAGGTGCTGAAATGAACGTAACAGCTAGGGAAATTGGAAATCCATTTCCTACCCATTCAAGAAGATAAATCTTTTCAGGATCCAAGTTGTTGTCGGAGTTGGGTCTTCCGCTGAGAATTTCCAAAGCAACAACTCCAAAACCAAAAACATCTGCCTTTTCTGTCAGATGCCCGCGCATTGCATACTCCGGTGCCAAATATCCTCTACAAGATTGTCACAAAGCTTACAATTGAACAAACACCATAAAACAGTTAGAGGGTATAGTGAAAGTAAAAAAGGCTTACATTGTGCCTGCAACCCGGGTGCTAATGTGGGTTTTTTCATCATCATAAAGCTTTGCTAATCCAAAATCTGATATTTTGGGGGAGAGCTCCGCGTCAAGCAAGATATTACTAGCTTTGACATCTCGATGTACAATCCTAGGCCTTGACTCCTCGTGAAGATATGCAAGTCCCCTTGCTGTTCCCAGCAATATATTGAATCGGGTAGGCCAGTCAAGGTGCAAGTCATTCGTTCCTGAAGTATTAGTGAGCATATATAATCAAAAAAAAAATAAAAAATTGTGCAGAAAGTTTCAGATGTTGTCAACTAACAACATGAAAGTTTGGTAAAATCAAAGTTTAGATTATACTAAAAAGGGCTTGATCAAGGCTCCTGTTTTCAAGGTACTCATAGACCAGAATGCGCTGGCTTCCTTCAATGCAGCATCCGTACAATTTCACTAGATTTCGGTGTTGCACTGCGGATATGGTGGCGATTTCAGTTACAAATTGACTCTTTCCTTGGTGAGAAGCTACTGAAAGTTGTTTCACAGCCACTACCCTCCCATCAGAAAGTGTACCCTATACAAAAATACAATTTAATGACATAAGACGGACGAAAAAATAAGTTAAATTTGTTTCGAAGTATATGAGAACGATGCGAAATAAAATTCACCTTGTAAACTGGGCCATACCCTCCTTCTCCTAGCTTATTTGAAGGATTGAAATCTTCTGTTGCAGCTCTTAACTCAGCGTAACTGAAAGTATTCGGCCGGGGGCCTAATCCTAAAATATCTGCATATTAAAAAAAGGCATGTTTATGATATAATTTTAGTTTTGAAACCATCTGTGTATAAAATTAGTGTCAATGTCACAACACATGAGCCTTAAATTCACCTTCATCGTCATATTTTTCCAATTTTTTTCTCCTGATATATATAACTGCAAATATTAACAGCAAGCTCACAACTCCAACAGGGACAGCAATACCAAGTATCAACCCGGTCCGGCTCTTCTTTCCTGGAGTAGTTGGTGGAATCCCGGAAACATTTGGTGTAAAATCTGAGCAATGAAATATGAGACTTGTTGAGTGCCAATTAACAGCAGAGATACATTTAAACCATATTCATAAACATTTATAACTTATCACATAATCATATACCTGAAGCAGCATGAACAGCCGATATTAGCGAGCCATAATCACCTTGTTCAGGTATGCAACATGTTCCCTTGCCAGCCCAGAATAGGTGAATTTCAAGATAATTTTCCGACACATTAACTTTAAATTGTTTCACAACTGCTCTGTTAACCCCGCCTGCTTCCTTCGATATGTCAAAGTCCTTTGTTCTGAGGTTCCCCTACGTAACCAACAAAATGAGAAGATGATTAATAATTCTAGTCTTCTAATGAAGTAGCCTCCAAACTATGAAGTTGCATAACGTAACATGTATAGTTTACAATACGACATGTGTGGAGTTTTAGCACACAAAGCCAGAGTGGAACCATTCATTATCTATAGCTTAAAGTATTTTATTTATTAGCATAACCTTACCTGAATATAGATATCAAACAGACGCCTTCCTAGACTTTGCCAAGTTTGTGAAGTGCGACTAGCAAAGACCGTTTCTGCAAATTGCAATGTGACAGTATAAGGCCCATTCTGAAGACTGAGACCATAGTATCTGAGTGATCCTGGTGACACTCTTGAAGTCTGGAAAAGCTCCGGTGTCACATCTGAACCAGTGACTTGTGTCAAGGTATTTACAAGAAATGATGGATTCTTTCCGTCAGAAAACAAACCCGCATTGCTAACAGCCCATTTCTCTGTACTTGTTATATTAAATGTAGCTGGGCCAAGAGGTGATTCATCGGCCTCATACAATATGCCATCATTTCCTGTCAACTGAGGCCCACCGCACTTGATTGAGAAGTTTGCATCTGTAAAATTTGATGTAAGAGCACAAGAAATGATTAGTGATGATCAAATTTCAATTGACGACCCATATAATTTTTTTTTGAATCACAATATATTACATCTTGGGGTATTTCGATTGCATGGAAAGTTTCTCTGGAGGCAATTAAATCCAGGAAGACTGTAAACAAAGAGAAGAACTATTAAGCATGCAGATAGAAACATATAATGTAATAATCCATTAAACTACAAGGACATCTAGAAAAGGATAAGAGAAACTTCGACTCACGTGCTGACAGATGTGAAGTTGTTGACCACTAAGTTCCTGCATAAGATCAACACAACCAGCGAACATATGAAGTTTAAGTTCATGAGTGAAACAAGGTCAGTACTTTCGATCCATCTCTTCTTTTGTTATACTTACTTGCCACACAGACATTAATTATTTCGTGAATTCATTCATGTCATGTGGTATTTGAACTGTAAAATGAAGATATCAGAGAGAGAAAGGAGACGTACAGTTGCGACATTGTGGTTACCCATGTAGGAAAGCTTCCTGTTAAATAGTTGTAAGACAAATCTCTGCACATACCAGAAAATAATTAGAAGGAACAAATTGCACTAAAGTTATAAGAATTTGAATAAGAAAAATGCTTGCATTGCTTATGAAATGCAGGCACCTGCATGCAAATTGCAAAGAATCGGTTCATTCTGCATAACATATTTTTATGACACGATGACTTACATAGTCTGAAGCTGATTGCTCTTTTGGCTTGGAAGAGGTCCAGACAGACTATTGTTTCCAAGAAATCTGGCCATCTCAATGTTAGCAGAAGGAAAATATAACTTCAAGAATGATAAGACAAGAAAAATATAACAATAAAAGGGGGGATTATTACAAGGATGTAAGAGAACTTATGTTGAACAAAGCACCTGGGACTTGGCCTGTCAAATTGTTGAAACTAAGATCCCTGCAACATGAATGATAAGTTGAGAGCAGCAATTAGAATGAAGAAAATATATTGATATCATTTGAATTGAAGATTATGTATATTCCGATACGTACAGTATCTGTAAACTTTGATATTCGCCAATGTCAGTAGGGATGGTACCTGTGATCAGTGCATTTCGTAGATTTCTGTTACACCAAAAAAGTTTCAGATTAAAAAAATTTAGTGCACAAGTGAATGGAACAAGATTTCAATTTGCAAGTTCACTTACAAGTCGGTCAAGTTCTTCAAATCTCTTATGAACTCAAGAGTAGAGGAGCTTCCGTTGTATATGTCACTGATTCGCCTTCATTATTATGAACAAACATTACTGAAGCCGGTTTTCATAGATGGAGAACTTGCAATCAGTTTAAGATTTGTACTTACAGAGAACTCAAAGAGGTTAACTGAGAATAACTGGCTGGTATTGGCCCTTCAAAATTGTTCCCTTGAAATCTCCTACAAAAAAAAAAATTAAAAGGCTTGTCAAAAACAACAGATCTGACCATCTCCGCTGGATATTAAAGTTTTTCTTACTTACAAAGAAGTTAGCTGTGTCCAATTCCCTATGAAATCAGGCATCTTTCCTGAGAAAGGACTGTCTGAAGCCCACCTAAAATTCAAAACGTCATCTCATAGTAGCTCTGCCATAGCAAACCCAAAGTAGCAGATAAACGAACAAATACTAAATGCAATTAGATTGTCGTTCTTACATGACTTGCATGTTGACGAGTTTAGAAAATGTTGAAGGAATTTCGCCACTCAGTCCACAGCTGTTTATGTAGCTGTGAAAATCATAAACTGATTAATTACTACCAATTCATACGATAAACCACATTGTAAAATTTGATTCAAATTCGATGAATTATGCAGAGCACTTACATTTGCTCAAGCTTGACTAAATTACCAAGTTCTGGAGGGAGTGTTCCAGAGAAATTATTTGATCCAAAGGACCTGCAGCAAGTAAGGTGAATAGGCGTAAAGTACACAAAAGAAATTATCAAGAAGGATAGGGACGTTGTCTCATTTTTTATGGCTTACAACATATTTAGGTCCTTGAGGTTTCCAAGCTCCTTGGGGATAGGTCCAGAGAACGAATTGTGAGCAATGGATCTGTTCGAAGATGGAAACATCAGTTAAAGATTAGCACCGGTTACAATTTGAAAACAGAAATTTAGAACTTGGTACGGCAGATGAAAGTTGTACTAAAACTTAAGAAAATATTGTCCCACTGCTTACAGTAATGTCAATGCAGACATATTGCCGATGAATGATGGTAGAGGACCGGTGAAATAATTCTGATCGATTTTCCTACAGAAAATGATGGAGACCAACTGTAATCATTAACATTATCCATACCTCCCAGTATCACGAACACTTGTGACAATTCCGTACAATGGGAAAATAAAAAGAGAAGGGGTTGAAGAAATTCATACAAAAAGGTGAGAAATGTCAAATCCAAAAATTCTTCTGGAAACACCCCTCGTTTGTTCAGAGCATAAACTCTCCTGAAACGAAAAACTTGGGAGTTCAATATAGCTACTGATAAGAAATGGCATAGATATCTTTCATATCAAGATTGATCACACTTCATATATGATTGGGTTTGACAAAACAAGACCAAAGGGAGAGAGAGAGAGAGAGAGCAATGTAACATACAGTTGTGTGATATGGCAGGTGGTACGGTTGTTGTAACTACAGTCACAAATAATGGCGGGGTTATTTTCGGGGCTCTCAAATTCAGTTCCATTGATGGCAGATCCACTGCATGGCTCTCGACTGATATTCCACAGTCCCGGCACTGCTTGCGTGTCCCATTGTTCGAATATTGAGTTCAATGCCCTCACTGCACAATCAATAATCCAATTATTGTGTACATATTTCAAAATTAATAACAGCATCCATCTACGTAGGGAAATTACATATTTAAATAAACATATTGTCAATGAAATGATCAGCTGAAACCTTCAGATGGGTCGGTTGTAGCGTTTTGAGCAATGGACAACTGAAACCAGAAGCAGCTGAGGAAACATAAAACACAAAACGACCGAACCGATACTGAAAGAGGTGATGACGGTTGCGAATTCAACATCCTCATCAAGTTCATCAAGTTAAAGTTGTACATGAGAATTGGCTCCTCCTTGACACCGTGAAATTAAATAGCAAATGATTCCAACTGAAGTATTCAAATGAACACGGAGAAAAGATTAAGAAAATTTCAACTACGTACAAGAAGCATGTGCATAGATATAGTTAATGAGGGAAAATTATATGCCTGCATGAGAAATAATCTGTTTTTGAAGAGTGTACTTTCTGGGCTACTGAGAAAGATTCCACCAATACATATGAATAAATGAGACGGTGTAAACATCGCAAGTGATATAGACGATGTGTACTATTAGAATTAGTCAATGAATTGGCAATATATATATATTTATATCATTTGTCAATACTTTTAGATAACGATGGCTTTTCCAATTTAATACTTTATCTTCTTTGTTGACAATATGAAGGGGTAGACTAAATTCAACCATCTACTCCAGCCCTACCCGTAGCCCCGCAATATAAAGAGTCTTGATGGATAGGGAGTTTTAGACAACGTTTGTCATGTGCAGTTATCTCTCACGATCAGCTGAGACGACTTGTACAAAATCCTTGCTTTGAAAATGTGCACAAAAATCAAACGTACCATATTTTCTCCTGAACGGGTAGTACACAATAAATTTCAGAAAAGTCCTCGTGGATTTTTCGACCAAGCGAAGTCCACTAGCTACGGTTGAATTTTCAGAAGTACATTGAATTTGAGCAACGAGGAACACGGCCCCTTATTGGATATTTGAAAAATCTTGAATCTACTTGTCAAAGGCGACGAATTGCTAGCTCGCTGCCGCGCAAGTGAGCTGCGCTGACGTCATAATGGTGTCCACATATTTTAATATGTAAAATAATCATTATATTCTTCCGAAAAATAAATTAAACAATATAAATTGATCCCATTATTGTTAGTAACATATATTTTCTTTTCATATTCAACCGCAGAAATTGATATGCAAATTGAAAAGGAAAAACTATATAAAAAAATTATAAATTATAAGGCTCACCACAAACTCATATTCAAATTATTAAAATTTTCAAATAACTACCTAGATTATATAGTCACCCACATTTAGCTACCTCTGTCAATTTTTTCATCAACCTGATCGTTAAAATGTCACGTGTCAAAATTTTTGCCCATTCAGCAACTGATATAGCAAAAAATAGAGGAGCATTTTCGAAATTTCGAAAAAATCAACTAATACCAACCGAGAAACTCTATTTTCTTCTTCCACAACCCCTCCATGTGCAACTCTCTCTAAAACCACCCAAAAATCAACAAATACCCACCTAGAAACCCTGTTTTCTTCTTCCTCAACCCTAAAACCCAAATCCAATTCCCAACCATCGATCTTCATCTTCATTTCATCTTCTTCGTCATTGATCTTCATCTTCATCGCCATATAAGAAGGAAGACAAGGAGGAGAGCAGGGCTAGGTAAATTTCAAAAACAAAACCCGCTCAACTTAATTACACTAGTTCACAAATACCCATCTCGAAATTGAGCTCGAGCAACTAGCATAAGCAATAAAAACGCTAAAATTGATAAAATTCAGTTCACAAATCATTGAAGTTCATTAAAGATAACGACTTTATGTTAAGAAATGGAAACAACTTATTCGAAAAAAGAGAGAAAATTGGAACCTTCTAAGAAGGGAACAATTCAAATAAAAAAATAAATAAAAAGAACAAAACATTGTCAAAGTTCACCTCCCAAAATCGTCATTGCAGATTAAAAAAAAAAAAAGAAAAACCAGATTTTCAATTCAACAATTTCCAAATCACACACACCAAACATTCTTCAATCCCTTCGTTTTCTACGATTTCGTATATATATTTTATCAGCAATCAGTTGTTAATTTAATTATCTTCGTCATGCTCCCCCGCATTATCTTCGTCACGGAAGATGACAATGACCAGCAGCAACAAGACGGCGATGACAACGTCGTTGGGCTTCACCCCAGCGTTATCAGACGATGTTACCATCGGCGTCTTTGTGCCAGCTCTAAGGGTGTCGACATGGCACTACATCGGCCTTTGACCAACACTTGATCTTTGCTTTTTAATCGAAGGATCATGGCCTATCTTCACCCTTGCTATTTCTACTGAACATCAACCTTTATCCAAACTTCCATGTGCCATCGCCAGCATCGAATTGCCCCTTCTCCCTCTCAACCCATCGTGACAACGGACAAGCGAGTCGGGTATGGGCCGCCGATGATGAAATCCCTTAATTTCTGCGGGCTTGGGTGGAGATGTTGTGAAGTTGAAGCTTTGAGAAGCCCATAATAGCCATGGGTGGGAATTCGAATGGGAAATGACGGTGGATGTGGGGTGGGAATTCGAATGGGAAGGGGATGGGAGGTCGACGGTTGACGGTGGTGGTGAAGATGAAATCGTAATAGGGATTAGGGGGCTGGGAATTGGATTTGAGTCTTATTTTATTTTTGAAAGCCCAAAAGTGTCCCTCAGTTTTTGCCACAGATTGCAAATTTTTTGACACGTGATATTTTGATAGTTATTTAAAAATTAAAGGAGGTAGTTAAAAGGTAATTAAACGTGAATAACCATATATATTGTTCGAGTAATTATTTTAAAATTTTAATAATTTGAATATAAATATATGATAATTTGATAATTGAAAAATGTATATATTAAACACGTATATTAATATTATAAACAAATTAATAACCATTATATCCCTTATATTAATAATTGGAGCAAGATAAACACATAATACGTACCAGGTGGCATTGGTACAAGACACGTAGCTTGCACGTGCAATATATGTCATCATTCATGGTGTTTTCTTTTTCATAAGACACCTTCCTTAATCAAGGATTCGAATATGTACTAATCAGTTATTTCTAAATACACAGACAACAGTAGTGGTTTAACTTCTTTTAACTACATGGAAATGATTAACCACATTTAATTCCAACGAGTTTAAATGATTACAAACATTAATCCACGCACTCCAACTCCCATATTTTCATTCCTCACTTAATATCCCTTGTATTACGAACAAAAACTATATGCAAACCATATATAGATATATGAGAGAAAGAGATAGAGATAGAGGCAGAGATCATCCAACCTTGAAGGGGTCTGCAATGGAGATTTGATGGAGCGATGAATTTGAGAGATGATGGTGAGATATTGAAGCAGGTACTGATCCAACGAAGCAGCAAGTACCGATCCAACTAAGCAACAAGTACCAAACTACGAAAAGATGGCGGTGTTGATTGCGGCTTATTCTATTCGCCCGCCAATTCTGAAATTCATGGGTAGAGATGGCGGTGTTGATGGCGGCTTATTCTATTCGCCCACCAATTCTGAAATTCATGGGTCGCTGCTCCTTTTGCCTGAGGGCTGAGGCCCAGAAAAATGAGAGAATATATATAATTGAGAATTTGAGAGAATGATCTGTTGAGTCAATGTCAGCCTGTCCAGTTGCATTCTTCTAATCCCATTAACTTATTGTTTATTCAACAACTTGGGTATTCGGATTGGGGCTCACCTTTCTGCCTCTCTATTTGGTTATTTTTTAACTCCTATTAATTGCCAAAGATTTAACCTAACAGGCTAACCCAACTTCATTCCACTGTTTTTTCCACCTACAACCTACCTAGTGTCTGTGTCACTCTCTCACTTGCGCTCATCTGCTATTCAATTCAGTTGGTCTTGGTCAATGTCAATTCCATCAGTTAATAATAAACATGTTTATCTTTTTTATGTCTCGATGAATAGAAGAAGACGAGAGTTTAAATTAGTTGGTTATGACTTATGTGTTGGAGACCTTGCGCTCCTGTTTAGATTGGTTTAAATTATGCAGTACTTATATTAGGGCCGTCATAATGTAAGGTAATATCTTATAGTAAAATTAGTTTGTTTTAAAAAATAATTAGCTCCAATTTTCTAATTCAACTTATAAGTTAATCCACAATAATAAATAGGTATAGTAATAATAAAAAACGTTTTTTTTTTTATTATTTGTCAAATTATATCATTCTTTTTAACTCGTTATTTTTTAAACAATTACATGTGTGACATTACATATTATATTTATATACCTACCAATATCTGATTCTAAACTTACGGGTAAATTAAATAATATCACCTACTTAACTCTCTCGTATAAATAAGATATATATATATATATAAATTCTAATTGTATCATAATAGGTATATATATTTTTTAATATACTTCTCTCAAAAGAAAATAAAATAAACATATTCTTATTAATTTACCTACAAAAAGTAATAAGATAAATAACGTACCTATAATTTTATGACTCTTTAAAAGTATCAGATGTTATTCGATAAAACAAATATAAAATAAATATTTTGAAATTTAGTTAGAATTATCATAATTTAATTAATTTTGAATAATAAATATAAAATAATAATATTTAAAATTTGAAAGTTTCTCATCCATATATGAAAAAATAGTATAAACGGTATTTAAAAACTTTTAAAAAAAAACCACAAAAAGAACACAGTAAAAATCTAAAAAAGACAGTAAATGAACTATTTTATAGGTTAAGTAGACTAATTTATAAGTTAGATTTAAAAATTAGACTAATTTATAATTAATACTAAAAAAAATTAATTACAAATGAGATGCTATTTTATAGTAAAAAATTATTTTAAATATTACATCTTATAGTAAAATTAGTTTTATGTGAAAACAAGTACTACGCCATTAATGTATTTAAAAAAATATATATACATTTATTTGCATAGAATTGTAAAAAAAACCGAAATTATATATACGTGCCTTTTTTGTAAGAAAAAACAAGTAACCCTCTTAATCTTTGGGCTTTAAAAAAAGAATTAAGCTAAAATATTTTATTTAAACTACATAAGGCCAAAAAAAGTTTTAAATGAATTATTTTAAATAGATTAATAATATAGGCTAAGTCTATTTCAAAAATTGATGCCCTCCCATAGGCCCAAATTCTAAGCCTTACTTGCCTTGTGTAATGAACCGAAAATTAAGAAAAGTTAATTTTTGGAAACTAAAAAGGGAATTGATAATTTTGTCCTTATAGATCAAAAGATGACTTTTTACTCCGGTTACTTATTGGACTTTTCGTGAGGACTCTTACTAACGGAGAACCCGCGATTCTCTTAAGTTGACAGGTTACGAGGAAAGACACACGTCACTCGGTGATTGGACGATGAGTAATCGACAATTGGTACATTTAACGCTTCAACAGTTTGGCGTCGTCTGTGGGAAACTGACTAAGTTTACCTACGCTCAACCAAACCGAGTTAACACTCGTCCACCTAGTACACCTAGAGCGAACTTGTCGACACTAAACATGCAGGGCGAACACAATCTCGGTGAGATTACACCCTGGCAAGGCCCAAGAACAATGAGAGACCCCTCTCCCAACTTTTTACAGATAATCGAAAGACTCCAGAGCGACATGGCCTAGGTCAAAACTAAGGGTACCCAGGCCGAGTCAAGATGTTAAGCACTCGACGATCGGTACACTGAGGTGGCCGAGCAGCTACTAGTCGTGTAACGACCTGTCCTGAATTTCGGGATTAGATTAGTCACTAATCTCAATTAGTGGGGTTGACCGGTGATTAGTTGGGCGAAATCGGACAAAATATGCAAAATGACCGTTTTGCCCGTGGTCGTGGGCAAAATGTTGACTTTTTGATCGGGCAGTCAAATGGACTTTGACCGATGACCGTGACGTAGTTCAGGAAGTCACGAGTTCATAGACAGGTGGCACGTTCGATTCCGACATTCGAAGAAGAAGTTATTATGTTCGGAAGTCGAGGGGCATTTTGGTAATTTGGTAGAATTAGGGCCAAATGTTGACAACCCGGGAGGTCCAATGGACGAGGGCCAAAGACCGTTACGTAGAACGTGTCGTTACGAATCCAATGACAGGCGGCATGCCGAAATCGGAGATTCGACGACGAAGTTATGGTCACGGGAACGAATTCGATTAACCGAACGAACCGAGGCTTCGATTAAAATAATATTATAATAATGAATAGTGATCGTTGATGTGGATGCTTGGATGAGTGACAAGTGTCACCCATCCTTTTTTTAGGGCCTAAAACCAGCTCCATGTTTCCCTCCAAACATCATCATTCCTACACCATCATTCCTTCCTCAACTTTTCCTCCATTTTCTTTATGTTTTCTTTGAGCCGTGGACATTCGAAAAACAGAGTTTGAGAGCTGGGAGAATTGGCTGGGGAAAACACGGGGACTGAGATTGAGTAGTAAGACCAGAATTCGAATTTTGGGCATTTGGGGGGAAAATCCGAATTTCAAGTTTGAGGCGGTGAGAATCGAAATTGAAGCTCGAGTTAGCTTCCTAATGTTGTGACGAGTCGATCCACATCAAGAACGGAAGAAATCGAGGCCTAATTGGCTCTGAACGGGCCTGGGAACAGAGAGCTTGAGTCGAGGTTGAGTCGTGATCATTGAGTGATCAAACGATGAAATTGATGTGGGGAAACAATTGCTCATGGCCCATTGATGCTTCTGGGTGAATCAATTGGAAGAAATTAGTAGCCATTGAGGAATTTCGATGAAGGAACAGTGACGGGTGTTCTTCATTGTTCATCGTCTAATCGTTGGGTTTAAGGTGAGTTTTGATAGAATTAAGTGTACAGAACTCTAATTGGACTTAAATGGAAGCTAATTGAATGATCAATTGAAGTATTTCGGGCTGAATTGACAGAGAACTGATCGGGTCTGTTCGCGAGTTGCAGGATCCATTTTACAGTTAAACGGGTTGGGAGGATGACACTGTAGCAGGCGCGTGGGATTCACGCGCAGCCACTCACGGCGGCGCGTGACGGCGCGTGGACACGAATCTCGAGGTGAGGTCAACATGACTTCTGTCCAATTTAATGTAACGAACATTTTGGGATTGGTTTCGTGTCGATCGGACACCGTCTCGATATTGTTTGAGACGTCCGAAGGTTTTAAATCGAGTTTAAAAATAGTTAAAAATTCGGGAAAATTACGGGACTTTAATAGGATGTTAATTAAGAGGTTAGTGACCCTCTAATGTGATTTGGACAGGATTGGGAGTCCCGGTGATAGTGGTGTGGCCCGGGAGGGCCTATGGCACGCGTATCGAGGCTTATCGTTAAACGGTTTGTGAGTGGACTTTGGTTTTATAAATTCTATGCATGCTTAACTGCTTTATATGAATTATGATTGTGATTGTATGATGTTGATTTGGATATTGGTAAATTATACGATTTCACGTATTTCGAGGCGATTTACGTGCTTGCACGTAAATCGAGGTTTTCCAGTTTTGCACGGATTTTTCCGTACTTATGATTTGGATATAATATGATGAAATGGTTTTGAATTTGGAAAGATGAACTCGGGCTTGAGGCCCAATTGTTTTGGAAACCTCGGACTTGGAGTCCATTTGAGTTACGTAATCGGGCTGGGGGCCCAGTTGCTTTATGAAATCGGGACAGGGGTCCAGTTGTTACGAAATCGGGCTGAGACCCATTTGAGTTATATTATCGGGCCAGGGGCCCAGTTGATTTACGAATTAAGGCCGTGGGCCCAGTGGTTTATAAAATCGGGTAGTGGGCCTAGCGGTTTATAAAATCGGGCATGAAGCCCAGTTGAGTAATAAATGTGATTTCGGGTCTGAGACCCTATGTTTAATAAATGTGATTTTGGGTCAGGGACCCTAAATGGAGTTGTGATGTTTATGGAGATTTCGGGTAAGGGCCCATTGTAATGTTGTGAAATGATTTAATAAAACTGTTTTCCATATACCATCTGGATACGAGGATATATGATGGTCTCCTCCAGATGTCTGGGACACTGGGGAAGTCACGGTGCATTGTCTGCGAGGGGTCATTGTACAGAGTTACCGGACCGTATAGTGACTCAGGAGCAGGGTTGCTATGATTGACGTCTGGGACGTCCGAGATCTGTGATGTCAATGATATTGACCCGGAGAGACCCCAGGCAGCACGCGTCGCTTATTATACCGTGAGATACGACGTCTGGGACGTCAAGCATCTGGGATGCTGGAGATGGAAATGTGGTAAATATGGATTAATGAATCTATGAAATGGCTTTTCGGTTGGATTTATGTTTATATGGTAAACAAATGGATTATTGGTTGATGAAATGGTATTTCGGGTCAGGGACCCTAAATGGTTTTGGATTTACGGATTTACGTTTATGAATTTGGACAGTGGCCCACATGGTTTTAATATGTCTGGATGTGGTATTCCACAGTTTTGGGATGAGTTCCCACCCTTGGTTTTGAGTTACGGTTTTTGGGCTAAGGCCCTAATGGCTTGGTTGAACAAACGTTTTGGTTACTGGTTTTCGTGGCATGCATACGTTTTTATTGGAGGGCATAAATGTCTTATAACTGTGTTTACTAAACTTAATGATTTTCGTCCACTCACAGCTTTTATTGGTTTTAATGCCCTTCAGGTTGATCACGGATGTGACTGCAGCAGAGATTGGGACATTGCACGCCTCCTCCATCGATCCTTGCGCACTCTGGAAGCCCCGTTTGGGCAGTGACTCTTGGTTATCCCTTGTCTGACACCCCTTGTTGGACGGGAGCAGGGCACATTCCACGGTAATCCCGGGGGGATTGGGATGGGTCCTGTCAACTTGGTATCAGAGCAGGGTTACTCTTCTTGTGCGCACAGGTCGAGGGTGTGATGTCTCTTTGGACTGCAGTTCGTTATCAACCTGATAGGTAGTTTTTCGGTTTGACTAGTAAATCAAGTGTGATTGGCCCGATACGCCGTGCGTTAATGTGATTCGACCCAAGTGGGATTGTATGTGATGAACTGGTAATGTGGGACCGTCGGTTCGGTCATGTGATATTGGATTGTTGTGCTGCTAGGTGCAGCTAGGTTCGAGGAACCTCAGTTGAGTAATGGTCTAAAATGTGAACCCTAGTGGTGATTGCTAGTATGAGGGAAATTGGTACATCGGAGTTAAGTCCAACCCGGTTGGAACCTTAGTTTCGAGGAGAGTTGTAATTATGGGACGAGAGGAGTGCTCGTTTCCGCATTGGTGATGGGTATTCTGTAGTCATTGGGGTTGACTTCTTATTTTCTGCCCTGGCAGACGTTAATTGTAGTTACCAGTACATTGAGCGTGTATTGGTTGGTGGGCCCATGTGTGTTCGGGGTCATCAGGAGGAGTTGCGTATTTCGAAGTTAAGTAATCGAGATTTCTCATTTTTTGCTTGGTGGCAGACGATGTTGGGTTACATGGCGCGGTGAATACAGCGAGTTTTGTTTGCATCCACGTAGGATGAGTATTGGCGTTATTGTTTTGGATCATCCTTGGTTTTTCCTAGGTGGAATGACAAGGATCGATACGAGGTAATCAATGAGAACCCACAGTCTCGGCGTGTTTCGTCGTTGACTGTTATGTCTAGTTGTGGGAGTTGATTGTCGAACGTTGTGACAGTATGAAAATTAGATGAGGGTGTAAGACCCTATGGTTTGGAATCTAGTAATTAACTGTAACGACCCACCCCGAAATCCATGATTAGATTAGTGACTAATCACGATTAGTGAGGTTAATCTGTGATTAGTAGGGCAAAATCGGTCGAACGATGCAAAATGACCGTTTTGCCCCTAGTCATGGCAAAACGTCGACTTTTCAATCGGACAGTCAAATGAACTTTGACCGATGACCGTGACGTATTTCGTGACGTCACGAGTTCATAGACAGGTGGCACGTTCAATTCTGACGTTCGAGGAGGAAGTTATGACGTTCAGAAGTTTAGGGACATTTTGGTAATTTTGGTTAAATGGGGTCAAATGCTGACTTTTGACCGAGAGGTCCGATGGCCGAGGGCCAAGGACCGTTACATAGAGCGGGACAATACGAATCCATAGACAGGCGGCACGCTGAAATCGGACCTCGAACGAGAGAGTTATAGGTCACGGAAGTTCGATTTCACTATGCACGTACTTCGAGGGGGGCTGAGTTGGCAAATTCTGATTGGCCAGATATTTTGAGTGGGTCCCATGGATGAGTGACAAGTGTCACTCATCCCATTGACCCAATCCCCTACATTGTGGATCTATTTAATTTAATAATATTATTTAATTACTTTTATAATTAATCTTTTCTAACAATCAATCCTAACCCTCCATCTAACATAATCTCTCAAATCTACACCATCCATCTAATCCTCACTTCTCTCATCAGCCATCAAACATCATCTTCATCATCTTCATTTCTTATATTTTCTTCATAACCCGAAAACCCCTCCATTTTCATTTTTTTCATTTTCTTCAAACACACAACACCACCACAAACCTCCATCAAGTATGACCGTGTGAGAGTGAGGGCAGGACTGGGATGATTAGGAGGACATGACGGCCGGCCATGGTGGCTCACGGCGGTTGGCCACGGCGGAGTGAACCGTGAGGTAAGGAAATGTTCAAAAATTCAAATTTCGGTTTTGTTAGTTTTTGTTCGATTCTAAGGATTAGGAATGGTTTCTGGAGACCCTAGGAGACTTGTAGGATTAGTTTCGAGGCAGGGGGCGGCCGGGAATGGCCATGAACGGCGGAGGAAAACACCTCCGCCATAGTCAAGCTTGAAGGCACGGTTTTGGTGGTTTTTCCTTCGGTTTTTAATGTCTAAAAGATTAGAAATAGGATTAGGATCATATTAGGATTAAAAGGAGATAAAATGGACCTAAAATCGGTCCAAAAACCCGAGAAAACCGACGAATGAACAGTACTGTGAATAGTACAGTGAACAGTGAGCTGGAGGTTGAAGACGATGAACAGTGTTTTTGCCCTTCTAGGGGCGCGTGAGGGCTCGTGGACCATAATTTGGGAAAGTGTTCAACACGGGAAATCTTCTATTCGATGTAACGAAGATTTTGGGACTAGTCTCGTGTCAATCGGACATCGTTTCGATAGGTTTCGGGGTATCAAAAAGTTTAGGAAGGGTTTAAAAATAGTTAAAAGTTCGGGAAAACTACGGGGCTTTAATGAGAGGTTAATTAAGTAGTTAGTAACCTTCTATTAAAATTTGGACAGGTTTGGGAGTCCCGGTGACGGTGATCGGCTCGGGGAACCGTATGACACGCAAATCGAGGCGGCAGCTCGGACGGTCTGTGAGTGGACCTTGTTTTCTAAATTGGTGCATGCATAAATGTTTATTATATGTTTTAAATACTTGTTTGTGATGCCATGAGTGCATTTGGATGTGTGGTTACGTATAGGCACGTATTTCGAGGTTTCGGCCCTATACTGTGCCTATACGGGTCGGTATTTCTTTATCGGTCTAAATGAAATGGTTTTGGATTTCAAAAGGATAAACTCGGGTATTCTTTTGTCTCGGGCATATGACCTTAGATATCGGGCGCGATGCCCAGCTGATGTCATATGTTCGGGCACGAGATCCAGTTATTTTACGGTTTATGATTTCGGGTCAGGGACCCTAGATGGATTTCCAAGTTTATGACAGTTTACGGGAACCGGCATGAACTCTGGAAAGGTCATTGTGGTTCATGATGGTTTATGGGAACCGGCATGAACCTTTTTCAGGTCATTCTGGTTCATGACGGTTTATGGGAACCGGCATGAACCCTGGTTAATAGATGTTGTGGATCATGACGGTTCAAGGGAACCAGGCATGAATGTTTATGTTATGTATATATATGTATTCATATACCTTCCTTTACTTCTATTATCTCCTCCGAGGAGGGTTGTTGGCCTGGGTGGACCCCGGAGTAATCACGGAGCACCGATTGAGTGGAGTCACCCCCCAGTTGGGTTCCTTACTCTCAGGAAGGCTATGGTTACTATTACCTCAGGTAGGGTCAGTGGTCTATGGACATTGATCTTGACTTTGAGAAGATTCGGATTGAGACCTGGGTAGCACGCGCGTAGCTTTGAAAACCGTGACAGGATTGGTTGTGTGAATTATATGTATATGTGATGTATGCCATATATGATATATGATATATGATATGTGTTTACACAGGTTTTGGGTAGTGGCCCGTATGGTTGGTTTCTTATGATTTGGGCCGAGTCCCTTATGGATTTGGGCAGTGGCCCGTATGGTCGTTTTCATTATAGTTCTTTCAATCTTGGTTTTGGGCTTAGTTCCCACATATGATTTTTCTGGATAAATGGTTTTCGAATGCATGCATGCTTTTTAGTGAAGGGTACAAATGTCTTCTTATAAACTGTTTTTATAAACTGGTTGTTTTGTCCACTCACAGCTTTTAATGTTTTGACTGCCTTCAGGTTGATATCGGATGTGGACTGTAGCAGAGACCGAGATATCACATACCTCCTCCGGATCCTGGGGTACTCTGATAGCCCGAGAGGGCAAAGGTCGGAAATATCCCTTGTCTGACACTTCGTGTCAGATGGGAGCAAGGTCATCTCGCACTAATCCCGGGGGGATTGGGATGGGTCATGTCATTAACTGTGTGGATCCTAGGTGGAGCAGGATCGTGACGTTTATAGTCAGGGACGTAGTGTCGAATCTAGGTCGTGATTTTGATGATCCAGATAAGGGGAGAGTTTATCACTCCTACCTTGGTATGTGAGTCGTAAACGACGGGACTGAACTTCTTTTCGAAGTGGATCCCATATGGTATCTTACTCGAGTGAATAGGTTTCCGACGTGGTCGGATTTTGTCAGCCTTAGACGTGTTGAGGTTGGATTGGCTTCCCTATGAAGTCAATCAAATGTATTGAGCAGGTAACCAATAGGTTCGGTTTTGGTGTGTCTTGGTAGACGTGAACGAGATTTTGGGTTTTGGAATCGAATTTCTGAGTGACGATTTAGGATTCGATTTTGGAACTCGAAAATTGATTTCCGGATTTGGGTACGGAATGATTATTCCAAATGCTAGCTTACGAAATAATGATTTCGGATTTGGAAATGAAATAAAATGTGATGTCTGGGTTTGGATTCGGGATTTCTTACGAAATTGTGGATTTGGATTCAGATTTGGAACTAGATGATGGGTGGAGTTTCGATTTGTCTTATGCTGGAATGGGCAAATGTACTCCATTATTGGAAGGTGTTTGGCTATGACCTAGTTGGTCGTAGTCTGGTCGATGGGTTATACCCGAGGTGTGTCGGTGAGCGTGTTGGTAGTCGGATTGGTTCCGATACCATTGGATTAGTCATGGACCGGATATTACTATCCAATGGGTCATGGTATTTCCGATGAGTCTAATTACACACGAGTCGGGTGAAATGTCGGTAAGTGTATGCTTAAGTCAAGTAAGTTGGTGGATTGTGTAGACACGAGTGAGTACTAGTGGTACGTTTGGGTGCAAACAAGTTTTGTATGATTAGCTGGTGTACGAGTGTACACGTGTCCCGAGGTCGATTGTACTTTCCACGGGGTGTTTGTGGAATCAGGACGGTTGGAATTTCGAGAACGAAACTAATTAAGGAGGGAAGAACGTTTGAGATTAGATCGGTTAGAATTTCGAGGATGAAATTAATTAAGGAGGGAAGGTTGTAACGACCCATCCCGAATTTCGGGATTAGATTAGTGACTAATCCCGATTAGTGGGGTTGATCGGTGATTAGTAGGGAGAAATCGGACAAAATGTGCAAAATGACCGTTTTGCCCCTAGTCGTGGGCAAAATGTTAACTTTTTTATCAGGACGTCAAATGGACTTTGACCGATGACCGTGACGTAGTTCAGGACGTCACGAGTTCATAGACAGGTGACACGTTCGATTCCGACATTCGAGGAAGAAGTTATGATGTTCGGAAGTCGAGGGGCATTTTGGTAATTTGGCAAAATTGGGGCCAAATGTTGACTTTTGACCAGGGAGGTCCAATGGACGAGGGCCAAGGATTGTTCCGTAGAACGTTTCGTTACAAATCCAATGACAGACGGCATGCCGAAATCGGATATTCGACGACGAAGTTATGGTCACGGGAACGAATTCAATTAAGCCAACGAACCTAGGCTTCGATTAAAATAATATTATAATAATGAATAGTGATCGTTGATGTGGATGCTTGGATGAGTGACAAGTGTCACCCATCCCTTGTTTTGGGGCCTAAAACCAGCTCCATGTTTCCCTACAAACATCATCATTCCTTCCCCATCTTTTCCTCCATTTTCTTTATGTTTTCTTTGAGCCGTGGACATTCGAAAAATAGAGTTTGAGAGTTGGGAGAATTGGCCTCCTTCCTTAGCTATGCTTGAGAGGAAATTGAAGGTTAGGAGAGACTGAATTATCTGGGGAAAACACGGGGACTGAGATTGAGTAGTAAGACCAGAATTCGAATTTTGGGCATTTGGGGGGAAAATCCGAATTTCAAGTTTGAGACGGTGAGAATCGAAATTGAAGCTTGAGTTAGCTTCCTAATGTTGTGACGAGTCGATCCACATCAAGAACGGAAGAAATCGAGGCCCAATTGGCTCCGAACGGGCCTGGTAACAGTGAGCTTGAGTCGAGGTTGAGTCGTGGTCATTGAGTGATCAAACGATGAAATTGATGTGGGTAAACAATTGCTCATGGTCCATTGATGCTTCTGGGTGAATCAATTGGAAGAAATCAGTAGCCATTGAGAAATTTCGATGAAGGAACAGTGACATGTGTTCTTCATTGTTCATCGTCTAATCGTTGGGTTTAAGGTGAGTTTTGATAGAATTAAGTGTACAAAACTCTAATTGGACTTAAATGGAAGTTAATTGAATGATCAATTGAAGTATTTAGGGCTGAATTTATAGAGAACTGATCGGGTTTGTTCGCGGGTTGCAGGATCCGTTTTACAGTTAAACGGGTTGGGACGATGACACTATAGCAGGCGCGTGGGTTTCACGCGCGGCCACTCACGACGGCGGGTGACGGTGCTTGGGCACGAATCTCGAGGTGAGGTCAACATGAATTCTGTCCTATTTAATGTAACGAATACTTTGGGATTGGTTTCGTGTCGATCGGACACCGTCTCGATATTGTTCGGGACGTCCGAAGGTTTTAAATCGAGTTTAAAAATAGTTAAAAATTCGGGAAAATTACGGGACTTTAATAGGATGTTAATGAAGAGGTTAGTGACCCTCTAATGTGATTTGGACAGGATTGGGAGTCCCGGTGATAGTGGTGTGGCCCGGGAGGGCCTATGACACGCGTATCGAGGCTTATCGTTAAACAGTTTGTGAGTGGACTTTGGTTTTATAAATTCTATGCATGCTTAACTGTTTTATATGAATTATGATTATGATTGTATGATGTTGATTTGGATATTGGTAAATTATACGATTTCACGTATTTCGAGGTGATTTACGTGCTTGCACGTAAATCGAGGTTTTCCAGTTTTGCACGGATTTTTCCATACTTATGACTTGGATATAATATGATGAAATGGTTTTGAATTTGGAAAGATGAACTCGGGCTTGAGGCCCAATTGTTTTGGAAGCCTCGGACTTGGAGTCCATTTGAGTTACATAATCGGGTTGGGGGTCCTGTTGCTTTATGAAATCGGGACAGGGGCCCAGTTGTTACGAAATCGGGCTGAGACCCATTTGAGTTATATTATCGGGCCAGGGGCCCAGTTGATTTACGAATTAGGGCCGTGGGCCCAGTGGTTTATAAAATCGGGTCGTGGGCCTAGCGGTTTATAAAATCGGGCATGAAGCCCAGTTGAGTAATAAATGTGATTTCGGGTCTGGGACCCTATGTTTAATAAATGTGATTTTGGGTCAGGGACCCTAAATGGAGTAGTGATGTTTATGGAGATTTCGGGCAAGGGCCCATTGTAATGTTGTGAAATGATTTAATAAAACTGTTTTCCATATACCATCTGGATACGAGGATATATGATGGTCTTCTCCAGATGTCTGGGACACTGGGGAAGTCACGGTGCATTGTCTGCGAGGGGTCATTGTACGGAGTTACCGGACCGTATAGTGACTCAGGAGCAGGATTTCTATGATTGACGTCTGGGACGTCAGACATCTGTGATGTCAAAGATATTGACCCGGAGAGACCCCGGGCAGCATGCGTCGCTTATTATACCGTGAGATACGACGTCTGGGACGTCAAGCGTCTGGGACGCTAAGCATCTGGGATGCTGGAGATGGTAATGTGGTAAATATGGATTAATGAATCTATGAAATGGCTTTTCGGTTGGATTTGTGTTTATATGGTAAACAAATGGATTATTGGTTGATGAAATGGTATTTCGGGTCGGGGACCCTAAATGGTTTTGGATTTACAGATTTTCGTTTATGAATTTGGGCGGTGGCCCACATGGTTTTAATATGTTTGGATGTGGTATTCCACAGTTTTGGGCTGAGTTCCCACACTTGGTTTTGAGTTACGGTTTTTGGGCTAAGGCCCTAATGGCTTGGTTGAACAAACGTTTTCGTTACTGATTTTCGTGGCATGCATACGTTTTTATTGGAGGGCATAAATGTCTTATAACTGTGTTTACTAAACTTAATGATTTTCGTCCACTCACAGCTTTTATTGGTTTTAAGGCCCTTCAGGTTGATCACGGATGTGACTGCAGCAGAGACTGGGACATAGCACGCCTCCTCCATCGATCCTTGCGCACTCTGGAACCCCTGTTTGGGCAGTGACTCTTGGTTATCCTTTGTTTGACACCCCTTGTTGGACGGGAGCAGGGCACATTCCACGATAATCCCGGGGGGATTGGGATGGGTCCTATCAAGTCGTGCAGGCAGAACTCGCTACCCACCGAGCCCGCTTCGGTAAGGAGGAGGCCAACAAGGTGGTAGCTGAGTACTCTGAGTGGGCTGAAAGAAATCACCGAGTGGTGGGGAAAGAGAAAGAACACAAGGTCTCCGAGCCACACAAAAAGTACCAAGTAGATGTCGAACCAAGTAAGAAACACGCTGGGATGTCGATCATCACCGGCAACCAACCCGGCGACACCAGGATTTACCGGGACGCCCGCGACGCCCTCAGTGAGTTAGCATGACGGAATCGATCGATCAACGAAAACCAATCTCGCCGACCCGACCCTAGTCCGGAGGAAGGGAAAAACCGTCACCACCGACCAAACATCACTGTTCGGTGGTCCCGTTCAAGCAACAGACGCGAAACTCATTCATCGGAAGATCCCATCCCCGTTACCTATTCATCTCAAGAGGTCGAAAGTACTGCCAAGTCGGCTCGGCAGCTGCAACGCATAGGCGACCACTCGCACGGAGGGATACAGCCATAGAGGTCCTCCCGTGGAGACACCGAGTGGTCAACCCAGCTTGGTCTTGCGCACAAATTCCCCCAGGAACCACCCTGCCGACGGAGTACCGAACCGTCAAGGCAGGTCAACTGACGGAAAACTGAATTTCGTGAACCACCCAACCAGAGGGACACCGAACGGTCAGGGAAATTGGGTCACAGGGGAAATGGCTCCCAAGGCCCGCATAACAGGAGGGTCGATGAGCTGCCATATAGGATCCACCTCGACCAGGCACCTAGGGACACCAAGCAGACCGGACGAAAAGAACGAGGGGTCCCACAGCCATCCAGAACCAACTCGCTTGTCTAGCATCTCATGGACCGAGTCAAGACACTCGAAGCCGGGACGGCTCGGGTAGCACGACCAACCTGGTCGAAAACCAGTTAGGGCCCCTTCACAGAAAGAATCAATCAGTTCATAATCGATCAGAAGATAAAACCCCTGAAGATCCCTCTTTACATATGAAAGGACGACACATGGGATCACCTGAACAACTTTTCCGCCATTTCCCTAAAGAACCTCGCAGACGAGGAGCAATGCCTCATCTTCAGTTTCACACTGACCGAGGCAGCGATCAATTGGTTCTTCAAATTAGAGTCCGGGTCCATCTACTCTTTTGAACAGCTCACGTCCACCTTCATGAACCAATTCATGATTCAGACTAACCGCCTATCCTCAGCCAAAGACCCCTTCCAGCTAAAACATGGTGAACAAAAGTCGTTGCAGTAGTATGCAGCAAGGTTCAGTCACGAATACTCCCGATGCGCCGAGACGGACGACCGGGCCGCTTTCACGGCCTTCAAGGGTGGCCTCCGAGACTCCCCCTTCAGGTACGCAGCTCACACCCAAGGCTGGACAACATATAATGAAATTATGAAATAGACAGCGATGCACCCCAAGCCTGAAACACTGAGCCAAATGTCCAACGCAGCCAACGCTTACCAACCTCCCCTGGCTGACTTGGTAAAAACTTACATACCAAGCGCCCCGAATCAGCAAGCCTCAGGACAGCGTCCTCAAGAGCAGGGGCAGCATATCTATAGGGGAAAATGGAAAGACTACTCTCATAGTAACAACCTGTACAGCCCTGGAAAGAAGGGTAAAAACCTGAATCACCAAGAGAGATAGCAGGGGGAGTGGTCAAACAACGGGGAGAAGCGAGTTCTTCGCTCCAAGTACGAGACCTACACCATCCTCAATACTCCCTATGAGAACGTCCACCTCAACGTGGAGCACATAATCCCAAAGTCTACTTGGGCGTTGGCGAAGGGCAAGCTTGGCAAAGACACGAGAATTCACTTCCAATACCACAAGTACAATGGCCATATTATTAACCAGTGTGTTACATTCCGGGATCTGGTGAAGGCTGTGGCCTGGGATGGGAAGATCAACCAATTTCTCCAGCACGCACCGCCTCCGCCTCGCAACCCATAGATCAATACAATCTCGGGAGGGCCATTCATTTCTTACCTGCTCACTTCCAACCGAGCCAAGAAGAACTTCTTGAGGGCCACCAAACAGAATCACCAGCTCTTCAGCATCGAAGATGGCAAAGCCAAGAAAGCAAATCGACTCGGATGGGCGCCTATCACGTTTTCAGAGGAAGAAGAACAGATGATCATCTATCCTCATGACGATCCCATCGTCGTTATGGCAGAAATATCCAACTTCGATGTACAGCGAGTGATGGTCGACACCGGAAGCTCTATCAATGTCCTATTCATGAAAGCATTCAAGAAGTTAGGCATCCCAAAATCTAGCCTGGACCGTTCCCTCACGCCACTCTTTGGTTTTATTGGGGACTCCATCGTCCCGCATGGAACAGTTACCCTTCCACTCTCCCTCGAATCACATCCACGGAGGGCAACCGTTCTTGCACCCTTCCTAATGGTGGACTGCCCCGTGGCTTACCACACCATTCTCGAGCGGGGAATACTTAACCAGATGAAAGCAGTCGTCTCCACCCACCTACTTCTGGTAAAATTCCCAACCCCTATGGGGATTGGCCAAGTCTGAGGAGACCAAATGGCTGCAAGAGTGTGCAACTCTGTCACCTTGATCCAGCCACCAAAGGAAACTATGGCAGTGACAGAATCCGCGTTTGAGGCTGACCCCGTCAACCCTCAAGATGCACAGAGAATACAAGATGGGCCAATTGAGGACTCTCGGGACCATTCAGCAACACCATACCCACAACCCATTGAGGAAGTCGAAGAGATCATACTCTCTCACAACTTTGCAGAACAAAAGGTAAAGATCAAAACCACCCTCTCCCCCGATCTACGCTCACAGCTAATCCGTTTTTTAAGGGACAATTCTGAAGTCTTCGCCTGGTCCTAAGCCGATATGCCTGGCATCTCCACTAATGTTATCTACCACCGGTTCAGTATCGATCCTGCTTACAAGCCTGTCAAACAAAAACGTCGCCTCTACGACGCAGAAAGAACCGAGGCTATGAAGGTAGAAATCGTCAAACTCAGTACCATTCATTTTTTCCGGAAGTCCGTCTATGCCGCTTGGGTAGCCAACGTTGTCCTCGTCAAGAAATCCTCGGGGGCATGGCGAATGTGCATTGATTTCACCGACCTAAACAAGGCTTGCCCCAAGGACAGTTTCCCTTTACCAAAGATAGACCAACTGGTCGACGCCACGGCAGGGCATGAGCTCCTGAGCTTCATGGATGCATACTCGGGCTACAACCAAATTTTTATGCATCCGGCAGATCAGATACACACAACCTTCTGAACAAACCAAGGCTTATATTGCTACAATGTCATGCCTTTCGGACTCAAGAAAGCAGGGGACACTTACCAACGCCAAGTAAACTTCATGTTTGCAGACCAGATAGGGAAAACGATAGAGGTCTACGATGATGACATGCTCGTTAAGAGTAAATCAGCTGACTTGCACATCCCCAATCTCTCGCGAATGTTCGACGTCCTCAAACAATATCGGATGAGGTTGAACCCAGCCAAATAAGTCTTCGGAGTCGGCTCTGGGAAGTTCCTGGGCTTCATGATTAGTCAAAGAGGTACTGAGGCCAAACTGGAAAAAATCAAGGCCCTAGTCGATATGGAGCCCCCACGAACCCAGAAGGAAGTACAAAGCCTAACTGGCTGAGTCGCAGCTCTCACACGCTTCATCTCCAAAGCCACAGACAAGTGCCTGCCTTTCTTCAAAGTCCTTAAGAGAAAATCCAAACACATTACCTGGAAGGAGGAATGCACTAAGTGTAAGGACCCATCCCAAATTCCAAGATTAGATTAGTGACTAATCACGATTAGTGAGGCTAATTCGTGATTAGTTGGGCGAAATCGGACGAACGATACGAAATGACCGTTTTGCCCCTAGTGGTGGCAAAACGTTGACTATTCAATCGGGCGGTCAAATGGACTTTGACCGATGACCATGACGTAGTTCGTGATGTCACGAGTTCATAGACAGGTGGCACGTTCAATTCCGACGTTCGAGGAGGAAGTTATGACGTTCGGAAGTTTAGTGGCATTTTGGTAATTTGAGTGAATAGGAGGTCAAATGTTGACTTTTTGACCAGGAGGTCCGATGGCCGAGGGCCAAAGACCGTTACGTAGATAAGAACGATACGAATCCGTAGACAGGCGGCACGTCGAATTTGGACGTTCGACGGCGAAGTTACGGTTCACGAAAGTTTCGGGATACTATTCCCAGCGACACGTTCTACGAGACAAAAAGTAAGTTTTGTCTTTTGTGGGCCCAGTTACTTTTCAGCAACCAATGGATGAGTGACACTTGTCACCCATCCACTGGCCAACCTCACTCATTCATGCACCAAAACCCATCCCCGTGCATCGTCCATTTTCTTTGTTCCCAAACACAAGCCCGATCCCATTTCTCACCCAAAAAAATCCAAACCCTTGACCTGTGAGCATAACTGAGAGGGCAGAGAGATGGAGAGGACCGGCTGGACGTGGTGGCTGGCCAGGCAGAGCCGCCGTGGGCGGCGGAGGAGAAAACCCGAACGAGGTAATCGGTTTTGCCCGTTTAATCCATTTTCGATTTCTAGTTGTTATGGGTCGATTTGGACGATTGGTTTGAGTTAAATAGGTTGCTAGGGAGTTGTTAGAGAGTTTTTGGTGGTGGTTGGACGTCGGGGAAGCCCTGGGAGGTTTCGGGAAAATTGAACCGTAAGGTTCAAAATTGAACCGGTCGGATTTCGAAGATTTTAGGTAGTTTTGTTAATTGGGTTAGATAGGAAATGAAGAAATAGGAATTTAGGAATTGGAATGGAAGCAAATGGACCGAAAATGAGGGAGAAGGAGACCTGGATCGGTTACGCCGGTCCAAGTTGCAGGAAAAATCGGACCAGACCGGACCAGTTCGGACCGGTCTGACCGATGTAGGGGATGATAGGTGACGTCATCCTGCTGACGTCATCATGTCAGGGATGACATCAGCATTGTCAGATCTGACAATGTCAGCTGACATGTCACAAAATGGTCCAATAGGAGTGTGACACGTGTCACATGTCAGTGCACAGCCAGCACTGACATGTCAGTGACGTGGCCCAATCAGGGGCTGACACGTGTCACTGACGTGGACCAGTGCCGTGATGACACGTGGCACATGTCAGACTGCCACGTGGCACTGACAGCACAGTGACGTGGACCAATGGGAGCATGACACGTGGCACCTGTCAGAGTCTGACATGTCAGACCTCATGCTGACGTCAGCAGGTACTGTAGCTGGCGCGTGAAGCCCACGCGCATACACTTCAGGCGGCGCGTGAGGGCGCGTGGCAGGGAATCTGGGGAAGGTTCCAACATACGAAATCTTCTATTCGATGTAACGAACATTTTGTGACTAGTTTCGTGTCGATCGGACACCGTCTCGATATGTTTCGGGGCATCGAAAGGTTTAGGTTCGGGATTAAAAATAGTTAAAAAATCGGGAAAATTACGGAGTTTTGGTAGAAGGTTAATTAAGTAGTTAGTAACCTTCTATTACGATTTGGATAGGTTCGGGAGTCCCGGTGATGGTGATTGGCTCAGGAGAGCCATAAGGCACGCAAATCGAGGCGACAGCTCGGACGGTCTGTGAGTGGACCTTGTTTTCTAAATTGGTGCATGCATAAATGTTTATTATTTGTTTTATTACTTGTTTGATGATTCCATGGGTGCATTTTTATGTGGTTACGTATAAGCACGTATTTCGAGGTTTCAACCTTATACGGTGCTTATACGGGTCTGTATTTCTTTATTGGTTTTAATGAAAAGGTTTTGGATTTCTAAAAGGATAAACTCGGGTATGAGACCCATTTAGTTTTGTCTCGAGCATATGATGCTATTTACGACCTTCGGGTCTAAATCGTGGTCGCGACGGGTGCTATGTGCACGGCGATCGACGATAGGACGCTCGCCTCTGGATTGGGATGTGTTCGTTCCGGAGAGGTCACGATGCACGATTCGTGGTCGGGCAGCCTGGGGAGGCTCGACATCGGAGTGCTGACGGTTGAGGATAGCGATCGGTGATGAGTGCACCATGATCTTGTGGTGGACGCGTCGGTTGATACGTTCACGGCGACATACCAGGATTGAGGGCGGTCCTGGATGGATGGTTGCACGCATCACTATGATCGGAGTCGTGATTGACCCTTAGATATCGGGCACGGTGCCCAGTTGAGTCATATGTTCGGGCACGAGACCTAGTTGTTTTACACTGATGATTTCGGGTCAGTGACCCTACATGGATTTCCGGGTTCATGACGGTTTATGGGAACCGGCATGAACCTTTGTCAGGTCATTCTGGTTCATGACGGTTTATGGGAACCGGCATGAACCCTGGTTAATGGATGTTATGGATGATGACGGTTCAAGGGAACAGGGCATGAATGTTTATATTATGTATATATATGTATTCATATACCTTCCTTTACTTCTATTATCTCCTCCGAGGAGGGTCGTTGGCCTGGGTGGACCCCGGAGTAGTCACGGAGCACCGACTGAGTGAAGTCACCCCCCAGTTGGGTTCCTTACTCTCAGGAAGGCTATGGTTACTATTACCTCGAGTAGGATCAGTGGTCTGCGGACATTGACCTTGACTTTGAGAAGACTCAGATTGAGACCCGGGTAGCACGCGCGTAGCTTTGGAAACCGTGACAGGATTGGTTGTGTGAATTTTATGTATATGTGATGTATGCTATATATGATGTATGATGTGCGTTTACACAGGTTTTGGGCAGTGGCCCGTGTACTTGATTTCATTATGGTTTTCTGGATAAATGGTTTCCGAATGCATGCATGCTTTTTAGTGAAGGGTACAAATGTCTTTTCGTTAAAATGTTTTTATAAACTCTTGTTTTGTCCACTCACAGCTTTTAATGTTTTGACTGCCCTTCAGGTTGACATCAGATTGTGGACTGTAGTAGAGACCGAGATATCACATACCTCCTCCAGATCCTGGCGTACTCAGATAGCCCGGGAGGGCAAAGGTCGGAAATATCCCTTGTCTGACACTTCGTGTCAGACGAGAGTAGGGTTATCCCGCACTAATCCCGGGGGGATTGGGATGGGTCCTGTCAACGTGGTATCAGAGCATAGGATTGCTCGTAGGATGCTTATCAGAGCAGGGTTGTCTCTATTCGAGCAACCGCGGAGCTCTTGGAGTATGTATGCAGGTCGAGGATGTGATATCTCAAGGGGCTACAGTTCGTGGTCAACTTGATGTTGGGATGCCGATATAATAGTTAGTAGGATTGAATCGTGGATGTCTTGGTTCGGCACTAGATGCCAGGGTTGCCATAGTTCTATCGTGGTTGACAGTGTGGGACCCTACGGAAGGGTGAACGTATTACGTTAGCGTCGGATCGTGAGACGATTAGTTGGGATCGTCTTTCACGATGTCGTAGGATTGGTTCCGACGACTGGTTGGGAGTTGTGACTATCCGATGATCGGATTTGGTCGAGTTAGATGGATTTACTACAGTTGGCAATTGGCAGCCGGATTCGTGGAATCCTAGTGGGATTGACGGTAGGATTGGATTGACGTCTTTGCAATGTCGGGACCGCGTAGTCGGTCAATTCGTGGAGTTTACTGTAGTGGGCAGTAGCAGTTGGGTTCAGAGTGACCCTAAGTGTGATTGTGGAATCCTGCCTTAGGATGTGTATGGTTCGGAAATGTGAGTTGGCGAATGGTGTTACTTTGACGATTATTTGGATTTGGATTCATTAGTCGGTCTAGTCATGTCAGCTTGAGTGATGGGACTGCACTCTGCAGTCGAGGTTGTACTTATCGGTTTGACTTAATTGGTTGTCGTACTACTTAGTTGTGATAATGCGTTGGTGCATGTACTAGCGCTAGTGCTGGTGATTGTGATGATGGTGAGTTACGAATCGGGATGTGACTCCGTCGTGATGGGCTTATGTTTGGTATATGTGGTCCCAGAGTGGATCTCAGATATAGTTAAATTGGTTAGGGGACACGTGGTTGATGTCCGGGTATGTTGTTTCCAATCTTGTTGGAACTTCGGAATCGCGAGAGGTTGCGATTGAGGTGACAAGTGGAATGCGGGTTTTCCGCATTGGTATCGGGTATTTCGAAGTCGTTTGGGTGACTTCTCAGGTTCTACCATGATTGATGATGGGTTTGTCACCAGTACGCTGATCGTGTATTGGTTGATGGAATTGTGATTTGTCTTGGGCCATCAGGTGGAGTGAGTATATCGAAGTTAGGTGACTGAGATTTCTCATTTTCTGCTTGGTGGCAGACGATGTTGGTTTACGTGGCGTTGTGAGTGCAATGAGTTTTGGTTGTATTCACGTAGGATGCGTTTTGATGTCATCGTGTTGGACCATCCTTGATTTTCCTTGGTGGAATGACAAAGATTGATACGAGGTAATCAGTGAGAACCCACAGTCTCGGCGTGTCTCGTCGTTGAAAAATCTGTTTAGATGTGGGAATTGGTTTAGGACTTTGGGTATCGCTATGGATCTGGATCGTGATCTTGATGATCCAGATAGGTGGAGAGTTTATTACACTTACTGGGATGTTTGAGTTGAGGATGATGGGACTGAACTTCTTTTCGAGGTAAATCCCATATGGCTTACTACTCGCCTGAGTAGTTGTCCGATGAGTAGTTTTCTGACGTAGTCGGATATGGTCAGCCTTAGAGATGTGTTGAAGTCGTGATCGGCTTCCTATGAAGTCAATCGATGGTAATAGGGTAATCGGTTGAGCAGGTAACCGAGAGGTTCAGTTTTAGTACGTCTCGGTAGATGTGAATGAGATTTCGAGTTTTGGAATCAGATTTCTAGATGACGATTTAGGATTTGATTTTGGAACTTGAAAGAGGATTTCTGGAGTTGGGTTTTGGAATCGGATTCTGGGTGACGATTCAGGATTTGATTCTAGAGCTTGACTGTGGATTTTCTTTTATGGATTTGGGTTCGGAATGGTTATTCCAAATGCTAGCTTACGGAATGATGATTTCGGATTCGAATTTGGACAGTATTATGGATATGATTTCTGGGTTTGGATTCGGGATTTCTTACGAAATTTCGGATTCGGATTTGGATTTGGGAATAGATGATGGGTTGGAGTTTCGATTTGTCTAATGCTGGATTGGACGAATGAACTCCATAATTGAAACGTGATTGGCTATGACCTAGGTGGTTGTAAGCTAATTGATGGGTAGGTGTACGTACCTGGTACATAATTCGAGGTACAATACTGGGCATACTTGTGGTGCCTAGTGATGATATATAGGTTATACCAGTGATACGTTGGTGAGCGAGTTGGTAGTCGGATTGGTTCTGATACCATAGGATTAATCGAGGTCGTGAACTAGACATTGGATACTGTGCGTTGGGTCATAGTGTTTCTGATGGGTCTAGTTACACACAGGTTGAGTAATTTGGTGGTTAGTATAACCACAGGTAAGTATGGTGTTAGTTTCTGACTGACGACTGTCAAGTGGTGACAGATTGTCAGAGGTGTCAGCGTGGATCGGTTAGTGAGGTCTGATGACTCCGGGTGGAAGTAGACGTCAGGATAGTTAGAGATTGAGCAAGGAACCGGCTAGTTGTTTATGTCAGCGAAAGGGTAGATTTGACAAATTGTGTCAATTCGAAACGGGTGACTACTGTCATTCGACTTGGTCAAATGTAGTCGATGTAACGAGAGTGTTGGTGGTACGTCTGGGTGCAGACGAGTAAGTATTATTTTGGTTAGTGGTGTATGAGTGTACACGAGTTTCGAGGTCGATTCTACTTTCCACGAGGTGGATGTGGAATCAGGATAGTTGGAGTTTCAAGTACGAAACTAATTAAGGAGAGAAGAACGGTTAGATTAGGTCGGTTGGAATTTCGAGGATGAAATTAATTAAGGAGGGAAGGTTGTAACGACCCGTCCCAAATTCCAGGATTAGATTAGTGACTAATCACGATTAGTGAGGCTAATCCGTGATTAGTTGGGCGAAATCGGACGAACGATGCGAAATGACCGTTTTGCCCCTGGTGGTGGCAAAACGTTGATTTTTGAATCGGACGGTCAAATGGAATTTGACCGATGACCGTGACGTAGTTCGTGATGTCACGAGTTCATAGACAGGTGGCATGTTCAATTCCGACGTTAGAGGAGGAAGTTATGACGTTCGGAAGTTTAGGGGCATTTTGGTAATTTGAGTGAATAGGAGGTCAAATGTTGACTTTTTGACCAGGAGGTCCGATGGTCGAGGGCCAAAGACCGTTACGTAGATAAGGACGATACGAATCCGTAGACAGGCGGCACGTCGAATTTGGACGTTCGACGGCGAAGTTACGGTTCACGAAAGTTTCGGGATACTATTCCCAGCGACACGTTCTACGAGATAAAAAGTAAGTTTTGTCTTTTGTGGGCCCAGTTACATTTTAGTAACCAATGGATGAGTGACACTTGTCACCCATCCACTGGCCAACCTCACCCATTCATGCATCAAAACCCATCCCCGTGCATCGTCCATTTTCTTTGTTCCCAAACACAAACCCGATCCCATTTCTCACCCAAAAAAATCCAAACCCTTGACCTGTGAGCATAACTGAGAGGGCAGAGAGATGGAGAGGACCGGCTGGACGTGGTGGCTGGCCAGGCAGAGCCGCCGTGGGCGGCGGAGGAGAAAACCCGAACGAGGTAATCGGTTTTACCCGTTTAATCCATTTTCGATTTCTAGTTGTTATGGGTCGATTTGGACGATTGGTTTGAGTTAAATAGGTTGCTAGGGAGTTGTTAGAGAGGTTTTGGTGGTGGTTGGACGTCGGGGAAGCCCTGGGAGGTTTCGGGAAAATTGAACCGGTCGGATTTCGAAGATTTTAGGTAGTTTTGTTAATTGGGTTAGATAGGAAATGAAGAAATAGGAATTTAGGAATTGGAATGGAAGCAAATGGACCGAAAATGAGGGAGAAGGAGACCTGGACCGGTTACGCCAGTCCAAGTTGCAGGAAAAATCGGACCGGACCGGACCGGTTCGGACCGGTCTGACCGATGTAGGGGATGACAGGTGACGTCATCCTGCTGACGTCATTATGTCAGGGATGACGTCAGCATTGTCAGATCTGACAATGTCAGCTGACATGTCACAAAATGGGCCAATAGGAGTGTGACACGTGTCACATGTCAGTGCACAGTCAGCACTGACATGTTAGTGACGTGGCCCAATCAGGGGCTGACACGTGTCACTGACGTGGACCAGTGCCGTGATGACACGTGGCACATGTCAGACTGCCACGTGGCATTGACAGCACAGTGACATGGACCAATGGGAGCATGACACATGGCACCTGTCAGAGTCTGACATGTCAGACCTGATAGCTGTCAGATGACGTCAGCGATGACGTCAGCAGGTACTGTAGCTGGCGCGTGAAGCCCACGCGCAGCCACTTCAGGCAGCACGTGAGGGCGCATGGCAGGGAATCTGGGGAAGGTTCCAACATACGAAATCTTCTATTCGATGTAACGAACATTTTGGGACTAGTTTCGTGTCGATCGAACACCGTCTCGATATGTTTCGGGGCATCGGAAGGTTTAGGTTCGGGATTAAAAATAGTTATAAAATCGGGAAAATTACGGGGTTTTGGTAGGAGGTTAATTAAGTAGTTAGTAACCTTCTATTACGATTTGGACAGGTTCGGGAGTCCCGGTGATGGTGATTGGCTCATGAGAGCCATATGGCACGCAAATCGAGGCGGCTGCTCGGACGGTCTGTGAGTGGACCTTGTTTTCTAAATTGGTGCATGCATAAATGTTTATTATATGTTTTATTACTTGTTTGATGATGCCATGGGTGCATTTTTATGTGGTTACGTATAAGCACGTATTTCGAGGTTTCAGCCTTATACGGTCCGGGTTCGTGACGGTTTATGGGAACCGGCATGAACCTTTGTCAGGTCATTCTGGTTCATGACGGTTTATGGGAATCGGCATGAACCCTGGTTAATTGATGTTATGGATCATGACGGTTCAAGGGAACCAGGCATGAATGTTTATGTTATGTATATATATGTATTCATATACCTTCCTTTACTTCTATTATTTCCTCCAAGGAGGGTCGTTGGCCTGGGTGGACCCCGGAGTAGTCATGGAGCACCGACTGAGTGGAGTCACCCCCCAGTTGGGTTCCTTACTCTCAGGAAGGCTATGGTTACTATTACCTGGAGTAGGATCAGTGGTCTGCGGACATTGACCTTGACTTTGAGAAGACTCGGATTGAGACCCAGGTAGCACGCGCGTAGCTTTGGAAACCGTGACAGGATTGGTTGTGTGAATTATATGTATATGTGATGTATGCTATATATGATGTATGATGTGCGTTTACACAGGTTTTGGGCAGTGGCCCGTGTACTTGATTTCATTATGGTTTTCTAGATAAATGGTTTTCGAATGCATGCATGCTTTTTAGTGAAGGGTACAAATGTCCTCTCGTTAAAATGTTTTTATAAACTCTTGTTTTGTCCACTCACAGCTTTTAATGTTTTGACTGCCCTTCAGGTTGACATCAGATTGTGGACTGTAGCAGAGACCGAGATATCACATACCTCCTCCGGATCCTGGCGTACTCTGATAGCCCGGGAGGGCAAAGGTCGGAAATATCCCTTGTCTGACACTTCGTGTCAGACGGGAGCAGGGTCATCCCGCACTAATCCCGGGGGGATTCGGATGGGTCCTGTCACTAAGGCTTTCACCGAACTCAAGGAATACATGGCTAGAGCACCGTTGTTGGCAAGACCCGACATCAGAGAAACCCTCTACACGTACCTTTCTGTCTCCGCTTCTGCCACAAGTTCGGTATTTTTCAAGCGTAAGGACGGCGCTGAACCCCTGGTGTACTACGTCCGCAAGGCTTTGCAGGACGCCGAGACAAGGTACTCTGACCTCTTCCAGAAAGCTTAGGCCATACTTCCAGGCTCATTCCCTCATAGTCATGACCGACAGACCACTCCGGCAGGTGCTCTAGTAGCCCGAAACATCGGGACGATTACTTAAATGGGCGATCGAACTCAGCGAATTCGACATCACTTTCGCTCTCGCACCTTTGAGAA
Source organism: Prinsepia uniflora (assembly GCA_032719365.1). Classification (NCBI taxonomy): domain Eukaryota; kingdom Viridiplantae; phylum Streptophyta; class Magnoliopsida; order Rosales; family Rosaceae; genus Prinsepia; species Prinsepia uniflora. Next base: position 67,446,055 of record CM064866.1, read on the forward strand.
AGGGTAGGTCGTGGCAGACTTTATTTTCAAATTCTGCTATGTTCCAGCATCTGCCGCACATGAGACCATCGCACCCACTCCTCTATCCATAACACCTACTTTGGATGAAGAGAGCCCTCAGATCGACCCTACTCTGCCTACTTGGCTCCTATACGTCGACGGATTAGCCTACCACAATGGGTCTGGGGCCCAGCTTGTCCTCACCACACCGAACAAGGTCTGAATGGAATACGCCCTTTGTTTTCTGTTCAAGGCCTCCAACAATGCCGCTGAGTATGAGGCCCTCCTTGCGGGACTCCGCCTCGCCAAAACCATGGATACAAAACAAATCAGAATATATAGCGATTCTCAACTCATCGCCAACCAGAGCAACAACGAATATGAGGCCAAATACTCTTCCATGGCGGCATACAAAACACTAGTGAAATCTCTCCTCTGTGGATTTCACGATTATGCTATCACTCGGCTTCCACACTCTGAAAATAGTCACGCTGATGCACTAGCCCGGCTTGCCTCCTCCCTCGATGAAAGACAAAGTCGCAATGTCCTGGTCGAAATACTTAAATCAACCTAGCACCCAATGCTCGGCGGTCTGGGCAATAAACACTAACTGTACATGGATGATTTGCTATAACATTATATTTAAACATTATATTTTTCTTCGTCTTATAACTTGCTATAATCTGCCGACTTTGGCGCCCCTTATTTATGAACTCTTACATTTGTACAAAACTTGTCACCTAAAGCTAACACGGGCTCAAACCTACGAGTTGGGGTTCGGTCTTGCTCGGCCTACACCCCAACACTTGCTATTTTGATTCACACATACGAGTCGGTGTACAGCCTTACTCGGCTCACACCAACACTTGGACTCAAAACTACAAGTCGAGGTTCGGTCTTACTCGGCCTACATCCCAACACCTACTATTTCGACTCAGACATACGAGTCGGTGTACAGCATTGCCCGGCTCACACCAACACTTGGACTCAAACACACGAGTCGGGGTTCGGTCTTACTCGGCCTACACCCCAACACTTGCTATTTCGACTCACACATACAAGTCGGTGTACAACCTTACTCGGCTTACACCAACACTTGGACTCAAATACACGAGTTGGCGTTCGGTCTTACTCGGCCTACACCCCAACACTTGCTATTTTGACTCACACATATGAGTCGGTGTACAGCCTTACTCGGCGTACACCAACACTTGGACTCAAACCTCCGAGTCAGGGTTCGGTCTTACTTGGCCTAAACCCCAACATTTGCTATGTTTTGACTCAAACATTGGAGTCGGTGTACAGCCTTACTCGGCTTACACCAACACTTAGACAAACAGGTAAATCAAAGGACCACTCGGTCTACAAATCTTGTTTGGGGAAAGTCAGATTTCATTCAATGTGCAGACCTATTATGCTCGGTCTGCAAGATCATTACAAAACTACAACCTCTCGGTCGTCCTACCAACTACTATTGATACAAAAAAACATAAAAAATTACAAGGTACAGAGGCCTATCCTAAACTAGCTCTTCCACCTGCTGCTCCTCGGCCTGTGCAACCTCCACCTGTGGCTCTGGCTCTTTGGGAGGACCTACTGGGTCAGCCTCTGGCTGGGAACTCGGTTGCGTAACTTCCTCTTCCTCCTCTCCCGACTCGTCCTCAAACATGTCGGCCATGATATCTTCGCCGAGCTAGGGGGTCTTCACGGTCAGACCAGGGTTGTGCAGGCAGAGGTTGCGGAAGAACTCCTGCTCGCAGTCGATGGCGTACTCATTCTTTAGCTTGTCCTGCTCCTCGAACGCCTTGAACTCAGCCACCGCCGTCTTCCTTGCCTCTTTTAGGTCGGCCTCCCTAGCCGCCTTCACCCGGCACAGCTCTTTCCAGTGTCGTAGCCGATCCTTCTCCTTGGCCTCCAACTCGGCCTTCACCTGATCCCTGGAGGCTAGGGCCTCTTGAGTCTTCCACCTCTAGGCTTCCAACTAACGGGTGAGGTCAACCGCTTGCTTTACAGCCCTCTCGGCCTCTTGAAGCTTAGGAGTGAGCTCCTCCTGCTTCTTCCTCAGCCGGTCTTTTTCTCTCCTCGCGGCCGAGACCCTTCTCTGAGCATTCCCAAATTGGAGGTAGACTTCACTGAGAGCCTGCACATGACAAAAATTAGTACTTACTCAACTCGGCCTACATATAACACTTGCAAAATAAGAAAACACACATTTACATTGCTCAGCAGTAGTGGGGCCTTCTCCATCTTCTGGTCGGTCGACTGGCACTGAACCTCAGCTAACTCTTCCAAGGGAGTGGAGGCCCCCTGACAGACTCCGTTGAGCAACGGCACAATTTGCCTCGAGCAACAGAGGGTGGCCTCGGCACTGGTCCCCTCACCGACGACCTCTCCCTCGGTGAACACACCAAGGTTCATGTAAGACCCGTGTCCTGGAGGGAACGGTGAACGATCCCACATTCCAATGAGGGGAATGGTCTAAGAGGGGAATAGTGGTGTGCCTTAAAGGTGTAAGCACACACCTATCTAGCACGAGGCCTTTTGGGAGCTCAAGTGGCTTTGGGGAGGGGGGGGAGGGGGGGGGGGGGGGAGGGGATTGGAACCCCAAAGTTAAGTGAGTTGAGGCTGGTGCAATTCCATGATGGGTGACTCCCTGGGAAGTTGCACCGTGAGCTCCCAAAAACAAAACCGTGAGGGAAAGGGCAAGGAGGCCCAAAACGGATAATATCGTGTTAGATGAGTCGGGTCCTGACTGAGGAGGGTTGGGTCCTGATAGAATGGTATCAGAGCCAGATCCCGACCGGGAAGTATGCCCGAGAGGACGCTGGGCCCTAAGGGGTGGATTGTAAGACCCGTGTCCTAGAGGGAACGGTGAACGATCCCACATTCCTGCGAGGGGAATGGTCTGGGAGGGGAATAGTGGTGTGCCTTAAAGGTGTAGGCACACACCTATCTAGCACGAGGCCTTTTGGGAGCTCAAGTTTCTTTGGGAGGGATTGGAAACCCAAAGTTAAGCGAGTTGAGGCTGGTGCAATTCCATGATGGGTGACCCCCTGGGAAGTTGCACTGTGAGCTCCCGAAAACAGAACCGCGAGGGCAAGGGCAAGGAGGCCCAAAGTGGACAATATCATGCTAGATGAGTCGGGTCCTGACCGAGGAGGGTTGGGTCCTGACAGTTCACATCCCCCTTCCTCTACAGCATCTCCAGGATCCTCGTATCCAACCGAGGAGGGGACGACGGAGGGTTGAACTCTGGGGCTGGCATGGTTCGCTTGCCTCCAATCTCCTCCTGAGACGACAGGATCGTCTCGGCCTCTTTTCGAGTTTCGTCTGCCTGGGGTCAGGAGAAAGTACTCGGTCTCCCTCAATGGTGCTCTGTTTTCTCTTAAGAGACCGAGTTGGAGGAGTTGGCGGCCTCGACTTTGAGGACTGGCCCTGCTTTGAACGGTCGGTCCGTTCATGCTGCCCTTTGTCGGCTCGTTCCTTCTTCCTATTGAGGAGGAGCTCAAGTCGCTCAGCAACCTTTGATAGTGAGGCGGAATCCTGGGAGGTCTTATCGGCCTTCATCCTCAGCTGTTCGCAGTCTTACAAAATCCGGCTACCGAGATGATGGGGAACTGAAACACCGAGAGATTGGCCAGCATATAAAAAAACAACAAAAAAACACTTACCCTCGTCAGTGTCGATTAGGCCGATTTTAAACTGAAATCCAGGTAACCGAAGGATGCGTCGGTTCCGATTCAGGTGATCCAAAATCTCTCTCACTCGGCGAATAATGGACTTCTCTTCCACAGAGATCTCTTCTTCGGGGAACAAACCTGCACACAGAGCAACTAGTCAGCCATTATCACCATACTTAAGCATACAAAGTCAAAACAACAAAATAGTTACAAGAAATGGTCGGCCTATGCTACAACTATCCACCTTGAGTTTGAAATTTGGACGGTATCGGAGGCCACTCGGTGTTCCCTTCCAAATCACCACCGACTAGGCAGAACTTAGTCTTGAACGACTTCTGAGAGGACGGTATGTCCAGGATGAACTCCCCCCGTTTGCTCTTCTTGTGATGACGGACGAAGACCCACCCGGTGCTCTGTTGCTGAAACCCAAACTCATACAGGTACATGAGCTGGGCATAGGTCGGTTCCGGCTGCTCGGCACAACGGAAGGCCGTGTAGAGGGAACAAAGCACGATCCAAACATTTGGATTGAGCTGACCGAGTGCCACCTCCATTTTCTTCACCATCCTTCACAACTAGGGGTGTAAGGGTAGCCTCACCTTATGGTGCATCAGCTCGGTATATAACAACGCCATACCGGTTGGAGGGTTACTCGGTCTCTCCTCTCTTGTCGGCAGGCTAATCGTCACCGATTCAGGAACGCCGAACTCGATCCTCATCTTCATTAAGGCCTTCTCGGTCTCCTTGTTGATCATTTCGTCAAGAGTGAAGTTAGCCCATTCAATCGGAATGGCATCCAAGACCGACTCATCACTGGTCGGTTTCCTCTTGTTCAACCGCACTACGCCTTTGTCCTGGCCGTGGGTCAGCTTCAACGCTCAGTGAACACCCACCTTGACTATTGTCTCGGCGTCCACCAAGAGATTGCCACCGCCCGACCTATCGGTCGGCTCAACCACTGCACAAGCCTCCGTTTTTCTCCCAGATGACTCGGTCGTACTATGCACCAAGTGTGCCCTATTGTGTGCCTCGGCCGAGTGGGCCTCATCCTCACTCCCGGAGATGGGAATGAGAACCTGCACACTACTACATGACGACTCACTACCCTGTGAGTCGTAGCACTTACCCTCGGATACCGAGTCACTATCGACGGACGTCTACAAAAAAAAAAGAAAAGAAACAAAACTTAGAAAACCGACTCGGACCTACGACGATCTGACCACAAACTTCACCAATTTCATGTCCAGTTCTTCACAAAATCCTACTTTAATCGAAAAACTGGACTTGAGGAATGTTTATAGTGTTTTTTCACAGAGGATTGTTGGTCAGAAATCTCAAACACCGTAAGCACCACCGCCGAGAGCTGATCGGAAATCGCCTTTCTAGTTCGATAGAGTTTTCCCAATTTTCTCAAAAACAAAAAGTGAGCAAATCGGTGAAACCACCCCATATTTATAGAAATTGATGCACAGACTACGAGGCGTCACCCCTCCCAATGGCCGAAACGTGTCACAACCAGTCGATCTTACCGACACTCATCAACCATCTAGCCGAGGGAGCCCAACCGTCCTCCCTCACTCCACCACCGACCTGCCCGCGCTCTTCACCGAGCCTCGTACACCGCTCAGTACCCGCAACTCTCCGCAAGCACTGGACCTCGCCACCGACCCAGTATAACACCACGCCGAGAGAGATACACCGCTCTTACCAAGACAACTATGCCCTAGCCCTCATCACCGACCATGGTACCACCACCAACCGCCTATACAGAACTAGACCGACAACATCGGCTCCGCCGAGACGCCTTCTCAAAAGACCGACCACTTTGCACTTCTTCGCGGTGACCGAGACTGTCTCGGTGGACTCTTTCGCCATGGGACATGGGGGACTACCGGTATACTTGCCACTAGGGTCTGCAATAATGAGACAAGCCCCCGACCGAGAAATTCCACCTCAGTCAAGGACTTGGGGGACTTCTGTTGACATCATACCTGACCAGACCCACTAGGTCATATACTTAAAGCCAAGACTCCGTCCAAGGCCCAAAACCACCGTACTTACACAGCCCCAACATCGGGCCCAATGCGGGATGCCACGTGGAAGTCTACCCACCCCCGATCTGCGTAACACGTGTTAGCATGCAAATCGAGGAGCGTTTGTCCCGCATCAAAACTATGGGAATTGAACATCCTACCTACCCATACATAAGGGATACACATTTCCCAATAAAGCTAACTAATATTTCCTATTCACTATTACTCTACCGAACTTACCATTTACCGTTTCGTCTTACAAACAACGTTACTGACTTGACCGTCGGAGAACTTTAAGCCGGCACCACACCGATGCCCGTACTAATGGAGAACCCGCGATTTACTTAAGTTGACAGGTTACGAGGAAGGACACGCGTCACTCGGTGGTTGGACGACGAGTAATCGACAGTTGGAACATTTAACGCTTCAACACATGGTTTGAGCTGCAATGATTTGAATAATAATTTGAGATGATTTTTTATTTTTTATTGATTGATTTCTAGACACAGATTTTATGATGGTATTTATGGAAATTGTGTTTTAGGATTAGGTTTGGTTTTGAAAATGTTTCAACTTGGATTTTGAGTCAAATATGTGTTTAAAATAAGGCTTTTTACTATAGATGAACCAGGAACACGCCAAAGTGTCTCAAAATGCATCATGAACATAAATTCGTTTTACTTGGCATCAGGAATAGGTGCAACGTTAGGTCTGTTGCACCATTTAGCGGATTTCATTTTTGACACCGTTAAAACTACTATTTCTTTCCCTAAATGCCCTTTAACACTGTTCATCTTCATCCTCTTTCCTCTGAAACTCCTAACTCAAACCCCCCAAAATCCTCCACACTTACTTCCATGGCTTCTCCCCCAAGCTCTCCCCCTCCCAAGCCCAGAGATTCCTCCACACTCACTTTCATGGCTTCTCTACCAAGCTCTCCCCCTCCCAAGCCCAGAAAATTCTATGTTTTTTGTTTGTTATTTCTCTATTTATTTTGGTGATTTACGATAATTACATTTTGAAAGGTTAATTTTTCATTTGGAATTTTGGATTATTATAGTAAAGTTTACAACTTTATCTTAAAATACAAGCCCTTGACGACGTTCATTATGCAAGAATCATCATCATCATATGGTCTGAGATTAACTAGTGTTGAAGCCTGACGGTGGGCCAAAGCAACTTGAGTTTCCAGGGCCCAACTCAACAACAAAATTTTCCTTGTACCAGAATAGTCGATAAAGCTCACACCAGTCACATAAGCAAATAAAAAATTGAAAAATTCTCCAAACGAGAAATTGGGAAGCACCTTTGCAACCTAAATTGTGACATGTTTATATAATTAAAAAAATCAATACTTTTGGTTTTCATAAACTAAAATCTAGAAACTAAACTATTTTGACGATCCCAAATAATTAGTTTATCCCAAACTCCATCTTTATCAATCAAAACACAGAAACATTGAGGCTTAACAGTTGAAACCAGAAACCCAGTAAAATAGATATTGGTTAATACGCAAAATACTGAAAAAGATGAAAGATAAAGCGCATACCATAATGGAGGTATCTGTTGGATTGGGGGTTTTCTAGCAAGCACAGCTGGATGTCTGAGGCACTCGTTTTGGAAGAGAAGGGATGTTTTAAGTTGTTGAGGGAGTTGAGCATCTTGGAAACATGGCTGGAATCTATGGAGACCAACTGGGTTTGAAGCAACGCGAGCCATTTGCAAGTAATTTGAGAGATAACTTGCGAGTTGAGACCCGCCCTTCTAGCTAAAAGGCTTGTTAATTAACTAAGCATTATATCGTCTCTCGTGGCTTCTTTTATGCCTGAGGGACGAGAAAGTCTTGGGTGGATATTGTGAGCTTTTTAAATATTCTTATAACTCTGGTTAATCTCAGACCATATGATGATGATGATTCTTGCGTAATGGGCATCATCAGGGGCTTGTTTTTTATGATAAAGTTGTGAACTTTACTGTAATAAGCCAAGATTCCAAATGAAAAATTAACATTTCCAAATGCAATTATTGCAAATCACTGAAATAAATAGAGAAATAATAAACAAAAAACAGAGAATTTTCTGGGCTTGGGAGGGGGAAAGCTTGGTCGAAAAGCCATGGAAGCAAGTGTGGAGTGGGGAGAGCTTGGTGGAAAAGCCATGTAAGTAAGTGTATAGGATTTTGGGGGATTTGAGTTGGGAGTTTCAAAGGAATGAGGATGAAGATGAAGGAGATATACAGTGTTTAAGGGCATTTAGGGAAAGAAATAGTAGTTTTAATGGTGTCAAAGGTGAAATCAGCTAAAGGTTGTAATAGACATAACATTGCACCCATTCCTGGTGCAAAGTGGAACGAATTTTCGTTCCTGATGCATTTTGAGACACGTTGGCGCGTTCCTGGTACATCTACATTAAAAAGCCTTAACATAATGATTTAGTTTCATGACCTGGGGATAATAGTGCAGTCCAGCTGTTGAGTAAGTGTAGTTCTTTGATATGCCTAGATGATGCAAATGCAATTCCCGGACATGACTCAGATGTTGTGTAAGTGCAATTCAAAATTTGCCTATATGTCTGGATAATGTGAGTGCAGTTTCTAGATGTGACACGGATGTTACATGAGTGCAGTTCCTGAGTTTGCATATGCTTAGTGCTGATATGATATCGTGACTAGTATTTGAGTATTGAGGATTGGTTGTATTTGATTATGATGTTTGTGTCTAGATGTTTTACATGATTTAATGAACATGGATTTCGGGAAGTGTGGGCCACATGCTTTTGATACATGTTATGATTTGTGGATCCCATGACTTGTGATATGATGTGATTTGAAATCCGGTTGTTCATGTTTTATTCTTTGCATGCATGTTTTACATTGGAGGGTGAAGCCCATTTTCCTTGAAAAATGTATTTTCAAATATTTATTTTTGTCCACTCATTTTAATGTTTTTATTGACCCTATAGGCCTTTGTACGAAAATAGGGACTGATCGAGAGGCAGAGGTATGAGCGGTAAACCAGTACGCGCATCTATTCTCTAACAAGTGTTAAGGTTAATTTTAGCACTTTTGATCGTTTATCGGACTGGAGCAGGATCAGCCACGATTATCAAAACATTTTTGCAATGGGTCATGTCCCTTGGTGTGGTAGTGGATGTTATATGTGTGTGGTTTTACGTATGTAATCCAAAACCGTGAAAAGAGAAGAAAGAAACCGGAGGGGACTAGAAAAGAGAGAGAAGAAGAAAAAAAAGAAAAAAAAATAGGAAGAGGGAAGAAAGAAGAACTAGGAATAAACGCAAACCTGAAACTTGAAAAATTGTAAAAATGAAAATAAATCGTTTAAGCAGTTTGAAGCTTCGTAACTTGCAACTATACTCACTAACACCTTTGTTGAATTCCTGGGATTGATTTAAGTCAAGAACCTTAAAGGTTGGACACGGAAAAAGCCTGGAAGAAGGAGCTCGACTTTGACTGAAAGCTTGGAGCAACAGGTTGAACTTTAAGGAAAGTTTTTCCATGTTTTAGCATTACAGAGATGTTCTTAGGATGGAATAGATGTGTTTAGAGTGTTAAAAAGTAAGAAACATACATAAAATGGACGAGTTATAATCGAGCCAACCTGCCAGGTTGGGTTGGATTGTGTAGAAAAATAGGCCAACCTACTCAAGGTTAAATATGACATGCAGTGGGCACATGAGGTCCACGTGCAGAGAGGGTATGCTAGCACATGGGGCCATGTGCTACATCATCTCGATTTCTAGCCAAGATGACTTTTATTGTTTTTGATGTTACGAACATGTTGGCACAGGTTTCGAGTCAATCTAATATCGTTTCAAGGGAATTTTAGGTGTCCGAAGTGTTATGCTTAGATTTTTAATTCGTATTTTAATCTAAAAAATTAGGGGACTTTAAGGTAGCCCTGTTAATTGGTTGAGAAAAACCAAACTGAAAACCAGACCGAATTGGAACTGAACTGGAAAAAATCGAATCGAACGAAAATCGAAACTATATTGTAAAAACCAAACTGAATCGACTCTAATTCGGTTTATTTTTGCTTTTCGATTTTGACAAACTGAACCTAACCGAATAACCGAACTAAAGAAATGGGCTTCTATTTTTGGGTAATAATCAAGTGGGCTTCTATTTTTTGGTTTAATGGAAGCCCAGCCCAACCTAGGTCCCCAACCCAGCCCAGAAAGTCAGAAACAATGGAAGGCTGAAAGCCCAGCCCAACCCAACCCCACAGGCCCTTAAGACGACATCGTTTGCCAGCTTCCTAAATCCCAAATCCCTACCCTTCTAGCAGTCGCGCACTCTCCTTTCCCAAATTCCCAATTCCTAAATCCTGAATTCCCTAGCCACTGCTACTAGCCACACTTGACTCTTTCCGTCTTTCGGGTCTCATCTCCTTCATCGACATCATCTCCTATCTCTCCTCTATCATTCTCGCTGCCTCCCCTCACGACCTCCTTTCATTCTCACGACCTCCCCTTATCGACAATTCGACATCGTCTGATCTCTCAGCTCTCTAGTCTCCATCCTTCTCTCTAGTTTCCATCTCCCTCGATCTCTCCGAAATCTGAATCTCCATCTCCCTTCGCTCGACCTCACTAGATGGGCTCATCGCTTAAGGTCTCGCAGGAGTCACAACCTCACCTCGGTCTCTCCGTCTAACTTAACCCACCCCCGAAGTCCCTCGATCACTCATTCTCCCTCTTCCTCTCCCTCTCCGTCGATATCTCGCTCGATCTGCTTCGATCTTCAATCTCTCTCACGGTTACATCCTCTTCCTCGATTAATCAATCACTCTCACGATCTCACCCTCACCCTCAATCTTAGTCGACCCTCGATCTCGAACTCAATCAAACATCACATCTAGAAAACTGGTTCAAAATCGAACCAAACCGATTTAATCGATTTTCGGTTGAATTAGATTTGGGGATAAGAATCGGATCGAACCAAAATCGATCTATACCCGGTTCGGTTTCAATTTCGATAAAAAAATCGAATCAAAAAACTGATTAACGGGCCTACTTTAAGGTGAGGTTACTTGGGATGTTAGTAACCCCCAGTTATAATTGTTGACAAGCTCAATAGCTCCCAAGACATCGGAAGAGCGTAGAACTGGGAATTGAGTCGTTTGAACAATGTTTGAGTGGAAATTTGTTTTTATAACTATGATACATACATAGTTAAAATATTTTATTGCATGATTTGAGTTTCAATGATTTGATATGACTATTTGATGATTTTTGGATTTATTTATTGATGTATGGACACGTGTTTTACGATTGTTTTGTAGAAGCACGTAGATCGGGCTGATCGAGAAGCGGAGACATGAGTGGTAAATTAGTAAAAATATCTCTTATTTGACAAGTGTCGAGGGTAGTTTCGGTACTTTGGAGTGCTTGTCAAATAGGAGCAGGACTAGGTGTAATTATCAAAGCGTTTAGGAGCGGGTCCTGTCAACTTGGTATCAGAGTAAAGTCATTAATGAATTGTGTTTTCCAATGACATGCCTCTAAAACGCAAGCACCATACGCGACATGGTGATGAGGTAGATATGACACGACCCACCCCCAATCCCCCAGGATTAAGGGATAAGTCATGCTCCTGTCTAACCTACGTGCGACACAAAGGCTAAACACCTATCTAACCTCCATGGAACACGTAAGCCAAACAAGAGATACCCAGGTCAACGTACCAAAAACCAACTTGAGTTAACCAGAGTTCGCAGTATCACTGTGGATCGCGTGTGTGATGTCTCCGTCTCTCTCTTACAATAGCCCGCACGACATCAACCTGGAGGGTATCGAAAAACATAAAAGACTGTGAGTGGAAAAAAATAAATAATAAGTTCATAAAATATTTCATAAGAAAAGACATTTATACCCTCCATGTAAAACCAATGCATGCATTCGAAAACCAGTTCATTTTCAGCGTAAGAAAACCATTGTATTTCCAAGGTAATAAAAATCATTTCATGTCCAAAGTCCTAAACCGTTAAGGAAAACCAGAAATCATTTCTTTACTCATATCCGTTTCTCAAATCCAAGGCCTCAGTCCAAAATCATAAATCAACATCAAAGTACGGGTACTCAACCCAATAATCCACAAGTCCAAATCATCCGGGCCACTGCCCAAAATAGGCATCACCATTTGGCCCAAAAGCCCATGGGCTTATGGGGGCCCGATAAGCCCGATGGACAAAAGCCCGGCCCGACCCGCTATGGGCCATGGGCCAGCCCGGCCTGAGAGTTAGCGGACTAGGCTTGGGCTTATGGTGTTCAAACCCGATAGGCCCGATAGACCCGAGCCCGAGAAAGCCCGATAAGCCCAGCCCGACCCGCCCGTAATAAACCCGGCCCATAAGCCCGAAAATATAAAATATTTATTATTTAAAAATTAATACTCAACCCATTCTTAATACTAATATTTCAACCCAAACCCAAATCTCAGCCCCAAGTCCACCTAATTTATTTAAAAAAACCCAATACTCAATACTCATTACCCAATACCCAATACAAACCCTAACCACTCCTCCACCAACTTAATAAGCTCAACGTTTTTGGACCCTTGAGTTTTTTATTTTAATGAGACCACATTTTTGCTCCCTTGTGTATTTTTTTTCATTATTAATATTTTTTTGTAATTTTAAAATTTGAGACATAATTTATTGCAAAAGCCCACGTAAGCCTGATCCAAGTGGGCTTAATAGGCCCTACCCGAGAAGCCCGATATAAACCCGGCCCGATAAAAGCCCGTGGGCTCTTTTTTATGTCATTAAGCCCGCTCGGCCCAGCCCGTAAATTTAAAAATTATTTAATAAGCCCGACCCGGCCCGGCCCAATGCCCAAGCCTAGCCCAAAACATCTGAAAACCACATATCCAAAACATCCGGGCTCTGCCCAAAACATCTGAAAACCACAAGAAAATCAATAGAAAATCAAGTCAATCAATCTGCTGGATCTCAAGCACCGAGTCTTTAAACTCAAAACACATGTGCATCAGGCTTCCCCGGGATATCTACGAGTCTTTAAACTCAAAACCACATATCAGACATTCCAACGAGTCATTAAACTCAAAACAACATATCAGGCCTTCCCGGGATATCAACGAGTCTTTAAACTCAAAACACAATCAACAGGCCTCGGGAGATATTATCAATCAAGGGCCTTCCCCCGTCATCAATCAATCGGGTCTTTAAACCCAAAGCCAAATCCTGCAATAACAACGAGGCCTTTAAACCCAAAACCAATAACAACGGGTCTTTAAACCCAAAACCAATAGCAACGGGTCTTTAAATCCAAAACCAAGTGAAAATCATAGGAACTCGAGTCCAAAACAAAATATGAAATCATCATTGGAAATCTCGATTCGAATCCCAAAATCACATGAAAACCGAAAGCCCAAAGCAATAGAAACGGGGCCTCATGCCCAGTATTACTTTTCCAGAATCCATTTCAAATCCTTGAAATCAAATCATAATTCAAATCCCAAAATCAAAGCATCTAAACCATTATCAAATCACAGCATAAATCCATATCTCGTAAAACGTGCAATTATGTAAAATTTCTCGAAATACGTGCAAAACCGTAAATCACAAATATCATAATCATAGTCATATAAATCACATGTAGAAAACATAGAAAAATTTTATGCATGCATCATAATTTAGAAAGCAAAGTCCACTCACAGACCATTCGCGTCACCTCCTCGATATGCGTGCATCTACGCTTTCCTGGCTAATCTACCATCATCGGCTTTCCCGAACCTGTCCATATCACATACTAAGGTCACTAACTACTTCATAAAGCTTCTACTAATTCCACGTAATTTTCCCGAATTTTTAACTAATTTTTAACTTGTCCTAAAACCTTCGGACATCCCCAATCATATCGAAACGATGTCTGATCGACTCGAAACCAGTCCCAAAATGTTCGTTACATTGATACAATAATATCACGTGTTGACAACTTCCCCAAAGGAAGCTTCATGCGCCCTCACGGGCTGCCCAAAGGGGATGCGCGTGGGCCTCACGCGCCAGGAACAGTCTCCTTCAACCTTTGTCTAACCGGTCTGAACCGGGTTTTCTGTAACACCGGTCCAACCGAACCGGTGGTCCCAGTTCAACGTCTTATCTCCCCCATTTCAACTCCATTTTTGACCATTCCAAGTCCTTCTTATCTATCTATATATGACCTCAAAATTGATATTTTAGACCTAGAAATTACCTCCCCATGTCGAATGCTGAACCGGCCACTTCCTCCACCATATACCCATGATCCCAGGCACCTCATGCTGTGATTCCAAGTCCAAAAAACTTACCTAAACCTCCAAAACATCATTTAGATAACCAAATTATTCAAAAGCTGCTAGATTACAGTTTGCCATTTTTGAATCCAAACAAGTATGTCACAGTTCTTACCTCATCTCGCTGTCGTGGGGCATAGCCGTGGCCACCAATGACCTCGTCTCAACCTCTCCTTCAAGTTCCAATCATAAATCAAAGACAAGGAACGGGAATTGAAGGTCGTGGATGGAAGAATCTCTCACGGTCTCTGTTTTTCTCTCATCCGGTCATCAAATGTCAAACACCAACACACACACACACGTTCACCTCTGTTTTTTTTAAACCGTGTAAGGCGGTCACAGGGTTCCACAGCCTTCCAGAGAGGGACAAGTGTCCCAAAACCATTGGGCACAACCCCCAAGGCAACATGAATGACCAAAATATCCTGAATGCCAAATTACCAAAATGCCCTTCACCTTCTGAAGCTCGTAACTTCCTCCTCGAATGTCGGAATCGGACGTGCCGCCTGTCTATGGACTCGTGACGTCCCGAACTACGTCACAGTCATCGGCCAAAGTTTGTTTAACCACTCGAACAAAAATTCATCATTTTGTCCATCTATAGGGTCAAAACCATGATTTCGCACCGTTCATCCGAAATCACCCAACTAATCACTGATTACATCCACTAATCCGTCATTGATCACTAATCTAATCCCGATTTCAGGGATGGGTCGTTACAAGATACGTGATGAGTAAGTTTAATCCCAGGATAGATCTGGGGATTGGACGGACCCTTGATTATTTGGGTCGGATATTGGATATTGTGCTCTTGTATAGGAGGATTTGTTTTGATCCAGATAATGAGCGAGCCCAGAAGCTAGGGTCACAACATTTTTGGGCGAGTTGGACCCGGATGAGATAGATGATAGAGTTCCTTGGTTTAAGAAAGTGTTTGAGATTTTGAGATGACAAAAAGATCCTTTATGGGATGTGGTACGCTTAGCGTTGTTTTTACTTTGTGAATAGGCATGCCGGTGGTGGCATGGATTACGGAATATTGGATTAGGACTCTAACGGAGTCCGAATATTAGAACTAGGGATCGGAAGAAGCCGGAAGTTAGAAATATCAATTATTGTTCTGAATATCGAATGAGGGTTCGAGTAAGAACCTGAGACACTATTGGGGGCCCGATAATTCTAGTGGTTAGACAGAAACGTTTGAATTTTGAGGAGAAAATTCTTTAAGGAGGGTAGATTTTAACGACGCAGAAATTTATAAAAAAGCTAATGTTTTGAATTTAAAAAAGGAATTGACGATTTTTCCCTTATAGGTCAAAATTTGACCCTTTACTCCGATTACTTTTTGGACTTTTCGTAAGGACTGTTGCGTAGATCAAAATCTCAAGTCTATAGACAGATGGCATGTTGAAATCGGAGACCGGATAAGTTTGTTACTGGTGTGAAATAATCAGAGACATTTTGGTAATTTTGACACTAGGGTTATTTTGATAATTTGACAAGAGGAGATATTTGGTGTTTTTTTTATGGTGACAAGTGTGCTAATCTCTTTCCCCACTCCTTATCTCCTTGTTTGCACCGACTTGGTGTGGCAGTGGGCGTCATATGTGTGTGGTTTTATGTATTTAATCCAAAACAGTGAACAGACCATGAAAATAGAAGAAAGAAACCGGGTTGGGACCAAAAAAGAGAGAGTAGAAGAAGAAAAATAAAGAAGGAGGAAGAGAGAAGAAGGAAGAACAAGGAATAAACAAAGTCCCGAAACCCGAAAAACTATTAAAATGAGAATCGATCGTATGAGCCATTTGAAGCTTCCTAATTTGAAAATACACTCACTAACACCCCAGTTGAGTTCATGGGATTGATTTGAGTCAAGAACCTTGAAGGTGGACGTGGGAAAATTCTGGAACAAGGAGCCCGACTAGGGCCTAAAGCTTGGAGCATAGGGTTGAATTTTAAGGCAATTTTTCGTGTTTTGGCATTACAGAGATGTTCCTAGGATAGAGTAGATGTGTTTCAAGGATTAAAAAGTAAAAAACAAACTTAAAATGGACGAGTTGGAACTCGGTCAACTCGTTGGGCCTACATTGTGTATAAATACGAGTCACAACATAGGGGCACGTTCCATAACATCTTAACTTCCAATCAACATGAATTTTTATATTTTCGATGTTACAAATGTGTTGGTGCATATTTCGAGTCGATCGGGCTTCGTCTCGGGGTAATTTTGCTTGTCTTAAGCGTTATGCTTAGATTTTTAATTCGTATTTTAATCCCGAAAATTAGGGGGTTTTAATGTGAAGTTACTTTGTTTGGAAAAAAGAAAATGTGTAGTAACTTTGGATGTTAGTAACCCTCAGTTATAATTGTTGACAGGGTAGACAGTTGCTTGCATTTCGGAGGTGCGTACAATTGAGAATTGAGCCATTTAGAAAGTTGTGTGAGTGGTCATTTATTTTTATAACTGTGATGCATGCATAGTTAAATGTTTTAAATTTTTTATTGCATGATTTGATATGATTATTTGATGATTTTTCAGATTTATTAATTGATTTCTGAACACATGTTTTACTGTTGTTTTGTGGAAATTGTGTTTTGGGCACATACGTGGTCTTAAAAGTGTTTTGACTTGGTTTTAAGTCAAGAATTTGGGTCAAATTAGTTTTTCTTGGTTTATTTCTGTTTTTTATGGTCAACCATCCTAAGATATTTTCAGCGCTCAGACGTCCGGAGCACGGCTCTATTTTCTTGAGGTTGAAGATATTACATCTTCCAAAGGAGAGCAGCCTGAGCCTGAGGTGGTTTCCCAAACGTCGCTTATTCCGGAGATGGAACTCAGACATCTGAAGCTTGGCTCAATTTTCCTGAGTCTACTCAGACGTCTTGAGCTCGAATCTGTTTTCCCGAGTTTTCCTATTCATAGTGTGATTTGCTTATCGTAACTGGTATTTGAGGATTAAGGATTGGTTGGTTTTTGTTTACTTTACTCATGTTTTTTTTTTCGGGTGATTTTATGATTGGGATTTCATAAAAATGTGTGCCACAGGTTGTTTACTTGTATATCATGATTTTTGTGGTCCCACAATTTATAGTTTGTTTTACTATTTTCCCTATATGCATGCATGTTTTAAAAAGTGGAGGGCAAATATATGTTTTCCTCAGAAAATGAGTTTCAAAATATTTATTTTTGTCCAATTACACTTTTTAATGGTTTTATTAATCCTTCAGACCATTGCACGTAGACTGGGCTGATCGTGAGGCGGAGGCATGAGTAGTAAATTAGTACGAATATACCTTATCTAATAATTGTCAAGGGTAGATTCGGTACTTTGGAGTGCTTGTAAGACAGGACTAGGATTAGACACGATTATCAAAGAGTTTTAGGAGCATGTCCTGTCAACTTGGTATCAGAGCAAAGTCGACACTGAATTGTGTTTTCCAATGTCATGCCTCCATGACACGAACCCATAAGCAAACTAGTGATGAGGTAGATAAGTGAGGAGTATGTTTGATCCCAGGATTTATTTGGGAATTGAACGAACCATGGATTATTAGGTCGAATACTGGATACTACACTCCAATATATGAGGATTTGTGTGGCTCCAGATAGTGAGGGAGCCCGGCGGCTAAGGTCACAACATTTATGGATGAGCTGGACCCGAATAAGATAGATGAGTGAGTTCTCATGATTTTTGTGGGCCCCCGGTTTATAGTTTGTTATTTTCCTTATATGCATGCATGTTTTAAAATATGGAGCGTAATATTTGTTTTCCTCGAAAAATGTGTTTCAAAATATTTATTTTTGTCCACTCACACTTTTTAATGGTTTTATTGACCCTCAAAACTGTTGCACGTAGATCGGGCTGATCGAGAAGTGAAGACATAGGTGGTAAATTAGTATGAATATCCCTTATTTAACAAGTGTTGATGGTAGTGACAGTGCTTTGGAGTGCTTGTCAGACGGGAGTAGGATTAAACTTAATTATCAAAGTGTTTTACAAGCGGATTATATCAACTTGAGTTTAGGCCGCCTCTGCTTATATATACTAACGTTTAGAATTTTGTATCTCAAAATTTGAAATTTTCGTAAATAAAGTAAGTTAGAACTCCTATTTTTAAGATTTTTTTTAACTTAGTATTAGTTTCAATTATTTACTTGCATATTACATATATATATATATATATATATATATATATTAGTTAAGCACAATAGTCTACACGCTCTTTTGCACCCAATTCACACAAAAAAAAGGATGCAATCATCAATTTATTGTCAAACAAATGAATAATTCTGATTAAAAAAAACAAATGAATTTGTTTTTTTAGTAGAATTCGTAGTAGTATTCCTTTCATACATTCCAACTAAAATGATCTTAATCCTACTTTAGGTGAATTCCAATCGGTGTAGCCTAGGTGTAGACTTGTAGTAGTTTTCTATAAATTTAAAAAACAAAACAAAAAATTAAAAACTTAGAGCATCTGCAGCAGATTAGTCAAATTTAATAAAAAATTTATCCAAAAACATCAAAATGGGTCTGCAACAAACTCGCTAAATTTAACCAAAAATTGAACTTTTCTATTATGACTAACTACTGGTAACTAGCCATCTCTCGCTAGCTATTTCTTCATCACGTTCCTCTCTCATCTCTCCTCTCTCTTTTCTCCTCTCTCCTTCATCCTCTATATCCTCTCTTCTTCAAAGAAAAAAAAAAGTGAATTTCCAAATTTTTTTGGTTTCTGGATTGTTAATTAACTCGTTCTTTTCATTTATTGTTGGGAAAAGTTTGATTCTTTCTCGTATTTAGGAAATTGAGTTTTTATGCTTCACATCTTTTAGGTGACGATCGGGAAGGCCGAGTTACCGCGAACAGAGCTTGAGTATGATAATTTTAACACATTTAACAATTAGGAGGAAGAAAGAAAGAAAACTAGCCATTAAAAAAATTCAATAATTTTAACATAATTAACATATTTATTTGAAATCATAAAAAAATACGTTAAAAATTAACCGTTGTAGAAAAATTATGTTTTTATATATTCAAATTTGAGAAGAGAAAAAAATTTAATATTTAAAGTTGGTGAAAATATAGAGTGTGATTTTACCTGTAAAAACTGGTTAGTTATTGTTAAAATTATTTAAGTTAAATTTATTAAAAAATTTGGCTAGTTTGATATAGATACTCTTAAACAAAGTCTTCCAAAATAAGGACTCGGTTGTAATTATTGATAAACTCTGACGTCCATATTAATAAGGTTTTTTTACCCAAAATGCACCTTGTACCACCATCTTTGTCTCAAAATACACCCTGATCCTATTTTTGTGTCAAAATGCACCCCTAACTCCGTTTCTCGTTCCAATTTGGTCTTTTTCCGTTTGAAATATTAAAATCATGGTTAAATTGGTCAATTTGTATAGTTAAGTATTTAAAATAATTTTTAAAAACTGATGTGTCAGCTGATGTGGCCAAATAAATATTATACAAATCAGGGTTAAATGGCTCTTTTTAGATGTTGGGGCGAGGAGAACGCAGGGGGTGACAGCCAAGAACAACACGTCGAAGTTATAGAGGTTTACAAGCTCTTTCATTTTCCATCTCTGCCTAGGGTTTCAGAACCAAGCTTGTCTAGCCTTGCCTTTCCAACTGTGTCTGTGCTTGGAAAGGAACCTCCCCATGACTTCTTCAGGCAGAATCTTCAAATGATGATATCAATGTTGGAAAAATCGGGCGATAACCTGTCTCTGGAGATGAGAGCCAAGCTGGAATGTGAAATTAAAGCTCTCCTGTAAAAGGTGAGCTAAAATGACCCGTCCCAAAATTTTGGGATTTACTAAGATTAAATCGAGGATTAGTGAGGCTAATCGGGGGTTAGTCGAGAATTGTCGGACATTCGGGGTGAAATTACGATTTGCCCCTAGACGTGGGTAAAGAGCTAACTTTTGACTCCAGAGGTTCAATGCACGTGGACCGATGGCCGTTACGTAGATCAAGTCGATACGAGTCCGTAGATATGCGGCACGTCGAAATCGGATATTCGACGGGAAAGATACGGGTCACCCAAGGTTCGGGGAATTATTGCACGAATTACGAGACAGGTGGAATTTTGTCTTGAGTGGGCCCCATATATGTTTTCCAGGTCTATGTCACTCATCCATTACCTATCATCACACATACATGTACCCACCCCCTCTCTGTTTCATTTGAACCAAAACACGAAACCCAAACACCCCAACCCACCCCAACCTTCACAAACCTTCTTCTTCTGTTGTTGGCACGAATAGGGAGGTAAGAGAACAGACTAAGACGAGTAGGATGGTGGCCACGGTGAGGTCCACCGCAGACTGTAACGATGCGTCCCGAATTTAGGGATTAGATTAGTGACTAATGAAGGATTAGTGTGGCTAATCGGGGATTAGCCGAGGATTAACGGACATTCAGGGTGAAATTACGATTTTGCCCCTAAATGAGGGCAAAAATTTAACTTTTGACCCGGGTGGTCCGAGACACAAGGGTCGAGGACCGTTACGTAGATCAAGTTGATACGAGTCCGTAGACAGGCGACACGTTGAAATCAGACGTTCGACGGGAAAGTTATGATTCACGGAGGGTTCGAGGAACTATTGCACGAATCGCGAGACGGGTCGACTTTTGTCTGATGTGGGACCCAGATATTTGTATCAGGCCCAATGGATGAGTGACAAATGTCACCCATCCATTATTCCCATTGCACATATACATGCATACCCATCCCTTTTGTCTGTGTTCATCCAACCAAACTCGATAGCCCTAAAATTGATCCCCTTCCATGTTGGTTCGACTGAGGACCTTGAGAGACTGAGACTGAGACCGTGAGTGAGAGGATGGTGGCTACAACAATCATTTACAAAGTCACCACAGCATTCACACACGATCAACCCATCATTTATGCTCAATATCAATCACCATATCAACTGCATTACTGGTAGACAAATCACTCGAGAACTAGAGCCTAGTTCGACGTCTGAGTGAAAACCAACTCAGGAACCGGAGCTCAGCTCAACGTCTGAGTCACTAGTCTCAAGAACTGGAGTCTAACTCGATGTCTGAGACTAACCAACCAACTAGCAGCCCGATGAGGGTTGTCCATAACCACAACATTTCACATATATCAAGAAAACATACATTTATAACATGTATCAATTAATTCCTTAAACCAAAACCATGTTTCAAAATTCGGCCTTAAACCAAAACCATGTTTCGAAAGCCGGGCCTAAGGCCAAAACACAAGTTAAGAGAAACCTCGTAAAACGTGTATTTCAACTAATTCCATAAAATTATCATAATTCATTTTAAAGAAAAAGCATAATCTGTACCATCATTATGTAAATCATGTAATAAAATAATTAAAATATGCTATACGCATGGCTCATATCTCAAGATAGGATTATTTAGTAACTATGCTCTGTTACCAAATTGACAGGACTCGTTTTCAACTATACTTTAATATTCATATTTGCTCTTGTTCGCTTCTGATAATGATCCTCAAATACCGAAATTTCCTTTTAACGTTCGACAAACTAGGGATATTACTCGATTTTAACCGTATATATGTCATATTAAACTAACCAAGAGTTCATTATTGCGGCATTACCGCCCACATCCAACCTACTAACCCCGTCGAGTCATGGAACTCGTCTGCTCATTTCCTTTCGCCTTATATCATTAAATAATCATTAAGTGTTATATGTAATTTATAATAAAGTAAGTAAAGGAATACATATGCATAATAATAATCTTGAGGAGGGGAAACTTTGTGAAGAAAGTTGTTCACAATTTGTATTTAAACTCAAACTACTAATTATACACATTTCCCTATCTTTTGTATAGTTTACGATTCATCATAACTTACCTTAATGACCATTAATAACCATATAAACCTTAGGCTTAAGCCCTTAAACTTTTCCGGAATTTAATTAAACTTTAGAATATAAACATTATGCCATTATTATCCTTATAATTATACCATAACATATTTTCATAATAATTTATAAGCCATTAAACATTATGCCCTTTTCACAATCCTTGTAAAACTTCCTGTTCACCATAATCTATCATTAAAGGTCATTATTGTCCCAATTAGTCTTAGATTTCATTCCTAAACCTTACTTATATTCAACTCTAATTAAAAAATGAACACATTACGTAAAAAATCTAGAAATATATCTAAAAACTGTCCAAATAATTCAAACCATGTACCATTAGTCTCAGAATACAAAGACGAAAATTTTCATGTTGATCAGAAACCTAGAAAATTCACTACGCGTGCTCCTACGCCGCCGCAATCCTTTGCGCGTGGTCCCCACATGCTGGGTTCATCATCGTCAACCTCCAGCCATACTCGTTTTTAGGTTTTTTGGGTCAACCAACCTGCGAGTCCAACTGACAAGTCCAATCCCAATCCCCACAGGATTACGCGGATGAGCCATGCTCTCATCTAACCCACGTGCGACAAGAAGGCTAGACACCTGTCTAACCCTCATGTAACACGAAGGCCAGACAAGGGATACCTAGGCTGATGGCCCAAACGGCTTCTAGAGCGGGCAGGAACAGTAGTGGAATGTGTGATGTCTTGGTCGCCGCTACAGCCCACACTACGATCAACCTGAAGGGCATTTAAAAACCAAAAAAGACTGTAAGTGGAAAAAAAAAGAATTTCAGAAAACACATTTCATAAAAAGACAGTTTTGCCCTTCCCTTTAAAAACTATGCATGCATTCAAAAACCAGTTCATTCAATCAAACCAACGATAATAAAAGCAGTGAAATAATGAAACACTTCTTTTGAAATCCTTGGGTCTTAGCCTAAAACCATAAACCAAAACTAAGTGTGGGAACTCAACCCAAAAACCGTAAATCCAATCACGAGGCCAATGCCCAAATTATCTGAAAACCATATGAAAACAATCATGCTATCACAGAAATTCGAAACACATATCAATGAATTGAACCTACTGGATCACATATCAACGAGTCTTTAAACTCAATAGCATATCAGGCCTCTCGGGTAACGAGTCTTTAAACTCACGAGTTTTTAAACTCAATAACAAGCCTCCGGGGGTAATCAACGAGTCTTTAAACTCATGAGTCTTCAAAATCAAATAACATATCGGGCCCTCCCGGTCAATCAATCAACGAGTCTTTAAACTCACGGGTCTTTAAACCCAAAACATAGCACTGGATCCAGAAAATCCAATTTAAAACCATTCATGTATCAAATAAAAATCAAATCCATAAATCCACTTTCTCAATTCCAAATTCGAATCGGAAATCACATTTATCAACGGGAATCCGAATCCGAAATCACATTTTATCAAAATGGGACTCATACCCGAATTAATCTTTCAAAATCCAATATCATTTCATCAAACCACCATCGAAACACAACACGTATAAATACGGTATAAAATCATCCGTAAAAACCATTATCAAAACACAGCACGTAGAAACATCGTATAACACAATAACCTCGAAATACGTGCAAATACGTAAATCACAATACCATAATCATAATCATAGAAAACACAGGTATAAAACATAGAAAACAGTTATGCATGGATAATATTTAGAAAAAAAAAGTCCACTCACAGTCTGTTCTAGCTGCCGCCTCGATACGCACGCCATAAGCCGTTCCGAGCTAAGTCACCATCACCGGAGCTTCCGAACTTGTCCAAATCATACTCAAAGGTCACTATTACTTCTAATAGCCTAACCTTAAATCCCCCAATTTTTTCGGGATTTTTAAACGTATTTAAAATAAATCCTAAACTTTTGGACATCCAAAATTATCTCGAAACGGTGTCCGATCGACTCGAAATTTTTCCCAAAATGTTCGTTACATCGAAAGAATGAAAACATATGTTGACCATGCCTAGAAACTCGGCCTCACGCACCCTCACGCACCGCCCAAAGGCGATACGCGTAGGAGCCACGTGTCGGAACAGTGTCATCGTTTGTAACGACCCGTCCCGGATATTAGGGTTAAGACAGTGATTAAGATGGGATTAGTGAGCTTATTTGGTGGCTAGTTGGTTACGAGAGGTTCGTTAGCGTAGAATGACGATTTTGCCCCTAGTTTGGGCAAAATGTTAACTTTTAGTTCGGGCGGTCAATTGGGGATTGACCGATGACCGTGACGTAGTTCGGGACTTCACGAGTCCGTAGACAGGTAGCACGCCCGATTCCGACATCCGAGGAGGAAGTTATGATGTTCGGAAGGTTGGGGGCATTACCGTAATTTGGCTAAAATAGGGGGAAAAGTTGACTTTTTGCTAGATTTGTTATTTTTCCGTAGATCGAGGACCGTTAGGTAGATCTCGTCGTCCTGAGTTCAATGACAGGCGGCATGCCTTCATCGGACATTGGACGGGCGAGATACGGGTCTAGAAAGGCAGTGGCATAACCGTAACTTTGACTCATAAAGTAGGGGCATTTTGGTCTTTTGGTGCATTGGGATTTGGGCCAATTGTACAGGTGCTGTTGGATATTTTGAATGGGGCCATTAGATGGTGGACACGTGGGGTGTGTGTAGTGGCTTCTACACATTTCACGGGTGTGTTTAAATTGTGTGGTGTGTGTGTTTGTTCGACGAAGAGAGAAACAGAGGGTGTGACTAAGAGGGAAAATCGATCCGGTGAAGGAAGTGTGTATGTGCTGGTGAGTGAAGAAGTGAGAGTAGAGATTCAGTGAGAATTGGTGAGTGAGTTGAGTGTAATTTGGTGTGTGGAAACCGGTGGTGTGCAGGGTGTGTTCACGGGAAAAACAAGAGACAGAGAGGGAGTTGGAGGTGGTGGTGTTGCCGCGTGTTGAGTCCATTGGACTTGAGAGAAGGCTAGGATGGCTCTGTGGACTCCAGTGAACGCGGCGGCGAGCACGGTGGTGATCGACAGGCAGGTAATCTCTTTCCCCGTTTAGTTGCTCTGTTTTTCAGTTAAGTTTAAACCGTGAGTCGTGGGTTTTGAGTTCGAGTCGAGGGATCTGGTAGGTGCTAAATGGTTCCCTAGGTCCTTAGGAAGTTGCTGGTTGTGCAGCCGTGACGAGGGAGTGTCTGATTAGCTGGGAACCGAAACAGGGGTTTCGGGTAAATTTCTTCGAACTTGAAGTCGACGAGTTAGGGGTTTCGATGTTGAGTTTTCAGGTGGTGAATAGATTAAGGAGGATTGGACGAAGCTTTTGGGATTAGAATGGTTGAAAATGATAGAGGAATGACAGAGAACCGGGTGCGCCGGTTCAGACCGGTTCACCCAAGGAAGACGATGATGAACAGTGTCTGGGTGCAGGCACGTGAGGCCCACGCGCAGCCACTTTGGGCGGCGCATGCGGGCGCGTGCGGCGGTTTCCAGTGAAGAGTCCAATTGAGTTTTTGTTCTAAATGTCATAATGAATCCAATGGAATAGGTTTCGGGTTATTCGGACGTTGTTTCGGGTTAGTTCTACGGGAACGAAGATCTAGGGTCTCGTTTAAAGTACGCTTAGAAGTTCGGCAAAGTTATGGGACTTTAGTATGACCTTTGTGAAGTAGTCAGTGACCTTATATTGGGATTTGGACAGGTTCGGGAAAGCCGAGGATAGCGAATGGCTGGGGACGGCGTAAGTGCGCGCGTGTCGAGGCGACTTCGAAATGGTCTGTGAGTGGACTTTGCTTTCTAACTCTTAATTCATGCATATATGTTTTAATATGTTTTCTATACGTGATTCTATGATTTGATTTATGATTGTGATGGTTTACGGTTTTGCACGTTTTTCTAGGAAATGACGATTTTCAAGTTTTACGAGGTTTTGATAACTATCTTGATTTGAACTTGGTTTAACAAATTGATTTCAGGATGTGAAATTCGGTTGGATTTCAAGGAAAGGAAAAGGATTTTGGAATGTCTTTTCAGGCTTAAGGCCCAGTTCAAAGTAGTTTTCGGAAAGGTGGTTTCGGGTTTTTGAATCGGAATTCCGGATGATGATTCGGGATTCGATTTGGGACTTGAAATGGATTTCCGGGTCTGGGTTCGGAATGGTTATTCCGGATGCCAGCTTACGGAATGATGGTTACGGACTCGAATCTGGAAAGGAGATGGATATGAGTTCTGGGTTTGGATTCGGGATCCTGATGAGATTGCGGATTCAGATTCAAAAATGGAAAATGGCTTTCAAACGGTTTTGGATTGGATTTGCTGGATCTGGTTATTGGGTTTAAAGACCCGAATTATGATTGACGGGGGAAGGGCCCGGATTGGGTTTAAAGACCCGGATTGAGTTTAAAGACTCAGGAGTTTAAAGACTCAGATATATTGTTTTTCCCCCGTAGGCCTATTGAGTTTAAAGACTCGGATTATTGAGGCCTGGATATTGAGTTTAAAGACTCGGATAGATCCAACAGGTTCGATAGATGAGAGTGTGGTTTCAAATGTGTTTTGGAGTTCACTGATAATTGATGATAATGGTTTTTGATGGTTTTGGGCTGAGGCCCGGGATTTGAGAACAAGGAAAATGTGTTTGGTTTTCGTACAGGGTTTTATGGTATGAAATTGATATGCATGCATTGGTTTTGAAAACGGAGGGTATAAATGTATGTGTTTTCTGATAAATGTTTTTAAACTTATATTTTATTTTTGTCCACTCACAGTCTTTTCGTGTTTTCGATACCCTCCAGGTTGTTGCGGCGCGGGCTGTTGGTCGAGAGAGATGGAGACATCACACGTCTAATCCAGAGTAGACTCTGCGCGCTCTGGGAAGTTTGGAAGATAGTGAGACGTTTGGTTCAGAAATCCTTGGTCCGATTTACGTGTCACATGAAGGTTGGACATCTGTTTGGCCTTAGTGGCATGCGTAAGTCGGACGGGAGCAGGGTTAGTCCCTAATCCTGGGGGATTAGGGGTGGGCCCTGACATCGTCAACCTCCTATCGAACCCGGTTCACTAGTTTTCTAGGTCACCTGACCTGGCGACTCGACCCGGTCGGGTCTCTGCTAATTCTAACCCAAATCTACTCCTCTTTGTTCCTATCTTATCGTCTAACTGCCTAGAATCGATCTATCCACCCAGAAAATTGAGAAACGTATTAAAACTTACATTCCAGATTAAAGAACAAAACGAACAACCTTCCTCTGTCGTGTTCTCACGATCCCGACCACCGTTGGCCTTGGTTCCAAGCTCACTAGCTTCGTCTCACCTATAGGGACCTCATACAAACCACCAAAACCATCGACAATCATTAAAACCTAATCTACCATTTTGACCTAAAACAGAGCTCTCAGTTTAACCCCTTACCTTGCTGTCGTTGCACCTCTGTGGCCACCACCACGATGGTCTTAGTCCCCCTTCTAACTTTTGTTCACTAGCCAGTTGCATCAGGTGAGGAGGTGAGGTTTGAGGGTGCTTGTGGAGAATTGGGTTACTCGGGTTTGTGGACGTTCTCACGGGTTAAGGGAAATAGAGAGAAAATGATCAAATAATGGAGAAGAAAAGGATCCCTAATTTGGGGAATTGGGCCTATCAGATGGGTGACACTTGTCACTCATCTGGTGGGTCCATCCAGAATGTTCCCCCAATTAAACTATGACACGTGTCCATTTCTCGGTTTGCATGCAATAGTGTTGTATACTTCTGAGAACCATAACTTCCCGGTCGAACGTCAGAATCAGACGTGCTACCCGTCTACGGACTCGTGACATCCCGACCTACGTCAAAGTCATCGGTCATAGTCCATTTGTGTAATGACCTGTCCTAAATTTCAGGATTAGATTAGTGACTAATGAAGGATTAGTGAGATTAATCGGTGATTAGTTGGGTGAAATCAGACTGATGGTGTAAAATGACCATTTTTCCCCTAGGCTTGAGTAAAATGTTGACTTTTAACTTGGGGAGTCAAACATATGAAGACCTATAACCGTGACGTAGATCGGGACGTCACGAGTCCGTAGACAGGCGGCACGTCAAAATCGGACGTCGAACAGAGAAGTTATGATCACGGGAGTGAAATCGGGAATTTACACCTCGGGATCCGATTAAAATATTAATTAAATCCTATTGGCTGATATATTATGTGGGGCCCTTGGATGAGTGACAAGTGTCATTCATCCCAATGGCCATCAACCCTAAAATGTGGATCTAGATTGTGATTGGGCCACTTGTATTAAAAAATATATATTATTATTATTTTATAATTACTCAACATTTCTCTCTCCTTCCCAGCCGTCCATTTCCCTCAGATCACTTATCCTCACCGTTCATTATCATCATCAGCTATCATCTTCATTATCATCATCAAAATCTATTTCTTCTTTTCAAACCCGTGCACCAACCTTCCAAAACAAACACACACCATCACCCACCACCTCCCCTAAACTTCGTCTAACGTTGGTGGCCCGTGAATGAAATTGTGAGAGGGAGATGAGGCGAGCACGACGGTGCTGACGGCTTGGATGATAGACCACGGTGGCCGAAAACCCGCAGGTGAGTAGTTACGGGTTTGAAAATGGACTTTCAGTTAGACTGGTTGTTGGGTGTTTCTAAGGTCTAAAACTTCTTCCTAGGTGTCCTACGAACTTAGGGGGCTTGACCTCAAAGAAAATGGTGGCCGGAGTCGACTGCAAAAAGGAGTTGCAGGGGCCGTTACTGTTCAATCATCAAGGGTGAGCTTTTAGGTTGTGTTTTATGTTTTTAAAACCGTAGAACTTCTAGTTGGGTCCATAGGAAGGCATAGGAATTGAAAGAATGGAAAAAGGATAAAAAAATGGAGAAGTTAGAACACTAAACCGGTCACGTCGGTCCAGACCGGTCCGGTCCGGTCAAAACTAGGCGAACTCGGTTCACCCAAGGTTAGGGGTGCCATTGTTTGGCGAGTGGGCTTCACACGCAGCCCCTTTGGGCAGCGCGAGGGGGCGTGTGGCACAGTATTTGGAGATGTTGTCAACATGAATTTTAATCTATTCGATGTAACGAACATTTTGGGACTGGTTTCGTGTCGATCGAACATCGTTTCAATATAGTTCGGGATGTCCGAAGGTTTAGGATCAAGTTTAAAAATAGTTAAAAATTCGGGAAAATTACGAGGCTTTAATAAGAGGTTAATAAGGTAGTTAGTAACCCTCTAGTGTGATTTGGACAAGTTTGGGAGTCCCAGTGACGGTGATTAGCACGGGGAGGCTTACGACACACAAATCGAGGCGGCAGCTTAGGACAGTCTGTGAGTGGACCTTGATTTCTAAACTGTGATGCATGCATAAATGTTTATATGTTTTATAAATATGATTTCTATCATGATGACTGTGGATTAGTGATTTACATGATTACAGGTATTTCGAGGCGATTTACGTATTTGCATGTATATCGAGGTTTATGGTTTTACGTTGTGGTTATACGTGCTTATGGTTTCAGTAATGGTTTAATGAAATGGTTTTGGATTTGAAAAGGTAAACTCGGGCACAAGACTCATTTTTTTTGGAAACCCTCGAACTTGAAGTCCATTTAGTTACGTTATCGGGCTAGAGGCCCAATTGGTTCGTGAATTGATTTCGGATTTGAAAATATGGAATCGGGCATGAGTCCCCTTTGATTTACAAACTCTCGGACTTGGAGTCCATTTGATTTAATAAGGCATCGGGCTGAAGGCCCAGTTGGTTTACAAATCGGGTCGGAGGCCCAATTGGTTTACGAAATCGGGCACGAGGTCCAGTTTGTTTACGAATTCGGCCTTGGGGCCCAATTATGGTTTACGATTGTAATTTCGGATCGGAGACCCATAAATGGATTTCTGGTTTCATGACGGTTGATGGGGACCGGGCATGGATGCTTTGAATGGTTTGAAAGGTTTTGAGAATGATTACAAAATGGTTTTTCATATACCATCCTTTATTTATGGATTGTCTCTTCCGGGGAGATTCGTTGGCCTAGGTGGACCCCGGAGTAGTCACGGAGCACTAACTGAGTGGTGTCGCCCCTGTTGGGTACCTTACTCTCAGGAAGGCTATTATGGATTTTAACCCCTAGGGAGGGTTATTGATCTGCGGACATTGACCTGGGTAGACCCTGAGGAGACTTGAGATTTGAGACCCCGGGTAGCATGTGTGTATCTTTAGAAACCGTGACAGGATTAGTTATATGATATATGGTAAACATGATTATTGGATTTCAGAAATAGTATTTCTGTGTTTTATGGATTTGGGCAATGACCCACGTGGATCATGTTTTACAGATTTTCATATCCTATGGTTTTGGGCTGAGTTCCCACATATGGTTGAATTGAATTATGGATTTGTGTAAATGGATTTAGGTAGGGGCCTGTATGATTTGGATTTACGGAATTTGGGGCTGAGACCCTAGTAATGGTTATTTGGATAAATGGTTTTTGTATGCATGCATGCATACTTTTTAGTGAAGGACATAAATGTCTTTATGAAATACGTTTTTATGAACTCATTTATTTTCATCCACTCACAGTTTTCGTTATTTCTGATGCCCTTCAGGTTGATCATGGTTGCGGACTGTAGTAGAGAGCGAGACATCACACTCCTCCACCGGATCCTAGCATGCTCTGGAAGCTGGTCGGGCTGAAAGTTTTAACATATCCCTTGTCTGACACTTCGTGTTAGACGGGATCATGACACATCCCGTGTTAATCTCGGGGGGATTGGGATGTATCGTGACAAGTGGTATCAGAGTAGGTTTGCTCTTCTGATGCGCGCAGGTTGAGGATGTGATGTCTCAATGGGCTGCAGTTCGTTATCAACTTGATAGTTAGGATGCTGGTAGGATAGTTAGTAGGAACATATCGTGGATAGTTTTGGTTCGGCATTTGATGCCAGGTTTGCCATAGTTCCATCATGGTTTGGAAGTATGGGACCCTACGGAGGGATGAACGTAATAGTACTTTAGAGTTTTGATCGTGGGACGGTTAGGTTGGGATCGTCTTTCACGATGTTGTAGGATCGATTATGACATAGTATGGAGTTATGACCATTAGATGGTCAGGTCATTTTGAGTTGTGAATTTTGTTGCAGAAGGCAGCTGGACTCTCGGAATCCCAGGTGAGTTGAGGGTAGGATTGGATTGACGTCCATGCGGTATCAGGATCGTCGGTCGGTCATGTCATGTCAGTTTTAGTCATGGGACTGCACTCTGTAGTCGAGGTTGTATTAATCGGTTAGACCTAGTTGGTTGTCGTACTACTTTTGTTATGATGGATAGTTGGTACAGCTAAGGTTATGGACGACCTGGTAAACGACATTGGTTGAGTCGAGTTAAGATTGGTTGGACAGGTTATGACGGTTTGGTACTTGTCGACGGAATCCTGGAGTAGGGATACAGATTAGTTGGTACAGGCGATTGATTCCGTTGGATGCGGAGTGCCGATAGAGACATCTGATGGTTGGGTCTGCATGAGTTGTGGCAGGCATTTTTGGTCGAGAGTAGTCATAGTTGTGGTTGTTATGAATCGGGGGACATTTAGGGAACGTTTCCTTTTCTGAGTTGTTAGGGTATGAGGGAGGCAGAATTACTCCAATTTGAGTAGAGGTAAGGGGTCGTTGCTCGGTATGAGCAAAGATCCAAGGTTGTCTAATTGTGCAAACTGTGTGCTGGTGCTGGTGCCGGTGATTGTGGTGACGATGAGTCACGAGTTGGGATGTGACTCCGTCGAGGTGGGCATGTGTTTGGTACCTGGGCTTCAGCAGTGGAACTCATATAGTGATGGACTGGACGGGATCCAGCAGGGATTGAGACGTGAGGATTGAGTAGTAATGGTCCACATCCTATTGGATGTACATAAACGGCATAAGCCGATAGGCGAACTTAGTAGTGAGTTAAACTAGTTAAGGACACGTGGTTGATGTCCGAGTGTGTTGGTTCTGACATGGTTGGAATTTCGGAATCGAGAGAGGATGTGATTGAGGCAACGAGGGGAGTGCTTGATACCACATTGGTAATTGGTATTTTGAAGTCATTTAGGGTGACTTCTCATGTTTTGCCATGGCAGATAATGTCTGTTGTCACCAGTACATGGATCGTGTATTGGTTGGTGGACCCGCGATTTGTTTTGGGTCATGAGAAGAAGTTGGGTATTTTGAAGATATGTGAATGAGGTTTCTCATTTTCTGCTTGGTGGTAGACGATATTGGGTTACATGGTGTGGTGAGTGCAATGAGTTTTTGTAGCATTCATGTAGGATGAATTTTGATGTCATTGTCTTGAATCATCCTTGATTTTTCCTAGGTGGAATGACAAGGATCGATATGAGGTGATTGGAGAGAGAACCCACAGTCTCGACGTGTCTCAGCGTTGACTGATCTGTTTAGATGTGGGAAATAGTTGAGGAGTGATGTGACTGACGAAGAATTCAAAGAGGGTGTAAGACCCTACGATCAGATTTCAGGTGGATTGTTAGCTGAGTGAGCATGTGTGGATCCTAGGTGGATCGGGATTGTGATGTTGTGAACATTGGGCAGTATGACGACCTAGGATCATGATGTTAATGGTCGGATAACGTGGTGATTGATCTGGATCGTGATCTTGTTGATCAGGGTAGGTGGAGATCTTATTACTCTTACTTGGATATTTGGGTATGAGGATGATGAGACAGAACTTCTTTTTAAGGTTAATCCCGTGTGGTGTATTAATCGAACGAGTATGTGTCTGACGGGGTCGAATTTGGTCAACCTTAGATGTGTGAATGATGGGATTGGCTTCCCTTCGAAGTCAATCGAATATGACTTGGAATCGAGTATGTGGGTAACCGATAGGTTCGGAGTTGGTGCGTCTCGGTAGACGAGGGTGAGATTGGATGCCCAGTTGGCATGAATGGGTACGTCTTGGTAGGCGTGAGTCAAATTTGTACGTGTTGGATTATGTGATTAGGAGTAGACGTATTGATGCTGGTCGGGTGACCGTGGGACTCGAAATGGATGATGGGTTGGAGTTTTTGATCGGCCTAGTACTGGATTGGACAGATGGACTCCAGTAGTGAAACATGTTTAGCTACGATCTAGGTTGTAGGTTGGTCAATGGATGGATGTACGTACCATGTACGTTGTATGAGGATCGATATTGGACAGGCTTGTGGTGCCTGTTGACGGTATATAGGATATATCAAGGGTTTGTTGGTGAGCATGTTGGTAATCGGCTTAGCTCCAATATCGTTGAATTGGTTGAGGACGTGGACTAGACATTGGATACTATGCCCTGGTCAGGGTGATTCTGATGGGTCCAGTTACACCTAGGTCGAGTGAGATGTTGGTAGATGTGTACTCAGGTTGAGTGAATTGGTGGTTAGTGTAACCACAAGTAAGTATAATGTCAGTTTTTGACTGGCGACTGTCAAGTGGTGACAGTTTGGCGGGATGTCTCAACGTGGATCAATGCGTAAGATTTGGTGACTCCCAGTGGGAGCAGACGTCAGGATATATTGGGATTGAGAAAGGAATCGTCAAGTTGATTTTGTCAGCGAAATGGTAGTATTGTCGGGTGGTATCAACTCGGAACGTGTGATTACTATCACTCGATGTGGTCGGGTGTAGTGGATGCGATGTGAGTTCGTGTTGGAACGTCTGGGTGCAGACAAGTATTCTGTTGACTAGAGGGTGTACTAGTGTACACGTGATGTGAGGCCGAACTTGTTTCCCCCAAGCTGGATGTGGAATCGATATATTTAGATTTTCGAAGACGAAATTATTTAAGAGGGAAGGTTGTAACGACCCGTCCCAAATTTCAGGGTTAGATTAGTGACTAATGAAGGATTAGTGAGATTAATCGGTGATTAATTGGACGAAATCGGACGAATGGTGTAAAATGACCGCTTTACCCATGGTCTTGGGCAAAATGTTGACTTTTGACTCAGATAGTCAAACGTGCGAATACCGATAACCGTGACGTAGATAAGGACATCACGAGTCTGTAGACAAGCGGCACGTCGAAATCGGACGTCGAACGGAGAAGTTATGGTCACGGGAGTGAAATCGAGGATTTACGTCTCGGGATCCGATTAAAATATTAATTAAATCCTATTGGCTGATATTTTATGTGGGGCCCTTGGATGAGTGACAAGTGTCACTCATCCCATTGGCCATCAACCCTAAAATGTGGATCTAGATAGTGATTGGGCCACTTGTATTAAATATATATATTATTATTATTTTATAATTTCCTCAACATTTCTCTCTCCTTCCCAGCCGTCCATTTCCCTTAGATCATTCATCCTCACCATTCATTATCATCATCAGCTATCATCTTCATTATTATCATCAAAATCCATTTCTTCTTTTCAAACCCGTGCACTACCCTTCCTAAACAAACACACACCATCACCCACCACCTCCCCTAAACTTCGTCTAACGTTGGTGGCCCGTGAATGAAATTATGAGAGGGAGATGAGGCGAGCACGATGGTGCTGACGGCTTGGACGATAGACCACGGTGGCTGGAAGCTCCCAGGTGAGTAGTTACGGGTTTGAAAATGGACTTTCAGTTAGACTGGTTAATTGGTGTTTTTAAGGTCTAAACTTCTTCCTAGGTGTCCTACGAACTCAGGGGGCTTGACCTCGAAGAAAATGGTGGTCGGAGTCGACTGCAAGAAGGAGTTGCAGGGGTCGTTACTGTTCAATCATCAAGGGTGAGCTTTTAGGTTGTGTTTTATGTTTTTAAAAGCGTAGCCATAGGAAGGAATAGGAATTAAAAGAATGGAAAAAGGATAAAAAAAATGGAGAAGTTAGAAAACTGAACCAGTCACGCCGGTCCAGACCGGTCTGGTCTGGTCGAAACCAGGCGAACTCGGTTCACCCAAGGTTAGAGGTGACAATGTTTGGTGCGTGGGGTTTACGCGCATCCCCCTTTGGGCAGCGCGTGGGGACGCTTGGTACAGTATTTGGGGATGTTGTCAACATAACTTTAAATCTATTTGATGTAACGAATATTTTGGGACAGGTTTCGTGTCGATAGGACATCGTTTCGATATAGTTCGAGATGTCCGAAAGTTTAGGATTGAGTTTAAAAATAGTTAAAAATTCTGTAAAATTACGGGGTTTCAATGAGAGGTTAATAAGGTAGTTAGTAACTCTCTATTGTGATTTGGACGGGTTTGGGAGTCCCGATGACGGTGATTAGCCCGAAGAGGCTTACGACATGCAAATCGAGACGATAGCTTAGGACAGTCTGTGAGTGGACCTTGATTTCTAAACTGTGATGCATGCATAAATGTTTTATATGTTTTATAAATATGATTTCTATCATAATGATTATGGATTAGTGATTTACATGATTACAGGTATTTCGAGGCGATTTACGTATTTGCATGTATATCGAGGTTTATGGTTTTACGCTGTGGTTATACGTGCTTATGGTTTCAGTAATGGTTTAATGAAATGGTTTTGGATTTGAAAAGGTAAACTCAGGTACAAGACCCATTTGTTTTGGAAACCCTCGGACTTGAAGTCCATTTAGTTACGTTATCGGGCTAGAGGCCCAATTGGTTCGTGAATTGATTTTGGATTTGAAAATATGGAATCGGGCATGAGACTCATTTTATTTACAAACTCTCGGACTTGGAGTCCATTTTATTTAATAAGGCATTAGGCCGGAGGCCCAGTTGGTTTACGAATCGGGTCAGATGCCCAATTGTTTACGAGTCGGGCTGGAGGCCCATTTAGTTTACGAAATTAGGCACGAGGTCCAGTTGGTTTACGAATTCGGGCTTGAGGCCCAGTTATGGTTTACGATTGTGATTTCTGGTCGGGGACCCATAAATAGATTTCTAGTTTCATGACGGTTTATGGGGACCTGGCATGGATCCTTTGAAAGGTTTGAAAGGTTTGAAAGGTTTTGAGAATGATTACAAAATGGTTTTTCATATACCATCCTTTATTTATGGATTTTTTCCTTCGGGGAGGGTCGTTGGCCTGGGGAGGGTCGTTGGCCTGGGTAGACCCCGGAGTAGTCATAGAGCACTAACTGAGTGGAGTCGCCCCCGTTGGGTACCTTACTCTCAGGAAGGCTATTATGGATTATAACCCTAGGGAAGGTCATTGATCTGCGGACATTGACCTGGGTGGACCCTGGGGAGACTTGGGATTTGAGACCCCGAGTGCTTTAGAAACCGTGACAGAATTGGTTATATGATATATGGTAAACATGATTATTGGATTTTAGAAATAGTATTTCTGTGTTTTATCGATTTGGGCAGTGACCCACGTGGATCATGTTTTACAAATTTTCGTTTCGTATGGTTTTGGGATGAGTTCCCATATATGGTTGAATTGAATTATGGATTTGTGTAAATGGATTTGGGTAGGTCCCGTATGATTTGGATTTACGGAATTTGGGGCTGAGACCCTAGTAATGGTTATTTGGATAAATGGTTTTTGTATGCATGCATACTTTTTAGTGAAGGTCATAAATGTCTTTATGAAATATGTTGTTATGAACTCATTTATTTTCGTCCACTCATAGTTTTCGTTGTTTTTAATGCCCTTTAGGTTGATCACGGTTGCAGACTGTAGCAGAGACCGAGACATCACACTCCTCCACCGGATCCTATCGTGCTCTAGAAGCCGGTCGGGCTGAAATTTTTAACATATCCCTTGTCTGACACTTCGTGTCAGACGGGATCATGACACATCCCGTGTTAATCCCGGTGGGGATTGGGATGGGTGGTGACAATTTGATCGCTCGAGTCAAAATTTAACATTTTGCCCATTCCCAAGGGCAAAATGGTCATTTCGCATCGTTCGTCCGGAATCTCTCGACTAAGCACCGATTAGTCCCGCAAATCCTCCATTAATCACTAATCTAATCCCAAAATTTGGGACGGGTTGTTATACCAACCTAGTTCTAAAACACAATTTATGTGTTCGTTTCTCATGTTTTAGCTATCTAACTTCGTCTAAGCAAACCCATAAAAGATCTGTAATATGGAAAGGAAGAAAATCTTACATAAATTCACGTTTCATGTTCTCCAAATTTTGACCCTGGTTCAAAGACTCTTCCCGCAGTTTTCCCACATTCAAACTCTTGTTTTCCTGTCTCAGAATGATCGTAGGATATCTAGGAAAAACACTTTGATACGTGTTTCCAAGTTCTTAGCCCAGAACTAGAAAACTCGAATAACATACAGGTTCCATGGGTTTCCTCGCTGTTTTCTTCCCCTTCTTCACTGATTTTGATAAGTTTTTCTTCCATTTCTCCCTCTCTTCCTTACTTACTCCCTCATCCTCTCTTTCCTTTTCTTTCTTTGATTCTCCTTCTCTCACCGATCATTTCCATCCATTTTCCTTCTTTTTTCGGGCACCTCCCACACAGGTTTTTCTTGCAAAATTACCAAAATACCTCTATGTTCAAAATCACCAAAATTCCCTTAGGCAATTTAGACCCATATCAAACCTATTCAATCTCCGATTTCGACATACCGCCTGTTTATGGACTCAAAAGTCCGAGATCTTTATAACAGCTCTCACGAAAACTCTAGAAAGGGTCCAGGTCAAAGGTAAACTTTTGACCTTCTAGGGAAAAAACCATCATTTCTTTTTTTAACTTTTCAATTTCATTCTTCCCCAGATTTCCGAGCCATTACATTTTACTCGTAGATTAGTGGTCTTAAAGGCAGTCCTTTGCTCCCTTCAGGTTTACTAGGCTTCTCATTTATTTATTCCTAAATGTGTTCTTATGGGCATTGAGTAGCGTTTACACTAATTTCTTTAGTCTAGTAAAGTTGAGGAAGCTTATTATGCTAAGGTTTCTAAGGAAGATATTTGTAAACCGTATAGTGAAGAAGGGGAGGGGGGTCTAGATATAAAATCTTTGTGTATATGGAACTGGGTCCTCATGGCTTGCTATATTCGGTTCCTTCTATTGGACTTGCAAGTCAATGTATGGTCTAATTGGGTTAAAGCTTACTTTCTATTGGACAAATGCTTTTGGTGTATTTATCCTAATTCAATCTGCTCTTGGAATTGAAGAAAGCTCCCTAAGATTAGGCCCGCTATTAAGCCATATTTCAAGGTTTTTGTGGGGAATGGCTCATCTACTTTTACTTGGTTGGAAAATTGGTGCTCACTAGGCTCGTTATTGGATTGGTTCGGTTCTAGCTTGGTACCCTTGTTGGGTTTAGGCTTGGACTCTCGTCTGAGTGATGTTTTAGGTGTTGATGGTCGTTGTGTTGGCCTATGTTCTTTAATCCTGATCTCCAAGCCATCCAGGCGGCATCCACAAGCATTGCTTCGCGTCCTTTTAATGTTGATTATATTCGATGGTCGTTGACTAACAATGGTATTTTTTCCTCTTCTTCTTTATGGTCTGCTTGTAGGGATATTCGCATTACTGTCGGTTGGTTTGAGCTTGTTTGGTTCAGTTCCTCTATTCCTCATGCTAGTTTTGTGCTTTGGTTGGCTATTAGGCTTCGACCTATGACTTGTGATCGTGTTGGAAGGTTCTCGAACCGCCAATGCCTCCTCCGTGTCCTTTGTGATGCTGTTGTGGAATCCCATAACCATCTTTTCTTTGATTGCTCTTTTAATGAAGGGATATGGGTGACAATTCGTGGTTGATGTGGTGCCTTATGGCTTGGACAACCATGGCCTTCCTTCATAGATGATATCTTTTTTTTTGGAAGGGGGAGTCTCTAAGTACTACTGCTAAAAAAATAGCTTTTGGTGCTACTGTTTACTTTATCTGGCAGAAGCGTAAGACAAAAGTCTTCGGAGCTGCAAGTAAACCTCCCTTTGTGATTTTTCAGTTGGTTACTGACATGGTTCGTTCTCATATTTTCCCCTCCAAATTCTCTCCTACTCATACAAATATGATTATAGCTCAGAATTGGTCTATCCCATTGTAGTTAGGCTTGTTTTGGTTATGTGGTTTCTTTCTTTGTTGCTAATCTAGCTGTTTTGCCTTTATTTTTAGCTCTGTAGTATGCTAGTGTATTTGTGAGGTTTCAGGCTATCCCTTGTTCATATTTGGTTCCTTCTTTTAATGCAATTTATTTATCCAAAAAAAAATCCATGCAAATATTACAAACCAAGACAACAAAGTTTAAAACAACCAAAATATTAACAACACTTATAACCCTAAACAAACAATCTCTATCAAAAGAAACTAGCATTACCATCGAAAATATCACATATAGTCTTGAAGAATCTATAGGGTATGGCAAATTTGAGGAAAGTACGTGTAGCGGAAATTTGTATATACATGAATAGGAAGATAATTCAATATCAACTTCATTTTATAAATAAATCAAATTTGAGATTTGGTATCACTCTACTCATAACAAAAAAGTAGTGGTGGTGACAATCTAAAAATTTATGTTAAATACTAGTAGCAAATATACACTGACCCTTCAACAATGTTGATAGCAAAGTTATGTTTACACCCGAAAAAATCCCTTCTAGGCCCATGACACGACCCATCCCAATTCCCCCCAGGATTACGCGGGATGTGCAATGCTCCCGCCTAACCCACGTGCGACACGAAATCCAAACACCCATCTAACATACGTATAACACGAAGTCCAAACAAGGGATACCCTGGCCAACAGCCCAAATGGGTCTCTGCTACAGCCCGCATCAGCAATTAACCTGAAGGACATTAAAAAACCATAAAAACTGTGAGTGGACTAAAATAAATAATTTAATAAAAACTCATTTCACAAAAGACATTTATACCCTTCACTTAAAAACCATGCATGCATATGAAAACTAGTTAATTCAAATATAATAAAAACCTGTTTATAAAACCAAAATCATTTCCTTCAAAAACCTTGGGGCCTTAGCCCAAAACCATAAAATGAACCAAGTGTGAGAATTCAGCCCAAAATCGTAAAACACCAAAATCCGTAATTCCAAATCCAAGTGGGCCACTGCCCAAATCCTTTTATTAAACGCATAAATACCATTTCATAAATCTAATAAATCAAGTTTACCAAATACCAATACCCGGTATCCCAGATGCCTAGCATCCCAGACGCTTGACGTCCCAGACGTCATATATTACTGTTTAAGGCTACGCGTGCCGCCCGGGGTCTCTCTAGGTCAATCTTTGACATCCCAGACGTCTAATAATAGCAATCCTGCTCCTGAGTCACTATACGGTATGGTCGCTCCGTGTAATGACCCCTTGCAGATAATGCGCCGTGACTTCCCCAGTGTCCCAAACATCTGGAGAAGACCATTCACATATCCTCGTATAAGGATGGTATATGGAAAACATTTTTATAAGATCAGTTCAAAACATCTCAAAGGGCCATGCCTGGAATTTCCATAAAACCATCATAAATCCAGAAATCCAAGTACTCAAATTCAAATCCGTTTTAGGGTCTCCGAACCCGAAATCACATTTATAAACCATAAATAGGACTCATGCCCTATATCATAACCAACTGGGTCTCTAGCCCGATCATGTAAACCAAACGGGCCTCTAGTCCGATAACTCGTTAAATCAAATGGACTCCAAGTCCGATAGTTTCCAAATCAAATGGGTCTCATGCCCGATTTCATATTTCCAAATCCAAAATAAGTTCATCAAACCATCGTTGAACACAAGCATGTATAAACATAGTATAAACCATAACCTCGAAATACGTGCAAATACATAAATCATAAACACCACAAATATACGTATTCAAGGCATTCAAAGAATAAATATAAAACATATAAAACAGTTATGCATGCATCATATTTTGAAAGAAAATGTCCACTCACAGACCGTCCTAACTATCGCCTCGATGTGCGTGTCATAAGCTTCCCCAAGGCTAATCCATCCTCTCCGAAACTTCCGGACCTATCCAAATCATACCCGAAGGTCACTAACTATCTATATAAGTCCATAGGATAAAACCCCAAAACTCTCAGAAGAGTCAACATGTCCTAGACACATTTCCCGAGGTGAAAACCTCGATTTGACCAACCTAATGATCTATGATTGACCCGAAACCACCACCATTAGATTCGGATCGTCGAAACCCTTCGAATGACACTGGTCCCACCTTGAAACTCCCACTTATGTGCCCCACACGCGTGGTCAATGCTGCTGACATCAGCAAAGTCAACGCTGATGTCAGCGGTCAACAGTCAACGCTGATGTCATTTGACAAGTCTCATATCTGTCAAATCTGACAGTGCCACGTGTCACCTGCATGACAACCTATGATTGGGCCACGTCACTAACTAGTCACTGACATGTGACACGTGTCAAGCCCCCATTGGTCCACCTCTGATAGCTATCAGATGATGACATCATCTCGTCTTCAACCTCTCGATCGGATCTGTAATTCGGACCGTGCAGACCCGCACACCCGATCCAACCACCATTTCTTCATTTCTCAACCTTTTTCATCCCTGTTTCTTCCTATGTAATTTTCCCAACATCCCCACTCGATCAATGTACTCGAAACTAAGAAACTTATACTAGAATACCTGCTTGGAAGATGAACAGTAACTGGCCCATTCCTCCTCTGTTTCCGGCCATCTCAGACCACCTCAACCCTCGATTCCAAGCTCCTTGAGTCCTGCTCAACCTCAGGAACCTCGTCCAAATAGCGAAATCGATCAATACCAACTCAAACTAAAAGCTCAATTTTTTAATTTAAACAGGGCTTCGGGTTTCGGTTTCCTTACCTTGTTGTCGCGATCGCCGTCGTGGCCACCATCACAATTGTCTCCCCTCACTCTCTCTTTTTCATTCACACACGAGGGGCATCAGATGATGATTGGAGGTGCTTGGTGTGGGTTAGGGTGCACGGTTTTGGGTTTCACAGGGTTTGGGAGAATGGAAGATGAAGATGACGGATGAGGATAAGGACCCAAAATATTGGGGTTTGGGCCTATTAGATTGGTGACACTTGTTAGTCATCTGGTGGGTCCTTCCAGATTTTTCCCCAATCAAATCATGTCGCGTGTCGAAATCCTAGGTTTGCGTAAATAATACTAATTTTTCGTTTTAGACCCGTAATTTCCCCATCGAACGTCCAATTTCGACGTGCCGCCTGTCTACGAACTCGTAACGTTCTGATCTACGCCATGGTCATCTGTCAAAGTTCATTTGACACGGGCGGTCAAAAATCAACTTTTCGTCCATTCTCAAGAGCAAAATCGTCATTTTACACCGTCTGTTCGCGATTACTTGACTAATCCTTGATTAGTCACGCTAATCCGCAATTACTCATTAATCTAATCCAGAAATTCGAGACGGGTCGTTACAGCCTAAGTTTCGGCTCACGAAAATTAAAGGCCCAAAGAACGATTTTTGGCTCAAGACCAAGCAGTTTGTGTGTGAAAAAGGAAGAAGACTTGGGCGGTGCTGTCACGATAGGAAGAAAACATAGGCAAAAAGGGAAGTACCCTAACTAAAAAAATGGGAAGGTAGGTCCCACGTGGTCCCGATCCAATAAGTGGAAGAGCTCCCTCGACCACCTATAAATAGAAAACGACTTGGCTTCTCAAAGAAGCAATCAACCAATCAAAAGTCAGAAAATTGATCCCCATCAATTTCTGAACCTATGAACCCCTTTATCCAAGGTTTCATGGTTTAAAAACAGCTGGCCCTTGTGGCAAAAAACTGTTTTTTTCCGACTTAGGAAATCAAGATGCAGTTTCTCTTCTCACCCCTTCGAAGCATTTATGCAACTGCCTAACCGTCTTTCTGACCGCTCTAGCAGTATTGTCATAATGGTTAAACTTCATTCCCTATATAAACCTTCTTTCTGACCATCCGTGTCATAAAGGTTGTCTTCATCCTAAATGACCAGTTCATGGACTTTCTAGGGAAGTTTGTAGGAGATCAACCTTCTTCCTGACCACTTCGAGTTATAAAGGTTGATATCATCAACTACCGGTTCACGGAAAGTCATCCCGACTACCAGTTCACGGATAGTGTTCGCTCACCATTTCTACGGAAACCACCCCTACTACCGTCCTACGGAAAGTCATCCTAATTGCCATTTCATGGCTGATTACTGAGGAATTCAAACCTTCCTTTTGACATTTCACTGTCGCATTTGAGTGCTTTGCCATCTTATGGCATGATTTCCAACTGATATTCTTTTCTGTTGATGATTCCCGAACTTCTTTCTTATTATGAGTTTGAAGCACGACATGAACAATTTACTTCTTTGCACTTGTAACTTCAGTTTGATTAAATTCAAGTACTTTTACATTCCTGTATTTGTACTATCGCATTTATTTCAATATAAAAACTATATTTTCTTAAGTAAGTAATTGGTTCTCGGGACATATCATCCGAACGTGGTTTCCGACTTCACAAGTCGAGATAACATCTTTTGTGCATTGGTCCAATTACTTTGATTCTAACTCGAGAGAACCTGAGACCACTAACCCCTTAACAAACTGAAATAACAACGTCGCCAATCAGAGTATCATGGCGAAATAAATTCATTAGTTTGGGCAACGCTGAAAAAGAATGTCAAGTCCTTGAAAAAGGTATAGAAAAGAACTGCTCAGGAGAAATCTTGTCCGCCTGCCCCACAATCGTTTTGATTAGAAGAAAGGTTCTTTGGCAAAAAATATAACCAACTTACAATGTCTAGTAGCAGTTCCTCTATTAGTGGCACGCCTATACTCGAGCTGATAAAGCCCATTTGCTTCAGGGTTTGTCCATTCAGGGTTTGTCCATTCAGGGATTGACCGTAGCATCAAGGCCTGCTGCTCTCAGTCCGTCCAGCATCTATACGCCCATCACGACAAAAGAGATTCCCACGAGTGGTCCACCTCCCTTGCTTCCGCAGAACAGGTTTCATGCGGAAGCCCAGTTAGAGTTGCCTTCAGACATTCGATTCACAATACAAACAAAATATTTTGGGCAGTAACATGTTCAAATTAAATACTTGTTCATCAAAATTTTGTAGAAACTCAATTGGAAATGCACCTAAAGCAAAGTCTCAGCTGTTTCTTCTCAGCCTTTTGCTGAATATGTGCGTACACAAAATGATAAAAAACATTATGAGACTAAAAGTCTATGTACTGAAACACCATCACCAACTTTTCAGATAAGCGGTTGTAGTCATGTCTTTTTTTCTTGCCCTTTTCCTTTAATTCTGATTATTTTCACATGGAGAAAGAAGGTCATCGGGTAGACTCGAAAGATATAGATGTTAATGATTGAAGAATCAGGTTCTTTGTCAGAGTAGAGCACACCAAAATCTCCCAACGACTATTAAATTATGGAATCATATATGGTTTCCAAAAGTGAAAAATGGGTGCATCATGCTACTGCCCTACCATTTTGAGAAAACACATTAAAATATTTGGAGAACGATCACTTTCATTTTAATTTTAATCAAGTCTTCTATTATTTATGTAGAAACAATGGTGATGAAGCAATTTCATTGGAAGACGAACTAATTCTTTCATCAAACACCAGTATAGACTAAATAAGAGAAAAACGAAAAAAGTAATCGAGAAAGTGAAAAGATAATATGATTTAGTATTTTCCCAAATACAACAGATGTTTATGGTAAAGAAGTTATAAATAAAATAGAATTAATGAAAAGGTAGAAATAGAATGGGAAGGTTAAAAAAGAATGCACTTAGCATTTTCCGAAATAGAATATAGAACATAGAAATTATGAAGCAAAAGTAAAATGAAAAAATATGTGAAGAGAGCATTTTCCAAAATATAACGAAACTTTACGGTGGAGAAATGATGAGAAAGGAAAGCAATCAGAGACGTGGTATTTAGAATCCTATAGAAAATAGGAAGAAGCACTAAGATGTGGCCTTTTTTGAGCTCACATGCGCACTCATCCACGATGTACTCGATACAACACCGTCCCACACCACCCCCACCCATCAAACAAACCAATTCCATAATTAAAAAAAAAATCACTCTCTTCTCTCTCTCTAGTCTCTAATCTCTAATTCTGCATAGATCACGGGTCACCTTAATAAATTAGATCGTTGGAGCAAGACAGGCGGTCACTGGCAAAGGAAAA
This sequence comes from Prinsepia uniflora, assembly GCA_032719365.1. Lineage (NCBI taxonomy): Eukaryota > Viridiplantae > Streptophyta > Magnoliopsida > Rosales > Rosaceae > Prinsepia > Prinsepia uniflora. Next base: position 67,491,026 of record CM064866.1, read on the forward strand.
GGACAAAGACAAGAATGTTGACCTCATCCATCAAATACACCATCAACCCACCATCTTTCTAAGAAAAATGTCTAAACTAGCCAATCGATAACACTGAATATTTTTCACAACCGCATTATAGTAGAAAAATATTGCACCCCATCCACGTTAAATCTTTTTATATTACTTTTTCAATTTATTAAATTATTTTTGTATATATCATAATTTAAATTACTTATTTTATATGGCGTTGGTATTTCCTAAGGAAGTTTGATAGACATCATCATGTCAAGATCATCCCTATTAAAAATTAATAAGATTAAAAGTCGTTTAGTGGTTCATATGTACTAAATAAACCAATAATTTTATTAAGAATTAAGATTTTTATGATAAACAGTTTATTAAATTGATATATATGAATAATTATACGACTTCCAATCTTATTAATTTTTTATAAAAATAATCTTGATATGATGATATCAAAAACAAGTTGATCAAATTATGATATATGTATAAAAATAATTTGATAAATTAAAAATATGATACAACAATGTATCGCCATGGTGTGATGAAAATATTGTTTTTACCAGAATATATGGTGTTTGCGGTGTTTTCACAAACACTCCTTAGTGTCCTAATCAATAAAATTAGAAATAGTTACTTTCATATTATAAGTTAAAATGTTATTGGGGTATGTTTATGTATCACAAACGAGGACGAGAACAATCACTTTCAAGGTCAAAATATTGTTATATAAAATACCAAATTTCATATGCAAATTCAATTTTTGTACATAAATATGTTGGTATAATTCTTTCTCTCTTTTTGATATAATTTCTTTTATAAAAGCTAATGTGCGGCGCAATTGGAAAACGAATAACTTTTAAAAGATAAATTTTCTAATACCTAACTTGAAAGAATTTCAAATTTATTGAGATTATTTTGTAGTTAGGAATAAATTGCATTCAAGTGAAAATTAACCTAAAGTTTGAGATATGTGGTGTTATTTATCAAAACAAAAAGAAAAATGTCGACAGGTGAATGATATTTGATAACACAATACAAACAAAATAAAACGTTCATATTTTCTCGAAGAACTAAAATTCAAAGCCGTAGAATTTGCCTTCGGATAAACTAAACGTTCAAATACACAGCATCCAAGAAAGTGTACACAGATTCTTGCTCCAGCTATTAATACTCTCCCTCTCTCTTTATCTTTTCTGGTGCATTCTTACACACAACTAAAAGTAAACAAAAGGGCCTTCTTTTTCCACGGAAAAGAGCTCTGCTTTCTGGGCGAGTGAGGTCAGGTCACTTGGGTTCTAATCTGTGTGGAGGTTTAATTGCTGTTTTGCAGCTTCCATTCACACCAATTATCACATAGCAGAAAAGGGTATCTGGTTTTGTAATGTTTCAGCTTCTTCTTCACTCCACATTTGGCAAATTGCTGTAAAAAAGGAGCTTGCTTTCGGAAATGGAGGGCATGGGTTGTTGAATACTCGTGCTTGGACCCCTTTTGTTCATCTGGGGGAGTTCTATTTCCTGGGGTTTTGATCTTCTTGCGCATTTAGGTCTAAAATGGGAAGACTTTATCGGGTGCATTTAATGTTGTTATTGTTTTTGGTGATGTTTATGATTTCTTCGTGTCAAGACGACGATTATGATAACTTCTCAGCTGTGTATATCGTCACTCTTAAAGAAGCTTCTTCTGTTGATTACTTTACTGATGAGTGGAGAAAGAACAGTAACGGTGTCAGACATGGCGGTCCTTCTAAGAGATTGAACATTCACAAACCAAGGTACTATTTTGCTCCTCATTTCCTAAGTTTCTTTTCGCAATCTGAAGTTTCCTTGCTTTCTATTTTTCTTTATTTGTTTTTACACCTTCAAGCAGTTTTTTAATTGTGATCCAAGTTGAATTAGAACTGCTTAGATTTATCGTGATTTGTGAATTGTGTTTTCTTATGATTAATTATACATCTGAAGATAATACCAAATGTGGGTAAATTAATTAGGGTACTTGTTCTTCTATTTACTATGGAATAACTTGAATTCTAGAGCAAATAGTTAGAGTTTTATTTATGGCTGGGGTTATTTGCTTGGGCGTCTCGCTCATGGTGTCATTTGTTGTTCCTTTTCCTTGAGCCGTGTGTACAAAATTACAAATGCTCTTAGGAACGTGTGTGTACTTGTACTTATCATACGGTCTCCCCACTTTAAATTGCCAAATTTTCAAAACTTCAGGTATTATTCATATTCTTAATGTTTATTCAAAATTCATATGATGATTTTCTTTATTTTCTTTTTTCTTTTCCCTGCCGGAACGCTTTATAGTTTATATTGCCAGATTTTCGAAACTTCAGGAATTAATCATATTCTTAATGCTTATTCAAAATTCATATTATGGTTTTCTCTATCTCCTTTTTTCTTTTCCCTGCCGGAATAATTCCTCGATGTTACATTTTATCTTCAATTATTTGATGTTTTCGGGTAGTTTGTATTGTTTGGACCTTAAACTTGATTGATGATTCTTTAAATGTCTTCTTTTAGGTTTAATATTTCAAGAACGGATAAAAGGTATAGCTCTTATATTGCTCGAGTTCACGATTCTTTATTGAGAAGGGCATTGAGAGGGGAGAAATATCTGAAGCTGTACAGCTATCACTACTTGATTAATGGATTTGCTGTGCTTGTTACCCCAGATCAGGTATAACATCAGTAAAGTTCCACTAGTGGTTATTATTATGTCTTTTTCCATAATTATGATGCTATACACAATTGTGATGCTCTTTTATTACTTTTGAATGCCCCTTTTGCTTGTTGATATGCAAGGAACTCAGAACACAACATGTCCTTGTAAAACACTAAAATGACACAGTTTGCTGCTCATATTTCTATTTCTATGTGAAAAGATGTAATTGATTATAAGTTCCTAATTTGGCGATATTGTTGAATTTTCAAGGTTGATAAGCTTTCCAGGAGGAGAGAAGTAGTAAATGTGGTCTTGGACTTTTCGGTTAGAACTGCAACCACTCATACTCCTCGATTTTTGGGTTTACCACAAGGAGCATGGGTGCAAGGAGGTGGATATGAATCAGCTGGAGAAGGGATGGTGATTGGATTTATAGATACTGGCATTGATCCAGCTCACAGTAGTTTTTCTGACCATATATCTAAACATACCTATCCTGTTCCAGCCCATTTTTCTGGTATCTGTGAGGTTACTCGGGATTTCCCATCTGGTTCATGCAATAGGAAGCTTGTTGCAGCCCGCCATTTTGCCGCATCTGCTATAACCAGAGGTGTTTTCAATTCATCTCAGGACTATGCTTCTCCATTTGATGGCGATGGCCATGGCACGTGAGTTTTCTTGCTTTCCCGGAGAGAATACTCTATTGTGCTTTTTGCATCTTATTTTATCGCAGTTTCAGTTTGTATAATTAGTGCTTTTTTTTTGGGATAAACTTGTAGAATTAGTGCTTTTATAGATACGCATTAAATATGAGGATTTCTTGTCTTATATGGGCACTTTTTGACCTTGAGATTCACCAAAGGACGTGCTCATCTCTCTTTTCTATCTTTCCGTCTATGTTAGAGCATTGAGCCACACTGGCATGACCCCGCATAACCGCTACATTTTTTTTTCTTTTCCCTTGTTTATTTTCATTATTTTTTTAGTTCTTTTAATTGGCGGTCTGCATGCTTGGTACTGATATTCATGTTGGAGGCATCATACGTCTATGCGGAACTGTTATAGCCTTCTACGTTTTCATTGAAATGAAATATAACCAGATTGTTTATCATCTTTCACAAATGCGCCTACATTCTGCAATTTATTTCAACACGTGAAAGAAACATCTTGTAAAAAGTGGTGACCCAATAAATTGATAAAAGCTTGAAATGTTCATGATTCATATGACTGTCAGTTTACATTCTGAGAGAAGCCGGATTTAGCTGCTTTAATTGTACTTGAAAACAGTAGAATATCTTTTCTAATTTCTATCAATGAAGATAGTTATGTCTGCTTTAGGTGCTTAGCATCCATTTCCGCAGCAAGTTGATTATCTCATTTTAATTTACAGGCACACTGCTTCCATTGCTGCAGGAAACCATGGGATTCCAGTGGTTGTTGCTGGGAATCGTTTTGGAAAAGCAAGTGGGATGGCTCCTCGTTCACAGTAATTGATCTAAACCCGATTCCCACTTTGTCTAAACTATATTTGTACAGTACACAAACTATAGGGAGTATTTAATGTTATAATTACATGTCTATCTATTCCAGCATTGCTGTTTACAAGGCATTGTACAAAGGCTTTGGAGGGTTTGCTGCTGATGTTGTTGCTGCTGTGGACCAGGTACATGCCTTTTGGCCTATTTCTGCAAACGATATTCTACCAAAGAGCTGATGAGTCTCTATTTGGGTTTCAATCCATTATGAAAATCTATTTTTTCCATATTTCTTCTTCCCTATAGATTCTTTGCTATTTTAGAAAACTTAATTTTGGTGATTTGATATGCATTCCCAGGCTGCTCAGGATGGGGTTGACATAATAAGCTTATCAATCACTCCCAACCGGCGTCCTCCCGGCATTGCCACATTTTTTAATCCAATAGACATGGCATTACTATCAGCTGTAAAGGCCGGTATATTTGTTGTCCAAGCAGCAGGCAATACCGGGCCATCACCAAGGAGCATGTCTTCCTTTAGTCCATGGATATTCACTGTTGGTTCTTCCTCTCATGACAGAGTCTACAGCAACTCTATTATCCTTGGCAACAATGTTACCCTTCCGGGGGTTGGACTTGCACGTAAGTTTGTCTTCTGAATTTATTTCTATATGTCTCTTCAATTTTGTCATTGAGGATCATCTTTACAACAATTGCTGTTTTAATTATTCTGAAGTAACATGAAATGGATTGTCATTCTTAGTGAAACAAGGTCCGTTGTATAATATGGTTAACAATTGCTGGAATACAATGAGTGACTGGTCACTAGTGATATGGTTAACTTTGAGATATAATATGGTAGCCCCATAAGCTCCCTGTTTGCTAATGGTACCTTGACAGTATTTGGTGCTGCTTGATATGTCTTTTTTGTGTCTAGATGAATTTTCTTTATCAATGAAATGTTACTGCTATGTTTGAAACATATCCATTTTTTTAAGGTTAGCATCTCGGTTTATGTCATTGCAACTTGCATGGAAACCATGATTGTACTCATGATCCTTTAGAAAGAATTTGACCTTTGAAGCACACGCTGATTTACTTCTTAGTATGTCATTACTAAATCTGTTCCTTATAGACAAGCTTTTAAGGCCAATATTCGGTGCATTCCCTTGCAATTCTTACGCGAACCACAAAAGCATCTGATGAGATTGAACAGTAGTAAACCTGATTACGTCTGTTTCTGTTACAGCGGGAACAGAGAATAATACAATGTACACTCTGATATCTGCCACACACGCTTTGAACAACAGCACAACGGTGGCAGATGATATGTATGTGGGTGAGTGCCAAGACTCGAGCAACTTCAATCAGGATTTGGTCCAGGGAAACCTGTTGATCTGTAGCTACTCAATCCGATTTGTGCTTGGGATCTCCACGGTTAATCAAGCCCTAGAATCAGCTAAAAACTTAAGTGCAGTTGGTGTTGTGTTCTACATGGATGCTTTTGTAATTGGTTTTCAGCTTAACCCAACTCCACTAAAATTACCTGGCATCATAATTCCTTCCCCAGAAGATTCTCAGGTATACAAATTTCTTTTTTTGCATGTGCATGCATTGATTATTTGTAATTTGTTTTCTTTTCAAAATTAGGAATATTATCCCACCCTGCTTGATGAGGATTCGATATATACATATAGGCCTATACAGATGCAGAACTGTCTCTTTCTAGACTGGAAGTCTGAGCCATTGATTAGGCTTTATGATATATTTGGCAGGTTTTACTCAAATACTACAATTATTCTTTAGAGAGAGATATAACGACGAAGAAAATTACGAAATTTGGTGCACTTGCAACCATTCGTGGAGGTTTGAAAGCAAACTACAATAGTTCTGCGCCGAAGGTCATGTATTACTCTGCTAGAGGACCCGATCCGGAAGACAATTCTCTGGATGATGCAGACATAATGAAACCCAACTTGGTAGCTCCTGGAAATTATATATGGGCTGCTTGGAGTTCTGTTGGTGCAGACTCAGTCGAATTTCAAGGTAGAAACTTTCTATAGTATATTAACTTCAATTTGTAAACTTCATGGTATTTTGGTTCATACTTCATAGAAGTGAAGGTATTCTTTACTTTTCAAACATTGTTATGTGACTACTTCGTATCGATCTTTCAGGTGAGAACTTTGCGATGATGTCTGGGACAAGCATGGCTGCTCCTCATGTTGCTGGGCTCGCTGCACTGGTTAAGCAGAAGTTTCCCAATTTCGGTCCTTCAGCCATCGCATCTGCGCTTTCCACAACAGCTTCTCTCTATGAAAAGAATGGTGGGCCCATAATGGCTCAGCGTGCTTATGCATTTCCTGATAAAAACCAGTCTCCAGCGACACCCTTTGACATGGGCAATGGTTTTGTGAATGCTACAGCGGCACTCAATCCAGGATTGATTTTTGATTCAAGTAAGTTACTCTGTTTCTTCTCATAAAGAAAGTTACTCTCTTTCTGCACCATATACTTGGAACTTTCCTTAATTTTAGGAAAGGGCAGTGATTTCCGTATTAAGGATACTCCTAGGATCCAGCAGATCCCCGAAGATTGAGTATCCAATCTCCCTGATCTGCTGGGATTAGTCAACAGGAATCAATACTGATTCCTTCCTAATGTATTTACTTCCTAGTCTAGACAGCCTTTACTTCTTTCCTAGTTAGTTCTAGTCTAGGTCTGTATAAAATACACCACTGCTGTACATTCTAATTAATTCAATACAACATAAAACTTCTATATCTCTTTATGGTATCAGAGCCCTAAAAGCTCCACCGAGCAAACCCAAGAAAAAAAAAACCCAAAACACAAACCCTAATCCATGGCCGCTCAACCCACCCTCCCACCAACCGCCGGTGAACCAAACCCTCTTTTTCCCACCCTCGTCACCATCAACACTGCAGCCCAACTTCCCGTCAAGCTTACTGCCACCACCTTCTTTCCGTGGCGCGCTCAATTCAATGCCCTGCTTCGAGGGTATGATCTCATGGGCTATGTTGATGGCTCTCGGCCCTGCCCCCCCACCACAGAAACAGCCCTTCATGATTTTTGGGTTCGTCAGGATCAACTCCTGCTTCATGCCATTCTGGCTTCTGTCTCCCCTCAAGTGATTCAACTCATTGCCGCTGCACCAACTTCAGCCGCTGCCTGGGCACGGCTCACTCACCTTTATGCCAGCAAAGCCCGGGCCCGTGTCCTTGGCCTCAAGGAACGGTTGACCCTTCTGAGGCAAGATTCCCGCCCAGTTTCTGAATATCTGCAGGAAATTAGGGTTCTTGCAGATGAGCTGGCTGCCATTGACAGACCACTGTCTGATGATGACCTCCTTCTCCATGTTCTTAATGGAGTTGGACCTGAATTTAGAGAAATTGCAGCAGCTGTGCGGTCCAGGGACACCACTGTCCCTTTTGAAAACCTTCATGACATGCTTGTTCAGCATGAGGCTGCTTCCAAACGTGCAGCCCACGTAGCACCCACCCCTCCAATCACAGCCCACCCAACTCAATCCTTTCGTGGTTACTCCTCCAACCGCAACACTAGGGGCTCCTCTGGCCAAAGGTCCAACTTTCAGCCCATGGACACCCACCGTGTCTCTGGAAACCGGCCTCACCACCAACCCAATGACAGTTCCCGTCGCTCATCCTCCCAGCCCACTGGATACCGTGGCTTTTGTCAATGGTGTGGCACTCAAGGCCACAGTGCTAAGCGCTGCCCTCACCTTCAGCAGTCTGCCCCGCCACCTCCGGTGGCCAATCCAGCCACTCCTGCCTCCTCCTCCGGCTGGCTCCTTGATTCGGGAGCCTCTCATCATGTAGCAACCAGCTCCCACCACCTTTCTGATGCTACCCGCTACAATGGTCCAGATGAGATCATCATTGGCAACGGTAATGGCCTCCTTATTACTCACACTGGATCCACCTTACTTCCTTCTCCCACCTCCCCCCCCTTCCATCTTAAAAATGTCCTATGTGCTCCATCCATGACCCGCAACTTAATTTCCATTTCCCAGTTTAATAAACAGAATAATACCTCTATTGAACTGTTTCCTGGTTATTTTCATGTGAAGGATCTCAGCACGGGGGCGGTTCTCCTACAAGGCCCGAGTAAGGATGATGTGTACGAGTGGTCATCGGTTTCTCTTCCCAAACCTCAAGCAATGGTGGCTGTGACAGTTTCCCCTCACCTTTGGCATCGTCGTCTTGGTCACCCTCAGTCCAAAACCCTCAAAAGTGTCTTAAGTCAGTTTCATGTTCATTTTTCTTCCAAAATTCCAGACCCTATATGTAATTCTTGTGCTTGTAATAAAAGTCATCGCCAACCCTTTGGCATTTCCTCCTTACATAGTACTCGTCCTCTGGATTTAATATATACTGATGTGTGGGGACCTGCCCCCTACACCTCCATTGATGGTTTTTCCTACTATCTTCTCCTTGTTGACCATTTTACGAAATATACCTGGCTGTACCCACTTCGAAAAAAATCAGACGTTTATTCAACCTTCAAAGACTTCAAAACCTTGGTTGAAAAGTACTTTAATTCACCTATCATCTCTCTTTACACTGATGGTGGTGGTGAATTCATCAAATTGAAACCATTTCTTGCTGAACATGGCATCAATCATCTTCTCACCCCTCCCCACACTCCTCAGCACAATGGTGCAGCCGAAAGGCGTCATAGACACATTGTTGAAACTGGCCTCACACTCCTTCATCAAGCCCGCCTCCCCCTCACCTACTGGTCCTATGCCTTCAAGACCGCTGTCTACCTTATCAACCGCCTCCCCACTCCTCTCCTACAAAGCCAATGTCCATACACTGCTCTTTTCAATGCCACTCCCAATTATGCCAAACTCCGGACTTTTGGCTGCCTCTGTTATCCATGGCTCAGGCCATATACCTCCAACAAACTGCAGCCTCGTTCTCAGCCCTGCCTCTTCCTCGGCTATTCCCTCCACCAAAGTGCCTACCTATGCTATGACCCATCCACCAGCAAACTCTACACCTCCCGTCATGTACAGTTTGATGAGACCACCTTCCCTTCCACCACCTCCCTCTCCTCCTCCACTAGTGTGTCCCCTGAAACCTCCACCACGTGGCTGTCTACTGTCCCTCCTGTCACACACATTCCCCACCCGCCCTCTGTCACGTCACTGCCACCAGCGCTATTATCTGCTCACCCACAGGACCCCCTCGACACATCATCCTTGCAGGTACTTGCAGAAGCATCGCCCCCTGCTCATGTCCCACAACCTGCAACTTTGCTCCCTGCCACCAGCAGCCTTCCTGCTGCTCCTGTCTCTGCCGCAGCCCCTGCTGCCCCTGTTCAGCCCACTAGTGTCCCCCAGCACCCTCCCCTGCGCACCTACACCAGGCGCCCCCGACCTCCCCCACCTCCCCCGAATCCTCCCTCCCTCCAACCCACAAAAACCCACCCTATGTTAACCCGCACTCAAACAGGAACTGTAAAACCAGTTCCCTCCTATGCTCTCACCGCCACCAAGCACCATCTACCTACCTTGGCCGAGCCCACCTGTGTATCTCAAGCCAAGAAAGACCCTGAATGGCGAGCAGCCATGTCCAATGAGCTGAATGCCCTCATCAAGAATGGGACTTGGGACCTTGTTCCCTCTCACCCAAGTCAGAATATTGTTGGGAACAAGTGGGTCTTCCGTATTAAGCGGACCCCTACTGGTGACATAGACCGCTTCAAGGCCCGCCTTGTTGCCAAAGGGTACCATCAGCGCCCGGGAGTGGATTTCACGGACACATTCAGTCCCGTAGTCAAGCCCACCACCATCCGTGTGGTCCTACACTTGGCTGTAACCAGTGGATGGCCTATCCGACAGTTGGACGTCAACAATGCCTTCCTCCACGGCACTCTCCATGAGGCTGTCTACATGGCCCAGCCTGCTGGGTTTGTGGACCAGCAGCATCCCACACACGTGTGCAGACTCCGCAAGGCCATTTATAGCCTAAAACAGGCCCCCCGGGCCTGGTACACAGAACTTCAGTCCTTCTTGCTCACACAAGGATTCGTGCACGCCAGCTCGGATACCTCCCTCTTTCTCCTCAGGCAAGGTTCCAGCACTCTGTTTTTTCTGGTTTATGTTGATGACCTCATTGTGACAGGGAACAATCAAACGCTCATCTCTCAATTCATCCAAGCTCTTGCCACCCGGTTCTCTGTTAAGGACCTTGGTGATCTGCACTATTTCCTAGGCGTGGAGGTCATTCCTACTGCACATGGCCTTTTCCTCTCACAGCACAAGTATATCCTTGACCTACTCCACTTGGCCCGCCTGGATGGAGCCAAGCCTGTGGCCACTCCCTTGGCGGTTTCCCCTCCATTGCACCTGCATGATGGCTCTCCACCAGCCGATGCCACTCTGTTCCGTCGCCTTGTCGGGAGTTTGCAATACCTAAGCTTGACACGACCTGATGTTTCCTTTGCTGTCAATAAACTCTCCCAATTTATGCATGCCCCAACTGATCTCCACTGGCAAGCTCTCAAACGCGTCCTTCGTTACTTAAAGGGGACTCTGTTTTTTGGCCTACACCTCCACCGTAAGACCCCCTCCACTCTCCACGCCGTCACTCACTCTCTCCATGCCTATTCAGATGCCGATTGGGCTGGGGACCAGGATGACCGCAAGTCCACAACCGCCTACCTGGTCTACTTAGGCAGCAACCTTATCTCCTGGAGTTCCCGGAAACAGCGTGCAGTCTCCAGGTCCTCCACTGAAGCAGAGTATCGGGCTGTGGCATCCACCACCGCAGAACTGATCTGGGTTCAGTCCCTCCTCCGTGAGCTGGGCCTCACCCTTTCCGCCACACCAACCATCTCCTGTGACAACATTGGAACTACCTACTACTGCTCCAATCCTGTTTTTCACACCCGCATGAAGCATATCGACATTGACTATCACTTTGTTCGTGATCATGTCACCGGTGGTCGGCTCCAGGTGTCCCACATATCTACTGATGACCAGCTGGCCGATGCCCTCACCAAACCCCTGCCTAGACCCCGGTTTCAGTTACTGCGCACCAAGATCGGCATCGCTGATGGCTCCTCCGTCTTGCGGGGGCGTATTAAGGATACTCCTAGGATCCAGCAGATCCCCGAAGATTGAGTATCCAATCTCCCTGATCTGCTGGGATTAGTCAACAGGAATCAATACTGATTCCTTCCTAATGTATTTACTTCCTAGTCTAGACAGCCTTTACTTCTTTCCTAGTTAGTTCTAGTCTAGGTCTGTATAAAATACACCACTGCTGTACATTCTAATTAATTCAATACAACATAAAACTTCTATATCTCTTTATTCCGCACTCACATTTTCTGTTCGTAAACTCCCTCTTTTCAAGCCTTGAGATTGAGTAATTGAAGCAAAATCAATAAACAGAAACAAGCTGAGGAGTACAGAACGTGAAAAGTGGAGTGCAAAAATCATTTTCCTTGGAAAAATATCTAATCAAATATGGAATTGTGATGTCTTCTTCTTAGTGTGAAAACATATCAAATGCTCATATGAATGATCTTAGTGCAGTGATTAATTTTGTGTTTGATGTTAGATTTGTTCTGAAAATCATTTTTTGCTTGTTGTAGGTTATGAAGATTATATGTCATTTCTTTGCGGTATTAATGGATCAGTGCCTTTGGTTTTGAATTACACTGGTCAGAGCTGTTGGGGTTATAATTCTACCATCACCGGCACTGACCTGAACTTACCATCAATAACAATAGCGAAACTGAACCAGTCTAGAACAGTGCTCAGATCAGTGACGAATGTTGCTGGAAATGAAACCTACAGTGTTGGTTGGAATGCTCCTTTTGGAGTTTCAATGAAGGTGTCTCCATCACATTTTGACCTTGCCAGTGGAGAAAAACAACTCTTGAGTGTATCCCTTAATGCTACGAGTAACAGCACCGCGGCAAGCTATGGAAGGATCGGACTATTTGGACATCAAGGTCATGTTGTTAACATTCCTGTGTCAATCGTTGTCAAAATCACGTATAATAATACTACTAATGGTTGAAACTCGAAACTCGAGGTTATTTGCATTATGCTTTTGGGTCGGTTTGCTAAGGTGTGATTAACCAATTTTTTGATTCATTATATTGTAAATGTTTGTGGGTCATGTAAGAGTTCTGTAGCGTATCTCTGTGTAGATACAGTGAAAATGTCTCCATAAGTGTTGGCGGCTTGAAGCCTTCTTGGGCCATCTCTCTCTAGATCTCTGTGAAAAAGCCTTCTTTGCATATTGCACCTTTCCCAAATAAAAGTTATTCATTCAATGAAAGTCTGCATTGGCCTTTCAGTTATATTATGGATGAATGACAAGATTATTGAATCATCATGGGCCTTGACCATAGAAATGCTTACTGAATTTTAATGAGTTCTTATATGAACTTGTTATAATAATTAATATACCTCCCACATCATAAAATATGTTTGATAATGACTAATGACCAAAAGTTGAAGTCTGACATTTTGAGTGAAAATGTTTAAATGAGACTGTCGCATGATGCCACAAAGGTAATTATATTATATATTGATAAGCGACAACAAGACTAATTAGCAGATATTTTATGAATTTATAATTCAATTTGTTGTGACTGTCACACCCATATATTATCTCAGCAGTTTTCTTAGTTGTTGCAATGCGTGTCCTTTTACAAATTACAACTACAATCTGATGCATTGGAAATTGGAAGTCTTGAGCAGCAGCATGCTTATAAGTTATAAGCCTGCTGAGATTTTAATGGCCTCTCAGGTATATATACTATATGTCTGCATGGTAGACACATGCTCGTCGCGCATGCATGAAAAATTGAAACTCATTGTCTTCTTGGCACGTATTCTAATTCACAGCTTCCACCAGATAAACTTCTTTCATTTCAATTGGCTCGTTTATGTATTGAGATTTGTGTTGTCATGTCACATTTAATCGCAATGAGATTAGGCAGAGAAGATGGAGAAAATTTGTCACATATTCAATTGTATAGCACCGTTGCCTATCTCTTATGTTACAACAATTTGAATAACGTGACAGAAAATAACTCAGATTAGATAGATATACGAGAATCTATCGAGAAAATGGCACTCATTTCAACCCCTAGTACTGCTAGGTGCTAGCTGTTTGCCGAATGCCGATGAGCACCTAATAAATGCATTGTAATGGTACTTGGGCAGGCACGAAGCCATGCATCCTAGGCTCTATCTTTTCCCGGCCATCTCTTCTTATAAATACAAAAGCTTTCATATTAGCTCTTCATACCCATCTCATCTCTGCCATTTCTTTCCAAAATTTGGTTTTCAAAATGGGTTCTTTTGAGCTTTGCATTTTCTTGGTGAGTCTGGTTATGGCTGCCAATCTTGGAGTCCTTGTCGAAGCACGCCAACAGCCTGCAGACATATCAACACAAGCTGGAGAGCCTGTAGAGATGTCAAAGCAAGCTGAAGAGAGAGATGAAGCAAATATGGAGTATGGTGAGATGAAGAATCTGCTACCTTTTCCTGACATTCCAGGCAATCCAATTCCACAGGTACCATTTTCTCCACAAATCCCAGGGATTCCAACTCCACAACTTCCATTCCCTCCAATGATTCCTGGGGTTCCTATTCCACAACTCCCATTCGCTCCAATGATTCCTGGGGTTCCTATTCCACAACTCACATTCCCTCCAATGATTCCTGGGGTTCCCATTCCACAACTGCCATTTCCTCCAATGATTCCTGGGGTTCCCATTCCACAACTGCCATTTCCTCCAATGATTCCTGGGGTTCCCATTCCAAAACTACCTTTTCCTAACTTCCCACTTCCTCCTTTTAGTATTCCTGATATTCCCTTCTTTTCTCCTCCTACCCCATGACTTTCCAACTCTCCATCATCAACTTTTAATTATAGTGTGTGTGCATGTTCATCTAAGGCTTTATATGTAGTTCCTTCAGTAGCTGAGTTGTAGTAGTCCCTTTGTTAATTTCAAGTTAATAGTAAAAAGTACTCTCCTATATATCCATCTTATTATTCCTGCTACTTAAATTTGTCTTGTTTTAAGAGTTGTACTCTAAAATTGTTATTAAGATGTTATTCGCACTCTAAAATGATTATCATAGAAGATGAGAAGATAACTATCTTAAAATGCTATAATGACAATGGCTGCTTAGAGAAAAGAAAGATCTCAGACGATATTTTTTATTGATGTTGATTAATAGCCACTAGCGACAAGAAGGAAGATAGCATCATTGATCACCAAAACGGAACAATTAATTAAACCATCTATTTGAGGCCATCGCAAGCCATGGCTGAAGAGTGCCCTATATATGCAACAAAGGGTGCTTCATGGGGTTACTTTTGCCTCATGCCTTGAAGTTGAAGCAATTGAACCTGGCATTTTGTTAAGTGGTGGCAGAGGAACAAAAGGAGCAGTGAGAGAAGGCATGGTTGGGATGAATGGAAATGTTGGTATTGGAAACATTTTGGGAAGTGTTGGAAGGCCAGGAAATGGGAACAAATTATTGTTCATATTTCCAACTGGCTCTTGGAAGAATGGCAGTTTTGGTGCCACTTGGGTGTTGAGAGGTGCAGGGTAACTTGGGTGCACAAGCGAAGGATAGCCCTGAGATCCCAGAAATTTCATGGATGATGATGGTTTCTTTAGCTCCATCAAGCGGCTAGAGGCCAAGCATGAGTGGAAGCTGAGAAGTAGGGGACCAAGGAAGAGCAAGTGCAAGAAAGAGGTGATGAGAGTAGTGGAAGCCATGATAATTAAGTTCAAAAGAGAAAATTTGATTGATGGAATTAAGGGTTGTGATGGTGATGATGAGATGATGATCAGAGGGTTATATAGGTGTAGGGGAGAGAGAGGGAGTTGTGGTTTGGGTGCATGGTGGTTGGTGTTCATGGCTTTCATGCTCCTCCTTCTACATTGAACCTAATGCTTGTTGAGTCATGCACACAGTTTGGGCTTTGACTTTGACATCATAATTAATTAGGAACTGTTTGATCCTATTGAATAGATTTCAATAAACTTATTTGGTTGGGATCGATCTGTTGTTCCATTTTTTTTTGTTTAATTTGTTAGTTGACATGGTTAGTTTTGGGGTCAAATGGGTAGACATTTATCGAAAAATATGACACCGAAATGGGACATCGAATTCACTCCTCATTTGGTTAATATATTATTGGTTTATTAGATTGAAATTTGAAACAAATTTTTACAAGATTCAAACTTGAAACATATTTTAAATTTCGATGAAATTAAATTAGTTGATATTTAGGCTTAATTTTAAAATTTTAATTCATTCAATGATTTTTTTTTTAAAAAATTGACACTCTTATATCGAGGATAAATCATAAACATATGAGAAAAGAAGCATTCTAAGCTCAAGAAGCTAGTGAGAAATTTTTATGGATAGTGAAATATGATCATGTGTTATAAGCAAGGATGAAAATATCGATATCGACAGATATATCGCTGGTCAAATTTACGGATATCTCGCCCTAAATATCGGTATCGATATCGATATCGTTTACGGTAAACAAAAATGACGGAAATTCGATCTAAAAGTTGGAAATTTGGAATGAAACTTTGGGAAAATCTTAAGTGCTCAATGATGGTTATATATGACTAATAAAATTATAAAATGACTTTGATATAATAAATATATGATGAATAATATGATGTAATATGATTCTGACGATAACTTATAATATAAAATCTTAAATATAAACATAAATTGAAGTGAGTTACTATAATTGAAAGTTAAAATAGTTAAAAACATAACAATAAACATACAAAAATTATTGTAAGAAAAATGATAAACTAAGTTTAAAATATTTAAAATTGGAAAAAAAAAAAGATGAAAAAATAGGACCAATACCAGTGTTATTTTACAACGTTTAATATATAAGTATACACAATACCAGTCATCCCCAACCTTCAGCCAGGTCTGCAACTCGGGTTTTTCGACCAGGCGGCATGACCCGACTCAATCTCCTTCGTTTTACGTCCAATTTTCACGAATTAATAGTGCATCTTCATCGTTTTGATCTTAGGAAATTATCTGTGGACTCAAAACAAGACAATTGTTCGATATTTCGGCGAATTTTTTTCCCCCCCCCCCTTCTTATGTGCCGCCGGCTCAAAATACCGAAATTTCGGCGATATTTACCGATATTTTCATCAGTAATTATAATATGAGTTGATAATATAATGATTTACATGTCACTTTTAAAATAAATAAAAAGTAGTGCGTGCATCCTCCCAATAGTTAATGTGCTACTTGTCTTTAGAAATGATTAACAAATCTTCCCAATTCAAATGTGATAATCATGAACCATTAATATTCACTACAAGCATTTTATTATTAGGGTAAATAACATTTTCCCATCTTGTAATTTACACCTTATAACAAGTTCATACATATTCAAAACCTCTGTTAAAATTCTGTTTTCTTACCGTTAAAAAATTAAATTGAGAAGTCATATTACCTAATTGTCCCTAAATATCCTCTCTCACCCCTAACATCACTCTCTCTCGCGTGAAGGAAAAATCTGTCTCTGTCTCTCGCCCATGGCCGGCTTCAATGACAGTGTCCATGGAGAAATCCGGTTGAAAGAATGGAATGGGTGCCACGAGGTGATGGTGAAATTTCTCCAAAATACGGTAATGCCATTTAGTTTTAAGGTCTAATGGTTGTTTAATGTTAGGGTTGTGAGGAGGTTCATCGCTGGATAAGAGATGGTTGGTTTTATTTTTGTCAAGTCTTTTCCTTGAAAATGGTTACTCTAGCTAAGAATGGAATGCAGCATGGTCCCCCCCTTTCGAATTCCCCCTTATGAGAACCGAAACCCCCCTTTCGAATTCCCCCTCATGAGAACTGAAACCGCCCTTTCGAATTCACCATGGTCACACACACCCCCCCCCCCCCCCCCCCCCCCCCCCCCCCCCCCCCCCCCCCTTTCGAATTCACTATGGTCCCCCCTATGCTTACTATTAAACAAATGATAGATAGTGGGAATGAGAACTGGTCCCCCCTCCCCCCTAATAGGTCGAATACATAATTCAATTGTCTCCATGGTGAATAAGTAAACGTATATATTTGGTTTATGCATGTGTGCGTGCTCTGGTAAGTGCATATACATATGTCCATTTTGGCTTGGAACTTTGGACGCTATTTGTCAACATCACTGCCAGTCTATACCATATAAAGGGTATCATGTAGAGTCACTTGATTTATTGTGAACTCCCTAAAAAATCTTAAGTGTGCAGGGAATTTTAGCTAAAGGAGCTTGGGGTCTTTAAGGTAATATGCAAAGTAAAATGAACACCAAATTGAATGCTAAATTTAGGTAGAGGTGGTAATTTCATAAGCTAGATTTGTGTCAAATGTTAGTTAACTCTAACATAATTTGTCTAGTTACATGTTTGTGTTTTCTTTATAGAGTCATTTGGGATACATCATAAAACATATTCAATTAGGAATTTAGTGGGAACTTACAAATTGATTTAGGTGCTTATTTGGATCAATGAAGTACGTGGTTCCATATTCAATGATTATATGTTTATTTGTTATTTTATTTTTTTTTGAAATTTTGTTTGTTGGAATTGTCATTTTGACTAGAATAGATTAAATATGTTGCTTTCAATCTTTAATTACCTTGTTTTCCACGATTGCAGTTGATCCTGATCTATTCTCAATACGGATGTATCATGGTGGACATATCTTAGAAACATTTTATGTTGATGGGAAGAAAGATTATTTTGACCAAGTAGATAAGGATAAAATGTCATTATTGGAGATTGTTAGCATGGACAAAAGTTTGGGTTATGATTATGGCAAGATTGATTATTGGTATAGGATTAGAGAAGATAGTAGTCCATTGACCAAGCTTGATTGTGATCAGGATGTAATAGACATGTGCACGTTCGTCTCGAATTCCAGGATAATAGATGTCTAGTTGGATCACAACGATTTTGAAGTTGATGTCCATCATGGAGGAAATGATGGATTTGATAAGGAGGAATTGAACAATAATCCATATGCTATTATGGGATGTAGTTCAAATTTGGAGAAAATTGGAATTTCATTGGAAGTGTGAAAGATAGTGGGAAGCAAAAAGTCAATTCAGGTGTGAAAGAGAAAAGGAATACCCAGATCGATGTCTCTAGTGATGAGGATTGGAATGCAGAATATCCAAATGATGTTTATGGCATTGATGTTGATGATATCTTGGAAAGTGAAGTGCATCATGTTAAACAAAATACGTGTCCTCAATCTTTTTCAGCAAATCCCGTTCTTATGGGAGGTGAAGGTGTGAATGTTAATTTTTTTAAAAAAAAGATGATAATGACATGTTTGAAGGATTTATTGATTCCGACAGGTATATATTACTACTTGATAATTTTTCCTTATTCCTCGTATCTTATAATTTTGTTAACGATTCTCATATGATTCGTTTGGACAGGGAGTCTCTTGGAGATCCCATTGAATCATCCGATGAAGACGAAGGTGGAAGGAAAAAATAGCTAGAGTTTAATCCAGTCGAGACATGAATGACCCCCAGTTTCAAATAGGTCAGCAGTTTGCAGACTGTCGGACGTTTAGAGAAGATGTGATCAAGAATACAATTAAGCACGGGTAGGAAGTACTATGGGTGAAAAGTGAAAGGTACAGGGTGAGGGGTATTTTCAGATTTGAAAGTTGTCCTTTTGAGATTTATGCTTAAAAAATGCAATATGAAGACACACTCCAAGTAAAGAAACTAGTCTCAAAGCACACATGTGGAAGGGTTTGGGAGAATGCAATGGTTAAATCAGTTTGGTTGGGTAAAGAGTACGTGGATACCATTAAAAACAATCCTAGCATACCTGTTTCATCATTGAACACAACAATTCAGAGGGATTGGAATTGTGGCATCTCCAGGATGAAAGTATATAGGGCAAAACAGAAGGCTACGAAGCTCATTAAGGGTTCAACTAAAGATCAATATAGTAGGCTTTGGGATTATGCAAATGAGTTGAAGAAGTCAAACCTTGGTACAACTGTGGTTATTAAATGAAACTTTAATGAAAAGTTTCGGAGGCCAGTATTTGAGAGGATGTACATTTGTCTTGTTGCATGTAACGACCCAGAAATTTGAAAAAGGAAAATTTGGAAAATTTGAAAGAAATGATGATTTTGCCCCTGGTTATAAGGGCCGAAAGTTGACTTTTTGATTGGGACCTTGTTGAGACTTTCCGTAAGTACCGTTGGATAGGTCTCGAGACATTGAATCCGTAGACAGGCGGCATGCGTCAATCGGAGTTTGGATGACAAAGTCACGGGTCTAGATACATGAAGGGCATTTTGGTAATTTGTTATGGCAGGGGCAAAATGGTAATTTGGCTATGATGGCTGATTCACCTATGTTAATGCTGTTTTAACCAAACGCTGGACACCTGTACTTGTTGAATTGGGCGTGGGATTGCCACAAGGTGACATTTGTCACTTTAATAAGACAATTAGTGGCAAGTATATGATGATGCTTAGTTTGAGTACGTATTTGTACGTGTATGTGTGTAATTGCGAAGGAAACAAAACAGAGCATCAGTATGCTCAAATAGCAGACCTCAATCTCCCTGTCTGATCGATCTGTGAGAGGAATAAAGAGATAATTAGAGAGGAAGAACAAAGAAGGAGAGAAGGTTGATTACCTGGAACCGTACAAGAAACTCGAAGAACCAACCCGTAGGAATTCAAATGCTCCCAAAAATCGAATTCAAATTTATAGACCGTGATGACTACAATTGACGATCGTGTGAGCTTTCTGGAACCCTTCTGATTAAGACCATATCAAAATCGAAGAGAATTGATCAAGAATTGGACCCGCGACAGTTTGGACATTCCATGGCTGAGTTCAGGTGATTGGAGGTAAAGGCTTTCGAAATTGAATTCAAAATCATCTTTAAAATGAGTCTACGATGCGGTCTGACTAATTAGTTGAAGAATTTAATGATGATTTGATGAACTCAGACGATGAACATCCTTCGAAAGTTTGAATTAAGTTGAAATTGTTTGAAGTAATTAGGATTGAAATTGACGTTACAGACCCATGATTAAGATGATTTCGATGCTATTAGATGGATCAATTGAAGAAAACGAGTGATAATTGACTGAGAACTAACCGGGTTGTATCGCGGGTTTTAGACCCGTTTGTAGGGAAGTCGCGTTGAGAAGATGAACAGTACCCTGCACTGTAGCAGGCGCGTGGCACCCATGCGCAACCACTCACGGTGGTGCGTGAGGGCGCGTAGTAGCTTATCTCAAGGTGAGTTCAACATGAAACTTGTTCCTTTTAATGTAACGAACATTTTGGCATTGGTTTTGAGTCGATCGGACACCGTTTCGTTAAGTTTCGAGGGTCCGAAGTGTTATGTTTTGTTTTAAATTCGTATTTAATTCCCGAAAAAAATATGGGAAGTTAATATGATCTTAATTGAGTCATTAGTGACCCTTAAAGATGATTTTTGACATGACTTGGGATTCCTTGAAAGTGTCGGAAATACGGAAAGACGTGCAGCTCGAAAAGCGAGCGATATGGACGGTGTGTGAGTGGACTTTTGTTTTCTAATCAGAATGCATGTATATATGTTTTAAATGCTTTATTATATCATTTGAAATGATTTGGCATGATTAAAATTTCGATATGATGATTTATCGATTTTCTGGATTATTATATTGTTTTGGGCACAATTTTTGAGAAAACTGTGAAATTATTGTTTTGGGCGAATGCCCGGAATTTGAGATTGGTTTTGACTCGGATTATGAGTCAGGGAATGATTTGATGGATTTGTAATGCTTTTTGAATATATTTTATGGATTTATGTGAAATTGGCAACTAAGGTTGCGATTGCACGGATTTGCGTGAAAATGATATTTTGATTGGATTGGTGTTTCCATGTGATTACACGATGATATTGATGGTTTTCGGATTTATGAAATAATCGGGACTCTGGTTTTATGGATTTTGAGGAAACTATGTTTTGGTGTAACAACCCGTCCCGGAAGTCGGGATTAGATTAGAGTTTAAGGACAGATTAACGAAGATAATCGGTGCTTAGTTGGATACCTTTGGACGGGCGGTGCAAAATGACGATTTTGCCCCTAGAATGGGTAAAATGTTAACTTTTAGTTCGGACGGTCAATTGGGCATTTACCGATAAACGTGACGTAGTTCGGAACGTCACGAGTCCGTAGACAGGTGGCACGTCCGATTCGGACAATCGGAGAAAAAGTTATGGTGTTCAGAAGATCGAGGGCATTACCGTAATTTGGTTAAAAAGAGGGAATTTGTTGAATTTTTACACGACAACTACTTTTCACGAAATTTGAGGACCATTAGGAAGGTCTCAATGCCCTGAGTACAACGACAGTCGGCATATACCATTCGGAGTTAGGGAATTCGTGTTACGGGTCAAGGATTGTTAAGGGTAAAATGGTAAATTTCGTAATAAAGGGCATTTTGGTCATTGTTATGCCTAGGGATCTGTGCCCAGTTAGTGTGGGCCACTTGGCTACTTAGGAGAGGATGCCCATCAGATGGAGGACACTTGGCCTCTACTGGAAGGCTGTGGAATGTTTGGCACCGCCTTACAAAATATACACGGGAGGGGGGTTTAAGTCTGATATGGTTTTGAAGGGAATGAAACAGAAACAGAGGAAACAGCTAAACGGACCCACCCTACCTCCTTCAATCGTTTTTGTTTCTATTTCTTCTGTGAATGAACAAGAAAGGATATAAGATGGGGATTGTGATGGTGCTGACACGACAAGCCGTCGTGGACGGTGGTGTGAGGACTGGGGAAAACAGAGAGGATGAGGTGCTCTGTTTCAGTTAATGGCAATTGGATGTTGGGACAGGAGAAGATCGTATTAGTTACAAGTAGGATGCTTAGGAGAGGGTACCACGTCGATCGAAGCCAAGTTCGAGGCCTGCCGTGGATGGCGGCCATAGAACCCGTGACAGGTGAGTTTGAAATCGAAAATGGCATTTAACGTTGAGGTTATGGATGATTTTAGGAACCTATTCCACTTAAAAGGAAGAGAAATGGAGGCCGAAATCAAGGCAACTCGAGGAAGACAGGGGGTTGGTTTCTTCTTCGATTTCGATATGGGAGGTAATCTCTAGCTCTAATTATCACGATTTAACGACATGGAATTATGGAAAATGAAGGGACGAAAGTAGTAGACTAATAAGGATTTCAAAACGGATCGAAATAAGCAGGAACCGTGAACACCGGTTCACGGCTGGACCGGTTGGACCGAACCGGCTCAGACCGGGTTTAACAAAGGAAGAAGACGATGAACAGTAAGGCGGGTGGCTCCCATGCAGACTGATTTCGAGACGATGAACAAAGGAAGAAGACGATGAACAATAAGTATTCGATGTAACGAACATTTTAAGACTGATTTCGAGTCGATCGGACATCGTCTCGATAAGTTTCGGGATGCCCAAAGATTTTAGGGCTCGATTAAAAATAGTTAAAAATATGAGAAAATTATAGGGCTTTCGTATGACCTTTTTGAAGTAGTTAGTGACCTTAGTATGAGATTTGGACAGGTTCAGAAAAACCGAGGATAGCAGAATGGCCGGAAACGGTGTAAGTGCGCGCGTATCGAGGCGACGTCGAAATGGTCTGTGAGTGGACTTTGCTTTCTAACTTATGATGCATGCATATATGTTTTAATATATTTTCATACGTGATTCTATGATTTGCTTTATGATCTTGACGGTTTACGGTTTTACACGTTTTTCGAGGTATTTTACGAAATTTCACGTTTTACGAGATTTCGTACGATCTTGTGATTTGACTGTGGTTTTAATGATTGGATTTCGGGGTTGAAATATGATTGGATTTCAATGATTTGAAATGGATTTTGGAAAAGTGATTTCAGGCTTGGAGCCCTGTTCATGTGATTGAGATTTCGGTTTTGAAACTGGATTTTGGAAATGAGATTTCGAATTTGGTTTTCGAGATTTGGAAAGGAAGTCTGGATTTGGGTTGTGGACAATGGTTCCGGATGCCGGCTTACGGAATCATTGTTGCGAATTCGACTGTGGATTTTCTGTGGTTTTCACTGATTGAATGGAAAATGGTTTTGGGCTTTAAAGACCCGGAAAGAAAAGAAAACCCACTGGATCTGGTTTTGAGTTTAAAGACTCGGATTGATTGACCGGGGGGGAGGGCCATGGATGGATATGTTTTGAGTTTAAAGACTCAGTATATGTTTTGAGTTTAAAGACTCGGATATGATACCCCCCGAGGCCTGTGATTGTGTTTTGAGTTTAAAGACTCGGAAATCCCGGGAAGGCCTGGTTATTGCGTATTGTGTTTTTTAGTTCTAAAGACTCAGGCGCACTTGAGATCCAGTAAACTTGTATGATTGATCCTTTCACTGGTTTTTCACTGGTTTCAGATGCTTTGGGCAATGGCCCGGATGAATTAGATTTGATCAGTTTTGGGATTGAGTTCCCGTATTTGAGATTGCTTTGTGATTTGAGGCTGATGCCTAGATTTGAATAGCGGATTTGACTCGGGTTTCTAAATGGTTTTCAATGTTGGTTTTTGATATGAATGGTTTCGTAATATGTTTGGATATGCATGCATTGGTTTTTACGTGGAGGGTAAAACTGTACTTATGTTTTATTGAACTATTTTGAACTTATACTTTATTTTTGTCCACTCACAGTCTTTTCGTGTTTTGATACCCTTTAGGTTGTTGCGGTACGGGCTGTTGGTCGAGAGAGACGGAGACATCACACCCGCGATTCACAGTAGATTCGGTGCACTATGGGAAGTCCGAATACTCTTAGGACAGTCGGATCGAGAATCCCTTGTCCGACTTACGTGTCACATAGAGGTTGGACGTCGATTTAGCCTCCGTGTCATGCGTAAGTTAGACGGGAGCAGGATTTTGCCCTTAATCCCCGCGGGGGGGGAGGGGGGGTGGGTCAGGGGTGGGTCCTGAAAATTGGCATCAGAGAGAGGTTTCGTGTGTTCTGCGCGAGGTTTGGTTCCCAGAGTCTTTGGTTTGTCGATTTGGGTGATGTGATACTATTGTGGATGTGATGTCTCGACGCGGAATAGCCCGTTAGGAACCTGGATGTATGTTTGTGGGTAATTAGCGGTGGTTGTTAGTGGCAGGATGTTAGTCGCTCGATACGCGGTATGAGGTACGGTTAGTCCGTTGGCGCTGGTTATGCTTGATGTTTGGATCATAGGGTCGGAGATACGCCAGCAGGATTAACCAGGATGGTAGTAGGTGAGCTACGGATGAGTAGGTTGGTCGGCCTGTGGGGCCATTAGTAGCCCGTTGAGTTCGTGAGATACGTGGGCCAAGGAGGCCAGTTAACGGTGGCTTGTTGGGCCGGATTGGAAACCTGAGTTAGTAGTGGTGGCTTGGGCCGACTTACGGCCGGATGGGAGGTAGTGCTGTTCGGTGTAGCCGAGGTAGTAGGTGGTTGGTAAACGACTCTGGACGAGTCTAGTGAGACTGTAGCGGTGTTGCTCAGAGGTTTGGATACGAGGGAGGATAGTTTCCCCGACCCGAGTGAAGATTGCGGGTCTCGGCTCGATTGTGAGCCGAGACAAGATAGGAGAGGAGGTACCACGGGCCGGAAGGCTCGACTTGGTACGAGGGGCACAATGAGTATTGAGGTTGTAGCCGATGGTGAGGTGCTTGTGTCTGGCAGGAGTTATTAACCGAACGGGTATTGGTGATGACCATTGGTAGGTCATGTTTGAGGACGAATCGTCAGGATGCTGTTAATTGATCAGAGTAACACAGCGGAAGCGCGGTGGGATGGACCTAGGCTTCGTTTTGGATCGGGCTAGGTTTACATGGTCGGGTTTTACTGCTTGTGGAGATGGTACTAGTAGACTTTTCCCTGACATGTTGGTATATGTCAGCCGGTGCCGAGGATGACGCCGAGTGAGTGGCGATTTCGAGAGTGGTAACTGAGGAGCTCGAAGTCAGTGATTAAGGAGTGAGGATGCCGAGAGTGGCGACTCGTATTCTAGCAGGTGCTTGGAGTGGAATCTTGGGAAGGATGTGATGCGATCATCGGAAGGGGTGATGATTGATGCGTATACACGGTGTTAACCGACATGTGAGTTGGTTTGGGTACGGACACGTGGTCGGGATCCGTAGAAGCTGAGGACTGCCTAAGGATAGTGGAGCTGACGTTGGGACGGTTAACTAGTTTTGGGTCTACTTTGGATTTGTAGTCGAGTTACTTTAGGATTTCCTACCAACCAGGAGACCGGGAGTTTGGGAAGGACTTTGAGTTGGATTTCCCGGAAGGTGTAGGTGGAATTACGTGAGGATGTACTCTATGGACTGTGTTTGAGGTATTCTAAACTACCGTTGTTTTCTTTAAGTTCGTAGAGTTTCCCTTGCGTGAGCAATGTAGTTCTAGTTGGAGGTAGTGGGCGAAGGTATGCGGGAGCAAAGGATCGCTGAGAGAAGTATGAGTACGAGGTACGCTTGACTTGAGCAGGCGTCGGAAATGTTGGACTTAATAACCGTTGGAATTAGAAGTAGGGGTGTTGTGGCATACTTAGGTTTGATCTCAGGTGATTTGGTTCGTTTGACTAAGTTGAAAGGACATGCGATGGATACCGGGTAGGAGACCCAGGTGTAAGAACCATTGGATTTCTCCCCGCTAGTTACAGAGATACGAGATATAGAATTTCGGGACGAAATTCTTTTAAGGAGGGTAAATTGTAACAACCCGTCCCGGAAGTCGGGATTAGATTAGAGTTTAAGGACGGATTAACGAAGATAATCGGTACTTAGTTGGATACCTTTGGACGAACGGTGCAAAATGACGATTTTTTTGCCTTTGAAATGGGAAAAATGTTGACTTTTAGTTCGGATGGTCAATTGGGCATTTACCCATAACCGTGACGTATTTCGGGACGTCACGAGTCTATAGACAAGTGGCACGTCCGATTCGGACAATCGGAGAAAAAGTTATGGTGTTCGGAAGGTCGAGGGCATTACCGTAATTAGGTTAAAAAGAGAGAATTTGTTGACTTTTTACATGACAACTACTTTTCACGAAACTTGAGGACCATTAGGAAGGTCTCGATGCCCTGAGTACAACGACAGTCGGCATATACCATTCGGAGTTAGGGAATTCGTGTTAAGGATCAAGGATTGTTAAGGGTAAAATGGTAAATTTCGCAATAAAGGGCATTTTCGTCATTGTTATGCCTAGGGATCTGTACCCAGTTAGTGTGGGCCACTTGGCTGCTTGGGAGAGGATGTCCATCAGTTGGAGGACACTTGGCCTCTACTGGAAGGCTGTGGAATGTTTGGCACCGCCTTACAAAATAAACACGGGATGAGGGTTTAAGTCTGATATGGTTTTGAAGGGAATGAAACAGAAACAGAGGAAACAGCTAGACCGACCCACCCTACCTCCTTCAATCGTTTTTTTTCTATTTCTTCTGTGAATGAACAAGAAAGGATAGAAGATAGGGATTGTGATGATGCTGACACGACAAGCCGTCGTGGACAGTGGTGTGAGGACTGGGGAAAACAGAGAGAATGAGGTGCTCTGTTTCAGTTAATGGCAATTGGATGTTGGGACAGGAGAAGATCGTATTAGTTACAAGTAAGATGCTTAGGAGAGGGTACCACGTCGATCGAAACCAAGTTCGAGGCCTGCCGTGGACGACTGCCATAGAACGCGTGACAGGTGAGTTTGAAATCGAAAATGGCATTTAACGTTGTGGTGCTTGAACTTCAAAGTGTTTAATATAGTGAGGTTGGGATGATTACAGGAACCTATTCCACTTAAAAGGAAGAGAAATGGATGTAACGACCCGTCCCAAATTCCATGGTTAGATTAGTGACTAATCACGATTAGTGAGGCTAATCTGTGATTAGTAGAGCGAAATGGGGCGAGTGATGCGAAATGACCGTTTTGCCCCTGATGGTGGCAAAACGTTGACTTTTCAATCGGGCGGTCAAATGGACTTTGACCGATGACCGTGACGTAGTTCGTGACGTCACGAGTTCATAGACAGGTGGCACGTTCAATTCCGACGTTCAGGGAGGAAGTTATGACGTTCGGAAGTGTAGGGGCATTTTGGTAATTTGGGTGAATAGGAGGTCAAAAGTTGACTTTTTGACCGGGAGGTCCGATGGCCGAGGGCCGAAGACCGTTATGTAGATAAGGACGATACGAATTCGTAGACAGGCGGCACGTCGAATTCGGACGTTCGACGGCGAAGTTACGGTTCACAGAAGTTCCCGGTTACTATTCACGACGGCACGTTTTACGAGACAAAAAGTGCAGTTTGTCTTTAGTGGGTCCAGTTACTTTTCAGCAACCAATGGATGAGTGACACTTGTCACCCATCCACTGGCCAACCTCACCCACTCATGCACCAAAACACTCAACCGTGCATCCAGTTTTCCATTTTCCTCCAACCATTTCCCGATCCCATTCCTCTCATCTGTGCGACCCCAAACATCCAACCCTCACCCTATGATCATGACAGAGAGACCAGAGGGGGAGAGGAGGACCGGTGAAGCGTGGTGGCCGGCCAGGACGAAGCCACCGTGCGCGGTGGAGACCCAAACCCGAACGGTTACCCGGTTAGGCCCAAATCTCCCATTTTGTCGATTTTTACATTATGGATCGTTTTGGTTGATTAGGGAATGTTTGTTAGCTTGTTTAGGGTGTATAGAGATGGTTTTGAACGGGGGTTGACGGCTGTGACGCCTGGGGACGAAATCGGAAAACTGGGCCGTGGGGGGTTAATTTTTAGGGATCGATTTAGGGGAATTTAGCTTGTTTGGTTAATTGGGTTAGATAGGAAACTTGAAAATAGGAATTTAGGAATTAAAATGGAAGAAAACGGATGAGAAATGAGGGCGTCGGAGACCTGGACCGGTTACGCCGGTCCAGTTGCAGGGGATGGACCGGACCGGCCGGCCCGGACCGGTTCGATCGAAGGAAGGGGATGCACTGTAGCGGCGCGTGGCTCCCACGCGCAGCCACTTCAGGCGGCGCGTGCGGGCGCGTGCTAGGGTTTTTGGGGATGTGTCCAACATACGAAATCATCTATTCGATGTAACGAACATTTTGGGACTGGTTTCGTGTCGATCGGACACCGTCTCGATATGTTTCGGGGCATCGGAAGGTTTAGGTTCGGGATTAAAAATAGTTAAAAATACGGGAAAATTACGGGGCTTTGGTAGGAGGTTAATTAAGTAGTTAGTAACCTTCTATTACGATTTGGACAGGTTTGGGAGTCCCGGTGACGGTGATCGGCTCGGGGAGCCGTATGGCACGCAAATCGAGGCGGCAGCTCGGACGGTCTGTGAGTGGACCTTGTTTTCTAAATTGGTGCATGCATAAATGTTTATTATATGTTTTATTACTTGTTTGATGATGCCATGGGTGCATTTGTATGTGGTTACGTATAAGCACGTATTTCGAGGTTTCGGCCTTATACAGTGCTTATACGGGTCTGTATTTCTTTATTGATTTAAATGAACTGAATTTGGATTTCAAAATGATAAACTCGGGTATGAGACCCATTTGGTTTTGTCTCGGGCATATGACCTCAGATTCCGGGCACGGTGCCCAGTTGGTGTCCTATGTTCGGGTACGAGACCCAGTCACTTTACGGTTTTGATTTCAGGTCAGGGAACCTTAAATGGATTCCCAGGTTCATGACGGTTTATGGGGACCGGCATGAACCCTTGTTGGTTATTACGGTACATGACGGTTTATGGGAACCGGCATGTTACCTGGTTATGTTATTACGGTACATGACGGTTTATGGGAACCGGCATGTTACCTGATTATGGATATTATGGATCATGACGGTTCAGGGGAACCGGTCATGAATGTTTATGTTATGTATATATATGTTCGTCTACCTTCCTTTACATGTTCTACTATCTCCTCCGGGGAGGGTCGTTGGCCTGGGTGGACCCCGGAGTAGTCACGGAGCACCGACTGAGTGGAGTCACCCCCCAGTTGGGTTCCTTACTCTCAGGAAGGCTATGATTACTATTACCTCGGGTAGGGTCAGTGGTCTACGGACATTGATCTTGACTTTGAGATGACTCGGATTGAGACCCGGGTAGCGCGCGCGTAGCTTTGGATACCGTGACAGGATTGGTTGTGTGACTTATATATATGTATGTGATGGATATATGATATATGATATGTGGTGTGTACAGGTGTGCACAGGATTTGGGCAGTGGCCCGTATGGTCGTTTTTATTGTGGTCCTTTCGACCTTAGTTTATATCTGCTTTGGGCTTCGTCCCACATATGGTTTGTTTTGGATAAATGGTTTTCGAATGCATGCATGCTTTTTAGTGGAGGGTACAAATGTCTTCCTTATTAAATGTTTTTATAAACTTTTGTTTTGTCCACTCACAGTTTTTAATGTTTTGACTGCCCTTCAGGTTGACATCGGATGTGGGCTGTAGCAGAGACCGAGATATCACATGCCTCCTCCGGATCCTGGCGTACTCTGATAGCCCGGGGAGGGCAAGGGTCGAAATTATCCCTTGTCTGACACTCCGTGTCAGACGGGAGCAGGGTCATCCCGCACTAATCCCGGGGGGATTGGGATGGGTCCTGTCAACGTGGTATCAGAGCGGGGTTGTCTCTATTCGAGCAACCGTGTAGCTTTTGGAGTATGTACACAGGTCGAGGATGTGATATCTCAATGGGCTACAGTTCGTGGTCAACCTGATTGTCGGGGTGCCGGTACGATAGTTGGTAGGATTGGTAAGCCTTGGTTCGGCACTCGATGCCGGGGTTTCCATGGTTCTGTCAGGGTTGGCAGTGTGGAACCCTACGGAAGGCTTAACGTAGTATTACGTTAGAGTTTTGGATCGTGAGACGGTTAGTTGGGATCGCCTTCAAGATGTCGTAGGATCGATTCCGACGACTGGTTAGGAGTTGTGACCATTAGATGGTCAGATTATGTTGAGTTAAATGGATTTACTGCAGTTGGCAGTTAGCAACCGGATTCGAGGAATCCGAGTTGGATTGTTGGTAGGATTGGGTTGACGTCTTTACGATGTCGGACCGCAGGGTCGGTCAGATTGTTGATTTTACTGCTTTCGCAGGTGGGTTCAAAGGAACTCTAGGTGTGATCGTGGAACCCTACCGTATGTGTATGGTTCAGAAATGGGAGTTGACGAGTGGTTTGACTTGGACGACTATTCGGATTTGGGGTTCGTTAGTCGGTCTAATCATGTCAGTTTGTGTTGGGACTGCACTTCGCAGTCGGGGCTGTACTTACCAGTTAAACCTAGTGGGTTGTCGTGCTACTCAGTTGTGGTTTGGCGCAGCTAAGGTCATGGGCGACCTAGTAGACGACATTGGTTTAGTCGAGTTACGAATGGTTAGAGTTGGGTTGGACAGGTTACCAGGGTTGGTACTTGTCGATGGAATCCCTGAGTGGGATACAGAGTAGTTGGTACAGGCAGTTGATTCCGTTGGATGCGGAGTCTGGATGTCTAGTCGTTAGGTCTGCACGAGGTTGTGGCAGACGCTACTATCGACAGACGTAGTCGAATTTTATCTGGTTGAGTAGACTCAGGTTGTCGTGACGATTGTGACGATGGGATTGTCAGTCGTGACGATGGTACGAGGTGCGTGAATAACGCATAAGTGTGGGTAGTGATTCTGGATTCGACTTGGTTACGTTTGAGTACGATCGCAGAATGAGACGGGGACGTACGGGGGACGTTTCCTCTTCTCGTATGAGTTGTCAGGGTAACTATACCCAGAGGTGTTGGGTACGAAGGAGGCAGAGTTTCTCCTATTCGAGCAAAGGTACGGGATCATCGTTCGGTATGAGCGGAGATCCAGAGTTGTCTGATTGGCACACTTTGAGCTGATGCTGACAGGTGGTGTACTGGTACTAGTGCTGGTGCTGGTGCCGGTGATTGTGATGACGGTGAGTTACGAGTCGGGATGTGACTCCGACGTGAGGGGCTTATGATGGGTATCTGTGGTTCGAGAGTGAATCACGAATAGCGACGGACTGGATAGGATCCAACGGTAGTTGAGACGTGAGGATCGAGTACTGTCATGGGGGACTAGCGACCAGTTGGTCATTGTTGGCCAGAGTTGGTCAGAATTGGTTAGAGATGGTGGTTTGCAGAGATTTGACTGCAGATCACAGCAGGGGGCTGTTGTGACTTTTCAGTCGAGTGGTACATCAGATTAGGATGAATTGACATCCTTTTGGATGTACATATACGGTCGTAAATGGGCATGTGTCCATAACCAGTCTAACGGGGACACGTGGTTGATGTCCGGGTATGTTGTTTCCAATCTTGTTGGAACTTCGGAATCGCGAGAGGTTGCGAATGAGGTGACGAGTGGAATGCGGGTTTTCCGCATTGGTAACGGGTATGTTGAAGTCGTTTTGGGTGACTTCTCAGGTTCTACCATAATTGATGGTGGTAGAGGATGTAGATGTTATTGATGTTGTTGGTTGCCACTAGTACACTAATCGTGTATTGGTTGGTGGACCCGTGATTGTCTTGGGTCATCAGGTGGAGTGAGTATATCGAAGTTAGGTGACTGAGATTCCTCATTCTCTACTTGGTGGCAGACGATGTCAGGTTACCTGACGTGGTGAGTGCATCGAGTGTTGTTTGCATTCACGTAGGATGGATTATTCGATCATTCTTGTTTTGCCTTGGTGGAATGACAAGGATCGATACGAGGTAATCAGTGAGAACCCACAGTCTCGGCGTGTCTCGTCGTAGACTAATCTATTTAAGATGTGGGAAATGGTCTAGGACTTTGGTTGGCGTGACGATCCTCGATCGTGACGTCTATAGTCGTTTGACGTAGTGTTGGATCTGGATCGTGATTTGGGTATCCAGATAGGTGGAGAGTTTATTACTCTTACTTGGATGTTGAGTGAAGCATGATGGGACTGAACTTCTTTTCGAGGTAAATCCCATATGGCTTATTACTCGTCTGAGTAGTTGTCCGATGAGTAGGTGTCTGACGAGGTCGGATTTTGTTTGACCTAGTGTTGTGTTGATGTTGGGATTGACTTCCCTATGAAGTCAATCGATCGTATGGTGGTAATCGGTTGAGTGGGTAACCGATAGGTTTGGTTTTGGTACGTCTAGGTAGACGTGAACGAGATTTCAGGTTTTGGAACCAGATTTCTGGATGACGATTCAGGATTTGATTTTGGAACTTGAAAAAGGATTTCTAGATTTGGGTTTTGGAATCGGATTCTGGGTGACGATTCAGGATTTGATTCTAGAGCTTGACTGTAGATTTTCTTTTATGGATTTGGGTTCGGAATAGTTATTCCAAATGCTAGCTTACGGAATGATGATTTCGGATTCGAATTTGGACATGATATGGATATGACTTCTGGGTTTGGATTCGGGATTTCTTACGAAATTGCGGATTCGGATTCGGATTTGGAAATAGATAATGGGCTGGAGTTTCGATTTGTCTAGATCGGACAGATGGACTCCATGGATATACCAGTGGTACGTGGTGAGCGTGTTGGTAGTCGGCTTAGTTCCGATACCATTGGATTAGTCGAGGTCGTGAATTGGACATTGGATACTGTGCATTGGGTCATAGTACTTCTGATGGGTAGTTACACACAGGTCGAGTGAATTGTTTGGTGGTGTATACTCATGGTTGAGTAAGTTGGTGGTTAGTGTAACCACAAGTGTATCGTGTTAGTCTTGACTGACGACTGTCAAATGGTGACAGTTTGTCGAAGGTGTCAGCGTGGCTCGTTGAGTGAGGTCTGATGACTCCCAGTGGGAGTAGACGCTAGGATAGATTAGCGTTTGAGAAAGGAATCATCGAGTTGACAAGTGGTGTCGATTCGAAGCATATGGCTACGGTCATTCGAAGTGGTCGAGTGTAGTCGATACGACGCGAGTGTTAGGGGTACGTCTGGGTGCGGACGAGTACGTATTACTCTGGTTAGATGGTGTACGAGTGTACACGTGTTACGAGGTTGATTCTACTTTCCACGAGCTGGATATGGAATCAGGATAATTGGAGTTTCGAGAATGAAACTAAATTAAGGAGGGAAGCACGGTTAGATTAGGTCGGTTGGAATTTCGAGGACGAAATTAATTAAGGAGGGAAGGTTGTAACGACCCGTCCCAAATTCCATGGTTAGATTAGTGACTAATCACGATTAGTGAGGCTAATCTGTGATTAGTAGAGCGAAATGGGGCGAGTGATGCGAAATGACCGTTTTGCCCCTGATGGTGGCAAAACGTTGACTTTTCAATCGGGCGGTCAAATGGACTTTGACCGATGACCGTGACGTAGTTCGTGATGTCACGAGTTCATAGACAGGTGGCACGTTCAATTCCGACGTTCGGGGAGGAAGTTATGACGTTCGGAAGTGTAGGGGCATTTTGGTAATTTGGGTGAATAGGAGGTCAAAAGTTGACTTTTTGACCGGGAGGTCCGATGGCCGAGGGCCGAAGACCGTTATGTAGATAAGGACGATACGAATTCGTAGACAGGCGGCACGTCGAATTCGGACGTTCGACGGCGAAGTTACGGTTCACAGAAGTTCCCGGTTACTATTCACGACGGCACGTTTTACGAGACAAAAAGTGCAGTTTGTCTTTAGTGGGTCCAGTTACTTTTCAGCAACCAATGGATGAGTGACACTTGTCACCCATCCACTGGCCAACCTCACCCACTCATGCACCAAAACACTCAACCGTGCATCCAGTTTTCCATTTTCCTCCAACCATTTCCCGATCCCATTCCTCTCATCTGTGCGACCCCAAACATCCAACCCTCACCCTATGATCATGACAGAGAGACCAGAGGGGGAGAGGAGGACCGGTGAAGCGTGGTGGCCGGCCAGGACGAAGCCACCGTGCGCGGTGGAGACCCAAACCCGAACGGTTACCCGGTTAGGCCCAAATCTCCCATTTTGTCGATTTTTACATTATGGATCGTTTTGGTTGATTAGGGAATGTTTGTTAGCTTGTTTAGGGTGTATAGAGATGGTTTTGAACGGGGGTTGACGGCTGTGACGCCTGGGGACGAAATCGGAAAACTGGGCCGTGGGGGGTTAATTTTTAGGGATCGATTTAGGGGAATTTAGCTTGTTTGGTTAATTGGGTTAGATAGGAAACT
The DNA here is from genome assembly GCA_032719365.1 of Prinsepia uniflora. NCBI lineage: Eukaryota > Viridiplantae > Streptophyta > Magnoliopsida > Rosales > Rosaceae > Prinsepia > Prinsepia uniflora. The sequence continues at coordinate 67,525,413 of CM064866.1, forward strand.
TGAAAATAGGAATTTAGGAATTAAAATGGAAGAAAACGGATGAGAAATGAGGGCGTCGGAGACCTGGACCGGTTACGCCGGTCCAGTTGCAGGGGATGGACCGGACCGACCGGCCCGGACCGGTTCGATCGAAGGAAGGGGATGCACTGTAGCGGCGCGTGGCTCCCACGCGCAGCCACTTCAGGCGGCGCGTGCGGGCGCGTGCTAGGGTTTTTGGGGATGTGTCCAACATACGAAATCATCTATTCGATGTAACGAACATTTTGGGACTGGTTTCGTGTCGATCGGACACCGTCTCGATATGTTTCGGGGCATCGGAAGGTTTAGGTTCGGGATTAAAAATAGTTAAAAATACGGGAAAATTACGGGGCTTTGGTAGGAGGTTAATTAAGTAGTTAGTAACCTTCTATTACGATTTGGACAGGTTTGGGAGTCCCGGTGACGGTGATCGGCTCGGGGAGCCGTATGGCACGCAAATCGAGGCGGCAGCTCGGACGGTCTGTGAGTGGACCTTGTTTTCTAAATTGGTGCATGCATAAATGTTTATTATATGTTTTATTACTTGTTTGATGATGCCATGGGTGCATTTGTATGTGGTTACGTATAAGCACGTATTTCGAGGTTTCGGCCTTATACAGTGCTTATACGGGTCTGTATTTCTTTATTGATTTAAATGAACTGAATTTGGATTTCAAAATGATAAACTCGGGTATGAGACCCATTTGGTTTTGTCTCGGGCATATGACCTCAGATTCCGGGCACGGTGCCCAGTTGGTGTCCTATGTTCGGGTACGAGACCCAGTCACTTTACGGTTTTGATTTCAGGTCAGGGAACCTTAAATGGATTCCCAGGTTCATGACGGTTTATGGGGACCGGCATGAACCCTTGTTGGTTATTACGGTACATGACGGTTTATGGGAACCGGCATGTTACCTGGTTATGTTATTACGGTACATGACGGTTTATGGGAACCGGCATGTTACCTGATTATGGATATTATGGATCATGACGGTTCAGGGGAACCGGTCATGAATGTTTATGTTATGTATATATATGTTCGTCTACCTTCCTTTACATGTTCTACTATCTCCTCCGGGGAGGGTCGTTGGCCTGGGTGGACCCCGGAGTAGTCACGGAGCACCGACTGAGTGGAGTCACCCCCCAGTTGGGTTCCTTACTCTCAGGAAGGCTATGATTACTATTACCTCGGGTAGGGTCAGTGGTCTACGGACATTGATCTTGACTTTGAGATGACTCGGATTGAGACCCGGGTAGCGCGCGCGTAGCTTTGGATACCGTGACAGGATTGGTTGTGTGACTTATATATATGTATGTGATGGATATATGATATATGATATGTGGTGTGTACAGGTGTGCACAGGATTTGGGCAGTGGCCCGTATGGTCGTTTTTATTGTGGTCCTTTCGACCTTAGTTTATATCTGCTTTGGGCTTCGTCCCACATATGGTTTGTTTTGGATAAATGGTTTTCGAATGCATGCATGCTTTTTAGTGGAGGGTACAAATGTCTTCCTTATTAAATGTTTTTATAAACTTTTGTTTTGTCCACTCACAGTTTTTAATGTTTTGACTGCCCTTCAGGTTGACATCGGATGTGGGCTGTAGCAGAGACCGAGATATCACATGCCTCCTCCGGATCCTGGCGTACTCTGATAGCCCGGGGAGGGCAAGGGTTGAAATTATCCCTTGTCTGACACTCCGTGTCAGACGGGAGCAGGGTCATCCCGCACTAATCCCGGGGGGATTGGGATGGGTCCTGTCAATGGAGGCCGGAATCAAGGCAACTCGAGGAAGACAGGGGGCCGGTTTCTCCTTCGATTTCGTTATGGGAGGTAATCTCTAGCTCTAATTATCACGATTTAACGACATGGAATTATGAAAAATGAAGGGACGAAAGTAGTAGACTAATAAGGATTTCAAAACCGATCCAAATAAGCAGGAACCGTGAACGCCGGTTCACGGCTAGACCGGTTGGACCAAACCAGCTCAGACCGGGTTTAACAAAGAAAGGAGACGATGAACAGTAAAGCACGTGGCTCCCAAGCGCATCCCCTGTGGGAGGCGCGTGAGGGCGCGTGGGCCCCTTTTGGGGAAGTTTCCAACATGACTTTTAAAGTATTCGATGTAACGAACATTTGAAGACTGATTTCGAGTCGATCGAACATCGTCTCGATAAGTTTCGGGATGTCCGAAGGTTTTAGGGCTCAATTAAAAATAGTTAAAAATATGAGAAAATTATAGGGCTTTCGTATGAACTTTGTGAAGTAGTTAGTGACCTTAGTATGGGATTTGGACAGGTTCAGAAAAGCCGAGGATAGCGGAATGGCCGGAAACGGTGTAAGTGCGCGCGTATCGAGGCGACGTCGAAATGGTCTGTGAGTAGACTTTGCTTTCTAACTTATGATGCATGCATATATGTTTTAATATGTTTTCATATGTGATTCTATGATTTGCTTTATGATCTTGACAGTTTACGGTTTTACACGTTTTTCGAGGTATTTTACGAAATTTCACGTTTTACGATATTTCGTACGATCTTGTGATTTGACTGTGGTTTTAATGATTGGATTTCGGGGTTGAAATATGATTGGATTTCAATGATTTGAAATGGATTTTGGAAAAGTGATTTCGGGCTTGGAGCCCTGTTCATGTGATTGAGATTTCAGTTTTGAAACTGGATTTTGGAAATGAGATTTCGAATTTGGTTTTCGAGATTTGGAAAGGAAGTCTGGATTTGGGTTCTGGACAATGGTTCCGGATGCCGGCTTACGGAATCATTGTTGCGAATTCGACTGTGGATTTTCTGTGGTTTTCACTGATTGAATGGAAAATGGTTTTGGGCTTTAAAGACCCGGAAAGAAAAGAAAACCCACTAGATCTGGTTTTGAGTTTAAAGACTCGGATTGATTGACGGGGGGAGGGCCCTAGATGGATATGTTTTGAGTTTAAAGACTCATTATATGTTTTGAGCTTAAAGACTCGGATATGATACCCCCCCGAGGCCTGTGATTGTGTTTTGAGTTTAAAGACTCGAAAATCCCTAGAAGGCCTAATTATTGCGCTTTGTGTTTTTGAGTTTAGAGACTCGGGCGCACTTGAGATCCAGTAAACATGTATGATTGATATTTTCACTGGGTTTTCACTGGTTTTCAGATGTTTTGGGCAATGGCCCGGATGAATTGGATTTGATGAGTTTTGGGACTGAGTTCCCGTATTTGAGATTGCTTTGTGATTTGAGGCTGATTCCTGGATTTGAATAGTGGATTTGACTTGGGTTTCTAAATGGTTTTCAATGATGGTTTTTGATATGAATGGTTTCGTAATATGTTTGGATATGCATGTATTGGTTTTTGCGTGGAGGGTAAAACTGTACTTATGTTTTATTGAACTGTTTTGAACTTATACTTTATTTTTGTCCACTCACAGTCTTTTCGTGTTTTGATACCCTTCAGGTTGTTGCGGTACGGGCTGTTGGTCGAGAGAGACGGAGACATCACACCCGCGATTCACAGTAGATTCGGTGCACTATGGGAAGTCCGAATACTCTTAGGACAGTCGGATCGAGAATCCCTTGTCTGACTTACGTGTCACATAGAGGTTGGACGTCGGTTTAGCCTCCGTGTCATGCGTAAGTTAGACGGGAGCAGGATTTAGCCCTTAATCCCGGGGGGATTAGGGGTGGGTCCTGACATTTGGGCCGACACCCTGTGTTGAAAATGGTTTTGATTTCAAATGTAACTGTTTTTCACTGGTTTTCATGGTGATGATATGTTGCGGATATTTAGGGCTTTCCGGTGAGAATATGTTTCCCCGGAGTGCACCCTGTGTTGTGGATATTAGGGCTTCCGGGTGGGAATATGTTGCCCCGCAATGAACCCTGGAGATAACGCTCGCCTCCGGGATGGGATGTGTTCGCCTGGAGAGGTCACGTAGCACAGTCTGTTATTGTGCAGCCGAGGGAGGCTCGACTCAGATCAGATGTGCTGGATTATGTGGAGATATTATGTGGAGATCGGTCGGTGATGTGTTCACGATGATCTGGATTGTAGGCTGGTGATGTGTTCACAGCAACATACTCGGATTTTGAGCGGGTCCTTGAGCCTATTGATTTGCACGCGTTGCAGGGATAACGTGACTATGAGATTGGATATGGAAATGAGTCCCGCGGTTTTCTTGTGATTTGTGATTTATAAACATTTGTGCCCAGATATATTTTACTCATGGTTTATGATATGTATGCATACTTGTGAAACTGGAGGGTAAGAATGTATTTTGATAAATGTATTTAGAAAAGTTTATTTTGTCCACTCACACTTTTTCTGTTTTATTGACCCTTCAGGTCGTGGCACGATGATCGAGGCTATTCGAGATGTGGAGGCATGAGTGGGCATATGTGCGGTTATCCCTTGTTTGGCAAGTGCTGAGGGTAATTTCGTAACTTCAGTTGACTTGTCAAACGGGAGCAGGACCAGACACGGTTATCAAAGTCCTTCGGGGACAGGTCCTGTCATTGCATGTAATAAAGGCTTTAAAATTAGGTGCATGCCTTTAATTGGCTTGGATGGTTGCCATTTAAAAGGTGTGTATGGCAGTCAGCTTTTGAGTGTTATAGGGGTGGATGCAAATAACATGACATGGGTGATTTCTTATGCCATGGTAGAAGTGGAATCGAAGGATTCTTGAGTTTGGTTTTTAGATCTGCTCGTCAATGACCTTGAAATATGTTAGTGCGGGATTTCACCCCGTACTTGGGCTGGGCCTATGTCCAATACCTAGCTCATAATGCAATGGAAACCCTAGCCTTTTCCTATTTAAGAAGGGTATCCCCATCATTTGTAAGGACAACCTCATCCACCTCCCACACATGTGAAGACATCCTCTTTACATACTCTCTCAATGGCTCATGGCCACAAATATGTAAACACTATTATTATCAATAATAACCATCTCGAAAAGTTTGTATCGTGGACGTAGCCCGATTCGGGTGAACCACGTATATACTTGTGTCTTAATATTAATGCGTAATCTTTTCGGTCTCGTTGGTGCCATTTTTTGCATCAACAAAATAGAAAATCAATTTACATACACCTTTATAAGTGACAAGCGAAAAAGATTAAGAGAAGCTTTTGACATAGTAGTGCCTAACTCCGATTTGAGGTTTTGTGCAAGACATCTTTATTTTTTACAACTAGTTCAAGGGAAAGGCTTTAAAAGATGCTCTTTGGGCCATTGCCAAGGCTACCACTATGTATGTTTTTAGAAGAGCAATGATTGCCATGAGATCACTAAGTCTTGAAGCATATAATTGGCTTACAAGTGGGCATTATTCATTATCCCTCTATTTGTTTTATTACTTAAGTTTAAGAATTTATTAACACAATTCTGATATTCATGTCACAGGTGAAGACAGACCACCTAAACACTAGAGCAAGTCACACTTCAGCAATCATTTGAAGTGCGACACATTTATTAATAACTATTATGAGTCCTTCAATTCATGGATTTTGGATTCTCGAAGTCTTCCTATCATCAGCATGTTCAAAGATATTAGATTCAAGATAATGACTAGGATTGCTAAAAGGAGAGATCTAATGGCAAAGTATGAAGGAAAAATATGTCCACAACCAAAATTCAAGTTATAGCAAAATAAGTCGAGAGCGGGAAGTTTAATTACTAACCAATCGTGAGGCTTTCAATATCGAGTGGATGGTGGAAATGGGGGTTCTGTTGTGATAGATTTGGAAAAGAGAACTTGCACATGTAGGAAATGGGACTTGCAAGGAATCCCATGTATGCATGTGGTCTATGTGGCAAACTAGAGAAGAAATTATAGACCGGAAAATTATGTGGACGCTTGTTATAGTAAAGAGACGTTCCTGAAGACATATGGGAACATCATCAATCCAATTTCTGATTCAACTTACTGGGACATTTGTGATATGCTACCAATACTACCACCACAATACAATGGGCAACCCGGAAGGCAAAGAAAGGCAAGAAGGAAAGGGCCCGAAGAAAAACATATGAGAAATGGAAAAGTTGAGGGTGTGAATCTTGTAAGGAATCAAAACTCACTAAAATGTGGAAATGGTAGTCAAGTAGGGCACAATGTCTTGACTTGCAATAGACATCTTCTCCTAAGAATAAGCCTACGAAAAAAAAAGGATGGTGGAGAAGGTCCTTCAAAGGTAATGATAGACTATTGTGGTTATGATTCCAAAAAAAAAAAACTAATTTGCATTCAAATACTAACACTAAATTATTATGTTTGATGCAGAGTATGAAGCCAACTACTAGTCTAAGCCAAGTTGAGATTGAAGCTATCGACATCCAGAGAAAAAAATGAACTTAGACAAAAGGAGCGAGAACGGACAAAAAAAAATAAGGTACAAAAACTTTTATCAACGTTGGATTATGAATATGGATTGAGTTATGAATTCTTAGACTTACTATTTTTATTTGTAGGAGAAGCGAGATATGAAAAAGAAAACCAACCAACCCCAAGAATCTACTTCAATTAATGACCAACCATCTCAATCTGTCCACTAGTCACATACTAGTTAGTATGCCTAAATTAGCTTTTTTTTTTAAGACTAATTCATTTTCCTGAATTAGCTTTGCTACTTAGACCTTGTTTGTGATGGCAGAAGTCCTAAGTTTGGTCCAAGTTTTAAGATTATTTTTTGTTATGGTACAACAATGGATGATAAACTTTAAGTTTTTTTTTTTGTTATGGCATAAGTATGGATGACGAATTTTGTTCATACATACACAAAAAACGAAGATAAAAACTAGAGATTGAGCCTGAACTACATGATTTGTTCTACATTTTCTTTTACATTTCCATCAGATCAAATACAGAAAAACTATCACAATCACACAAACTACAACAGTTGCTCTGAGCCACTTTACCATTGATTGAGCTTTTTTCAACTTATCCTCATACGAATTCATCCTATTCAGCAAACCAGGGATGATCATTTTCGAATTCCTACACATCTCGGGATCAAACCATTCAAAGTACCCACATCCTTTAACCTACACATATTATCAAACTCATAGACTAAGCAGAATTAACTTGAAAAAGTCCACATTATAGTCTTAACAAAATACCCAAACTATAGTTTTAACTTCAAAAATCCAGATTATACTCTAACGAAAATCAACTAAGAAAATCCAAATTATAGTTTAACAAAAAATAACTTACAAAATCCAGATTGTACAAATTTAGGGGCGGATCTTACCCTACTACAAGACCAAAATCTCCTCCCTGGATTTTCCTTTTTCCAACCAGTTCTCAACACAGCATTGTGGCCGCACTAACATCGCATATTCTCCATTTCAGCTTTGATTTCGAAGCCATATAATGTAGATTAGGTTTGTGAAAATTGGGGTTATAAAAAGCCATTTCAAAGAGTTCTAAGTTTCACCCATCTTCATAAGTTCATTGAAAATCGACAAGCACTATCTTGTTAATTTTTTTTAATTAAATCTATTTTTTGGGCAACTAGCTAGCTGTGTAGGGTACACGATTTGGAAAACCTTGAACAAAAATGCATGCATGACTGGGTTTAGTAATTACTTGTGTGTTCATCATACAATTGTTGTCAAATAATAAGACTTCTGGATGCCTTTCCTATATCAAGCACTACAACCATGTGATATTTTTTTCCATCCATATGTGTGAAAGGTTTTATGTTTAACTCATGCATAATCTAAACGAGGTATATATTTGTGTTGACACTGATATATAGTGACTAGTTAGTAGGTAGATAGTGTATAACTAGTACACGTGTACAACTCATAAGACAGTAGACACCTACAGAAATGGTTACAACTACACTAATTTATTTGGGGAGAGTTACCTGCAGAAATGGTAAATGAGTAAAATGGCCAGAGCATCAATCAAAGTGTACAACATTGTTATTGAAACCAAAACCAAAACCCTTCGAAGAAACACTGTTATCAATTAAAGTTATAATACTAGAGAATCACCAACACGAAAACCCTTTAGACTTTTCTATGTTTACACCAACACCAACGAGGAAAATGAAAAATAGTTGATCTTTACAAAAAAAAAAAAATTAGCACCAAACGAACCAAATAAAATTAACCAAATAGTCGATTTGTTGATGTCGATTTGTTGACAATCAACAAATGAACTTCTCAATGCCCCATTTCTTTTCGATTATGTGGTAAATCTACACATTTTATAAGTATTATCCCTTAGATAGAAAAATCCAGCATAATTTGATAATAAGGACAATACACAACCCTAGAAAAGGAAAAATCCTACAAATTAAGGCCAACCTTTTTTATTTGATTTATGTTAATTAATGATCAATCTTCTCTATTTCAAATTATTTTTATGAACTCCCAAGTCTCACATCCTCATTTGTAAATTTTAAATTGAATATAGACAAGAACAAAATGAAAAAAAAAAATGTATGCAGTGCATAAAAAAGTTTTCCATTTTTCTATGTAAAACAAGATATGAAATCTTCTATTAATGAAATCTTCTATTAATGAGAAAGCAAAGCTATGAATGAGAGAAGTATCACACCTTTACTGCAGACATGAAATTGTGCGAAGGATGCGAAGGGAGTATACCTGATAAAGCTTCCTTCTTGCAGCGTGCGATTGAAGCTTCGAAGTGGTTCTTCGAAGGGTGCGAAGCTATGCAGCATGTGAAGAATGTGAAGCTATGCAACGTGCGAAGGGTACGAATGTAACAACCCGTCCCGAAAGCCGGGATTAGTAGAGTGAATAAGGTGTGATTATTGAGGTTAAGCAGTGGGTAGGTGGTCCCGATGGGTCCATGAGCGTAGAATGACGATTTGGCCCCTGGTTCGGGCAAATAGTTGACTTTTAGTTGGGAGGTCGATTGAGTGTTGATCGGTGACTAGGACGTAGTTTAGGACGTCACGAATCCATAGGCAGGTGACACGTCCGATTCCGACATCCGAGGAGGAAGTTGTGATGTTCGGAAGGTCGAGGGCATAACCGTAATTTGGGTAAATTAGGGGGAAAAGTTGACTTTTTGAATAATCGAGTTTTGGTAGGTTGACCTAGGATGGTTAGATAGATTTCGTCGTCCTGAGTTCGATGACAGGCGGCACGTATTCATCGGACTTACGAGACGAGAGTTACGGGTCTAGGAAGTTTCGGTAAAACCGTAAAAATGTGTAAAATAGGAGGGTATTTTGGTCTTTTTGGCTTTTGGGGATTTGTGCAGAGAGAAGCAAGATGGACGGCTGGGGTTTAAGCAGGTGGGATAAGGATGGTCTGGATTGTGACACATGGCATTTGTGTAGGGGGTTCTGGGGGTTCTTCTGTGTGTGTGCGGTCCTAACTACTTGGGTGAACCCGTGTGTGCGTGTGTGGTTCTTCGATAAGCATAGAGAAACAGAGTGAGTTTGTGAGGGAGAATTGAGGAAGGATCTTGGCTGGTGTTGAGTGCGGGTGAGTGAGGGAGAGACAGGGAGGTCAGTGTGAGCTGGTGGTGGTGACTTGGTGGTGCAATCGTGCACGGCGGCACGGCGGAGGTGCGGAGGAGTTTGGGGGAAACAGGGAGCCTGAGAGTTCGAGGTGGTGGCTACGCCGTGAGGTGAGGCAAACCAAGGCAAGGGGAGGCCGAGGAGGTTGCAAGGAGTCCAACGCTCACAGTGATAGGCGGCGGTGCGCACGGCGGAGCTGCAACCGAAGGGTAAGTCTTCCTGCTCTGTTTTTCCCGTGATTTTCATTTGGAAAGTCGTGGGTCTGGACTGAGAGTCGAGAGGATTGGAGGTCGGGATAGTGTTCAGGGAGGTCCTAGGTGTCGACTAGGATGGTCGCCGTGACGGGGGTGTCCACGGCGGAGCTCGGGCGATGATGAGCACTCTGATGCTCTGTTTGGCCGTGAAGTTCAAACGGTGAGTCGACGAGTTTGGGGGTGAGTCGAGGGTAACGGAGGTTTGGTTTAGGTTCAGTGAGGTCTTAGGGACCGTCTGGTGTCACCACCGTGACGGGAGGTGACCGGAGTAGAGGAGTCGTGAAACAGGGGGACATTGGCCGTCTGGTTTTGAGTTTAGTCGACGGGCTAGGGACAGTGTCGAGGTGAACGGAGTTGGGGAATCGATAGGGTTGGTCTGGACGAAGCTGCAGGTGAAAGAAGGGGCTGAAATGGTGGCCGGACGGTGGAGAATGCTTCTCGCCGGTTCAAGCTACGGCGGCCGGTTCAGTACAGTGCGGGAGGTTGAAGATGGCACTGTAGCTGGCGCGTGAGTGCCACACGCAGCCACTTTGGGCGGGACGTGGGGGCGCGTGCGGCGGCGGATGGAAAAGTGATCAACATGGATTTTGGTCTAGGAGCTATCGTGAGTTCAATGGAGTTGGTTTCGGGTCAATCGGAAGTCGTTTGAGTTTAGTTCCGCGAGGGTGCATGTTTAGGGTCCCGGGTTTTAAGTCTTTGGTTCGGGGAATTTTAAGGAAATTAGGTAGTTGTGTTGTAGACGTTTTAGTGACATAATTTGACGGTGTTTGACAGGATCGGGATTTCCCGAGGAAGCCGAGGAACGGGCTGGACGTTCGGGACACGAGTAGGGCTCAGTACTGTGAGTGGACCCTTTCCTTAAACTCGATCATGCATAACTATTTTTATATACGTTTTTGATGGTTTTACTTAAGACACTATGTTTATTGCATATGTTATGATGGTTTTACGTGATTATACGTGATTGAGATGTTTGCACGTTTTTTGAGACGTTTTAGGGATTTTGCACGTTTTTCGAGAAAATGCTGGTTTTCGGATTTTGATGCCACATTTGGGGATTTCCGCCTATAAAGGTTTTCTGATAATGATAAATGGGTTATGAAATATGATTTGTGATTACATGTGGTTTTGGTATGAAAATGGATATTTTTCCGGATTTGGGTTCGAAATGACGGTTCTGAACGCCGGAAGGGCTTCGGACCGGTGATTTCGGATTCGGGTTTGGATGAGGATTTGGTAAATGGTTTTCAAATGGTTTTGGGATTGGATTTGCTGGATCTGGATATTGGGTTTAAAGACCCGGATATATGTGACGGGGGACCGGCCGGATTGGGTTTAAAGACCCGGATTGAGTTTAAAGACTCGAGAGTTTAAAGACTCGGATATATTGATTTCCCCCGTAGGCCTTGAGTTTAAAGACTCGGGAGTTTAAAGACTCGGATATGATTAAGGCCTGGATTGAGTTTAAAGACTCGGGAGTTTAAAGACTCGGATAGGTCCAGCAGGTTCGATCGGGAAATGAGGATTTGATACGGTTTCTGATACTCATGCTATGTTTTTTTATGATATTTTATAGTGTTTCTGTTTCTTATGATGTTTTATAATGATTATTTTATAACTGTGTTCATAACTGTTGGTTATGCATGTGGTTTCAAAACGGAGGGTTAAACTCGGTTTTCATATTAAGTAGTTTTGAACTTTTTGTACTTTCTGGTCCACTCACACTTTTGTTTTAAATTGCCCTCCAGGTTGTGGAGCTAGCGCGGGGTCTTAACGTCGAGGCAGTGTCTGAGGCATCGAAGTGACGAGCGGGATTTTCGAGTGCTTAAGTTTTCCTCCGCGTGTGTGTATCTATTGTCGGATTTTGTTTCTTTGTGTTTTTGTACTAGGCTCTGTAAACGATAACTTCGGGATCTTTTGTTTAATTACTCCTGCGTCTGACTGGGTCAGAGGTGAGTTTTACTGGAGTTTTGTGTCGGGGAGTCAGACGGGAGCGGGATTTACCTCGGGTTTCGGGGTGAAACCGGGGTGGGTCCTGACAATTGGTATCAGAGCGTAGGTTTGTCGGGTTTGTGGGGTTTGTTGGTTTGTGCGGTTGTGTTTTCGTTGCTTAACTACTTCTATGCCTCTTTCAGCGTGCGGTTGACGATGCCTCCGAGACGTAGACCCTCTCCACAACCTGAAGAAGTAGCCAGAGAGACGGAGAGTACGACGATTGAGCGAGCCCAGCGGCTCGGAGCTACTACTTTTAGTGGCGGGGCTGATCCTGAGGAAGCCCAGAGGTGGATTACCAGACTTGAGCGGATTTTTGCGGTGATGCATTGTCCGCCGGAGGAGCGAGTATTGTTGGCTACCTTTTTACTGGAAGGTGCGGCGTACGAGTGGTGGTATACCCTCGAGTTGTCCGGTTGGGATGTCCATAGTGTGACCTGGGAGACGTTCAGGGAACGGTTTCTGGAGCAGTATTATCCTCGTTCTTTCCGGGATGCCAAGAAGGCGGAGTTTCTGCAGCTCCAGCAGGGGAATATGACAGTGGCAGAGTATGAACGGAAGTTCCAGATGTTGTCTCGGTTTGCTCCTGCTTTTGTGGCCACTGAAGCCGAGAAATGCCGTAGGTTTGAGTTGGGTTTGCGAGGTGAGATTCGAGCCGTAGTGACGGCTGGATCTTTTGCTACCCTCCGAGACTTGTCGGATGCTGCGGTGCGAGTTGAGGCTAGTTTGCCGGTGCGACGCCGGGAACCATCGATTCCTGGAGCTTCGAGCCAGCGGACACCGAAAAGAGGTAACTTCGGTGGATCGTCTTCGTCGGGCGATGATCGTTTTGGTAGGCCTGGCAGTGCCCAGAGTTCAGGATTTCGGGGGTACCGAGTATCGCCGACTTCGCAAGCGAGTGCGACGTCGGTAGCATCTACAGGGAGACCGAGCAGTGGACCAGGCTGGAATGTGTGTTTCTACTGTGGGGAGCGAGGTCATTTTCGACGTGAGTGTCCACTGTTGCCACAGGAAGGTGGTGTAGGCAGGGGCGCAGCGGAGTCTGGACAGAGTACAGCGTCAGGGACAGCTGGCACGAGAGGAGTTGGTACCACGAGTGGTTCGAGAGGACGTGGTAGAGCGTCGGGATCTCAGGCCCGGGTGTTCTCGATGACTCAGCAGGAGGATCAGTCGATACCAGATGTGGGGACAGGTACTTGTTTTACTTTTGGTTGTTCTGTCGGTTTGGTTGTTGGATCCCAGAGGACTTGGAGTGTACAGTAAGTTCCGTAGCAGGTTGACGGGAAGTATAGGAAAGGAGTGACTATAACTGATCGATCTGAGACTATTGAAGGAGAGAACCCACAAGCTAGAGTTTGCCTTTAGGACTTTGTGGAGTTATTCCGACCGTGGCCGGAATAGCAGCCGAGGGAGATGGGTGGACGATTGTTTGGGTTAGTAGTCGAATTGGTTTGGGAAGGTAGGGTGGTTGTACACGAGGATGTGCTCTGTGACTTCTATCGGGTACTCCACATGAGGTATTGTAAAATACCTTTGTTTGCTGTTCATAGAGTTTCCCTTGCGTACACCAGGTAACCGTAGTTGGAGCTGGTGTGAAATACCCAAGGTGGAGATGATAGACAGGAAACCCAGGAGAGGTTGTTGCTGACCTAGTGTTATTTACCGGGTAGGAGACCCTAGGTGTTGGGAACTAGCTGTGGAATTTCGGGGACAAAATTCTATTTAGGTGGGTAGATTGTAACAACCCATCCCGAAAGCCGGGATTAGTAGAGTGAATAAGGTGTGATTATTGAGGTTAAGCAGTGGGTAGGTGGTCCCGATGGGTCCATGAGCGTAGAATGACGATTTGGCCCCTGGTTCGGGTAAATATTTGACTTTTAGTTGGGAGGTCGATTGAGTGTTGACCGGTGACTAGGACGTAGTTTAGGACGTCACGAATCCATAGGCAGGTGACACGTCCGATTCCTACATCCGAGGAGGAAGTTGTGATGTTCGGAAGGTCGAGGGCATAACCGTAATTTGGGTAAATTAGGGGGAAAAGTTGACTTTTTGAATAATCGAGTTTTGGTAGGTTGACCTAGGATGGTTAGATAGATTTCGTCGTCCTGAGTTCGATGACAGGCGGCACGTATTCATCGGACTTACGAGACGAGAGTTACGGGTCTAGGAAGTTTCGGTAAAACCGTAAAAATGTGTAAAACAGGAGGGTATTTTGGTCTTTTTGGCTTTTGGGGATTTGTACAGAGAGAAGCAAGATGGACGGCTGGGGTTTAAGCAGGTGGGATAAGGATGGTCTGGATTGTGACACATGGCATTTGTGTAGGGGGTTCTGGGGGGTTCTTCTGTGTGTGTGCGGTCCTAACTACTTGGGTGAACCCGTGTGTGCGTGTGTGGTTCTTCGACAAGCATAGAGAAACAGAGTGAGTTTGTGAGGGAGAATTGAGGAAGGATCTTGGCTGGTGTTGAGTGCGGGTGAGTGAGGGAGAGACAGGGAGGTCAGTGTGAGCTGGTGGTGGTGACTTGGTGGTGCAATCGTGCACGGCGGCACGGCGGAGGTGCGGAGGAGTTTGGGGGAAACAGGGAGCCTGAGAGTTCGAGGTGGTGGCTACGCCGTGAGGTGAGGCAAACCAAGGCAAGGGGAGGCTGAGGAGGTTGCAAGGAGTCCAACGCTCACAGTGGTAGGCGGCGGTGCGCACGGCGGAGCTGCAACCGAAGGGTAAGTCTTCCTGCTCTTTTTTCCCGTGATTTTCATTTGGAAAGTCGTGGGTCTGGGCTGAGAGTCGAGAGGATTGGAGGTCAGGATAGTGTTCAGGGAGGTCCTAGGTGTCGACTAGGATGGTCGCCGTGACGGGGGTGTCCACGGCGGAGCTCGGGCGATGATGAGCACTCTGATGCTCTGTTTGGCCGTGAAGTTCAAACGGTGAGTCGATGAGTTTGGGGGTGAGTCGAGGGTAACGGAGGTTTGGTTTAGGTTCAGTGAGGTCTTAGGGACCGTCTGGTGTCACCACCGTGACGGGAGGTGACCGGAGTAGAGGAGTCGTGAAACAGGGGGACATTGGCCGTCTGGTTTTGAGTTTAGTCGATGGGCTAGGGACAGTGTCGAGGTGAACGGAGTTGGGGAATCGATAGGGTTGGTCTGGACGAAGCTGCAGGTGAAAGAAGGGGCTGAAATGGTGGCCGGACGGTGGAGAATGCTTCTCGCCGGTTCAAGCTACGGCGGCCGGTTCAGTACAGTGCGGGAGGTTGAAGATGGCACTGTAGCTGGCGCGTGAGTGCCACGCGCAGCCACTTTGGGCGGCGCGTGGGGGCGCGTGCGGCGGCGGATGGAAAAGTGATCAACATGGATTTTGGTCTAGGAGCTATCGTGAGTTCAATGGAGTTGGTTTCGGGTCAATCGGAAGTCGTTTGAGTTTAGTTCTGCGAGGGTGCATGTTTAGGGTCCCGGGTTTTAAGTCTTTGGTTGGGGGAATTTTAAAGAAATTAGGTAGTTGTGTCGTAGACGTATTAGTGACATAATTTGACGGTGTTTGACAGGATCGGGATTTCCCGAGGAAACCGAGGAACGGGCTGGACGTTCGGGACGCGAGTAGGGCTCAGTACTGTGAGTGGACCCTTTCCTTAAACTCGATCATGCATAACTGTTTTTATATACGTTTTTGATGGTTTTACTTAAGACACTATGTTTATTGCATATGTTATGATGGTTTTACGTGATTATACGTGATTGAGATGTTTGCACGTTTTTCGAGACGTTTTAGGGATTTTGCACGTTTTTCGAGAAAATGCTGGTTTTCGGATTTTGATGCCACATTTGGGGATTTCCGCCTATAAAGGTTTTCTGATAATGATAAATGGGTTATGAAATATGATTTGTGATTACATGTGGTTTTGGTATGAAAATGGATATTTTTCCGGATTTGGGTTCGGAATGACGGTTCTGAACGCCGGAAGGGCTTCGGACCGGTGATTTCGGATTCGGGTTTGGATGAGGATTTGGTAAATGGTTTTCAAATGGTTTTGGGATTGGATTTGCTGGATCTGGATATTGGGTTTAAAGACCCGGATATATGTGACGGGGGACCGGCCGGATTGGGTTTAAAGACCCGGATTGAGTTTAAAGACTCGAGAGTTTAAAGACTCGGATATATTGATTTCCCCCGTAGGCCTTGAGTTTAAAGACTCGGGAGTTTAAAGACTCGGATATGATTAAGGCCTGGATTGAGTTTAAAGACTCGGGAGTTTAAAGACTCGGATAGGTCCAGCAGGTTCGATCGGGAAATGAGGATTTGATACGGTTTCTGATACTCATGCTATGTTTTTTTATGATATTTTATAGTGTTTCTGTTTCTTATGATGTTTTATAATGATTATTTTATAACTGTGTTCATAACTGTTGGTTATGCATGTGGTTTCAAAACGGAGGGTTAAACTCGGTTTTCATATTAAGTAGTTTTGAACTTTTTGTACTTTCTGGTCCACTCACACTTTTGTTTTAAATTGCCCTCCAGGTTGTGGAGCTAGCGCGGGGTCTTAACGTCGAGGCAGTGTCTGAGGCATCGAAGTGACGAGCGGGATTTTCGAGTGCTTAAGTTTTCCTCCGCGTGTGTGTATCTATTGTCGGATTTTGTTTCTTTGTATTTTTGTACTAGGCTCTGTAAACGATAACTTCGGGATCTTTTGTTTAATTACTCCTGCGTCTGACTGGGTCAGAGGTGAGTTTTACTGGAGTTTTGTGTCGGGGAGTCAGACGGGAGCGGGATTTACCTCGGGTTTCGGGGTGAAACCGGGGTGGGTCCTGACAGCGAAGCTATGAATCAGGTCGATAATCCTTCTTGTAGCGTGCGAAGGGTGCTTCGATTGAAGCTTTGATGTGGTTATTCAAAGCTAATGCGGCTGCTATGGCTCTGATTCAAAAAAAAAAACAACCAAATCTGAAGTGGGCACTTCAAACCCTAATTTAGATGCACCAATTGACGTATTTACCCTTTCATAATGTATTAAAAATAAGACCCCACTTATTTCAATTTAATTTTTTAACGGCAAGGAAACGGAATTTTAACGGAGGTTTCGAATTATAACAATTTAAAGAAGTTAGGGTGTAAATTGATACAATTTTATCCTCAATTTCGGAGGAATTCGTTAGTCAACTTTTTCTTGGGGACACTTTTGAACGTTTTCCTTTAACTATTGCATAGGTCTCAGACTCACAAAATCGTAGATAGGCCGCAGCGGAAAACGAAGTTAGTGAGGAGAAAGTAACGATTCTAGAATGATAAGGGCATAATCGTAATTTTGAAAATTTTATATTTTTTAAAATTGAAAAATCTCTTTCCTCTCAAGATTGATCAGTTTGGTCCCCTCTCTTTTTTATTTCTCTCCCGTTTCGTGATGGCTATGCAAGACAGAAATAGAGCCATCATTCGACAGCAACCTAGGATGCCGCATCACATGCAGCCTTTTCGCCTCCTTTGTGCGATAACAGCGATACTAGCCATTGACTTCGAGAAGCCCTGTAGATTGCATGATGACGGTGATAAAAACTAGGTTTCTGGGGTTTTAAGCGATTTTCCCGCTGCCACATGTAGTGGTTCGATTCCTAGACCTCATATTCATATTTCTGTCGTCGAGCAGATGTTTCTAGGCTATTGGATCGTGATTTTTGGTTGCTAATCGAGAGAGTTGCATAAAGCTTGGCTTCGGCCAACAATGGCCGATTCTGATTAGGCACCAGTGACAGGACCCGTTCCCAAATTACCAGAATAACTGAACTAGTCCTACTCTCATATGACCATTCTTGTCAGACAACAGATACTATTTGTTTCATTCCGCATATCAATTAACCAACAAAATCCACCGCCTACAAGGTACCACCCACATCCAATCCACTCAACCCCATCAAGGAGTGAAATTACTAATCTGACCTCATTCGGTCTTATTTCATTGTTATAATTTACAGAAATTGAAATGTCAAAAATAACCCTAAAGAAAATATAGATACATAACTGTTTACAAATTCCTCATATTATTAACTTTTTTACTGTGTACATCATAAACCATATTCATATATAATGGTTCATTCATTATAACCTTCATCTCATAACATAGGAATCATCATAAACATCCTACAGTTATCATCATCACAATATCATTATATATCATTTACCAATATCCTTAGGTTTTCATCCCTTTTTCACATAATTTAATTTCATAAGAAGCCAATGTTCTTATATCAAATCATACCTTAAATGTAGGAAAATGTATATATATATAGTGATATATTATTTAGAAAACCAATTCATTAAGTAGAAAATCCAACTCATTAACACCCAATCACTTTTCAAATATTCTTTTTAAAATACTAATCATCCATTAGTCTTTATAACTTTCTCCCATGAAGATAATTTTCATTTAAGGGCTGTTAAGGTTCAAATTAACCTTAAATTCCTTATAAAAGTCTAATTTCATTATAACCCATTTTATTGAAAATTCGAAAATATATTCTTTAAATACATATAACAAGATAATCATATGAACCTTAAGTTTAAGTCCTTTTATTTTTCCATAACTTAATGCCTCTTTAATTTATACACATTATACCAATATCAACTATATAACCAAGCCGTAAAAAATCCACGTAATAGCTCAGAAGCCAATTTCCATAGTTTACCATTATAATTTATTAGTATTTAAAACTAATAAGATTAAGTATCCAAATTAATCTAATATAACATATTACATTGAACGTATGGAATTGTACCCAAATGGCAACCCATTATCTCAAACTTTATACCTATAAACTCATAATTTCATAAGAACTTTCACGTTGATTGCACCAACAGAAACCGCCTCACGTGCTCTCACGTGCCTGCATAGGGTCACCTTCATCCTTCCGTGGATTGACCTGTTTTCCTAGTTTTGGGTCGCCCGACCTGCCAATCCAACCGGCCTTAAAACCCGATTTGACATCTATTTGGCAAGTTCTAATAGCCTAAATGCATCCACGCAATCTCAGGAGTAGATCCATAAAGTCAACAATTTCATGGCTTTCAGCCATGGCTTCAAGCTTCTGCCTGCAGACGTCCTAAACCCAAACCTTCCTTGTTTCTATCCCAAATCAATCACAGAACCCTGCGCAGCATGTTAAGGTTCTCAACTTCAAGTTGAGCAACCCCAAAATCCTTTCGACAACTCACGAGCACAAGGAAATTTCTCACAATTTTGCTCACAACTACTAACTTGGGGTTTCTCTATCTCTCCATTTCCTCTTTTGTTCTGTTCTTTCTTTTCTTCTTTTTTTTCTCTTCATTCTCTTCGCTTTTCTCCATAGTCATTTCTTCCTCCATGTTCTGCTTTTTCTTCTCTTTTCGGCCAACTTCCACCGAATTACCTTGCACACACTCACAACACTTATATATACGCAAATAGGGCGATGGAAGTTTAGGGAGGAGATTACTAGACACCTCTACACACATGTCAACATCACAAATGATTCACATGTGAAATTGTAAAATTAACAAATTACCCTTTTATGCCAATATTATCAAAATACCCTTAACTAGATTTGATCCGTATTAAAACCATTCGACCTCCGATTTCAACATGTTATCTGTCTACGGTCTTAGGGCACTGAGACCTACAAAACGGTACTTGTGAATCATCCAAAAAAGTGTCCATGTCAAAAAATCAATATTTGATCATTTAGGAGTAAAACCGTCATTTCCATTTAATTTTTCAACTTTTATCTTTCTCGAATTTTTGGGTCGTTACACCGGCGAGGGGTGGTAGCATGAGGTTAGAGACAAGTATCACTCTACAATCGTGACCAAGAGGGGCTGAGGAGACAGATTGCACGTGTGGGCGCGTGGAGGCCTCTCCTGACCTCCGGTGACTCGGGTTCTTAAGATTATGACATTTTGGATTCGATGGTAGAGGTTTGGATTCCATCAGAGTTCATTTAGCATTAGTTCTAGAAGTCTTCAGTTTCTTTAAATTGTTGATAAGGAAAGTAAGCTTTCAAAATCTAGGGTTTTCATTTTTATTAGCAATGTAGTATTGTGCATTAATGTTAAGTACTTTTTTGTGAGGCACCTTGATAATGGAAGGTCTGAGGATCTTATTGAATCTAGATGATGCTCGAGGAGACTTCTGGGGCTAAATGCCTACAAATACATGTAACTGTGCACTTGGTCGGGTGAGCTTTCTCTTACGTGATGTGAGTGATCTCATACCGTAAACTTATAGTTATGGAATTAAATGTATTGATTTTTTTTTTTATGTTTATAATGTGAATTGGATGCTTGTTTTTGTTGCTTAAGAATATTTGGTTAGATCTTTGTGTAAGGTAATGTTAGAATCCTAGCTGATACCACGAGCAAGATCTAGAGTCTAGATATGTTTGGTATTTGGAAATTAGTATATTAATCCCTAAGGAAGGTTAGAACTCCGAGACGGGTATACACTAGTACCACATTTATAGATCTAGAGGTTAGGTTCTGAAATGTAATGTTGTATTAGTGACTACTCCATAATGAATATAAACTACCACTAGGTTTAGACGTTTTGAGGGTCAATTTCGAGGTACACAGTATGAAAATTTGGGATACCAGTTTAGGACTCTAGATGATTCAGGATGTCAGATTAGGGCTTGGGTTGAGCCCGGATATTAAATTTGGGTTCGGGTTGAATTGGGAAA